>CM075292.1:8378401-8978401 GCA_037672795.1 Lagerstroemia speciosa | reverse complement strand
CATCAGTTACAATGGAATTATGGGCAGTGAAATCGGGCTTTGACTTAATTGGGATTTGGGATGTTGAAAGGTTATTCTTGAGATTGATTCGGAGGTCATTTTCAAAGCTGTAACAGAGGAAGGTTGTGATATGGGTTGGCACTGAGAACTTATCCATAATATTTACATGCTACAAAATCGGGATTGGTTAGCCTAAGTTCGACATATCCTTCGGGAGGGCAACAATTGTGTAGATTGGCTCGTAAATTAAGTCATGTCTCAACCACTAGGTTTATGTCATATAAGTGACTGTCCTCTTGAATTGGGGCCTTTGGTCTTTGCGGATATTGTAGGAGTTTCCTATACCGATTTATGTGCAATGTAATCTTTTATTTCAATGCATGGGCCTGACAACCCCTTTTGATTACCAAAAAAATGCCATCCATACATATATATATATATATATAAAATCCAAAAACAAGTGGGTTGATACCTTATGGATAATTCATGAGATTGTATAAGTTCATATCATCCTTGAGATGGAGAAATTCATGAATAGAATGGTATGTTACTTGACGGCATTGACGTGATATTACAAATCAATAATATTCATTTTTTTTTATTTTTAGTCAGAAAGGAAGGTATTATGACATGAGTACTCTCACATGATATGTCAGTTACGTAGAAGATCACTCTCTCCTCCAATTGGGTTTACGTTGGGTTTACTCTCCTACCTCGTAAACCCAATTAAAAGAATCCCTCTTTTTAAAGACTATTGGGCTCAGCCGTTCCAGAATATTTTGAGAAAGGTCAAGAAATTTAGATTGGAACCAATGACACGAACGAGTCTATTTGATAGCGGGTCCAGACCCCGTTAAGTTCTAGTTAAAGTGATGAATTCTCCAACATTCAGGAGGCAAAAAAGAATGGCATTGTATCAGAAATATCATTTGCTATTAATCAAAAAATAGAATATTTAGAAATAATATTATATCTATTAGATACATTAGTTAATGTCTTTTGAATATTTTAATATCTTTTTAATATCTTCAATTTATCTGTTTTCCATATTATTCTATGCTCTTTACTTCCAAATAGTTTACTTACATATATAATTTCTCAGAGTTGCTTAGTATAATAAATCACTTGGCAACGCATTTATCTTTCCTCGATATCTATACCCTCCTCTTCTCGTCTTATTTTGAAATTCATTAGATTATGATTATATATGAGAATACTTGCCTTTACCAAACGGTGCACTGGTTCCCGAACATAATCAAATGATGTGCTCGACTAATCAAGGGCTAGGAGGTTCACTGCTCTTGGACAACACTAGTTTTCCCTTCCGTAAACCGAGTCTCGCGAAATTGATCGAATCCCTTGAAGATTGGACAGCAACACAATGCTGTTTAAATGTTCCCGTGAAGGGTTTTTTTCTTACGTAGGGACTCGTTCCCGGAGTAGCCAAGTACAGAAGAAAACTAAATCGAACTTCGAAATTGGATGGTGATGCTGACCGTGGCCAGCTGTGAAGCCATTGCTTAATAAGCTAGTGGTGCCCAAATTAGTATTAGGCCAGCCGAATACCAAGACTTCTAAGTTACGTGTTCAAAGAGCGCACTTTGTTTCCCACAACTGGTAAGTTCAAGTTTATTAAGTTATGCTTTGTTTTTTGTTTTTTGTTTTTTTTTTTCCATATGTTCAAATTCATCCAAAATGTTTAAAAAAAGTCACAAGTCTAAGTGAGAGAACAAACTATCCTATTTCTCTTAAGACAATTCTTTTTCGTGAGAAAATGTGGGGATTTTTTGTCTATTTTCAGTATCAATTCTCTCTGACGAAAAAATACATCTAAACCCAAAAGAATTTTCCTGCAATTTCCATCTCTAAAATTTTCATTATCTCCCTGCAATTGGATTCACACCTCGTAATAGTAAAATTCATATATCAATACCTAATAGAGAGGAATGCAATTTACCTTTGTTTTTACATGCAAGAATACGATGAAAATGAAATTTGTAACAACGTCAATTAAGTCCCGCAAACAACTTATTTATTTTTAAAAAAATTACTAAATGGTGTACAATGTAATATGTATAGTAAAATGACGGGTAACGTCTCTCTCCAAGATTGAATGAGGTTAAGGGGGTGGCAGTTTTTGCCGACACCCACGACACGAGAGATGCTAAGTTGTGTGGACAAAATTGCAACTCAGCCTAGACTTCAGAGAGTTGATTGCCAACATGAAAAATTAAGGGGAATTGTTACGTGCCTCGAGAGGTTAACTGGATGATCCAAAATCTTTTCTTTTTACACCATTTTTTTCCTTATTCCTTCCAAAATGCTTTCATATGAGATCGAGATGTTTTTTTTCTCCTTAATAAATATCTCAACATGTGTCTATTGTTCTACTGTCTTTTAACTTTTTCATCAGTTCTATTTTATTGTCTTTTACGGTATTAGTGTCCCTTTACCACAAGCTGTGTTTAGGGTTAACTATCCTGTCTATGACTGGGGTAAACTGGAATTTTTAACATCATTTCATAGTTAGAAATTCAATAAATTACAATAAATTTATATTCAAGTCGATGTTAGCCCGCTAAGAATCTACCAGTCACGACTTTCTCCCTCACAAGGCTTTCCTCATCGCCCTGATTAAAAAAAATTCAGGATGAAGAAGGCGAGCACGAGGCTTCCCTGTGTATATATAATTGTTAGTGGACAACTAAGTGAGCACGACCCAATTACCAAACAAACATATACAGGAAAATGGAACTTTTACTTTGGATTTTGGGTCTGTGCATTTCCTGGGGATTGCTCCGAATCCTCTTGTACGTTGCAAACGGAGGTAAATCAAGCCCTGCGAGGAAGTTGCCACCAGGTCCAAGGCCGCTCCCGGTGATCAGGAACCTCCTCGAGCTCGGGTCCCTGCCCCACAGGTCCCTAGCCGAGCTTGCGAGGGTCCACGGCCCCGTCATGAGCCTCAAGTTGGGCTGCATCACCACGGTGGTCATCTCCTTGGCCTCGATGGCACGAGAGATCCTCCAGACCCACGACGCCTCCAGGCTCCTTCTCCGACCTTGTGATTCCCGACACCGTCACAGCCATCCAGCAAGACAGGGCGGCTCCGCCTTGCGTCCCCGTCTCTCCACTCTGGAGGAACCTCCGTCGAATTTGCAACATGCACCTGTTTGCACCCAAGGTCCTCAACTCATACCTACACTTTTCGCGGCCAAAAAATCCAGGTATGAAAAGTAAATTTTACCACATCCAGCACAAGTTATATATATTTTTTGTCGCGTTTTTTCCCCTGAATATTGTCTCACATATTACTGGATGCGAGAGACTGACCATGACTTTTATGAAGTGGCAAAATCATGGGGTATGATTTGCTTGACCTTCGTACATGTAACAAAAAATTAGAAAGGAAAATAAAAAGGCGGAAGACGAGAAGAGGAAATTTGGTAGAGTAGAAGAGTCAGTCGGTTGTCCACAATCTTGAGTTTTCATGTTGTCTTTCCTTCAATTTCCTCATCCTCTTCTTCCTTTTTAGTTTCTAAAATTTTCTTATATAGTAGAAAAATGTAACAAACAGTAGATGAGATAAGATTCTAAAAGCTTAAATATTTTTATGTGAGAATTATATTTAATAGTGTAATTGAAACTTAGAGCATAATTCACCATTATTTTGTCATTTGAGTCCAAGGTTGAAACATCATCTTGTTATTATCGAAAATAGATGTGTTTGAAATCAGGAACTGCTGGCTCACGTCAGCAAGTGCAGTGGGATCGGAAGCCCAGTGAGCATTGGTGAGACGGGATTCACAACTATGCTAAATCTCCTGGCAAACTCTATCCTATCGATGGATCTAGCAGACCCACCCCGGAGTCTGTCAAGTTCAAGGAGATAGTAGGGCAGATCATGGTGGAGGCAGGAAAGCCAAACCTGGCGGACTACTTCCCAGTGCTAAAAAGGTTAGACCCAAAGGGTGCGAAGCAGAGGATGACACAACACGGTAAGTGGATGTTCAGTGTTTTCGATGAGATCATCTGTAAGAGGCTGCAACAGAGGGAAGTCTCCAGCTCCGACAGGAAGAATGGTATGTTAGATATTGTTCTTGATCTTTGCGAAGATAAAAAGGAGGGCATGGATTTGCTTCAAATGAAGCATCTATTCCTGGTCAGTTTATTTGTCTACCATTTTTTCTCTCTTTATACGAAAACATTTACATTATGTTCTACTACAATGGTGAAAAGAAAGAAGTTCAGTGATAATATGGAGAAAAGAAAGGAGTTCCATTACACGTTCCCCTCTCTTTGTTAATTTGATAAAAAGCGTGCATGTTGCTACATAGAACTATGATTCATACGATTGATTTCGTCCATGGAACCACATAGCCGTTGCAAGTTCAATTCGCCTCTCAGATGATTTCTTGACGGACTATATATATGTCAGGTTTTTCCATGTTTCTTTAAATGTTTCCATGATGTCCAGGACGTTTTTGCTGCGGGGACTGATACCACTTCGAGTACATTAGAGCGCGCGATGGCAGAGTTGCTTTGTAATCCCGAGAAGCTATTAAAAGTGCAAACGGAACTCGATCAGGTAATCGGCAGCAATGGCAAGCCTATCGAGGAATCTGACATTGCTCGACTACCATACTTACAGGCAACGGTGAAGGAGACCTGCCGGTTGCATCCAGCAGAGCAGCCCCACTCCTAATCCCTCGTAAAGCTGGGGCTACTACGGAGGTCGGTGGCTACACCATTCCGAGTGGCTCACAAGTCCTGGTGAATGCCCTGGCCATCGGTAGAGACCCGGCTACATGAAGGAACCCAGAAGAGTTTTTTCCGGAGAGGTTCTTGGGGTCGGAAATGGACGTTAAGGGACAGAGCTTCGAGCTCTTGCCATTTGCCGGAGGGCGGAGAATATGCCCAGGCCTACCATTGGCCGTAAGAATGCTGTACCTGATGCTCGGTTCGCTCGTAAACTCCTTTGATTGGAAGCTTGAAGATGGGGTTTCTCCGGTGACCACAGACATGGCAGATATATTCGGGATCACCTTGAAAAAGGCAACGCCTCTCCGGGCTGTTCCCTCACCGAGAAATAATCTCTAGAATGAGAAGTTTATGACAGGGTGTGTACGCGTATACAAAAAATTTGGAATTAGTAAAAACCTACTGATTAGATTTTAATAAATATTAATAAAATTCAAGTAGGTTCCATATAATAAATTATGAAATTATTTCGGTTCTATTTCTCAAGACTAGAACCTATTATAAAAAGAATTTGCATTGTTAATTTTAATATTTATAATTTTCTCTTTTGAACTCTGGTTTTCATATCCGTTAAATTGTTGTAATTCCAACTCGATGAATTTTTATTTAACATAATAATTACACATATTTGATGAGCTTATCATATTTAAATTATCATTAAAATTTAAAAATCAGTAATAATTAATAATTAATATAGTGCAAAGATACTTAAATTATAATAGTTTTGTTATGATCAAATAACTATTTGATAAAATAGTAATAACTATGAAAATTCATTTGATGTGATTATTTTATAACTATTAAACATATAAAAAGAAAAAAGAAAAAAATAATATACGGATTCCAATAGGCACTCGAAACATGTTGTATCTTAAGGGTTCCGAGAAGATTCTAATTTTAAGACTCAATAAGATAGAATCTGAATTCAAAATTTAGAAATCAATTTTTTACAGGATATGGTTAGGGTACAATAAAAAATATGCCCCGACCACCCTTAGTTTATGTATTGCATGAGCCTAGATTTCTCGTCTGACATGGAAGAGGAGATGCTCCGCAAAAGTCATACGTGTCTCGTGCCATGTCGATCGAGGCTTTATGGGTTATTGGACTATGCATGCCTTTCATAAGTATGGTAAAATTCCTTTCATTCAGATATATATATATATATAATATGTAAACAGAGTGGATTAATATATCTTATTTTATAAGTTAATTCAAGCAGCTAGACACTTATTTTCCTTTAATAAATGTTTCGATTTCAAGTTTTTGTAAAATGAGGAAACTCTCGCACTGAGAGTTTATTTTTTAATGAGACAATTAATGTCAAACTAAATTAATCAGAGGTTCAAAGTGCTTCAGGTATCAGTTGTGCAAACGAAAAAAAGACATAACTAAAAGAAAGACAGATAGGGATAAAGGATAGGCAAATCGATGTTAAACACAATCTAATGTCCTATCTATATACATCAAAGAGTGAGAAGTTCTTGGTCACCTCCTAAATCTCAGGTGGCATAAGAAAAATATCAATCAAATTGAAACCAATGAATAATTTAATATTAACAATTTAAGTAATTGTCATAATTATTATTATTATTTGAAATAATTTATTTAATGATTTTTCACCGTATTATTGTGAGGTGTGATCATTTCAAATTTTCTCTCGGGGACTAGGAGGATGAAATCTTGGTCAAAATTCCATTAAGTGCTCCCCTTAAATTGGAGCATAAAAATCGATGGTGCCCAACTCACCTAATATATATTGAATCCATTCCAAACTTACACTACCAAATGTGTTTTTTTATTGATTCCAACTTTATTCGGTACCCATGTCCATCCCTAATATATGAATGGGGTGAAAAAGATCAAGGGAACGAAGAGGAAATCCCTTTGATGCTAGTGGAAAAGTGAGTCGTAAAATAATTATTACTGGTTAAAGTATGTTTACTAATAACTTCTTCCTTTATGGTAACCAGATAAAATCAACTAATTTTATATTCATGGTGATCCAAAAACGTGAGAAAAAAAAAGGGGAACCTCCAAATTTAGTTTATATATATGTGTATATATATATATATATATATGTTGGCTAGCAAAAGCTATAACTGGGTGACATCCAACTGGTCGACGCAAGCCAAGGATAAGGAAGATTGGATTTTTCTCCTTTCTGAGGTTTTACCACACGGAGGACAGAATAGGAAAATCGGACTGGGTCGAGCGAAATTACCACAGACCCCTCAGAAATAGCCGGGAAGTCGAATAGAATCCTACCCAGACCACCGTCACCCCTCCAAAAAAAAAAAAAAGAAAGAAGAACCCATCATGACACCAGGCAACCAATACCGACACTCTTCCCCGACAAGTGAGGCCCAGTCTTCGAGAAAATCCCATGCTCTGCCCACACAGAGTCCTCACATCTAACGTTCGAGATGTCATCCCCGGTCCAAATCTAATCGTCACCCGTCCGATCAGATCCCCGGCCCGCAGTGAGCAAGGATCACCTACATGCGGCTCACGGTATTAACTCACGAACCGTGCAACTTGGTGGTCCGCAGGTCGGAGGTTATTGGGCCAAGCTGTCGAGTGAGATTGTGGGATAGGAGTACCTGATAATTTCCCCTTCGCCTCTCTCCATGTTTCTGCCCTTCCTTCTTAGATCTGAAGAAACCCATACACTCAGGCAGAGACAGTCTGTCTCTCTCTCTCTCTCCCCCTCTCTCTCTGAGGTTTTAGAGAGAGAAAGCGTGCGGCATTGCCATGGTGGAGGCGCAGTCATGGACGACGCGGCGGATGAGCAACCCCCGGCTCGAGTCCACCGCCGTCGACATCCCCTCCACGCCGCCTGGCGACGCCCGGGTCCCGGCAGCCGTCGCCGCCTCCTTCTCCTCTCCCGCCATCCTTACGGCGCTCATCATCGCCTCCTGGTACCTCTCCAACATCGGCGTCCTGCTGCTCAACAAGTATCTCCTCAGCTACTACGGCTTCCGGTACCCGATCTTCCTCACGATGCTCCACATGATCTCCTGCGCCGCCTACAGCTACCTCGCCATCCACGGCCTAGAGCTCGTGCCACGTCAGCACATCCTCTCCCGCCGGCAGTTCCTCAAGATCCTCGCCCTCAGCGCCATCTTCTGCTTCTCCGTCGTTTGCGGTAACACCTCCTTAAAGTACATTCCCGTCTCCTTCAATCAGGCCATCGGCGCCACCACCCCTTTCTTCACAGCCATCTTCGCCTTCCTCATCACCTTCAAGCGCGAAAGTGCTGAGGTCTACCTCGCTCTCCTCCCTGTCGTCTTTGGCATCGTCCTCGCTAGCAACAGCGAGCCCCTGTTCCACCTCTTCGGGTTCCTGGTCTGCGTTGGGTCCACCGCCGGGAGAGCCCTCAAGTCTGTCGTTCAGGCATTGCTGCTCAGCTCCGAGGCCGAGAAGCTGCACTCGATGAACCTGCTTCTCTACATGGCTCCCATGGCGGCTCTGCTTCTTCTCCCTGTCACCCTCTACGTCGAGGGCAATGTGACGGCGGTCACGGTTGAGAAGGCAAGGCAGGGCCCTTTCATCATCTTTCTCCTGATCGGCAACGCAACAGTGGCGTATTTAGTGAATCTGACGAACTTCTTGGTGACTAAGCACACGAGCGCCCTGACACTGCAGGTCCTCGGAAACGCCAAAGCTGCGGTGGCAGCAGTCGTTTCCGTCCTTATATTCAGGAACCCCGTCACAGTCATGGGGATGACAGGATTCGCGGTAACGATTATGGGCGTCGTTCTATACAGCGAGGCCAAGAAGAGATCTAAAGTCACTGCCCGGTGACGGCGGCAGTCAATTCAATTCCAACACAGAACACGGTGCGAGATCCATATCTCTGTCCTTCTCATGCTTGCCTGATTGGCTAAAGGTTACCTTCCTGGCGAAGCAATTAAGAGGAGGGGGCTAATTGATTAGATTGAATTGTATAGGAACATGGATGAACGAAAGGAGAGAAAGGATCTGCTTTTACATTGTTCTTGATTGGGTGATTCGGCTGGGGGTAGGATAAGGGAATAAAGTTCCTCTCTTTTGGCATGCCCCCTTCCTGTTCTAGTTTTTAAACAATTACTCTTTCATGTACCTCTGCATAGGCTTATTGAATTTGTCGTTGAAATTTATCGTGGGAGAGAAGAATTCTTTCCCAAGTTCAATCCTTGAATTGCATCCCCTGTATTTTCAGAAGTTTGGAGATCATTGCTCGGTTAAAGCTAATGTCTTGTTAACACGAGTGCAGATTTGATCAGATCCGAGTTCTCAAGCTTCTCAGTGCCTTTATTGATCGTTCATTCTGCTTACTGATTCTTATTTCCTGACATTTACCTCACTCTTTTACAGTTTGGAGAGTTGTTGTATTGTTTTTGGTCTTGAATATTGCATGCAAACATAGGCAGTCATCAAATGTTGCTTTCTGAAGATTGATAAGAGCTGTACTGATGAAAACGTTCTTGAATTTGTGGCCACTGACATGAAAAACCGACACTTTACCATATTTAGGAAAGCCATCCCAAACTGCAGTAAATGCCAAGCGGGTTGTAGAGTTTCCATCCTCTAAGGGTCGGAACCTATAAATATTACTCAACAACATGCCCTGAGCATACGTTTTCAGTGTTCCTTTCAATTCTTATGCCCTGAAAATTGATCCTAGCAATTATTACAATAGAACTCTCTTTACTATTTGGGAATGTGGTCCATTCGATCGGAGTCGGACTTGTTTAGTTGTGCTGCAGGAGAGATTGAGAGGAGTGAGTGGATTTATTCCCACAACTCCACTGTGCAATGCATCCTTTATTTGGTGATTGGAACAATCAGCCCTTGTCCTTTTGTGTCTGTTCTATTCTTTCCAGCCTGTGTTAACTTATTGCCAAGGAAGACAAAGACCAGTTCCTCAACATCATCCACATGATCCCTGTCCCACTGCTCAACACTGTCCCAAGAACCTGGTCCAAGGAAAAGGGAAATCTCTACCAAAATTGTATTCGATTTCCGATCATAGATCTATTATAGCTGTAACGATCTCTCGAAAGATTCAATCTTGATGAGGGTATTCTATTATTATCATAAAGCCAGTGCCTTAGTTCTTCCAGCCGATTTAAGCTGATGCTGATGCTGATGTCTATTGTCTACCCGAATTTGATGTTGGTTTAGGTGTCTATGCTGTCGGTGACAGAAAGCTTGACCCTTTTGTCTTTCCCAACTTGCTCTATTTGTTGATTTTTTTAAATCATATTCGTAAATGATCCTTTTTCCATGACAACTTTCGTCTAAGCTTAACGTCTACTTTACACACTGATTTGGTCGCAGAGGATCTGGCAGATGGCTCAGATTGGATCTGATCCCATCTAACAATTAACTTATTTTTCTTTTTCTTTTTCTTTTCGAAATGCAAAAACATGCATTTCTTTTGATCATACTGGATCCATGACGTGACACCAGAACTCTTGTCAAAAGTTGACATCACAAAGGGGCTTGATGTGTTATCCATGACTGTGAATCAGGGGATATGGAATTCTAGTTGCTGGCCTTCCCCCCGATGTAGCTAAATATGGAAGGACCATTGACAAGCTTCAGAATTCAGTAGAGTGTGAAGAAAAGCTCATGCTGGTGTCATGGAATTGGCATAGAGAGATTTTAAAAGTAGTCAAGAATTGCATTCCGTGTCGGAAATTTAAGAAGGAGAATTCTAAAATACAAGAGAGTTAGATACTATAAAGTAAAATTTTTAGGTGATTATGAGTTAAATATCTGAATAAGTTTGGAAATTTTGATTGGATTACTGAGTGGATGTACAAAAGAGAAGGTTCAACTTGTAAATGGTGTCCCCTCTAAATATGGAAGAAAAGTGAAAGATTAATTATTGAGAGAGTTTTTTTTTAAACTCCGTACTCCCAATAGGATGAACGATTAAGCCCAAGAATGAGGAGAGAGTCAACTCCTAGACTTCGGACTTCTGTATAGATGTTTGTCAAGATGGTATTGCTGTTATATGTCCACACACTAGAGCACTTCATTGGTCATATTCAATCCAGATGATTGGTCAAGACTTGATCCTGGGTCGTGGTATATATGCTCTCATTGCAGCGTTGAGAATCCGGTCAATCCACTTGATGAGAAATGAGATGTAGCACATGATACTTGCTCTCAATTTCAATTCGAGTGATTTCCACATTCTTCATTCTTCTCTTAGACCCATGACAGAATCGAAGGAAAATTTCATTCAAACGAATTGGGAGTACGATATGTCCAACTTATTGCTACGTGACACGACCATATTAGTTGACCCCGAGGCCCAGGATCTTCTTTTTCATCATCTTTCCTGTTCGTCATCTTTGTTTTCGACATCGATCTTTTTCTCTAATCAACTCACAGGAACTTAATTCCCCTCATAGAATCAGCTTTTTTCCGTGACATGCAATTTCACACTATTGAACCTTGTTTGGGGCCTAGGTAGTTATACAAGGCTAGATTTGGCAGAGCCTGGAAAAGCTTTTCCAAGCCCACTCTTCTATCACAGAGTGGAAACAATTGGCCTGGCCCATGATGCCAGCACGAAAATAAAAATAAATAATCATCAAAGAATATTTAAAACGGTCTCAGACTCTCAATGATCTCTCTATATGACTGCAATTCTAAAATTTGAACAGGCATGTCTTTTTCTCTCATTCTCTCTTCCCTACTCCTCTCCATTTGAAATGAAGATTTCTCTTTCTTCACACTAAGTTCATAAAAATTTACAGTTTTCCCACAATTATTTTGCAATGTATCGGAGTGATTGATCCTCATCTTCTTCCAATCCAGCAAATAACTTTATAATGCAACTTGGACAAGTAAAATTTTGAGCATGTTATCTACCAAATGCATGACATTGGAATTGGCATTGCAGTTTTCATGATCAAGAGTAGAGGAGGCAACAAGTCCATTCCAATTGCCAGATTCTTTGAGTGACAATTCCAACTATTACTGAATATGTTGACTATGACAGAGGATCAAATTGTTATCAGGTAATAACATGGAGATTTAGACGAGTAAATTTATATGTTAATACCTCCTGTTTTTGCCCCTTCAATACCAAGCAAGTATGTCGATTATACAATTTCACTTAACAGACTATGACAAGTACCATGAAATTGGTTCCCGACGTTGGCAAACGCATTCGAGTGACAAGGTTTTATGTTCCTTGTAGTTCTTGTATTTGTTAATAATCTCTTATTTGGTAATGATCCATGTCATTGTGTAGTGTTCGTCGATACTTTGTATTAAGAATTTTGGGTCACTCAAATATTTTGTTACTGTTGAGGTGACTCAATTAGATTCAGAATTACTCTTGAACAGTAAAAATATATATTCTCACTGAGTCAGGATGAGCTCTACCATAGTAATCAAATGGCTCTCGTCTAATCCTAATATATTCATCATTTCCTATATTTATGCCAACATCTCAAGTATATCCATGTGCATCGGCTCGAAACGTGTCGGTGATGCACCCGTAATGGGGATGGAGGCCGGCCTGAGACCGAGTTCACTTTTTAATTACGCTCATCTTCTCAACTCTCAGTAAGAGTGTCAGATATTATCTAAAAGGACGTCAAGAGAATGACAAGCCGATTCGGTCATCCGACACTCAATCAACTGATGTGTAAGAGAATGGAAAGTAGTAAATGAAGAATGAAGGTGTGATCAACAATGATTACCTCACTGTATGGTGAGAGTATTTACTATTTATAATACTTGTCAAAAGGGTATAATAGTAATTACAAATTATTGACTGCTAAGTGGCTGCCATATGCCTAAAACGAATGACAGGGATCTGCTTAATGAAATGAACTGATGATTTTACCCTTAATCTAGATTTTCCTTCATCAGATACGCGGAGCCAAATTTGAATCAATTGCGAGGCCCTCGACCACGTGAGCAGCTCCAATAGTTTGTCTGCATCCAGAGAAGAGACGTGACTCACAATTCACAAACTATATTGTAAGTATGGCCTCATCTTCCTCATCTCTTTGGAGACATTCAATCAAACGTTGCTTCTGAGCCTCAGTTATTCACATCCCCAAATGTCTCTATATCTCCATTGTCTTTTTCTTGCAAAGTTTGTGCCGAAGCTCTCCCAATTCCGCACGGCTAAACAAAGAAGAGAGAGAGGGAAATCTTTACGTATTAAGAGAAATAAAATTCACGGTGAGAATTTAACCTCCAACTGTTAAATTGTGAAGCAGAGTCTTCTTCCACTGTACCAAAACTTATTCCTCGGTACGCAAGCAGCTTTTACCATTTAATAACTGATCTTCTACGGAGGCTTTTTAAAGTGAGTCGATTATGTGGTGGCTGAATTTTAATACATAAAAATCTTTATTTTCTTTCATGTCATGTTATAGTTTCAAAAAGAAATTTATTAATCTTGGATCCATGCCCTTTTTCTAAATTTGGGCCTATGCTATACTATGTATGTTCAATATCTAAAAGAAAATTTTCATTCATTTCGAATATAAGAAAGGTAGTTTAAAAATGATAAGATAAATTCAACTAACGACAATTGAATTAAGAATATCTTAATTTAAAGTCAGAGTGATACCACTTGATCAAAAATCTTTTTTCTCAAAATTTCCAACCATTTATTGGACAAAGTGCACGGTGCGCTGAGATACGCATCCGTAGGGCTTCTAGTAAAGTCATATCGGTCCCCACGAAAAGGCTAGGAAAATGACCAACCATTCATCCGGTCGAAAAACATACTTCTTCAACTAATTGCAAACTATTTCTACGAGTCGAAGTCGAATTTCTCCATGCGAAATAATCGTCTATATAATCTCTCTAACAGTGTTCAAGCGCCTCATGTTTCTAACTTTTTTTCTATTTTATGTCGTAATTGTCTCTTAAAATTCTACCTTCATGTGACAAAATAACTTACGCATTCCCATATGCCATTGTTTCTTGATGTGAAATTGTCTGTGAGATAGACTCTGTTCTAAACTCGAACTTATTGATGACAAATTCTATGCTCGAATCTAACAAATTACAGGTTCATACAATAAGATGCTATGATAACTTGTTGAATTTTCACCGAATCCATAAGAAATCAACTTTTCAACCTGAAAAATTTGAACAACGTGCAGCCCTCGTGTATTTCGAGAATTTTCCTTTTACACTCGAAATGTGTCAACCATTTCTATGCATGGGTGGAACGAATCATTGTCTGCCCCTTTATCAGAAAAACAATTTAGTCCTTTTTTTTTTGTTTGGAAGACATACATATTCTTAATCTTTTTTTTTTTTTTTGCTCGAATACATATTCTTAATCTTAGTTACAACACTTTGCAATTACTTTTATGCTAAATCAAGGAATCAACAGCATGCAATGCCCATGGGCCTCGCATCTCTTAAAATTCTAATTTATCTTCTACATAAGCTTTTAAAGTCATCCAATCAGCTCTACATTGAATAACTTTGAGTTCTAGTTCTACCGTCAAATGCATAACTTGAAATGCAAATGCCCATGAGAAGGAGCAGCATTCTTCTTCGCAGCTTCCTCGAGCATCGAATCGGTTAGCTGAAGAAAGATTTAAATGTCATTTACAAGATGCAAATTTCCTGCATGTGGTATGATTTTGGGAAGCCTTTATCAAACCCGCACGATCTGATACCGTGCAGATCCAAAGGCCAAGATGAATTGCAAATCGCCTGCAGGAAGAGTTGTCGGTGAAAAAAGAAAAATTCCAGATCTAACGAGAGGAAGATATGCAAGTATGGTACACTCAAGATTTGATAGAATTTTTGTATGATCTTGTCAAAGGAGAATAATAATAGAACAGGACCAAATTGCAATTTAAAAAAATTTCGCTCAAAATTCATGAGACAAGACAGCAGCATGGTATGAGGTTTTTGTTTTTCTTCATGGTGATTTGACAAGAACTAGGGGGTAATTGAGTAAATTCGACCATCCCATAGATCCCATCTTCTCCTGAAACAAGGAACGGCGCGAATCTTGTCTGGAAGCCTCAACAAATCAAAGGAAGCGAGAAATAAAAATAAATAAGGCGAAAAAAAAGATCGGGAGAAAATCTGATAGCCTCAGGAGGGAGGTCGCCACTCACACTCCAACCTGCCCAAGACATCAACTTTCCCTCCTCGGACTCTCCGACGGCCCCCTCCGCCCAATACCCATCTGCCAATTCTATCGTCACCTGGGAGGATGGCCGTGGATTGAGATGATGCTTGCCTCTGGAAAATGACCCGGACCCCGCTTTACAGGGCACGGAACGCCGATCCAGACGAAGATTCCAGGGCAGCGGCGAGGACCAGCTCCGGCGGCGGGGGCGGTGGCGGCTGGGGAACAGCCATGAGGGTGATAGTCCCGTTGCAGGGCGTGGTCCAAGGCAGGGGCGGACTTGTTCTTGGCTCCGTCATACCCTGCGCTCTCTTCTACTTCCTCCAGCTGTACCTGAAGCGTAATCGCTCCCGGCCGTCCCCCACGCCGCCGCCATCGCCTTCTTCCTCCGCGGAGCAGCTTGCAGATGTCTCCACGGCGGGGCTGCAGCGGTCCCTGTCCCGGGCCCACCTGTCACCGCGCAGCTCAGCAGGGCCGGCCCACGTGTCGGGTCGGGCTGGTTCGATACTCAAGGGCGGGGACACGCCTTACATTGTCGGCCTGAAGCGAGTCGAGGAAGATCGGTACGATAAATTGGACAAGCCCGATGGTATTATTCAGCTGGGATTGGCTGAAAACAAGGTTGGTGCTTCTTAAGTTTCGGTCTTGGCTTTGCTTTCTTCTTTTTGACTATTGCCTTGGTGTCTTTTTCGTTAGTTTTGAAATATCGTTCCGCAATCTATTAATTCTTGTGATGGCGATTACGGTGGAATGGCGTGCTTAGAGTAACTGAATATGATTCCTGAAAAACAGCAGTGGCATGCTGAATAATTTGGTGTCATGTTTCGTTGAGTACAGTTGTGCTTGGATTTGGTTCGAGATTGGATGCTAGCTAATGGGAGAGAGGCAATAATGGGTGATGAATGGAGTATTAGTCGGATTGCAACTTACAACCCTCTTGATGGCTTGATGGAGTTGAAACTGGTAACTTTTTGTTGCCTATAGCTGTGCCTAATCTTGTACTCAATCCAGCTTTGGTAATAGTTAGCGATATCTGGCATTTCAGTTAATCTTGATATATTGACCGTCCTTGTTGAAGCTTCAAAGAGAACTAGGAATCATTGAAAATCAGTGATGATTCAGCCAAAGGTTACATTTGAGAGATTAGCTGCAGTTTCCAGGTTTTATCCAACATTCACAAGGGATATTATCCAGAAGCATTAATTGTTTTGATGGGAACATGTCAATCATGGATATCATCTCCGTTTCGCCATTTAAGATGTATGTATGTTGTGGTCTCAGTCTCTTCATAAGATCAATTTCTTGCAGGCTGTCACAGAATTCATGTCCCAAGTAACCGAAAGGTCAGTGTCCTTCGACCCATCACAATTAGTACTAACAGCTGGTTCAGCAGCCGCAATTGAGACGCTCAGCTTCTGCATAGCTGATTCAGGAAATGCATTCCTCGTCCCTACACCTTATTATCCCGGGTAATGGCATACACATTAAAGGAAAAATTTCCTCAAGAGCTTCTTTTGTAAAATGCAATAATTATTGTTAGATTACATCCAGGCAATTGCTGAAACTTGAATCCATATGCAGCTTTGACCAAGACATGAAGTGGCGAAGTGGAGTTGAAATCATACCTGTCCCTTGCAGGAGCGCCGATAACTTCATCATAAGTGTAAGCGCTCTTGATCGGGCATTTAATCAGGCAAAGAAACGTGGAGTGAAAGTCCGGGGGGTCATCATCTCAAACCCATCAAATCCTGTTGGGACTCTGCTCAATCGGGAAACACTCTATGGTCTCCTCAACTTTGTCACTGAGAAGAACATCCACTTAGTTTGCAATGAGATCTTTGCGGGATCCACTCATGGGGCTGAGGAGTTTGTGAGTGTGGCAGAGATTATTGATTCGAAGGAATGCGATCGGACTAGAGTCCACATCGTGTATGGCTTGTCAGAGGATCTCTGCCTCACAGGCTTTAGGGTTGCAGTCATTTACTCCTTAAACAACAATGTTCTCACTGCTGCTAAAAAGCTGTCGAGGTTCTGTTCCATCTCGACCCCCACCCAGCGATTGCTGATCTCGATGCTCTCAGATGCTAGATTCATTCAGAATTTCATCCAGGTAAATCGAGAGAGGCTCCAGAGTACGCATGTGGAATTCGTTGCAGGGTTGAAGAAGTTGGGTATTGAGTGTACAAAGAGCAGTGGAGGGTTTTGCTGCTGGGCTGATATGAGGGGGTTGATCCGGTCATATAGCGAGAAGGGGGAGATCGAACTGTGGGACAAGTTGTTGAAAATGGGTAAGATCAATGTAACTCCAGGGTCTTGTTGTCAGTGTATCGAGCCAGGGTGGTTCCGGTTTTGTTTTGCCACATTGTCCAAGGATGATGTTCCTGTAGTCATGGAGCGGATTAGGAAAGTTTCTGAAACGTGTAAATCTCATGGTTGAAAACATTGCTTGTTGATTGCAGTCAAATTCTATCTAGAATTTAGTTTGCCTGTGGATCCCATTTGGGTTGGAGATGTTTTAGCTCGGGCCTGGGGATTGTTCAATATGCACCACGGTTCTTCAGTTGGGCTGTTCGAAGTCGGTTCATCAACTTGCAGCAGCCCAAGCAATATCTGGAGAAAATTGCAGCAGAGTAAGGAATCAAATTTCACACTTTTTGAAGGATCTTCTTTTCGGGACATAAACGTAGGGAGAGGTTTCTGAATTGGGTTGGAAGTTTGTGGAAGAATATTCCGTTAATGATGGCACCCATGATTAGGCAAAAAGGGCTTCGATCAAACAAAAGGGAGGCAGGACTTCCACAGCGTTAAAGTTTCTCAGGGAAAGGTGCTTCATTCAACCTTTTTAATGGCAATTTCTGAATTTCTATCAATTTCTTTCCATGCATAAAATAAAAAAGCCTAAATTACATACTTTGGAAAATGGGGTGCAGTGCAACTGACATTGTTCCTGTCCTATAATTATGACGTTCTGGATTTAGATTTGAATTTCATCGGTAGGATTTTTTATATTCATTTATAAAGAAAAGATTACAAACTTATGTTTTCTTCTGTTCAGCTTAATGTTCACCAGTTCCTCCAAGACTATTGGAAGAAGAATCCATCAATTTTATTTCAAGAAACAAAACAAATGTCAAAGAACAACCTCGTGACAACGAAGAAGATGATGATGAGCAGCTACAGAAGCAGTACAAAAGAATGACTAAATTCTGTGTCAAGGAATCAATTCCCATTCTGTTCCCTCTACACAACCAACCAAACATCTAATAATTATCTCTTTGCACCTTTTCACAAAATACTTTCAGTCAGAATCAGCTTGGGCCCCTTTTCTGCTTTCCCTACAACTCCCCCAGATCTTTTAACCCCCCTAAGGTCCCAATCCGTTCCTTATCGACTCGAGGACCTGAACTGCCTCAGCCATGCTCGGTCTCCTCAACGGGGTCTCTGAAGTACAGATCAATCCCAACTTCATCACCTGAATCAGCTCGTTCTCCTCAAATCCCCTCAACCTCCGGTCAAAGCAATCTGAAGCACTCCCTCTGTCTAACAACATCCTCACGTGCTCGCACAAGACAACCACTTCGCTCGGTCCACGACTCTCAACAGGCTTCCGGCCCGTGACGAGCTCCAGCAGAATCACCCCAAAGCTGTAGACGTCACATTTCTCACTTACCCTCAGGCTCTGTGCCAGCTCAGGCGCAACGTAGCCCACTGCAGTGTGGGATCTTGTGAGCCAGTAATTGTCCAGGATTGCCAGCAACTTCCCAAGACCATAATCTGACAGCTTAGGCTCGTAGTTTTCGTCCAGTAGTATGTTATGGGACTTGATGTTGAGATGAAGAATCGGTGGTCTAACATCATGATGAAGGTAAGCAAGTGCCCGGGCCGTCCCCAGGGCAATGTTGAACCTCCGTGACCAATACAACTCACCAGCCCCCCCACGAGAACTTGTACTGGTGTAAGAACTATTCCCATGAAGGTTATCGTACAAGTTTCTGTTGGGGACAAACTCGGTCAAAATTAACTGCATCGACGAGGACCAGTAGTATCCCTGCACTTGGACTAGGTTCGGGTGTTGGAGGTTCCCAAGACGTCCAATCTCCTGCTCAAACTCATCCTGGTTCTTGATCCTCCCAATATTCTCAAGCTTCTTCACTGCAATTGAGACCCCACCCTCAAAACTGCTCCTGTAGACGGTCCCGATTGATCCAGCGCCAATCAGATTGTCCTTGTCGAGTAGAGCCTTAGTTCCAGCCTCCCAGTCCTCGTACTTGGAGGGAAGGGTTTTGCTGAAGAGAACCAGCTTCCCGATGATAATGTTTGATTCTGTCGAGGCCAAAGGAGTGCTTTCCACAATTTCTGCCTCCTTATCTTCAACCCTTCTCCTTCGGGTCCTAAAGTTCACTATTGTTATTACACAAACACCAGTGATAATCAGAGCAGCTGCAACAATCGCCACTATAGCTGACACACTAAGAACTTTCGGCCTCCGTTGTAATGGAACTGCACCACTGCCGGACCCTGAGCAGGATACATCCAGTGGAGGCCCACACAAGCCCGGGTTGTTGGAAAATGCAGATGAGCCGAACACTTGAAACATCGGAATTGCAGGAATCTCACCAGTGAGTTTGTTATATGACACGTTAAAATAAGTCAAATTCAGCAAATTCCCCAGAGATGAAGGAATCGGACCAGAAAGAGAATTCTGCGATAGGCTGAGAATCTGGAGTTTCGAGAGGTTCCCAAGGGTTTCCGGAATAGTACCATTTAGTTGGTTCTTGTGAAGATCGAGAACTTCAAGATATGTCATGTTGTACAATGTCTGAGGAATCCCACCACCCAACATATTACCGGAGACATCCCTGCCAAAAAAAACAAACAAGAATTTTACTTGCAGAAAAATGTCAAAGCAATTGGGAAACTAAGGCTCACTTCAGTTCTACATAGTTGGCAAAAAGAATTTTCAATCATATTTTTTTCTCACTGAAAGTGAGACAAAAGACGTGGTTAGATGCATTTGATTGAATAAATATCTCCAAAGGTCGATCAGATTTCCATTAAAAACAGGAAAAAAAAAATTGGAAGCTGGAAAAGAGCTCCTGGGTGTCAAGCATTGAAGAAGCCTTGGATGCGGAAAGACGGAAAATGGAGACTTACAACTCGCGAAGAAACCTGCAGTTGCCTAAACTCTCTGGTATTTCTCCTGCAAGTTTGAGATTCTGCAGATCCAACACCTGAAGCAGCTCAATATCTCCAGTTCCAGAGGGAATTGTTCCACCAATTGAATTGTTACCAAATCTCATCACCCAAAGCTCCTTTAAGTCCCCAATGTTAACAGGAATCATTCCGCTGATTGAATTGAAACTTAAGTCAAAAACTTCAAGCGGCTGCAGCCAGTAATGCTAGAAGGGATTTCACCGCCCAAGTTGTTCCACGAGGCATCCAGAATCTCGAGACTCTCGCTGCACAAGCTGAGATCCAGAACCTGCCCAGTGAACAAGTTGTGCGAAATGTTAAAGTAGGAGATGTTCCTCAGTTCAAGAAACCCGAAAGGAGCCGGCCCACTGAACTTGTTTTCAGCAAGATCTAAATGGTTCCAGCCTTGGCATTCTGATATCTGTTCTTGGAGGTTCCCACTAAAGCCGTTACTCCTCAAGGACAAGAATTGCAAGCTCGGGATACCACAAATTTGTGAAGGTATTTCTCCTGTTAGGTTGTTGTAGGAAAAATCAAACCCTTCAAGATGCAAGCAATTGGCAATTGATCCCGGGATCAAACCTGAGAGACCATTGTGAGACAGAGAGACAAACCTGGTCTTGGAACAGTACTGGAACAAACCCTCTGGAATATCCCCGACATAGCTGTTTTTTGATAAGTCGAGGAAACGAATGTTCAGTAACCCGCCCAAAAACTCAGGGATCAAGCCCGATAGGGCATTGGAGCTCACATTGATCTTCCACAGCGATTGAATGCTTCCATACTCAGTCGGGATATTCCCGGAGAATCGATTTCCAAACAATGTCAAGATTCGCAATGATCTAAGACCCGACAGAACCGGTGAGAGAACGCCCACGAGACTGGTGTTCCACAAGACTATCCTTTCAACAAATCCAACTTCATTGCAGGAGACACCAGTAAAGTTACACGGGTCACCTCCATCGACCCAAGAACCCAACACGTTATTCGGATCACTTGTAATGTTGCCCTTGAATTGAAGCAAGATCTCTGTCTCTGTCTCCGAAGTGACAGTTCCAATCGACAGAGTAAAGCAAAAGATCAAGAGCAAGAGAGCATGAGAAGGATTTCGACGGGCAAGACCTCTCATGCTCTCATAATAGGGGAAATGGAGACAATGTGTGCTCTCGGCCGACACGGTCTACCCGTCGGACATTATGGGGGTGAGGCGTTCCGCTCAATTGGGGGAAGAGAAGCTCTCCATGAATATTAGGAATACAACATCGACATCGTAAGTGAACAGCAGCATTATGGATCAGCACAACAACTTCAATGCAGCAGAGAACGAAGAAATTCTGCTGGAATTTCTCGTTGCACAGCAGAATTACAATCAGCAGAGTCTCTCAGTGGGCATACCCGTTAGAGCTCGTGCTTGTCTCCGAGTGATCTCTGACTGCGAGGCGAAACCCAGAGCCGGGAACTTCAAGGAGCCCAGGAGCCCCTCGATTTCAATAAACAGGGGAAACGGCAGGAGGAGTGGTGCCTTGAGCTGGAAAGGGCGCAGGAGAGAGAGAGGACGGAGAGAGATGGCCAAGAATTAATGACAAAAATATTATAGGCAAGCAAAAAAAAACAAAAAGAAAAAGAGAGGAAAGGTCTAATTTTTATATCAAGTGGAGGCAACGAACAGAAGGGGGAACCACGTGCATGAGTACATCTTCTCTGTTGTCTTCTCTATATCCCCCTCCGTTTCTTGAAAACTGGTTTAATGGCGGAATCGGGTTATTGAGGGAGAAAACAGACACCCGCATAGAGAAAGTGAGAGGGAGAGGGAGAGAGAGAGGGGGGAAGAAGGGAGCATTTATTCTGCCCCCACCAACCTCTCCAGCTGAGCAGATTCATCACCGTAGACTCCATTATGAGTCTTTGGTAGCGGCTGATTGAACAGAAAGGTTCCTTCTTCGCCTCCATCTAATACTCATCAAATTCACGATCCAAACAGAAGATGGATCCTCCCGGCAGCGGGACCCCCTTCCGATCTTATGAAATTACAGATTTTCTGGGTTTATTTGACCTTCTCTCCTAAAAAAAATGTTACATTATTCTGTCTAATAATAACACAAACAGAAATAATTAATTAAATTATTTTGATTAATATTAATTAAAATAATAATTTAAATAATTAATATAAATTTATTTATTTATCATATTTTAATTAATATTTTACGATATTATGTGACAGATGTGTATAATCACCTGTGAATGTCTCTTCTGATCTTCTGTTTTGCTGGGTGGATTACTTCTTAGCTGCTCCATTTTTTCTGTGCAGATTAGCTGTTCCCGTTGAAAATTCAGCAAATAAAAAAAAACAATTTTTTATTCATAAGAAAAATCGAAGTGGGGGTAGTGCTCTGTCTTGTCTCAAGGAACGTTTTGTTCTTGACCGAGCCTTTCTACCGCTTTTTTTTTTTTGTTTGCCAATTTTCTTCTTACCTTTTCTGCATTTTCCATGCTTAAAACTTTTTTTTCCTGTCATAAAATTTTCACATGTAAACTTTTTTTTCACCATTAAATATCTAAATTTAGAGATGATATATAAAAAGAAGAGATGTCGAATTATTTTAACTAATTCACATGAACGTTTCTTCCTTATGTATGAATGGTATTTTTTACGCTATCTCCAGACCGACTTCAAGAATACGAAGAAATTATCCGGTCCATGAAGATTGATCTCTAAATGGACATACATTCGTTGAATATTTTAAGATGGAATTAAGGGTCAGGGATGGATTTACAGGGGATGATCGCTCGTCGAAGCCCTTGAAGTCGAAAATATTCTTAATATGTTATATCTATTTCATTTGATTTTATCTAATTTTTTATGAAACTATTTTATTTCACCCCTGTGAATTTTTTATGTTAGTATTTTATGAAATTTCATCCCTATAAATTTATTGTGTTAATATTCTATAGAATTTTATTCACAAAATAAGTTTCTGAATCCTTATCCGTTGTTAATTTCAATCCATAAGGTAAAATTTTAATGGAGGAGACCCAGTCTTGCCTTTCCCACTGAAATTTTCGCACAATCATATTTAATTATTTTTTCCGTGTTATTAAATGCCCGACAAGGTCCTCTCCAGCTCAGACAGGCGTTATGATTTGTTAAGTTGAAAAAACATTTACTTCAGCTCGTGCCACGTGGCCTTCTGGGTCTTCCTTTACCACAGGCAAATTTGCAACTTCATGTCACCCGGGGGGAAGAAATTCGCAACGTCGACCGACTTTAACCTGCTTCAACGACATTTCTCACATTTGGATTCGAGTTTGTTAAATAGAATAAATTCTATAATTACGAGAATTTTACTCATTAACGAGTAAATATGATTTGAAGTTGCATTACTTAGGTTGATTTTTCTCTCGTACTTGAAAAATGTTCGCAAATTCGATTCGAAGTTGAAATGCAAATGCATGTCCACACTATAAAGTCACCATTGCTTAATTCAAAGTACGCTGCACCCCATTCACGGCTTTCCATACCAGATGGTCGCGTCCACATCCGGGATGCTTGCGGGGCAGTCGTTTACCGAATGCGACCTTAAATAAAGGGTTCTAACGACTCTACCAGCTAGGCACGGCGGCGTTTGAATGCAAAATGGCATTTAATTTGATTCCCTTTAATTTTACACGGTGTAATGGCGGTGGTCCTATGTTGAAGTGGCACATCGCAATCGTCTTCTTTCGATGAGTGATTCTCCATCCTTCCAACACTGTCCCCAGGCAAAAGCAGCGGTCGGAGACCACTTTTTAGGCAAAATGAAGAATAGTAAAAGCAAGCAAGCAAGACCTGCAGCAATGCATGCAAATCGCTTTAATGGTGACGCAAGCAAGTGCTACTCGCTGAGGTGGTGATTCCAGCAACCACCCATTGAAGATGAAGAAGCCCTGCTGGAGAAGGTGGGTCAGGTTTCATTGAGGGTTCGTCGATCCGAACAAAGTTCCTAACATGCTGCATTGTTGCATATCGATCGATAGTACAAGTTAGTACAAGGCTGCTCTACCTCAGTTTGTCTAAGAAGTAATAACGTTCTTGGTGGTGGTGGTGGTCGTGTGGTGCTGCTACTCCCACCGAAGGGTCATTAAATATAAAAGGGCAGGTTGATGTCACATTTCACCTTCCACTTTATCCCTTTCTGCTCACTCTTTACCTTATTTATTGACCACACTCATTTGTTCTTGTCTTTCAAATGTTATCTCCCTCCCCTCCTCACCCTCATTGGAAGCCTTCTTCATTTCTCATGTTGAAGTCTTTACATCTAAAGAGTAAGGCATCTCATTAGCAACCCTGTAATGGAATATACAGTGCAGAGTACATGGTTCTTAGCCTGTTAGTGTACCATCATCCAAGAAGCCAAAACTGAGAAGGAAGATGCAGAGTCCACTGTCAAGAGTGATTTGTTCAAGAACAATTCCACTTCTATTTACATACATGAATTGCAACCAATCCAATATGACCTTCCAAAAGCAGGCGCTTCGACCATATACAAGAGAAAATCAATTACCAGAAGAAGGCCACTAAGACACCATACCCGACCTATCGTGCATCAAATGCATCTTACACTTGACGCAAGGTAATGTACCAGGACGAGCAGAATGTGCCTATCTTCAGAACCGTGCCAATCAGGTTAGAATGTTTTTCACTTTCAACTTTTACAATACCACCTTTCCCACGATGTTAATACTGCCATAGATGAAGCTGCTTAATAAAACTTCATCCCAACCAAATCGTTTGCTGCAACCATATAAGGTGACATGAAATCACTCGAGAAGCTCACTCAAGCAGTGGCTGCTCCTCGCTCCTCAGTTTCTTGAGCTGCCTCTTGGCGTATACAGTGAAGATAATTGTAGTGGCAATAGTTGCTAAGAAACCAAGAATATTGAAGACAATCTGAGGGGCCGACAAGGAGTGTCGATCGTATGAAGCATCTGCTAGAGTCTTTATAAAAATGCCACTGCAAAAAAGAGGTTAAAATCAAAAGATGAACCACAAAATGATGGCAGCATTTTAGAGTTGCCAAGTGAGCCATATTTCTTTTGGTGGGAAGTGACCAATTTTTTTTCAACAAAACTTCAAAGATGAGAAGATACACATGAATGTATATCAACCAAGACCTTACATTACTTGATGAGCAGATCGAACTTAACAAATGCAAACTGCAATTGGAATGATGATAAAGAGCAGAAACAGGCAGAAAAATAAGGTTGAGTAGGGATTTATTTGGACACTAAACCAACAACGCTGCTCAGATGCATGTTCTAGAGCTAGCTTTACTATAACTTCAACCCAGAAGGAATGTGTAGCAACAATGCAAATTTAGCATGGTCTACTGGGAAGAATAAATAAATAAGGGCGTAGAGGAACGTCCAGCAGAGCATGAATTACATACTTAAGCATCCTACCTAAGAGAGAGTAGAAGCAGAAACAAATGAGGCATTGCAAGAGAAAGTAAGAACTTACGTATACATAGCGACAAATATTTCAGGTATCACCCCAACCAACGACCCAAAGATGTAAGGGACATAATTAACATTTGTTGCCACAACACAATAATTATATAGGATATAAGGGAAGGGAGATATCCTAATCAAAATCACCACTCTTAGTTGGTGAATCCAATTCCCTGCTCCAGCTGTTCTTATCAATGAAGCTTTCTTTGGGTATTTCTCCAACCACCCCTGCATCAGAACTGACTGTCATTCAACTATACTCGGCAAATCCTGACAAGAATGAATGCTAGGGAGGAAGGATTAAGAATAATGGATTGTCGGAAACCTGAATTTTGTGATGGAACCGAGACCCAATGAAGTAAGGAAGAGATACACCGATGGCTACTCCAGAAATAATGAGCAGGAAGCCATAACCATATCCAAAGGTCATTCCAGCGACCCACATGGAAGGAGTGGATGGTAAGAGAAGGGTGGGAAATAACGCGATAGTAATGAAGACAAGAACTGCAAGGATGGGATGGCTAAATGTTGTTGTCTCCCAATTTATGATCGGTATAATTTCCTGGAAAACAGCAGGTACCAGTCAGAAAATGACAAAGAGAAACGCGCCTAAGCTCCAAGACAACAGGATAACATAACAAATTGTGATTAGTCGCAGAACAACAAGAATGATAAAAACAACCCAGACTGTGAAATGCAAACTGACTAAAGTCTATTTAACTCTAGATAAAGGGAAAAAGAGGAACCGGGCACATCATTTGCATGCTAACCATCTCTTCCTATCTATTTGTGGACAAAGGACTCGAATACCAGCTATATCATGTAAAGATGAACATCACCTGCTGATGGCATAAATTATGCATTTGCCAATTATCACAAAAAACATATACCAGTGAGGAGCCTGAAGTGCAAGATGAATGCAACAGTCAAATAAGGCAACAAGAACAGACAAAATGAGTAACAACAACATAAACTCGTCCCAAAAGTGAACTATAACTATTAGAAAAGATAATTCAAATAATCCTTTCAGTCCAGAAAAACAGAGAGAAAGGATCAAAGGCCAGAACCATTAAGTATTAGAATCTCCCCCACTACAACAGATTTATTTGCTATCACAGCGAAGATGACCTTAAGTCCTCAAAATAGCCTAAAGAAACAATCAGAAACGCTAAGTATTTATATGTACATTCTAAGGACACGCATGCACTAGTCCATCAGCAAAAACTCGAGGAACGAAAGAGCTTAAGGCGCCAAGTGCCAACCTTGTCCATGAAAAATGGCCATACCCATTTAAGGAAAACCCCAGCCAACAAGCCCAAGCAGGAGAACAGCAGAGCCAACTTAACCCAATACCACACGGAACCTCTCCACCACCTCCTGGGAGACGGGGGAAAATCCTCCGCCTCCAATCCCCCCAAATTCTGCGGCCCCGTATTCACATAATCCCCCGTCTCGCCGTGGCTTTCCTCCCTCAGCCTCAGGCTCAGCTCCGGCACTACCTCGCCTCCCTCATAGTAAGTCATCGACGATCACGGATTCCGGGCACTCTAGGGTTCCCGTGATTCCCCGTTCGGCCTGGCCCCCCGAGAAAAACAGGGAGAACCCCAGAATGCAAATGCCGGGAGAGCTCCGATGAACGGAACCGAACAGGACCGACGGACGCTTCCTTCTGTTATTCTAATCCTATTGCAGAAGGCAGACCGGTAGATGAAGGGGTTTCCTCAAAGCAAGAGAGACGGGCTGAAGGCTGCCATTGATTAAACTCAAACCGGGGGTGAAGGCAACAATTCAGCATTTTTTGGGCATTTCTATTTGGAGTGAGTGTGAGATTACGATAATGCCCATGCTAACGGTGAATCAGGTATCGCCGCGTGGCATTGCGCTGGGTTTGCTCTGACTGACGGGTGGAAGCGGACCTCCGCCGAGGAGAGTTTTCTATAATATAAAAAATTAATAAAATTTAATTATTTTAATTTTCTTATAAGATACTAAAAACAAAAAATAATTAAATATTATTAATTTATGGTACTATATAAATATTATCATGTAATATAACTGAATTTACCTCGAAGGTGGAGTGACATTCCTGTCGGTGCGCACGAAATGACTTTGCTTAAGGAATAAGAAGAGGAATTTTTATTATCAAAACAAAAAAGGAAGAGGAATTTTATTTTCGTGGAGAAAAACAGTCGTTATCTCCTTTATAATTGAATCGAAAATATTCCATCATGAACATTGGCTCCGAAGTTTGTGCGTATTGTACATTTTCTGTTTACACTAGAAAATTTATAAGTCTCTGATTTGGTGCGACAATTTTGCAACCAGTGCAATTAGTGGGAGGTATTGTATCATTGATCCGGATGGATTTAAGCGGCCATGGGTACGATATCCTTTTGAATTTTCCAGAGATACATTATTAACATTATATAATTTCTACTTGCTTGATCAAGAGATCGCTTTCAAATTCAATGTCTAACTTAATGCCAGTGAGTACGTTGCCCAGTTTTTACTTAGGGGGCATTTGGTTCCGTTAATCTTCAATTACGAAGGAAAGTTAGATTATATGATAAAATGTTACTTTATATGAAAAGTGAATTATAAAATAAAATTATTATATTTGATAAGTATTTTAAATGATTGAAAAAGTATATAAAAATATAATATTATAAAATTAATACGATACCTTTACAGCAATGCCCCCGCTGCATTTTCCCTCATTTTTCTTACAACGGGGTATTTTGTACTTTCACCATGAAGTGATGTGGGTCCCAGCTAGACTTGGCATTCTGAAAATATATCCCAAAAGGGATGTAAATTGTTTACCTGTAAGCGTTGCAGGCCCGGGAATGAATTCTTGACCGGGGAAGTGCAAACTCCCCTTCATTTTGCTTCCAAACAATACAAAAGAGGGTGTAAAGTTAATAAATTCACTGTAAATTTTGGATTTTACATCCAACCAAATAGGGGTTTAGATTTTAACTGCAAAATTTCTCGTATATTTTTTTATCTTATCTTTCTTCTTCTCTATTTAAATCTTTATATTTCCTTTATAGACAAAAAAAAAAAAAAAAGTATTACCTCGTTGCTATCCAATGCTGTGTCGATGACAGCTGGTCACGGCCACAGCGTCGGGCTCGAACCGGACGTCCTCACGCAAAGTGACGAAACCGCCTGGGCCGTCCACAGACCGGGTTCTTCCATCGGCTCCAGACAGAAAGGGTTGCAGTTAACTAGCTTGTGTCCTACGCGCTTCATCGTGTCCATTGATGTGCCAGTAAGTGCTCAATCAAAGGTCTTGATTACTTTTTAAGCGGTAGAAGAACATGTTGCCCCTTGGGCTTATACGATATTTTCATGCACCGGGAGCAAAATAAGTCCAACCTAATAAGGAGGTGTCAGCAAGGAGAGTCTCTTCACTTAAATAAAATGGTTATATCACATAAATAATATTAATATAATATATTTATTTAATTAAATTTATTATTTATATATTTTTAATTGAAATTTATCATTTATTAATTTTTTTAATATTTTTATCATTTATATATTATTTTTAATTAATATTCACAACACTCATTTAAAATTTTTTAAAATTTAATAAATATAATTACATAATTATAATTTATTTATTAAATTTTAATTAGACGAATATATTATATTAACATTACTCAAGTGAACGCTTGTCTAAAAACTTTTTGGTGAGGAACGGGCGTTAACGAAGCTGGCGGCATAATGGCAGGCAAGTGGAAGCTGAAGTAAGTTTTCGTTGGCCATATCAGCTCCTGAAATCCCCTCTGTACGGCTATGCGCCGAACCCACCATATGGACACTGCATCCACCGTCAGATCCAGGGATCACAGCCAGACTCCTACCTCGATCGGACCGTTACTATTGCCCCCGCACCGAAAGGCCGTGAGCCGTGCCCCCCCGACTGTGGTTCAGTTCAGTAAAGAGCACGGTCATACTTTCATTCCCATTACAAAAAGCCATTAAGAAATGCCTTGATTAATTTTTTCAGTATTCATCATGCGATATTCAAATATTAAATAAATTTAAATTAATCAAAATTTAAAATTTAATTTACCTGTTAATAAATTAAAACTCATATGATTATTAATTATTTTTTATTTATAAAATGTGAATTAAGAGGAAGAAGGCCAAGAAATTATCATTAATATTGGTGGAAATGGCTTAACTATTGAAATCTTTATATCGATATTATTTGATGTTATAGTAACCGACGAATCTATCAAACATACTGCATAATTATTGAAGCTTTGACTCTCCCGGCGGTGGCCTCCGATTTTTGTTCACCAAATAACAATAAAATAATAGTCGCCATCATCAAAAACAATCTCTCTCTCTCTTTCTCTCTCTCTCTATATCTTCGACCGATTCGTAGTCTCTCTTTATCTCCGGTCTCATAGCTTTCCGCTGCCAAAAAATCCTGAAGGTTTCATTGAGACGAAGCCGATTCCTCCACCAGGATCAGCATATCGATCCAGCGGGTTGATTAAGCAAGCTGAAGAGGAGGCAGAGCTTCAGAACTCTGATCATCTGATAAAACATCAGGTAAGGAATAAAGCCAAGCCAACCTTTTCTCATTTACCTTTTCCTTGCAGAATCGGTTGAATTTTTCGTCATCTGTGGTTGATTTCTGGATATCTGATCGGCTATCGTAATGAAGATTTGTTCTCCCTCCTTTGTTTCTTCTTGAGGATCGTCTTCTCCACCTGGAAATGGAGAGACGAAAGTGGACTAAGAAAATCGGTCGATTATGAATAGAATTCTCTGCTTGGCGATGATTTATCCTGAAATTTCCTTCTTATGATCCATTTTCTGGGAGTGAATTGCACGATTAACTGACAGATGAATAATTCGTGTTCAGGGTAAATTTGTGCAAAAAGTTAAAAGCCTCTAACTTTTCTTCAAAACGAGTGTTTTTCACACCAAGTCAACCGTTCGAAGTTCTTCCGAATCACCGAACCGTCTTTTGATCGACAAATTGCTCAAGTGCTATGTCACGGCCCTCACATTTTATATTGATTGACAAATTTTAGTACGTCGCCGGCTTGGGAGCTTGTGGCCATGGCTGCGAGGGCGACCACCGCCTCCTCTTCAAAGTCGTCAGACTAGAGGCTTGTCCACCTGGGGGGGTAGTCAAGTCACGGCCAATTGGCCTATTTACGATCCGGCCGAGGGGCTCGTGGCCGCTGTTTCGAATTTTTTTTCCCAAATCAACTTTTTTTTCTTTTGGATCAGCAATCAACTTAAACTGTTTCTTCGTCGAAATTGCCGAAGTGTGGTATATATCCGGGGGAATGCGATGCGATGGCCACCAGCTTCCTTTGTGAGATTTGTAGGACATGGTAGAAGCCTCCACACGTCATAATTCTTTTTTTTTTTCTGGCTAAAATGAAATATTTTGCATTTTTTGACCTTTTTTTGTGCAATTTATCCTTTTTAGTAAAAATAAAATATTGGAGGGGTTTGACGAAATCAAGGGACGAACTTATCAAGTAAAGGGGGCCACTGCTAATGAAATAGAATAAACAAAAAATGAGCCCACGGGCTGGTTTAGAAACCTCTGAGCAGGCTTGGCTGTGGGTTAGGAACGGTTGGCTTTGGTTCAATGATATATGAAACTAGCTCTGAACCGCTCCGAGTTGTTCTTGCCCAATTTCCAGTTCGAGCCGGTTTTATAAAATAAAAAATTATTAATAAATTATAGGCTGAAAATGAAGCTTTTTATTCTAAGAAATTAGTTATTATAATGAATATTTAGATAATTTAATTTTTTTGTCATAATATTCTTGTTCGAATTTCAATTCTCGTGCTAGTTGTACAATTGGATATCTAATTTGGTGAAACTTCACTTATGCATAAATTTATCAAGTTTAAATTATTGATAGAGGTTAATAACATATAATAATGAATTGTAACCAAGAGGGGTTGGGCCGAGTGGTAAGCAGCTCGGTGCCGCTTAAGGAGGTCTCAGGTTCGAGACCTCACGTACGCAGACACCCCTCTTGGGAGCCTCACCCGCCATTGCCAGGCGTGCGACCCGGGGCGACCAACGGATTAGTCAAGTATGGTTGGCTGAAAGATGCCATCTCACCGCTGGTGGGGCCTGCTTGGATACCGTGGCTGGCGACCAAAAAAAAAAAAAATAATGAATTGTATAAAAAAATTCATAGATTAATTAAGGAAAATTCTATAAAGTAAATCTAAATTATAGGTCTGATAAATTTATGTAAAATTATAACTACGAGAATCTAGCATAAACTTAATCACCTAATATTAATTGTACTTGATTTTATATCTATAGCAGCAATTATACATGTAAAAGTTGTTGAAATTAATGTCGAGAAGAAAAAAATTAGGTTCCAAGAAAGTACTACTCTGTCGGATAGCGGTGGGCCTCGAATTAAACAGATACTAGAAAAAGAACCCGCGCCACGCTGCGGTTAGATATATCTTTTATAACGAACTGAATGAATTATATTAAAGTATAGAGATATTTAAAAAATGATTATGTCATTTAACTCACACTCAAATATCTTTTTTACAAACAAATATTTTTTATTTAAAAAGAGCTATGTTATTATTCGTATGTTTATAATGTGAATATTTGATAATTTTTAAATTACCAGTGCAGAAATAATATACATTAAAAACTAATACATAAATGTAATATTCATCTCTTTCCCACAACAATATATTAATGGTATATTATATTCATGTCCAATCACCTATATTAATAGATTATTTATTTTTTGTATAGGTTAATAAATAATTTCATCTACCAAGGGGGGTTGGGCCGAGTGGTAAGCAGCTCGGTACCGCTTAAGGAGGTCTCGAGTTCGAGACCTCATGTACGCAGACACCCCCCTTGGGAGCCTCACCCGCCATTGCCAGGCGTGCGACTCGGGGCGACCAACGGATTAGTCAAGTATGGTTAGCTGAAAGATGTCATCTCACCGCTGGTGGGGCCTGCTTGGATACCGTGGCTGGCGACAAAAAAAAAATTAAAATAAAATAAAAATAAATAATTTCATCTCATTTCTAAATAGGGGACTCGATTTTCCTAAATGAAAGAAGCTCATTCTCTTGATATACTAATAAAATTAAATCCGGAATAAAAATAAAATGCATAAGTTCTATTCTAGTATTCAAAATAGAAATTTTTAATAATAAATTATATATTAATATTTTTTTAGATAAATATTGATATATATTTATTGATGATATTTATTTATTTTTAATAATATATTCTATTATTTATTAATATAAAATCAATTAAGACAAAAAAAAAAAAAAAGTGGGAAGCCCACGTGGATAGGCTGGGAGAGCCCCATTACATTCTCCTTTAGCTTATAAAAGGTAGATGTCTTGATCCCGTACTTCGAAAACAGTCATGAGAAAAAGGGCAGCATGCTAGGGTGTGATCACACCTAAAAAAAAAGTATGCTAGCGAATCTTTCTTTATATTTATTATTATTATTATTATTGGAATTTATTATTCATAATATCTGGCGTGGCGACAAAAGATTCCGATTGTGGCGGCACTAATTGTAGATCAATTAAGAAAGTAGGATCTCTTGTGGAACACTCCAGCACCGTCACGAATGTTTCTCTCCTTACGCCCGGTTCAGCCTTCCGGTTTTGTCGTCGTGGGCATTCAGTTAAGTTGACTATTCCGTCCCTATTGGTTAGGCGACTGAATAACTGGTCCACCGACTCTCCGGGGGCAAATAAGTCATAGGTAGTCCTGCTCAATCACGTAACGCTCTCGAGTTTCCTTAATGGAGTGGCTAATGTGCTCTATTAAAACCCGCGCCGCGACAGCTCTTAGAATGTGCTGCGGAGGAAGATTTGAATATTCTGGTTGATCTTTTGTTCTCTCAGAAGGATTACAGCCGAGCGAAGAGAGGATCGACTCGACGAGGATGGGTTCCGAGCAGAACGAGGGAACGAGCGTGCCTTGCTCAGAGCCGAGGCTCTGCGCCAACAACTGCGGGTTCTGGGGCAACGCTGCCACGATGAACCTCTGCTCCAAGTGCTACAAGGACTTCTGCCTCAACGAGGAGCATGCTGCAACCGCCAAGGCTGCTGTTAAGATCTCGCTCAACGCCGAGCCAGCCACCTCCGCCGCAGCGGCAGTCGTGGTGTCGACCCCTGATGCGGCCACACCAGTGGAGGTTGTTGAGACTGTGGAAGGGTCGGCTTCGGAAGTTCTGAAGGCGAATCCGGCGAACAGGTGCGGAGGGTGCAACAGGAAGGTGGGGCTGGCAGGGTTCAGGTGCAGGTGCGGGATGACATTCTGCGGATCCCACCGGTACCCGGAGAGCCACAACTGCTCGTTCGACTTCAAGGGATCGGGCCGGGAAGCCATAGCGAAGTCGAATCCGGTGGTGAAGGCAGACAAGATGGAGCGGTTCTGATGACCCTGTCGATCATCGGCGGATCCCCTTAATCCTTCCGATGTGGTATTAGGCTTCTCTAGGGGCTCTCTCTCTTCCTTCCTCTCTGTCTTTTCTGAATTAGCGGTGGTGGGTGGACTTGTGGTGGAAGGCTGTTGCGGAGGTGATGATATTGGGAGGAGAAAACAATTCGGATGGGTTAAATAATAAGTACTGAGATCCAGTTGGCTGGGAGTGTTACTAAACTCTTGATCGTCTTTTCTGCGGCTGATGTTTTCTTCTTCTTCTTCTTCTTGCATACTTCCCACAGACGAAGAAAAGAGTGATTGAACCACGACAATCGATTAATCTCGCGAGAACATGATCGTCGTAGAATCATTGAGTTATCAGGTTATATGATACTTGCTCGATGAAATTTAATAGGGTGCTGAATTTTCAAACTCGTGCACTGCAATTGTCAGACCAGACCTCCTTTCTCCGCTCCTGACCCTGACTGATTCTTATACTACTTTTCTTTTAGTAAAAATTTAGAATAGTAAAAATAATCCTGGAAAATAAAAATACGAACAGTGCGAGTTATCTGGTCCGGGGTGATTGCATTATTTACGTTATTTTTGCAGGTGAAAATTGAATATAGGATATTTTTTTATTTAGGTTAAGTATGGTGTTAATTGCACCAAGTTCTCTTTTGGGAATATATTGACTCTCTTTTTTCTATCGATAGTGTTTGGTGCTGTAAGAATGGACTAATTCACTAGACGTGCGTGTATGTATGTGTATATATATATATTTTTCTATAAAGAATCTTCAGCACAATGGCTCCACAACTATTGGGACAGTAGATATTAACCGGTCCAGTTGGACTCATACTCACGTAAAAAATTAAGCATCCATCCTCACGTAACAACGTGATTGCACTTGTCAATTGACTTAAGTCTCCGGCTTAATTGACCATGAGTTACACATACTTCGGTCCGATGTGATCTAAGTCCATATGGTAACAACTCCGATATTATGTAAAATAGTCACCCGACTTGTACGAGATTGAGCTCATATTCACCTAAAAATCTAAACTTATTGGATCCTCTTTACAATCTTTTCGATCGTTAGAAGAGCCGACCGACTGGAATCCAGATCTCGGCTCGAACAGAGGTCCAAGGCGGCAGGAAGTCCAACCACCAGCAAACCCACAGAGCCCGATAGCAACAATTAAGAGGCCGAATTAGGACACTGAACTTTACTGAAGGCCCATTTTATTTTTCAATTTTTTACCAACTTAAAGTTATTTATCTTTAGTTTACTTTATTTGAATATTACATCATTTTCAGTGACTTCTTAGGCTTATTTTCTTATTATTCAACATCGCTATTATCCTTAGATTTATTTATTTATTTATTTATTGGTTCTTTGAAATTTTTCCGAAATTCCCGTCACTCCTAACAAATTCGAAACGAGAAACCTCGCCTCAGGTTATATCGTGTCAACTTGACGCTATTTGCCATTTATCTTTGCTTACTCTTTAAGTGTTAAATATTCCGAAAAAATAAAATCACTGAACTTCCATGCATTGGACATCCTCGACAAGTCCTAAATCATTCAACCCAAAAGAGAAAAAAAAATTCAGCCCACGTCAAATATAGAAAATATTTCTCTAATTAAAATACAAAATCTCACACGTGATAACGAATATATTTTAATATCTCCAAGATCTTTTGCGTCGTATCATACTCCTAAATATCTAGATATTATATACTATGTTCAAAACTTGGCAAGATCCTAGCTCTTCCTCGACATGAAATCGCACAGTGTTATCCATCAGAAAAATAAATTATACAAAGAAAATAATAAAGGGAGAATGCAGCCCAAAGAAGAATCAGTGCATGAAATTTCACGTACTAGCTAGGCTGCCTCATCCCACTAGAGAGACAGCCCTGATGGGAGATGAGGGGACTCACAGTCTTGCAAAATTTTTTTTCTTTTTGGTTCAGCACTTTTCTTTTCGCTTTCTTACGTATTTTTGCGTTAGATAAGATACGTCTTACCAACCTGATATTGGTTTCGTGGTTCCCTCGCTGAACTCTAGGCAGTTGATCCCAGGATCGAACCCTAGATTGGAAGGGCCAACAGGAATTTTATTAAAGATTCCGACCTGACCATAGATTTGTATCAAGATATGCTTTGACGGGTCCATGGATACCGCGTGGTGCAAACAATACGATATAAAAAAAAATCTAACATGTTATGATGACTTATTCAGATTTAAACATCGATGGATACACTAAGGAATAAATACTTTGCAATTTGCAGTTTTCTTTATTTATAATTAATGACATATATTTATTTATTCATTGGGTTGCCTTGAGAAGATGCAAAATTTGTTCAGAGCAGCGCACGTGTATAGCAATTAAGGAAATTTATATTTCCTCGTCGTCTCCTTCCTCGTTTTCCCATGAAAGCCCTAGCCGTTGCCCTCTGCACAAAGTTAAGGTTCTGCCATGCCTCTATGCTCCCTGTCATAAATACAGCCTATCACCCCCCGACATTAATGGAGTCCTTTTGCCTTGACGTTCTCAACAACATAAATATGAGCAATCAAAACCGAGCCCAGCTAACGAGAGAGGAAGCTTAACAGTGCAATTGTACTATTATTTATTCATAATTAAAAGATTCTGAATCCAATTCTTTGGATGAGATTTTATATGTTCCTCTATTCCTCATCTTTTTTATCATGTTTTTAAATTTATGTATCTGTTTTATATATGGAAAAAACCTGAGCCAAGATAACTTATTGAAAAGAAAAACTCTGGCTAGCTAAGGTAAGGGCAGATATGATCAATGGGGGGTTTTATCTCGAAAATTAACATTGTTCTTGACCTAAGATTATAAAGTTCCGAATCGAATCTTGACCAAAAAAAAAGTTTCGAACTGAATTTTTAATCTCATGAAATAACAATAAAGAAGATGTTGAAGGATCAAACCCTCAAAACGTATCAGCAAGAACTCGACCTTTCACGTGAGAGTCATCGCTATCTCATTAACAAGTAAAACAGTCAATTAATTAGTTGATTGTTTTGCCCGTTATGGCACACGTTACATTTTTACCCAGCTGGATCGGTTTTGAACTCACGCGTTCTGCACCGCCTCTACCAAATGCCATATCTTACAATGTCGTTCTAGTTAACTGATATGGTGACAATGTTCATCCTAATTTTGAAAAGGGACATATCTTACAGCCGGTATATGGAAGGGGACTGCATCTGAGCTTGATATGTCAATTCCTTCACTAGCCTGTAAATTGCCAAGATCTTGTACTTAGATTGCACCAAATTTCATTCTCAGTGCGGTAAGGGATTCATAGAAATGGATCCAAACAAAGAGGATAGGTTTCCATAAAAGTGAGCTCCTTAAAAATTTACAAACAGATTTTTCACTGAAAACACTAAAAGAAAAAAAAAGTACCGCTTAACAAAATTATTAATTTGAACCAATATCCAACTCCACTGATCTCTAGCTACGCCAAGCTTAACTAAAACATGTCAGATTAATGTGATCTCACACGATACAAAATGAATCGGAAGAGGGAGGAATGGTTGCTCATCTGAAGAACTTCCAGTAATAAGTCAGTACGGCGGTCGTCCCCCCGACCAGTAAGCTTCCGACGGCAATTGGATGGAGTTAAGCAGATTTGGTGGCAGTCCATGAAATAAAGCTGCATTTTGTTGGTCTCCCAGGACCTGCTGGTGTGATGATGCCTGTGGAGGAGGCTGTGGTGGCTGGGGCCCCTCTTCTCGACCGCCGGGAGGAGACCCTAGGTTTGTTCCTTGGACCATTGGCATCCCCGGTTCCTCCTCCTCGAGCGGGAGCCTCTCATATGCGGCGTTGCTGAACGAGGCTGCCATGATCACGACCGGACCCGAGGCCATGAGAGTCCCCACGATGCTCCCACCAACCACCTGACCCTGCCCACCGGCCAAGTATATAGTTAACCCCGAGGCTGCCGGCGGGGCTGGTGGCGGCAGGAAAGAGCCTGCCAGGGACAGGATCTCGAACCGGCCATGCAGCGTCACGATCGAGCCAGGGGAGGCGGGCTGGCGCAGGGTTATGTTGGTGACGGTGCCGGTTCCGCTGAGGATGCAGACGCCCCGCTGGCGGCGGCGGGCGAAGGTCGCCACGCTCTCCATGATGTCGCACCCGTCCGCGACCTCCATGACATGGGTCCGAAGTGCGTTGGCGCTGTCCCGGGTGATTATGATGGGCGGCTTTGGCTTGTTCTTGGATCCGGCGGGCCGGCCACGGGGACGCCTTGTGATCTCAGACTCTCCCCCTGCGGAGGCGCTCATGACATCCTTGTTGCTGTGGCCATTGCCACCGTCAGCGCCACCGCACTTCCCGCTGCTGTCGCTCGTCTCCTCATGGTCTAGCTTCTGGCCAGGGTTGAGCCCGCCACTGCTCCGGTCCTCCTCGGAGTTGTGCTGCAGGTGGAGGCTGAACTGAGGCTGGTGGAGCTGGAAGTCCCTCGTGTGGAAAGGAGGCGGCAGGGAGTGGCCACCGTGACCCGAAACTGGATCCATCTGGCTCTCAGCCTCTTTGCCCTTTCCCCACCTAAAGAGATCTACAAGCAAGCCCTCAACTAATTTCCTTTTTGAATTTTTATTTTTTTTATAAGGCACACACCAAAGCTTTTTTGCGGCCGTGAAAGGAATCAAATGGAAAATTGGTAGGAAGCAATAGAAAAGAAGGTTTCCTTTTTGTTGCACGCTTTCTGCTAGCTAGCTAGCCCCTTGTTCATCACCAAGAACAAGGAGAAAGGAGGAGACAGGGAGGGGGAAAGGTGATGATGATGTCGTGAGAATATTAGATTAGGTCTGTGGTCGACAAGATGGAACCTGAGCTGAATGTTATCTACCCTATTCCTACCTTAAGCTAGAGACTGGAAGAAACTGCAGCAGTCCACTGGTTGGGGAAAGGACGGGAAGGTAGAGAGAGAGAGGAGGAAGGGAGAGGAAAGGAACAGGGAAAGAGCGGGAGAGAGAAAGGTATCTTGTCATCTTGTTGATTGGGCGAGGTGGGACTGATGAGTCGAGTTTTTTTAAGGTTAGGGTTAGACAATAAGAGAGAGAAGAGGGTTGTTGAGATGTAACAGTGAAAAACCTAAGCCAACCAGTATAATAATATACTTGAAATATTTTCTTTTTCTTAAATAAAATTTTAAATTCAAATTTTGTAAGTGTAAAAGGCTCAAGAAATGTAAGAAAGAGAACTTAACACAGTTAATATTATTCTTTTCTTGTCATCTAGAGTTCCTGGACTCGATCTCACCACTACAAGTTCTCATACCCCTTTATACTATCTCCCTTCTGTATTTTCTAGACTTATATACATTCCCTGTACACCTAGAAAAGTTCAAGATAGGTAAAGCTACACACCTTAGTCGACCGATCTGTTGAGCTCAATTTGTTAAGGCTGAATGGAATTTTAGATACGACAGCGTAAAATTTAGCCGTTTTAAAAAGTTGTATCTAATATGTCTGCGTGACTTCTGATATATATAAAATTTTTTTAAAAAAATCTGATTTTATTTTCATTAATAAAAATTTTTCTTGCTGTGTTGTTTCCTTTTTTTTTTTTTTTTTCCAAATCCTATTCTTGATCGATGTCTCTCATTTTGCAGCTAACAAAAGAAACGACAAGCGGCTTGTTAGCTTTGAGGAGATAAGAACGGGGCGGCGAGTGGAGCTTACGTGTCCCTTTCTGTATGGCCGCCTCCACCGGATGTACCCGAGATCAAGCATATGCTCCACCGTCACAGTGAAGTTGACCTCAGGCTTATGCGATACATTACAGCACTTGATTATAAAATTTACTATAATATGATATCTTATTAAAATTTTATAACGTGATCGTTCAAATCTCTATGTCCAAAACACATTGCACTATCATATTACATCTGTTTCACAAGTCACCGTTACCAGACATTACAAACAACTTTCTTCTCCTTTCTTTTTCAAACAGCACGATCTTTCATGCTTCAATCCATTATTCTGACTCTTTTCCGTAATATTAACACTTCTCGTAATCTAATGATACATGAACCCGACGCCCTCTAAATTTTTTTAAATGGATGCACGGGCACAACTCACTGATGGGAGATTTAAAGTTCATGAATTACGCACGAAATATATATGTATACAGGATCTCGTCTCTTAATTAAGAAGTTGTGAGTTTGATCTCTATTATAAAGTTACGTACCCATTTATATATTTTTATACTTCTTATACTTAAACTCATGGATTTCCCTTGTCACTGAAAAAGAAAAAATTCTTTGCTCGAGGTTATCTTCTGTACACACTTGGATCCTCGAGACCCAGGTACAACCTGTGGGTACAGCAAAACATCAAGTTGTCGAAATGGAGATAGAGATTCAATTCAAGCACTAACCACCTAATTATTCTTTTTTGCTTGTCATGGCAGTAGACCGATGAAGTCGAACATTTCGCAGCATATCTACACGCAGAAGTGCATCTCCATGATAACAGTACGCAGAGCTGAAATTAATCGTCGCTGGTGCATCACCGTATATATGGATTCAGACTCTCACACAAACAGATCATGATCAATATAAAGATTTGACATCAACGGAGGCCCATGAGATAAATATAGATTTAAAAGGACAGTAAAGGATAAGGGTAAGAAGGGATGTGAGAAGAGAGTCTTTTATACCACGATATTATCACGTGACGGTACTTACGTGATAACACCGATAAATCAGAATCAGTTATTTCTATGATCTTATTTTACAGGTACCTACGTGATAACACTGATAAATCAGAATCAGTTATTTCTATGATATTATTTTACAGAAACTAGAAAATAAAAAAATCAACAATAATTGATTCTGATTGATTGGTATTATCACGTGACTACCGTTACATTAACATAAAAACGGTAAACATAAGAAGTATCTACACTTTATAAATTGAATTCACTTAAAAATTTCTATAAGAGCAGTCATGTATGGTCAATATTCGATTTTGACTAACTGGGCGCCATGGCCACTAGCTAGGTAGGGGAAAGAGGTCGTGCCCCTGCAAATTTTATCCCTCCACAATTTCATCACTGGCAGTGGAGTCAAAGACATGGTGATGGTCCACATGCACCTGTGGTCCGACACGTGTCACCACCCCCCCGACTTGCGGGTCTATCTCCCAAACAGTACTTCCCATTCCATGTTGGTGCTCCTCTAAAAATTCCGGCTGTCATGTCTGGCCAATCATAGCAATCCTTTTTCTTTTCCTTTTATCGTATAATTCAAGGGTGGAAGTCGACGTAATTTTTTTTAAAGATTTCGATACGACCGTATATTAATTTTAAGATACGTTTTGATTGGGTCGGGAAATCACGTGGTACAAATGAAACAAATCCTTTTCAAAATATTTTCCGGTCAATATCATATGACTCAAAATCTGAATAATAGATCTTAACTAGTTCATAATTAAATTAGAAAGATCTATTAAGAAATTAAAATTTTCAAATTATAAATTGTTTTATTTACGAAGCTCGAACCTAAGAAGATATCGGTAATTGATCGAGAGCAATAGGCATTCTAGAACTCGATAGGTTCTCGATCAGTCTCTTGCATGGATGGATATGCACCATTCATAATATCTAGAAATTTATAAATCACCACTAATCCAACTTCCAATGTATTGTCCTCCATTTATTTTACTATTCTTTTCCATTTCGTAGATAGATAATTTTAAAAACTATAATTTCATGAGAAATTAGAAAATAAAATAAAGGGACGTGAAGAATCGCACTTAATTCCAAATGGATGATAGTACTGTTGTACTAAAATCCTAATTTCTCAAGAATTTTAAGAATTAATATATAAAGTAATTTCCACGCACGCAGTACTTTTCTTTTCCCGATTCGACCACACCGTTCATGGCGGACAAGAAGGGAGAGAGAGAACAGGGGATGGCGAACGAGACTGCGCACAGCTGCAAAAAGAGAGCCAGCGGAGAGCACGAGACGGAGACAGTGATGAACTGAGCACGCGTGAGCCGGGCCCGGCCGGCCCCACCCTGGCTAGCTCCCCATTTTCTCTAAAGATGAGCTTTGTCAGCCTCTAGCTCCCGTGGCCATGGCTGCCAAACTCTCGAGCCCTTGGTCTCTCTTCCACTGCCATGCCCGGCTGCTGTAGTAGTTAACACATACTTTGAAAAAGCGAGGTTCAATGATCTCACCGTGTGGGAACAATATCATGTAAAACCATTTATTAGAATCGAATTCTGAATTTCTTAATTTCATGTCGATAACGATATTATTGTATTAAATCTTATTTCTCTATCAATATATCCTTTTGCATAGATATGTATGTAATGTTAAGATAAGAGTTTTCCGGAGAAAGGGATTTGGTTAGGAGAAATCATCCTCGACCTTTTACCCAAAAAAAAAAAATTATCCACCTAAAACCAAGAAGTTTAGATTCAATTTTTATTTGTGAAATTTATTTACTCGTTATTCTCTTGATTTTCTTGTTTAAATGAAAAAAAAAAAAGAAACTTTGATCCTATATGTACTTACGAAGAGAAACAGTGATTCTACAGGGCATAAGATTAAAAAAACATTAATATTATCTCAATTTACAGTAGCTATCTTTTGGACGAGAAAGTATTATGTGTATCGAACATATACACTACGTGATAATGTTGCCATCGTAAATTGGATTATTTAGTCTTCACAATTTATTGAAGTGTTTATATTTATTTAGGATTTTCATATTACTTGTATTTTTCAGAATTTAATAATTACAACTTTAATTATGTCAAATTCTAATTAACTGGATAACATGATTGCTCCGTAGCTACATAATTTCTCCAAAACTTTGTGTTGTTTATGCAAATAGAAACCCATCACTGTTTCTCCTCACGAAGAATTATAATCGCTCCATCTGTACATAGTAATCCGAATAGTTTTGCATCTCCCAATCTTAAAAAATGTCTATGGTTCGAGTTTTAGTTTATAAAATTCATGAATGGAGAAATTTAAACTATTAATAGATTGGTTCGAACTAAATATGAATTAATCGAAACCCATTGAATTATTAAATGTAAGTTGATCTACGCAAAGAGAATTATTTGTTTCAAAGCAATGTCCATGGGAGGAGGCTTATTGTTGAATAAATTAAGGGGAAATAACTAATGTAAAGGACCTCTCCATGTGAAAGCCACCTAATTAGTCTCGACCTTTGAACCCTGCTGCTCCCTGTTTGGTTTTTCACGAGATTAAATATTCGGTATATATTACTTATTCATCGCCAACGCACGAAAGTAACTAGAGTTAATTTAAGGAAAAAAAATTGATGTCACTATAATTTTATACATCTAATTTAATTAAATTTTTTGCTTATTTATTTATATTATGTAAATAGTATTCATTGAATGTGATCTCCCTCTCATCAAGCCCCAACTTTCCTGTCTGAATTCATCTTTCCCTCACATCCGCTCGAGACGGAGATTCATGTATTTGTCTTTGCTATCACTGGAAATGACCAAACTTAGAATCTGTTAGTAAGACTGGGTCGACCACGAGTTCAGTTTGACTAATCGTTGGTATAATTACGATGGGTGCTTTATTTATGAATGCATGGATTGCTGGAACTGGATTAGATGCTAAGCATAGCAATAAGCTTTCAGTAACCCGCGTGATCTACAGAAATCCAGACTTGGGAATCTTTTATCAGTTCTCTCTCCCTCCATCCAGCACGACTACTAGATCATCGATCAACACACGACACCCAGAGAATATAATGCATTTTTATTTCAAATAGACATGTTCGGTTTGTCCAACACATTCGCCGTTGAACACAAAATGAGAGCTCGAACATTATGTAACGGGGGTGGTTGATCGGGTCGTCACTACTATTACCCTCATTTTCATTGATGAAATTAAGAAAGTTCTTACTCATATATCGCTCAAGCACACATTATCCAGGTAACAAAGACTGATTCGTTTTATGGCATGTTTTCAAAAGTATTCATGTCAAAAAGTTTCATGTCAGCGGTTAGATTTGCCATCCGTTTTGGATGAAGAATCACGGATTTGGTATTGGATCGATTTGGTGGCAAAATTTATCCGGGAGATGGAAAGGCGGCCTCTCAAAAGTTCCAAAACTGAACTGGCTATCCACTCTCTTGGTAATCACGTTTGCTTGCCACTCATTTCTCGATGAACTCACACCGTCTTTGTATTGTTTAATTCCCTGAAATTTAGATTTTTTTAGCGACATTTTTAGGGTTCTACTCGGGTTCATATTTCAGGGAAAAAAAATATATTTTTCTTGCAACATATCTTGGTCCGGTTGACAAGGTGCAGCATGTTTCATTAAAGTTAGCTTTCCGATTCTAATTAATTGAAATGGTTTGATCGTCATCTCGGTAAGATGAGGAGGAGAAAGTTTCCAATTGAGCGGTCATACCAAGCAGGCGATACTGATGTGATATATCTGTTCAATCAGAATTCATCTTTTACGTATTTTTTCATTTAGGGTTTTACCATTTATTAGATTTTTTTACTATTTATATATTATTTCTAATTATGGTTCACTATTTATTTAAGAATTTTTTATATATTTTAAAGATTTTTTAGAATTTAATAACTATAACTATTTAATTAATACGTAAATATCACATACCGCTCTACTTAATATTTTCCGGATGTGGAGAGGGTGCCTCCAAAATCCACGGAGCTGGTAGAATTATCTATAACTATCTAATGGGCTATGGCCCGTTACGGAGGCCCCTTTCGCAACCCATATCTATTAACAGGCGCACGGTGCAAAACTCGGGGCGGGTTATTCTGAGATAAGTTCTATTTATTTATTTATTTTACGTATTTAAAAGTTCAATATATTTTAACTAATTTAATATTGATTCGAGTCGATAATTAAGAGTTAAAACTCTTCAAATCATGAATTCTCAATTCGGGATCTTATTTACGAGGAAAATGTCAAATATCACTTCTATAAAGTCGTATTGATTTTTATTTCTCATATAAGAGATACGAATACCAGCTTGACTCCCTTCTTTTCTTTTCTTTTCTTTTTTCTTTCTTATTGTATACATAAACGGATGTAATTTAATTTTCCAAAATCAACTGTCTTGATTGGATGATTACTTGTAAATTAATATGTATAACTAAGTTGTAAGAGACTGGTGTGCTTGAGTCTTATAAAGAATTTACTTCCATTAGTCTCCGATATGAGATCTAGTACCCATCACATTCGATCCTATATATGTCTGTTTGATAATAAAATTGAATGTTTTACATCTACAGTAAATAATACCTCTCTCTGAACCCTCTGTATCGTACATGGACTACAGCGCTCCCCCATCATTCTCATTCTCTAGTTTGGTGAACTGCATAGATAGAAACAAGAACCGTCATGTCTAGCAAGCACGAGTACCACTAATGACAGTGATCTAATGGTCCAAGACTCACTCTCATGTGATTTGGTAAGATCGATGTCTCATATTCAAGTCACCCTCTAAACAGTATTGTTAAAAGAAATTCTTTGAGTCTTGACCTTGGCTACACCGGTTTCTTTTATTGGGGTAATGTTAGTATCAGTTGTTCGGTTCACCTGATATTGTTAAGTTTTACACCTGGGACTACAAGAGTCTCGAGTCCGTTTCTACCCAAAACCCAAAAGTCTAAGCTGATAGATGGCGGTACCCAATTCTCATATAAACTCAAATTTCTTTTTTCAATCTGGTCGATTTGAGATTCTAATCTCAACACCCCGTCCTCACGTGACAACGTGTTAACACTTGACACGTGTCATTAAACACCCGCCCTCAACAACTGACTTCACTACCACGAGGCTGGCATTTTTCTTCCAGTCTCAGGACTAACAGGTCATGAGTTTCACACTCAAGCCTGACATGGTATGAGTCCAAGATCGACCCGCTCTGATACCATGTTAAGTTTTATACCTAGGCCTACAATAGTCTAGAGTCCGTTCCCACCCAGAAGTCTAAGCTGATAAGTTAGTGATACACAATTCTCTTATAAACCTAAGTTTCTTTCTCAATATGGTCGATATGAGATTCTAATCTCAACAAATATGTTGTCAATTAAACACGAAAATTCAAATATTATGTATCAAGAATAACTGGATCGTTGCTACTGCTCTCCTCCTCTGTTTTTTTTTTTTTTTTTGGTTATAGAAGAAAGTCTTGGTATAGGAAGCAAGAGGTAAATGGTCCCCTTCATGGTACGTCCATGAGAAGATTGCAATCGTTGAATGAAGTGTGGAAAAATTTGAAACTTCGACATGCGGTAAGAGGGACAGCAGTGTGGAATATACTTGAAAAGTGCCATAACGGTCTTTATCACTTTGATTTTTCTAAAGATTATACATCTTATCCCCTTTCTAAACCATTTTAGCTGTCGATGCGTTGCAGCCTTCGGAAATATCATAAAAATATTACTCATTCAACTTGGATGTGTGATGTCCAATTAGAGGAAGCGAAAATTATCCGAGCTTGGGTCGTAGTACTGTGATGGGAAGGAAACGGCTGATCAAGAGACCGTTCAGATCTTGACACGTGTAAAGTTAATTCTCGAAAATTGTAAGGATTTTACATGTGTCCAGATATTAGAGATATGTATATGTAGAATAACAAACTTCTTGTGTATTACTATATACTGAATATTTACTCCAATTGGCACGAGTACATATCCTTCCAGTGGAAGAAACATCAAACCTTGCAAGACAAGGCAAGCAAAAACCAGCTGGTCTTGTTGGCTTTGACTTCACGTTTACGCTTGACTTCTCATTCCAACGAGAAACGACGGCGGTTCTTTTCTGCCACCGTCGAGCGTCGGAAGCACGGCCCGGTATCATTGGCTGCTCCGCGGGTAGCCCCACTCATACCTCCGTGGACCCGAGTTTTGTTTCGTCACCGTCGGGAAAATTTTCTCAGCAAATTCGAGTATTCGTACAAGCTCGGCATCGACGTTGCTTGTGCTTGATTCAGTGCAAACTTATCTGTAATCCCTTATTACAACAAATTTTACACTACGCAATGCAATGTTCGGATGTAAAATTTGTTGTCATACGAGATTATATGTTAAAATCGTTTACATTTAAAATACGCGAAATTGTTACAAATTTTACGGTTATTTTATCTATACTTATAAAACTTTATAAGGAGCGAAATATCCTTTCAGATACAATAATCTGAAATTTCGAACTACAAAGCAAGTCATATTAAAGTTGAATATATTTTCATGTTTGGCTAGATAAATCATAAAATACCGTGTGATTTGGTATAGTCAAGATTTCATTTGTTTTTATAATGAGAAATTTATTATCCGGGGTCCGTGAATACCCCACAAACCATCTGTTTACGTACTAAATACATGTGTGGATGACCTCATCAAGGGTTACGCGTTCAAAAGAAAATTCAAATTTTCAATCTCATGAATTTATACATGAATCGTACATACGTCTTGTACACTTAACAATGTACTATAATTTGTAAAAAATTTACAATTATCAACGATAATTTCGTTATATATTAGACGCTGATTCTCAACCTTAGGGCATAAATTAATGGATTCCTTCGTCACGTAGATTTCATATACCACATCATTCGTATATTTATTTAATTGCAAGATTAATAAAGCGCCAGCCACCACAACAGAGTACACCCAAAGAACTAGGAATTGACAGATGTACCCATGCAAAAGGGGCGTCACTTGAGGGCATATTCGGATTAGGGCTCGTTACAAGCACCAGGTGATATCATGTGAAAGCTCCGAGCCGGAAAATACAAAGAGGACCGGCCCACCGCGACGTCATAGAAAAATCCGGTCCAAGCGAGCATCGTGCTGTCGTCAAGTGCGTACGTCACGATTCCCATCCGCTAACCACAGCACACTGTCGGGGGCCCCTTATGTGACACGTGGCTTCCCGGGCACCTGTTCGATCGAGAATCAAAATAATTCCCCCGGAGTGAAAAGCAAGCAAAATGCCCGATTAATGATCCACGTGTCGCCTTAGCTGGAGCTCATAGACCAATAGGGATGATCGACGGTTGTTCACGGTTGACTAAGGTATGGATTTAAGGAGTGTGGGGCGACCGCCCTGAAGTTGAAAAAAAAATATTAAAATATTATATATATTATATATATTATTTAATTTTTTATTAAATTATTTTATTTCGCCTCACTGACTCGTTATGTAAATATCTTATGAAATTTCACCTTCTTAATCAAATTTCTGGATTCGTCTCCTGTTTACTTCAAGATAAATATAATTATTTTGTCTGCATATCACCTATTATTGCAAAATTTAGTAATCATGATAAATTTATGACTCTGTCTAAGTCATGAATGCTGAGATTCTTTTATGAAAAATGAATTTTCTCTATTGGTAAGAAATGACCATGTTCGTATTATTTTTTTGGCCGGTTCAACTCTTTTAATGTCAGTTCAAGGAATTTGATGTCCGGTTCATGCCTTTCATTTTTTGTTTGATGTCATTAAACCAACAATTCTCACCGATCTCTATAAATGGGACTAGAGTCGATGATTACATGACACGCACTTCTCGAAATTCCCCTCTCTGTTTACATCCATGCATCTTTTTCATGGTGGTGTACTGCATATGTTCAGCTCGCTCTTGATTTTTGAGTTCGGTAGTTCTTCAAACTCTGCTGTCAATGTATAGTGGAAGGCTGATGCCCACGCTCTCTCAGCACAATCGAGAGGGAACGAATTAGTTTTAAGGACAATCTGAATACCATAAGTCTCGAGGATTTTGATTCAATTCAATTTTCGATAACAAGTCGGTGCATGTATAGAAGTTACCTGGTGGATAACTGACTTGTCAATCTTCTCAGAAAACTATCAGGGAAAAGTGAACATAGAGAGTTGGTCGGATGCGGATCGTCAGTAGTCGGGCAGCCTGGGTACTACATATAACAGGATCCAAGCGAAAACCCCTTCTTTTTTTTTGTAAAATTGAGATATATCAGCAAAATCTTTTATAATGACTTTACATTCCATGGAAATTATGGATTCCATGGTGGTGGTGATTTCCTTCCATGCAGGCAGCTGTTTTTCCAAAGCCTCCTCAGACCAGTGTGATTCCATTCCCTCCCACAGTTGCTTCGACAGCATCTTGCTCACCTAATTCGTTAGCATAAAGCCTGGATTTTAATTTATTTTTAAAATAAATTAAGAATCGACAACTAAAACCATAATGATTCGAATAAGAGAGCTTAGTATGGCTGCATCATTATCAACGCACTCTCTGGGGGATCCTCCATACCGTATTCCCATGTGTGTGCCCGAGTCTTATTTGTAACTTGAAAAATAGAGATAAAAGAGAAATGAAAAAGCTAATAAATCTCAGGTAATAAAATTAAAATGAAATAAGGATCGTTGAGTTCATGTCTTGATAAATTATCATGAATGTTAATATTATAAGTAATTAATAATCATAGTAAAATTTAATTGGAAAATGGGTTGAAATTTGATATTATAGTGTTTGAATAAAGTAAAATTAACTGTAAAATTAAAAATACCAAGCATTTAAAATATAAAGAATTTTTTAATTGCACTGTAAATTTAATTAATATAATTTCACATTATAATAAACTTTATATATAAATATTATAGTCGATGGTGTGAAATGCATCATAAAAGGGGGCATATGGGGAATTTTATCAGACCGGAAAATTAAGACATTATATAATAATCAATTTATTTAAAATATTTGATTTGAATTAACAAATCGATATTATCATAATATAAATATTATCCCACCCTCTCTTGCAGGGTAAATGGAGCTGTACTTAGAGAGAGAGATAGAGAGAAGGAGAGATGCAGGTGAAAATCGAGCCTGAGCAGCGGTTGGCTTGGAGGAGACGGTAGAAGTTGAAGAAGAGCTCCGGCGTCCGCCTCTCACTAGCCCGTGCATCGCTTCGGAGCCAGAGAGACAGAGGCAGAGATGGACTGGCCTGCTTGTTCCGACGAGTACGAGAAGCTTGTCTTCCGGCTGAACACTCCGAGGTCGTGACTCGACGGTTCCCCTCCCATCCCTCATCCTCTGATTTATCTCAGTCTCTTCTCTCTGTTCGATTACCTTGCAACCTTTTCTTCTCTTTGAGTTTCTTTAACCTCAACTCAAGCTGTTCCTTTTTCCGCCATTTTTGGAATCTACGGACCTTCTCTCTCATTTTCTTATGAGATTTGAGTTTAGTGAGAAGTTTCTGTTTGAAAATTATGGTTGATTTTGTGGATTCCATCTTCAATCTCGTCTACTTTGTTTTTCTGTTAAAAATTTCGTACGAAATGATTCCATCAGCTCTGAATTGAATTTTCCGGAAGTTCACGTTTCACAGCTGTCTTCCTCCTCGGAAATCTTCATCGGCTCTCCTCCATAATTTACTGCTTAATTCAGAAAAGAAACCCCAAATGAGGAATTTTGTCTGCCAAACTGACCGTACACTCTTCAACTAGCAGGGTAGTCATCGACAACGGCGTTTGCTCCACTTCCACCGTCGTGAAGGTAGGTCTCCCTCACTAAAACTTCCCCACTTCACCAATAGAGCCTTCAATTTTTTATTTTTGGTCGGAAATCCTTATCTTCCTCAAATTATCTGGTCCATTTTCATGCCCCAAAATTTGACTCGATCCATGTAAATTTCCTTATGAAGGTTGACAGTGCAAGAAAAGATGGCATCCTTCTTGAGGCCGTGCAGGTCCTCACAGATCTAAACCTCTCCATACGGAAGGCCTACATCTCTTCTGATGGCAAATGGTTCATGGACGGTGAGCTCTTTAATTTCTTACCCAAAAAGGAAAAAATTTCAATTCTTGTCATTAATTTTTTTTTTGGGTAAGAATTCTTGTCATTAATTTATTATTCTGGATTAGATTCTCCTCTTTGTCGGATTTTTTTTTCTCCTGCACGTTCGTTAGTCACCTCCCATGAATTCGACTTCATCGAGAAACTTCTCTGACCCTTCTTTCTTTGGATCTTCCTTCTGCTACAGTTTTCCATGTGACTGATCAAATGGGCAACAAATTGACCGATGAGAATGTCATCAGGTACATCGAACAGGTAATGAAAGGACAATCGTCATCTGCAAGCGGGTCTAATTAGTGCTTAGTATCTTCAGCAATGTTATCATGGCTTGTGCGAAGCTGAATTCCAACTACTAAAGCCAATTTATTTTGTCTGTTAACAGTCCCTTGGCACCATTCACTACGGGAGCACCAATTTTTCCAACGGCCTTACAGCCCTCGAGTTAACAGGAACTGACCGTGTTGGCCTCTTATCAGAAGTTTTCGCGGTTCTGGCAGACTTGCAATGTGATGTGGTGGAGGCCAAGGTGTGGACCCATAACGGGAGGATTGCGGCCCTTATCTATGTAAAGGACTGCAACTCTGGGTCCCCCATTGAGGACTCACAGCGCATAAATCGAATTGAAGGGCGGTTAAGAAACGTTCTCAAGGGCGACAACGATATCAAGAGCGCGAAAACATCGGTCTCTATGGCCGTTACGCACACTGAGAGGAGGCTACATCAGATGATGTTTGCAGACAGGGACTACGAGAGGAAGCCAATCCTGCAGCTCGCTTCTGATTCTTCTCCAGCTGTAACGGTGCAGAATTGGGTCGACAGAGGATACTCAGTTGTGAATGTTCAGTGCAAGGACAGGACGAAGCTTCTGTTCGATGTTGTGTGCACGTTGACTGACATGGAGTATGTTGTGTTTCACGGAACAGTTAAAACCACTACTGATAGAGCTTCTATGGTAAGTAATGTTCGCCGGTAATGACACAAGTCTGGTATTGAAATTTCTGTCATAGCAAGTTTTACTTAGATCGGTTTCTTTGGTCTTGTTAGGAATTCTACATTAAGCACTCAGATGGGACCCCGATTAGCTCTGAAGCTGAAAGACAGCGCGTCATGCAATGCCTGCAAGCTGCAGTGGAAAGAAGAGCATCGAAGGTACAGTTTCATGTATCCGACTTGCTCATCAATCTCTTTCAGAACTTCTGATTTCAAGTTGTTCTTAGGCGGACTCTCTAAGTGTATTCTTGATTTTACAGGGAGTGAGGTTAGAGTTGAGCACATCAGATCGACAGGGTCTTCTAGCAGATGTCACAAGAACGTTCAGGGAGAACGCTCTAAACGTCACGAGGGCAGAGATATCAACCACGATGAGCACAGCCCTGAACGCGTTCTGTGTCACGGATGCGCTCGGGAATCAACCAGACCCAAAGCTCATCGAGGAAGTCAGGCACAGGATCGGGCTGAGCAGCCTTAAAGTCAAGGAACTACCACTGCCCTATCGCCAACAGGCAGAGACCAAGGACGAGGAAGCTGTTGGGGTTGCCGGCACAGTCCTTTTATCCATCGGGAGCCTAGTGAGGAGGAATCTGTACCACTTGGGACTCATCAGGTCCTGCTCCTAAGGCGAGAAAAGGGAAGCATAAAGAAGGTTGCAGCATATTCTTTACCACAAGTCCGGGGGATAGTGTACATAAGTCATTGAAAGGAAACCGACCATGATGAATTCTGAACTGTTGCTGGCTGTGGATGGTGAAACAGCTCGAGAATATAAAAGTCATTCGAGGCACGTGTAAATAGGGTGGTGGGAATTTGGTGGGTGGTGGTTGAGGGGTCGGGTTGGGTGGATGGAGACACCTTTTGTCGGGTCCCGTCCATTGCCCGCTCCCCCTTTTGAAATTCAAAGTTGTTGATTAGGGTAGATCTGGAGTTGAATCAGTCACCATGTTTGATAGTTCGTAGCCTTGCCAGGTAGCTGTACCAGAAAGGGAGAAGAAGAGATAGGCGAGAGGAAAACGAAGAAGAGGGCGATCTGTTCCATGCAGCACATAGTTTTTGTACATATTAACACAGCGATTCGTTCACAATGGTTGATTTGATTTTTCCACACATGCTTATTCTTCCTTTTGGTAAACAAATTATTCCTATATATTTTAATTTTTCTGATTAAATGTGAATAGACGTTGAAGATATTCACCTATAAATACAGACGGATATTCCGTTCTACCAAAATAAGCTTTATATATGTGTATGTGTGTCATTCGTCTGAGTTCTATGATGCTCATGACTGTGGACGATTTTTTTATTAAACAATCGAGTTTGAGTCATGTGGATGGAGAAAATTTATGTTGGAGGATTTTTGAAAGAAAAATAACCGAAAATTTCTCCAAATATGTTCAGACAACGTTTGGATTGATCATCTTCTTCTTATTGACTGGACCACTTTATTTTCCTTGTACAAGAAGTGGATTGCTGCTGTTGTTGTTGCTGCCCTAGAAAAATTCATCATGTCTGAACAAGAAAATGGCTGATTCATCAATGGTCATGTAGATTATTCAACAGGGCAAAGATGCATTCAAATGGGACGAAGGGCAGTGGTAGGTGATTATGGAATGCTCAATTAAAAGCTGACCAGTTCCATCTCGTGGAGTCGGAATATATCACCAACTATCGATTCGGATATTCTAGTTGCACTTACTTTTTAATAAGATCTCGAATTTAAGTCTTATAAATGAAGACGATTTACAGTTGAAACGACTTTACCCGCTTAGTAGGTATATCTATATTAAATCTGAATTAGACGTGAATTATTGGATTAAAGAAATCATTATTAATTCCTTTGAAAATTCACCACCGACAACAATGTGAACATGATTCTGTTCAGAGACGAGCACGCCGTGTGCGATCCTTAACCTCAAAAGTTGATGTCCTACCCCTCTCTGAATTCAACGTTCAACTACAGGCATCAACTAAGTTACCGACCGACCAGCTTAAATTTATTAACGCACTTGATCGATATTATGACTATTTCTTTAATCCTTTTTTAATAATTAAATCATTATGTTAAGCCAGAAATTAACTACACTCGGGTTAGAGACTCTTCCCGTAAGGTCGAACATTTAATGAATATATATTTAATGGGAAATTTCTCGTTTCGTTTAATCACTCGAGCAATTATTTTAGTTATTACTAATTAAAATAATTTAATTCGTCACTTCTCGTTACATTATTATAAGGTAGTATTATCTACGATTTTATCTTGTCAAAATGAGTCCAGATTTATGGCATGGCACAAGGTCTCATAGGTTATGATTGGAGAAAAATTTTGAGTACGCATGGCCGAGTCATCGCCGGAATCGAAGGGTGTGGACTCGGGCAGCCGCTGGTTCCGCCCGCCGGTTGCGGCGGTTCTGGCGGCCGGGTGCTGAGCTGGCCAATGCGGAAGCGGAAGGGAACAAAGTATTGTAGGAGTCCAAGACCAGTCATGTGGACCAGAAGGAGCGACCTCCGGTCCATCTGGATGGCTCGGCTTTTCACACGACTCTTTTCCTCTTGTCTGCTGACATCGGCCGTCCCGTAATCTGCTACGAAGCGGCACATGGCAGGTGGGCTCCAGAAAAGCAAGTCTTCCGCTGACTTTTCTTGTCACATTGTCGTTTGACTCTACGGTCGCGGTCGCGAAAATTCTAATCTGTTGACGGGAGGCCCCCCGTCATTCTATTCTTCTGTCCAAGAACCAATACATACAGAAAATACTGAAGGAATAATATATAATGAGTTTACTGAATAAATTTTTATAAAATTTTTTTCAGTATTTTTTAGGACAAAATTTATATGTATTGAAATCTGAATAATAATAAATATAATAAACGCGTTATGTATTACATAATGATATTTACTCATGTATAATTCAAATTTTTTTTCAAATTTCAAAAAAAACTTTCTGAATATCCTTTTTATTGGGTAATCATGTGATTTTATTAGACTCTTCAAAATTGCTTTACATGACGTGCACAAACTTCTGAATATCCTTAATGTGAATTATCTATATTCACAAGATTCGATCCCGATATTCTGACCATATTTGTTCGATCAGTATAATTGAAGGGTTAAAAGGCTTTTACCACTATGTGAAAAGCCCTAAAGAATATGAAGATCCAATTTGCATCTTATCTAGCTAGCTTGTTGAAGTTACTATTCCACTCCTTTTTATCTTCTCCTTTGCTAACTAGATTTTGGTTCCCCAGGTAGACCTTGAGATTCCAATATCACTTTTGATCTGTAACAAAAGAGTTCGCTGGTATTTACTAGCGAGATTCTCGTACCCTCCATCGTTCTCTTTCTCATCCGCTCAGCAACTTGAACTTTCTCTGTAACTGTAAAAAAAAAAAAAAAAAAAATTTCAATCCACCTATTATCATATCAACTATCTTTTCCTCTTACACGCCCCATAAAAGCAGAGAACATAACTGAATGAAATGACAATACACTTCTTCCTTTATTGATTCCCACTTTGCATATTATTGTATTGTATAAATATTACATTGATCTAATCTCCTAGAGGAATCTTCCGTAGCTCCTCCACTTTCGTGCAATTGCCATGCAGTGCGCGTACGACGACAAGACCAAAAGTCACTCGGATCGAATCTTGTCCGTTGCCCTGTACATCGATAAACAAAACGATTTCATTGTATGAAATATGCGATGATATGTTTAAAAAAATTAAGCAAGAACTTAAATTCTTAAATCTTTGCACAACTGAATCTTATACAATGAGCTCGTTCTGTATTGCTCACACTGATATCTTGTTGTTGACACATCGCAGATAAAGGTAAGTTTCCTCTCACCTTCTCTGGGTTCAATAAAGTTGAGCCCGCGACCTCTTATCTAGGTCGAAGATAATATTTTAGCACCGATCTCCTTTATCGGCTTAATTGATGTCTGGATATCTCATTCGGCTCATGGAAAAAAGGAGTACAGATTGAGACACAATACGAGAATCTTTTTGATAATTTTTCTAATTTTTTTGGCAAGTAATTGACATATAGTTGTCGATTATCATATTCCCAAACAGAAGGGGAAGAGCAAGAAGAATCCAACCTGCATCCTCCCAAGTCACTAAGTTGAGACGTGCATCGGAACAATTTCCATTCACTTTATTATCTATTTGTTCGTTCTTTAATTTTTGCTGAGAAATGAATCCCACATCGAACAAATAATGAAAAGAAGTCTGATTTATAAGAGAATGGATACCACCATCCTATCAGTTTAAACTTTTTGGATAGACATGAGCCCAATCTCCTATTGACCGGGTAGAATATTTCACAATTTTGTCCCACTGATGAGTCCAAACCCAGAACTCCTAGGTCACATGGCAGAAGCGGTACCAACTGTATGAGGAATAATATGAGAATAAGCTACAGAGTTAACATAAATTCGGGCTGACAACACAAACACGGATTTATACAAAACTAAGCGGGTGGGATATTTATGGGTTTGGAGAGCGATCGAACCTTACAAACTATCAAAGCAAGTACGTCTAGATAAGTGGCGATGTTTTGGTTAGTGCTTAAATTAACGAGTCACCATCATCTATCAGTCTAATATGAAACGGTAACGGGCGTTAGATCGCACACCGATCATATAAGAGGATCATAATGGATTTACAAGAAAACTGGGTACCACCGCTTAATAGTTTAGACTTTCGGACTGAAAACGGACTCGGTCTCTTATAAATCCAATTATCAACAATATAATCTATGAGCGCCTGACCATACGGAAACTTATGACATAAACCCGGATCTGTTCTCGGTAGTCCCTTCACGACATAATCCCGTAAGTCCGGCAGTCGCCTACTCTGCCATTAGTCCGCTCACAACAACATCACGGAACTCAACGACGGGTACGTCGAATCCCGTAGAAGTTATAGCTATACTTGACATTTGACCTGGAGAAAAATGGCCGGTATAATATAGAAACAGAGTCGTTACGTCTCGATCACGCGTTCCCTTTCTTGCTTGGCAAAAGCATTAGTCATTGTAAACGAGGTCTTTCTAAAGTATGAGTCGTCCTCTTCTTTTTGGTATTACGTTTATGAAATTATTGAGGGCTGTCATGCATGCCTGCGGGCAGCCTTTTTTGGTAGAACAGACCTTTACTTAATCGGGTGCACCCGCTTCCTCAGCCGATGTGCTGAACAGATTTTCTTTTAATATTCAAGAAATCAAATTAATCCTAAAGAGTCGAAGTTCAGGCCTAATTGAACAATGAAAAATAAAAGATTTTTTATGTCTATAAAGGGAAATCTGTGTAATGAGATTATTTTCAATATGATATTAAAATATTTTTATTTTATTCTTATAGATAAAAATTCTTACATTATTTGTTCTCTTTTTCTCTTCCATTGTTAAAAAAAAGATGGGATTACCGGCCGCCAATTTCATTGCCAGTGGGCAAAAGGCACGGAACACCTTGGAGAATAAGATTCACATAACCCTTTGGCTTTTCAATTTTTGAAAACTTAAATTGTTTGTTGATTTCAAATCATCACCATTATCACATGACGCAACCAGCCATGATATTTCCTGGCTGTGTCATGGGAAAGCACCGATTAAATTATAGCAAATGAGGATGCAATGTATAAGTTACATGCGGGGATCGTGTTCTCGAACATAACTTGATTCTTTTTTTTCTCAAACAAGAAATGCAGTAGAACATGTATAGAAGGATAAATTATACGGGTGTTACAAATTGAAATCATTAATTTTTTGGAGTGGAGACAGACTGGGTCCATGAAATTCTAGATAGGAGGAGGACAAACTCATGTTTTTATGTATAATTATATGTACAAACATTTACATATGTATGTATATATGTGAATATTCTTATCTAATATGCATGAAGGAAAAGCTAACATTAAGTGGCTAGGGTTTTTTAGTTAATTATTTCCATATGCACACAACGTTATGCAGAACCTGAATATTGTATTTAACTTATCCAGGTTCGAGTCAGGTCAATTTATTAAGGAGTAAGTCTCTCGTAATATGAATTTTCGATGTTCATAAAATTTCAATCCAAGGACTCGTTCGAGGGAAAGATGCGCAGGGTTTAATGATGTGGCTGAAGTGCAAAACTCCTGCTGTTCCACATGGAATCTTTAACTTGCAAGAGCCAGGAGCTAAATTCCAGATCCAACCACAAAGGGATCTATTTGATGCCTTGGTCTGGCCTGTCACTTCTCGAGAAGTATATCTACAAGCAGATGGGTCCGAGACACCACTTTTTTTCCATTCTAGTGATTAATTGTTCAATGGGATCAGTATGAACAGATTTAATAAGTTTAAAACCAATACGGTTAACCGATTCCATCAGATCACGTGAAAAACTTGTGCCAGGCTCAATCAGTTCTAACAAAATTTTTTTTATGATTTGGAGTAATGAAAGTTGGTGTTTGTGAGTTGAATCGATCATAATTAATCTAATGATCCACATAATAATATACTTCTCTCAATCATAAATTTTCTTCGAGACTTTATATTTTAGGTTCGATGACGACAAGTGCCAATTTGAATCAAACCTTTTTTTTTGTGAAATTGTTGGTACCGAGCTCCCCATCTGGTCGAGAAATTATTTTATACAACTGCGTCACCATGTAGCGGACTGACAGTGTTCACATGTTAATATAAACCAATAACACTTAATTATTTAAATTAAATTTTATTGATCGATATTATTTCATAGATATTACCACGTGAATGGTAATGTAATGCAAGGTACATTCCCCATCCGGTCCGACACTGCAAAGGATACGAATTTAGAACTCATGATGATACTGTCGGACGGCCCACAGATCAAAGAGTGGAGGATTGTTCTGGGCCCCTGGGCACGTCCGCACAGAAGCAGGACCCGGCAATTTTATGGTTGTCGGGCCTCTGATCCAATAAATTTGCTCTGCCGGGCGATAAGAAGGATTGCATCTTCAGCTCGGACAGAGCAAATATCATGCAGGTGTGTGAGTAAATATTCGGCACGTAATATATAATAATTTTATCGTGTAAAATTATCATCCAAATTTTAATATATATAAAATTAATTTTCGAAAATTATAAAAATTTTTATACTTTAAAAAAATTTATACAACGAATTCATTATATATTACACACTGATATTTACTCGGTCAGTGCGAGATAAAATCATTAAAAAAAACTTGTCCTTTGTTGCCATGTTTCACTCCAAGTCTTAACGGATATTTGATCCAATCAGCGTAGAAAATAAATTGTGTAATTATTCAAAAAAATCATATAAATTAGACCAGACACATAGTACCGCCGCCATTCATGCATGGATTTTCCTGCCTGTTGATCTAAATCCAATAGTTGTACGGCAATAAATAGTTCAAGGGATGGCTCGTGATTTTCTGCTCTTGACCACAATAATACCTTTTTAATGATTTGTGAAATTTTTTTTTCCAATTTATCTCTGTGATTTAACCTGTATAGAGATGGTTAATGATGTAATTCCTTAAATTACTCGATTTAATAAATCGGCATTTTAACTCATGACCCATCATTTTTGTCGTCCTCGATACCTCTAACTTACTTCACTCGTCTACCTTTAAATATCTACTTGGTATCAGAACATGTATCTTAATTTATTTTAAATTTCTAATATGTTATAGATGATGACGAGGACGACAATAATAAAAATAATAATAAGCTTTACCAAGTGGTCTTGCTTCCTTCAGAAAACCCGGGCAGGCGAGGATAAAATTGTCGGTAAAATTTTTTTATTAATATATTAAAAGAAGGGCAACAGTAATAATGATTTAATATGCTACCCATATATAAATTTAATAAAATGAGAATTTTACGGGAGAAATGAGTGGGTATAAAAATCATAATTTTTTGAAAAAAAAAAAAGAGGGAACTGCTTTTTGACCAGAGGAGCATCTGATTTTGACCCTGCAAGATCGATCGTGTCTTCAAGCTTTGACCATGCATGCATACATTTGACCATTGTGGCCATAGCTTTGATTCTTTGCCATGCATTGCTCTTAGAGAGAGGGAGTTTTCATGTCTACATTACTGTTTTGACACGTATAACCAATTAAACCAATTGGCGTACCGTATCAAATCTATGGGAAAAAGAATAGAATATAGCGATAAATTTACTAATTATACAATTATTCGCTCACTAATTTTTCATTCTCATTTTCCTTTTTTCCCTTCCATTTATTACGCATTTTTATATTTGAATTACTGTAAAATCATATGCTCAGATGTTAACCGTAATCAAGAATTCTGTGTCTGTCTAGATAAATTAAACCTAGAGACCAAAACGGTTGCTGGATTGGTTTTGTCATCCTCCTCCTGAATAAAGTTGGGGGCTGAAATTTCATACGGTAAAAAAAATCTGTAACTTTAAGAGTTTAAATCTTTAACGAATCGCCTTATCTCGAGTCTAAATTAGTCAACAGCGGTTCGAGATTTTAGATCAAGAGCTGTAAAAAAAAAGTGTCTTAATTAATATTGCAGGAATTCTTTATTAGCTTTAAGTAAGATAATGCAGTTCCATCGCTAGGCTTTTGCTTTTGCATTTGCAGGCCAAAACTATTTATTTATTTATTTATTTTCAGAGATGCATGTATTCTTTTATTAAGCGTGCAACTAAAGATAATAAAAAATTTCCATATTCAAGTGGGGAAAAAAAAACAAATAATGACAATTAAAAATAATCAATTAATAATTAATATCAGTAATGAGGTCATTCTCCTTCATCATGATAGATCAGTATGTTGACATTGATGGGGAGATTAAGTCACTGATCTCCATTTTATCGAGTGGATGAATATATTTTATTTAAGTAATTTTTAAATAACTTAATTTTAAATAATTAATTGGAGCACTTCAGATATATATATATATATATATATATAAAGGAGTGAAATCAAATTTAAGTTAGGTCCGGTGACCGACTAGAGAAAAATATGTTTACAACTCATCACATTCGCACTACGTTTCTTTAATTAAAAAAATACACGATCGATTTAATACGAGTTAATTAAAATAATTTGACGTCCTTACTTTATATAAAATTTTACATTTGAATCTATCAAATAAAAATTTTATATTATCGGAATCTTTAATAAATTAATTTGGATCGAACATGAATTATTCACGATATATTAAAACTCATATATAAAAATAAAATATCAAGCGGTGACAAAAAAAAAAGAAGAAAGCATACAAGAAAAAAATAATGATCGATTATGGAAGGTAATGTGCATCGAGATTATCACCGTGTATTTATTTTTATTTAAAGAAAAAATTAGAGCAATGGGTTTGTCGTTATCTCTTCTCTTTCTTCCCTGACCATTATTATTATTTTTATTTATTTCGTGCATAGTTTATTTATATATATATATAAAAGCCCTCTGTTTGAAATTTTGAACTTTTTAATTGAATTAATTTTGATCGGTGGAATTTATTATAAAACATTGTAATACCTATCTGTACGTCTCTCTCTCTCTCTATATATGTATATATTGTTCGACCGTTTGCAAATTCCAAAATTTGGGAACCGTCTCAATTAACTTTGTTGATCCCCTTTTGTTCTTGTTAATTGACTAAAACGACATGGAAAATATGATTTCTAATCCAATGGCCACAAAATTGGACGGAAACCACGACACATATACACACAGTCTATCTATATATATATATATCGACTAGTGTATATAGCAAGAGAGAATTCGTTAGGGGAATAATTCCATCGTAAGTTATATATTTTCTCGAGACATTTTTCGATTTCCGATCAGGTCGCTTTTATCTTATACCTAAAATATTTGGAGAGAAAAAGCATATATATTTTTTGAAAAATCAAGGAAGAGGGGAAAAAATGGATAATGATGAGAGGTGAAGAAGCCATGTGCAGCTCACTAACACAAGGGTGCGCTCATTCGAGCACATGGTTAGGTCAAGTTCTACATCTCCGCATGATCCTCATAATCTCGGTTATCGGATAACGTTAAAAAAATAACGCTTTTAAAAAATCTTATCAATTTTGATCCGACCCAATTTGAATCGTTCGGTGCCCTCTGAATTTTTTGAATAGTTGTGGTTGAAAAGAAAATGAATCGGGCCAATCACGAAAGAGAACTTTCGTTGTTCATAAAATTCAAGGGATTATTAATTCATAATCCTCGAGCTTTTCTTTTTTTAAAGTCCCCTTAGAGAGTTGAACACTTGTGACCAATGGTTGTAGTAGAAATTTAAGGTTAACGCACTATTCTTCTTCTTTTTCCCCCTTTTTATCTTCGCACTTTAAAGATTTTATTTTTAATTCTTTGGATCGAGCCAATAGACTATTTAGATCTTGATTAATAAGATAAAATTAAATAAAAATTAATGAAAACTCTTTTTTTAATCCATATCAACATTATTAAATTCTTCAAATTCGAACAGTTGACATCTTCTAGCCGTCTCATGAAAAAATTGATTTTTCTTTCTTCTTTTTTTTTTTTCCTCAGAAAAGTGAATGTATATATGAAACAGTTTAATTCGGACAAGGCACGCCGTATACGGGGCAGCCTCTCTACGGTATTTAAGAAGTCGGCAAATGCTCTCCATCATTTGTCTAAGCATGTTCCCATTATGAAATAAAAGTTATCAATTCAAATTTAAGTTTCCCTTTTTTTAATGTATGCACAGCTGTAAGGCATTTTATCTCTTTTTTTAATTTTTCTTTTATTTTTTATATTGCCTTTTGCTATTTTCTTTATTAATATTTTTAATCTGTGATTTGTATCATTAATATTTTATCGTTTTCTACATTTGAAAAATGTTAATGTCTTAGTTTATTATTATCATTCTCGTTCTTAATATTTAAAAATTCTAATAAATTAGTTTCTCCGTGTGAGGATAAGAAATAATGATCCCATGAAATATTGATGATGAAAATAATGAAAAGGGACTGAATTATTAGGTTTATTAAATATTGACGATGATTTCGACAATGAAATTAAATTAGGAACAAAAATAAAGATTTATGAAATATTAGGAGAAAAAACTTGATATTTTCTTCACAGATATTATGCAAGAATTTAAATATTTTAAAGGGTAAAAGCTCCTAACCTGTTGTAAGTCTTAATCTTTCCCATTTTTAACAGAGAAATGGATTTCCTTTTTGTAATTATATATATATATTTTTTTTTTTCTCTTTTTCTTTTATCCACTAAAGTCCATACGCAATTATCGCGTTTGTTTATATCGGGTATTGCTTGAAGGAGCCTCAAGGAAAAGGTGGATGCTTGCTCGGGCATCCTCCCTTTTTCCCTTTCTTGATAAGTTCTTCGTCTCCTGGCAATCTCAATATTTATTTCAGTAAAATGATTTACTTCGATATTTTGGTGAAACATTAAATCAAAATTGTATAATTAAATCCAATCCCATCTTCTCATGCTCGCTAAGGAAAAAAAAAGGAAAAGAAAAATATATAAAAAAACTAAGAAGGAAAATAAATTCAATTCATTAATATTTCTAATCGCTTCTCAGAAGGATACCAACAAAAAAAAAAAAGGGCAGACGCATATCCATAAATTGATTTTTTTTCTCATATCCTTTGGCCGGATACTTACATTTTTTTTTGTGTTTTTAATTATTTCTTTCCCATTTAATATATTATCGATCTTAAGAGTCCGGTACACTACTAAATCTAAATCCGTAAACAATTAACTCAGTCCTATCTCCTTCTAGATTAATGTCATGCTCTTGTGTCGAAAATGTATTTTATTTATTTATTTATTTATTTATTTATTTTGCTCAAGCATATTTTATTAATCTTGATTCGGACAGTATTAGGAAAGTTAGGAAGGAAAAAGCATGCAACAGTCTCTCTCTCTCTCTCTTTAATTTTGTCCTTGCAATATTTTTTTCTTTCTTTCTTTTTTTTTACTGAAAATAACATCAATTCCCCCTTCAAGGATGGCTCCTGTTCATCTTTTCTGAAATACTGATCTTCGTTTTTTATTTATCCTCCAAAAATTAAGCTCCCTTTGAGCTATAGCCCTGTAGTTCCTCCGTAATTAATCACTGTATTTTTGCAGTAAAATCTCACTCTCAGAAAAATCTTCTCAAGCTTTCACTGTTTTCGGGGGTGCGGCAAGAATTTTTCTCGCCCTTTGTTTATGAGCTTGTCCCCCCTTTTTTTTTTTGCATTTTCTGGTGATTTTTTGGTTTCAAACTTGGGATTGTTTTTGGGTTATTTGAGTTTGTAATTGGGATGGTTCTTTTTTGATGTATAATTCATAAAGTTTTATTTTTTTCAAAGATTTTTAAGTATGGAGGGAAGAGATGGAGCTGTGAGTAGTAGTGGAGGAGTTACAGTGGTGGGATCAGATGCTCCATCTGACTATCATGTCGCTCCGAGACCCGAGAACCCGACCCAGACTCCCGGATCGAGTCAGTCTCCTGCGTCGGGGCAGCCGGTGGGCCTGGGGCCGGCGTTGGCCGGGATGCCGGTGAAAAAGAAGAGGGGGCGGCCCAGGAAGTATGGTCCCGATGGCTCGGTCGCGGCTGCTCTGTCACCAAGGCCGATATCCTCGGCGGCCCCGCCACCCGTGATCGACTTCTCATCCCAGAAGCGGGGGAAGGTGAAGAGTGCTGGATCGGTGAGCAAGCCCAAGTTTGAGGTGGAAAACTTAGGTAATTCTAACGGCCTAGATTTTTGGTTCATTTTCTTTTAAAAGATAAAGCTTCGAGACCTTTTTGCTTTTCTTTGCTGAGAGTAGTGAGCTTGTCTGATACCTCATCAAGTGATCCTTTTGTGAGTCCACCGTTGATGACTTTTGGCGATACTGGTCCACCTTCGTCAATTTAGATAGATATATATGGCTGAATGTTTTCGTGTTTGAAGTTAAGGTTAGTTTTGTTCTTTGCTTCTTAGAAATGGAGGTGACAATATAGATCTTTAACGGATGAGATGCGTTATCTTCTGATTGAGCAGCAGATCTATTTGAATGGTGGGCATAGGTGTCTGGTGTTTAGACGTGGGACCTCCGATTGGATCCCCTGGTGGACATTGTTTGCATGTAATGCTTGTTGAGGATTCTGAAAGTGTGTGATATATGAGGTTTGTGCTGGGATGAGGGAATCTTCTCAGTTCTCAGTCATTTGGCACTATTTACATTTTCAGGAGGAAAATGTTGGAAGATGCGATGCAAATTCTTTAAATGTTTGTGAAGACCTTAGGCCTGGAGATCTTTGTTTAGGTAGTTTATCGATCAAATCTCGATTATTGAGTTTGGCTGTTGGAAGAGCAGTAGAAGTTGGGCCCTAAGAGCTCTTTGGATTTGCATATTTATTATATGTGCAATATGTTTTCCGTATTTATTGTGATTCCTCTTACAAGTGGGCTGGGGAAGCATCAAAAGCTGCCTTGCTCGCCTCTTTTATGTCTTCCATGCTCCATCTATTTAATTGCATAATGCTTTAGATTTAGGCGTCATTCGAGAATGTTTGTTGAGATCCTTTATGCAGTTTCTCCTGCTTATATGCCTCATTTTCCAGCGATCAACTTATTTGCTCTTAGTATTACTTGAACTCCTGCTTCTGCATTTCAAGTTTTAAGAGTCCATTAATGAGTTGTCCCAGTTAAAGTTCAGCGAAAGACTAGTTTCAATTTTTCGCTTAGAGGTGTGTATCTATTATCCGAGAAGAAGCTGTTATGACTTTGCTTCCTTATCTACTGTTATTCAAATTTGTCAATATAATCTATTTGAAGATCATGGTCTTCTCATGCACTTTCATTCTTTGAGATTGTCTTTTTTCGGTAGGTGAATGGGTCGCATCCTCCGTCGGGGCAAATTTCACTCCCCACATTATTACAGTCAATGCCGGTGAGGTAAGTTTTTAAATGAAACCAACAGTTTTCTTAACAGCATGCAACGTGCAAGTGAATATCTACCCAATTCAAAGTTGGAAAGCTGTCAAGCATTTCTGATATAGAAATATTTTGGAAAAGCTATCTGGAAAGCTAAGCACTACTGTTTTCTCCAAAATAAATTGTTTGCCCTTTTTTCATGTTTATTGTTACTCTTCTAGAAGTTTAGAAGGTAAACTAGTTAGTTCTTGGTCTTGGTCTAGGATGTTACCATGAAGATCATCTCATTTTCCCAACAAGGACCCCGAGCTATATGCATTCTCTCTGCAAATGGTGTCATATCAAGCGTCACACTCCGTCAGCCTGACTCGTCTGGGGGTACATTGACATATGAGGTACTGCCGCGGTTTTCAGAATCCATATCATATACTTTGGCTTTTGATGTTTGCTTCTTTTCATTTATCACCCATTTTCAACAAGTCTTGAAAGCTCTTCAAATATGTACTGAGTGGATCGAGTGGTTAGAGGTGAGAATGAAGGCATGGTGGCACGTCTTTATGTTCAGCTTGGTGGCTTCATATAATGGGGTACCAGTCCACATAAGGGGTTTATGACTGAGGTCATATACAGTATCTAATTCTGTGAGTTTGTCTTAACTGAAGAAGGACCATGTCATTGGAAAAAAGAAATGATGAAAATAATATAAATAAAAGATGATCGAGCAATACAATTTAAAGGTACAAAAGAAACTTCACTGGAAAGAATCAGAAAGGGAAGAAAAAGAAGAACAGTATATGCCTATAAATCAGACTGTACTGTTGTTGTAGTTGGAAAAAGCAAATACTCTTGTTTTCAGAGCTTTGCCTATCAGGCTGTGGCGAGTCTTCAGTGTCATAGGTACATAGTTAAGAGGGATGGGAGAAAAGATGTTTTCATTTCGTAATTCATTAGATTTTGCACATCGATTGTGCATGATCAATTTTTGTAAGTACGTTATGAAGTTTTCAATGGAGTCATACCTATCAAATAATTATGGGCAGACTTCCTGTAACGGTAACAATTTTCTGGGATAGGGCCGTTTCGAGATATTGTCCCTGTCTGGGTCATTCATGCCCGGTGAGACAGGAGGGACACGGAGCAGGTCAGGTGGGATGAGTGTTTCTCTGTCTAGCCCCGATGGTCGTGTTGTTGGTGGTGGAGTTGCCGGTCTACTTGTAGCAGCAAGTCCTGTACAGGTACAAGGTTTTCTTCGTTTGCCTGCTTTGTGCTTCAAAAAGAGAGTCGATATACTGTGCTGCTTAAAACGAAACAATGCTTACCAAAGAAGTTGAGCCAACTGTGATGTGAGGATCTTTCGTCTTAGAAGATTTTTCTGATTTTCGATTTCTCTGGAAATTTTCTGCAAATGATTTTCTTATGCGTCTCGACATGTTAAATCCCACCTTTCTGTGACTTGATTATCAAATATTGAGACGTAATACTATTGGGAAACCTCAATCCACTTCCCAGTTTAGTTACTAGACGAGAAAAGTGGTCAGCTGAATGAACCTGCTTTCTGGAAACTGAAACATGGAATCGGACAGAATAAGAAGAGAACTGATCTTAATCTCATTCTGGCACTCAAAAGATCAGTGATATTCTGACTCGTGCTGAATTCGAATCATCAGGTCGTAGTGGGCAGCTTTCTTTCCGGGAGCCAGCATGAGCAGAAGAAGAAACCGAAACAGGACCTCGTTTCAACAGCCACCCCCACAGCTGCTGTCCCGATCTCAACTGCCGATCCCAAGGGAAACATCTCAACCTCACCATCTTACCTGGGGGACAGCTGGTCCTCCCTGCCCTCGGACTCGAGAAGTAAGCCCACTGACATTAACGTGTCCTTCCTCGAAGGGAACAACTAACATCTGATGGTCGAGAAAACTTTGTCCTCGAGTTCCCACGCCCACTCCGTATTTCCTTGCCTGTTGTTGTCTCACCGATCGATTACAGCTGAGCTAATCTTTAGAGTTGTCCTTCTAGTCGTCATTAGGTAGGAAGATGTAGCGCGGGGTTTGAGTGTGCTGACGCTGTTCGTGTTTGTTATCGTAGGATTTGTTGCTACTTATGTTGTTGTGATGCCCGATGTCTTCGCCCCAGAGTTTTATCTCTTGAGAGCGATGGATTTCTTTTAGATTGTTGTTGCTCCTGCTTTTATTTCTGTTGTCTCCTCCGATGTGCAATTTTTCTTTTGCATTGTTGTTGCTCCTGCTTTTAGTTCTGTTGTCTCCTCCGATGTGCAATTTTAAGAGAACTTTTAGCACTCTGCTCTTTTGCCCCCCCTTTTTTTTTTCCTGTCAGTATGTATCACCGGAGTCAGAAGTTAATGCTGAGTTCTGTCACTAAACGGCTAGGTTTTTCCGGGCATGGATTTTCTATATTTACGTTACTTAAATTTGAAATATTATTTAAGGGTTTGTTTGGATGGAGGTGAATGAATGGGAAGGGAATAGAAGGGAAAAGCGGGGAAATATTTACCTTATTTGGATGTATTATAATAAGGGAAATTGATATGGCAATTAATGTTATATCCATATAAATTGTTAATTAATAGATAAATATACTATTTTCTTTATATTGTAAGTTCAAGTTGATCTCAAGCAAAAATCATAAATTCTACTTACACAACCATATAAATAAGACGTATTTTCTCTTGATCACATATATCAAGGAAGCTAATAATCCGTGTAACATCGTTAGAATCTCAACCCGACCAAAAGTAAGCAAAAACTAGTAGGTTTTTCTTGTAAACCACCAAATATCATATAGCATCTAGTTACTTGACCAACAACATTTATATTCTGAGAAATAATACGTCGAAAAGTGATAATATGATTTTTTTTATCATGTTCGTACATCAGTAATTAGGTAACTTTATTTTAAATAGGTTTTTTATGAAATGTTTCACCTCCATTCAATCCAAATCTAGAGTGAAATGAAAATGAGACTTGGAGGGGAATCAAAGTGAAAATTTCCCTCCATCCTCTTCTTTCTTTAATTAGGTAACCAAACAAGAGAAAATTTTCTCCTCCGTTCTCTTCCCCTATATTCATCCTCCATCCATGTCCATCCAAATATAGTGGGAAGATGTATCGAATTGTTTTAATCGGCTCATTTTGATTTCCATTTTCCCCTCATTTATGTTTAGCTTGATTGAACCCAGGCCATGGAGATTCCTACAGCTTGTCATTACTTGCTGACCTAATCCTGTTTGGGTTGAGAAAACGTTGCAAAATCCGGTCCCCCATCCTTCCATTCACATCCCTTAAACATTAAAATTCGCGTTTGGAGGGTGTACTTCTAAATATTAACGCTTTCAAGATTGCGTTACTTCCAAATATTACAAATTGACCCAAGTAATTTAGCTTCGCGTTGATCATACACTAAGGGTAAACTTCTCCAAATTAAACATTTTCTCCTATTAAATTACTAGAATTTGAGACCTTTGCTTGAAAAGGAAAAGTAGTCCAACCACCTTTACTTAAGGAGGAAAACTCTAGATCCAAGATTTCATCGATAAGGTGATCAATGACCTGCTCCGTTGCACTCCGAGTTGCCCTCCACAAAACAATCCTCTCTGAGTTGCTCACTGTTCACAGAACTAAAGCCCGGTAACTCTCAAGAGTTAAAGTACTCTACACAAAGGCACCACTCCTGGCCATTCATCAAACGGGCTTCTCATATGAGTTCTGTTCCCTGAACTCCGCGATGGCATTCTTAATCATATCGGCCACATGGGGCTGCACAAACAGGTGAGTGCTGTCGAGGACACGTATAATGAATTTCTGTGATGCGGGCAAGGATGCATTCAAGTTGATGGTGAACTGGGCCATGGGAATATCACTGCAAAACAGAAGAGCAAACTTCAACATCACTAAGAAGAACTCAGACTTGCAGATACTCGTTAACAATTAACAGCTAGCAAAGAATCAGATATTACTGCCGTTAATATCTGAATAAAGGATTTTAAGGAGAAAGCTCATTGATCAGACCAGCTGAAAAGGGCAGAACTTTGAAACGAGATACATGATGAAAACTACTTACCATGAGATGAACAGTCCCTTCGTAGCATTGACCATTTTGTCCAAGAAAATCAGACTTCTGATTTGTCACATAAAAGCCAAAACCAATCAGCACGCGAAGGCAAATATCAAAGCCACTGATGAAGTTCTTCAGAGCACAGGGTGGAAGTTGGTACTTTTTATGAGGGGAAAATTGAAATATTCAGATAAGAGATGTTGTCACCACGGTTTTTGTTTTGGGGGATAAGTTCGTAATGAGCATTTCTAAGAGACAAGGGGGAGGAATTTCCCACGCATTAAACTGACAAAGAAAACAAGTTTAACAAACGCCTGAGATCTCTAGTTCCAAGTGAAGTGGTTAGAGCTCAATCTCCCTTTTCCTAAACCTAGACCTGGTCATGCCAGGGTATATTTTGTGCACAATCAACGATGACAAACAAAAGAACCAGAAGATCATAGCCCTAAAAAAAGATCATCGGAGCCACACAATAGAGCCTCAGGCCTCTAAACTTTCGGATCCTGATGATTTTTTATATAGGGAGAAGTTACATTAGTTGACCCTGACTCCACCCAAGAACCTCGGTAAATCCTTCTCCACCATAATATTCTTTATCTTCCATACATGGTCCACAACCACACAGAGGCATAAATATTTAGATGCAAAGAGTAATAACCAAATTGGTCAGGCAGGTTTGAGCTCAAAATAATGCATCGCTGTTATCTCCCAATCTCACATTGTTATGCATCCTACTGGCAAGTAGAGCTTCCCAAACGCCAGAATGGGTTGAACCGGCGTGGAAGCTATTAGAGTATATGTTTCTTCTATTAGGCCAGCCCAACCTAAAAGATTAAGCATTGTACCATAGTGGCCCATGAAGCTGCAAGCTCATAATCTCTCTGACTTGTAGAATGAGTATCCTTCTTCAGCTAAACCAGCACGACAATAAGCTGTTAAAAATCCAATCCACTAAAGGTCTGTAAGTTGGGGTTAATACCAGCTTCTACCAACTCCTCGAACACCCAAACAGCATCAACCGCCCTGCCATTTATGCCAAGCCCAGCAATTATCTTTGGGTACGAGACAGTATGAGACAAATTCTTCTTTCTTAAGCCACTGAGAAGCTCTCACGCCTTATCAGTGGATCCAAACTTCACATACAGAATGATTAATACAGTGACCAAATGGTTGTGATCTCTTCAGGAAAATTAGAATAGGTTTGATCATATCATTAAATAACTGAAGGGCCTCCCATGACATCTGGGCAAAGCATGTTATCATGGCATTATATAAAAGAACTTTTACAGTCATTTGATCAAAGAGGACATGCACTGAACCAACACCTCCACATTATGGGTACCCAGCAATCATAGTGATCCACAAAATATTACTTATTGGGGAAAATAATGTGGCATGAATTTTGAAGGACCTAAATTGAGTTAGTCATCCGTTCAACAGGAATTTCAATTTAGAAACCATCAAGATGAACACACGCCAGTGTTGCAGGGGTTTCAACTTCTTCCTTAAGCTCTTATTCCCCAGTATTTAGACCCCTGAATTAGCACACCGTTCTACAGCTCATTTTCGATAGAGGGGCTGCACAAATAAATGAACATGCGTACAGTGAAACCTCAAGGGATGCAACCAGAAGGTTTCAAGTTACAAAATAGCATTGAAGGGCACGGAAACGACATGAAATGGGGAATAAGAAGAGACAAGCTACTGCTAAATTGAAACAGCAGCAAGCATTACTCTCCTGATTGAACCATCAGGCATCGGTTGCAAATCAATCACATCACTAATTAAGCCATAAATGTACAAATTACAAAACCCTAAGAACAGGATCCCACCTCTTAGCCGCTCAGAGGCCGGGAACTGCGTCGCAGATGAGGAGGCAGGGAATGAAAGCCGGTGCAAAAATGGGCCGGGCTTGAACTGCAGGCCCTAAAGTGGAAGCATCTTCTTGGCCCAGCCCTAAAATTTCTGCTGCTTTGGAAAGATCGCTTATGTGAAGTAAAGTATCCAGTTCGAGTCATGTAAATGGAAAAAATTCACCCCATGAGAGTTTTATCTCTTAGTGGACTCATCTGACTGGAACTGAATTAATTGGAATCCATTGAATTTTTAAATTGCAGTGTCCACACTTGAAAAAAAAAAAAAGGTTATAAAGATGTTTTAGAGTTCTGAATCTTTCCTCCATTTAGATTCCTTGAAGTTGGAGAATCCAGGATATGGATAATGTGGTGCTACAAAAATTTGACCTCTTACGTACATAGGATTCGAAATGAAGGGAGCAAGACTGTCCATCGGGTCGAGGGAAGGCAAAGAGGAAATTGTTTTCACGAGAAATCTTGAAACTGTACACTGTTTGGGAGTCGAATAATGCATATCTCTAGGGACAAGCAGCTACATACATCGATTTGTTACCGTCTTAAAAAATGCGAGTTTAAACAATGGCAGAACAATTCCGGGGCCAGAGAACAGAGAACAATATGAATGACAAGGGGAAGATGAAGCAACCTCCTCTCCTCAGATTTACAAGTCAACCAGGAAGGTGACAGAAAAAAACCTCACCCGTTTCCAGATCCCTTCGCTACTGATCCCAGAGCTGGTATACGATGCGCCATGTGAGGGCTGGAGTTTCGACCTCGTTGATCCGTTCCCCAGATCATTCATGACCGTGTTCAGAAATGATCCTCCTCAAAGAGCAAAGCAAGGTTTAAACTTTTTCCTCTCCAGCGGTTTAGAAATTTGAAAAAACTGAAAGATGAAGCCTTGATTTGGTGGCAACACCAAAATACGGTAAGAAAGAGCAGAAGCAAGAGGTGGGTTAGTTTGAACAGCCTCTGTTTCTTTTCCCACTTGAGCATGTTGTATGTCTCGGTTACATCTACAAGGTGCTGCCTTCGCACGTGCCTGTATTTAGGACATGGGAGTCAAAGCCAGTCACTAATCGATTAAGAGGAAATATCATGAAAATCAAAGAAAAAGGTCAATCTTTCAAGAGCTGCCTATATTAGGAATCGGAATATGGGGAAGCGTAAAGATCAGGCCCGACAAAAGGAGTTGCATCAGCAAGTCTGCCTCAGAATGTTAAAGATGGAAACATGTAACTGACTGTATATCCAAAGCCCAGACCAAAGAAATCGAGCATCATTGCATGCTTTATTATGAGGAATCAGCTATGCGAGCAAAGATAAAACTCAGACGAGTAGCCGTGCAATAGCTTCATCACTGCCTAAAGGTGTAGAAACCATTTTAGATGTGATACCCCACAATTGCTGAGACTAATGAAATTCTATTCCTTGAAATGCAGTTTCAGAAACTCCATCTTGGAGAATAACTTGATGCCGGGAGACTTACAGATTCATGTTGTGGTAGAGGTATGGAGCAGACAGCTGGGACATGACCCAGTGTCCTGTCACAAGGTAGAAGCAGCACAGAACGCCTTGAACAATGAACTCCAGCAACATGACGGTTTATTCGAGACGGGGAATCATAAGTGTTGGTTCAGAAAACAGTGGGAGGAGTGAGTGAGAGCAAGAGTTATGAATGTTGTCTTATATCCTTTATTCCGGGTGTACAGGTCCCCTTTATATAGGGATGGAGGGGACACAAACATTTAATACGCATTAAATACACGTCGTGTGCCTTGTAGGGGAAGCGACTTCTGCTGTACGGAAGATGTCAGACTGAGACGAGTCAGGCGGCGTCAGTCGTACGGAAGCGGCACTGGCGGTACGGGCGCCACCCGAACTGGCGCACAGCCACGCCTAAGCGCCGGTCCAGCGGTTTTGGGCCTACTTCTTGGGCCTTCATCTGAGCAAGGCTTCTCTGAGGGGAGGGCCTTGGGCCCGGCCCCTACACTTGCCCTCGAGTTTTACGTGTCGGAACGCGCGGGAAACTGACTTTTGAAATTTGGAAATTATGCCTAGCCCGGGGGTGACACGTGCCTGGTGAGGGGTGAGTGAACCGTCACTCCCGGGGCGGCGTCAATGACGTGCCGCCCCTCGGGCTTCCACGGGCATTAACTGCCCTCTGTCCGATAAAAGTCTGACCTCTGTTCTCTCCCCATACCGCTCGGCCCGAAAACCCCTCTTCTCCGCACCGGCCTTTCGTTTCCCCTGTCCTCTCCGATCACCTGTGTTCCTGTCGCAATAGCGTCTTCAAGTGCTCCGACATCCTCCACCGGAAACCCAGGTGACGAGATCTTCACCAACAAACTCACCCCGTCCCGATTTCTGACCACCCTTAGGTTGGGGAGGATAGGTGCCGACTTCTCCCCTCGGCTTCCCCGTGAGGGTGAGGAGCCCTCGGAGCCGTGCCCGGGGGAGTTCGCCGTCTTCCCCGAGCAAATCTGAGCCGGCCTCCGTTGGCCCTTGGCCGAGCCGGTTACGGCCCTGCTAAGATATTACCGTTTAGCCCCCGGACAACTCTCCCCAACCTCGTGGCGCGTGTGGACAGCCTTCTACCTCCACTGTAGGGAGCATAGGATAGCCTACAGCTGACTCCTTTTTAGGTTTTTCTCCTTATTGATCCAAAGGTCAGAGAGCGGCTATTTTCACTTCCAACCGCGTCGTAAGAAAATATACGGGGCGCTCGTGACGAATTACGGGTCCACCAACTCTGGGTGGAAGGACTCGTTTTTCTTCATGAAGGACGCTGAGGGTTGGAAGTGGCGCCAGGACCCCCGCGAGGAGTTCCATGATGGGGACCCGTGGGGGTCAATGAAGAGGGAGGAGCGCGCCAATGCAGAGAAATTTAGGGGCGTGAAGATTGACGCCAAGAGCGTCATTACTGACGAGAATCTGCTGCGGTACGGTCTCGCATCCGAAGCTCCTTGGAGGTGGAGCGTGGACGCGGACACGTGCGGGCTATCCAGAGATGCCTTGGTAATTCACTGACTTGTCTTTTCTTTGCTGTTTCAGAGAGGGGTGAATGGGCCAAGATCATTGACAAACTCTTGGTGCAGGAGAAAGCCCTCAGGGAGGCTAGGAAGAGGAAGCGCGGGGAGGAGGAAGATGTGATCGTGATCTCTTCTCCCGCAGCTGGAGGTGCCAGCACCGTCGCTCAGGCAAGGGAGACTCCCTCTGAGCGGGAGTCTAGTGAGAGCGGGGCGCTGGTGCGGAAGCGGCGCAGAATCCGGTTCACCTCCTCCAGCTTAGCCAGCCCCCTACCCTCGTGGCTGCCGAAGGGGGGGTCAGCCCTAGCTCACCTCTGGCTCCTGTCTCGGAGGCTCCAGGGCTAGTGGCGTCGCCCCTCGCGGGACTTGGCTCCCCTTCGAGGCGCTCTCCAGGGCAAACATCATCGGCGCCTCCCCCAAGCCCTGCTCAGGCGCAGGAGGGCGAGGGGTCGGAGCGAGTGGCTCTTCCCGGGGCGGACCAGGGTGAGGAGCACACTGAGGTAAGCGACGCGTGACGCCGAGCTCGCTATACAATAACGTGGCACGTTGCTGACCGTTCTTTGCGCAGGCATCTCTTCCAACAGCCGGCTCTCCCATTCGAGGGCTATTGGGGGATGTGGAGACGCAGCTGCGCTTCACCAAGGCCCTTCAACGCCTCGCGGGAGAGTTGCCTGAGCTGGAAACAAGGGAGGATCTCTTTTCTCACGCGCGCTACTATTCGCTGATGGTACGTATTCTTGTCTGTGATCCCAAATCTCAGATGGGTTGCTGACTGTCGATCTTGGCAGGGTGCGATGATCCCCGGGCTGCTGATGGAGACCTGGAGCCAGGAGCGTGCCCTCGTTCCTGAACTGCAGGCCCAAGTCCAGCGACTAACGAATAAGAGACGCAACTGGAGGAAGCAGCGCCAGGACATGCGTGCTGGCATCTAGGACTTGAAGTCCTGGGTGGATGCCGCGGAGCAGGAGGCTGCTGGGATCCGGGAGGAGGCTGAGGCGCTGAAGGTGCGACTCGTCTCCGAGGAGGCGGGGAAGGTCGAGCTCCAAGAGGAAATAAAAGTCCTCAAGGAGCAGCTGGAGCGGGAGCGGTCTGACAGGGCTGCTGAAGGGGGGAGGCTTCAGGCGCAACTGCAGGAGTCCGCCCTGGCGCTTTCTTCGGCTGTGGCGGAGAAGTCGACGGAGGTGGCGCGCGCCAAGCAAGAAGCTGTGGAGGAGTACAAGTCCAGCGACGCCTTCACAGAAGAGTTGGCGGCGCGTGGGGGGAGAGCCATAGTGGACTCCCTCCGCTCTGTCAAGGATGACCTCCAACGCCTACATCCGAGTGTCGCCCTGTCAGAGATCCAAGCCTGGACTGTCTCCGCCTCCTGGACGAGGCCCGCGGCGCTGCAACTCCATAAGCCTAGGGGTAGTTTGTGTAAATAACACCGTGTAAAGAAGCTATGTAACGCAGTTGCCTTTAATGAAATTGTCGTTTTTCTTCCGAGTATTGTGACGCTTGCTCCTTTCGTCATTTATTTGATAGTCACGACCCGTTCCCTCTTTGTTTTCAACGATTTTGAAGTAGTATCTTGCTACCACGCTGTGTACCGATCACATTCTAGTATTTGCGAGTGTTTCGGCGCTTTTGCGGCTTCTGTTTTGGCGGCATATCTTAGGGTTTGTGTTCCGTGCTACTTTGCGTTGAGGATGACTGGAGTAGCCCATTGTAGGTCTAAACGCGATAGGCTGGTATCTCTATGCCAGTGCCGCTATTAGTTCCTCTTGACATTTTAGCGGGTCTTTTCTTTTGGTTTTCTTACGCGCTTATGTACCTTAGCTGTGTTCGTTGCCTTGGTCTTGGTGGCTCGAACGGCGGGAGCCTTCGTGCCCCAGGAGGCCTGAGGTATTTATGCCCCCGAGTGCTGGAGGTCTTTATGCCCCAGGAGATCTGAGGTCTTTAGCGCTTTTTTTTTTTAACGCTTTAGCGTGCCCCGGACTTGCCGAGGTCTTTAGTGCCTCAAGCGTGCTGAGGTCTTTAGTGCCCCCGAGAGTTGGAGGTCTTTTGTGCCCCCGAGAGGTGGAGGTCTTTGTGCCCCCGGGAGTTGGAGGTCTTTGTGCCCCAGGAGATCTGAGGTCTTTAGCGCCTTTTTTTTTTTTAACGCTTTAGCGTGCCCCGGACTTGCCGAGGTCTTTAGTGCCTCAGGCGTGCTGAGGTCTTTAGTACCCCCGAGTGTTGGAGGTCTTTTGTGCCCCCTAGAGTTGGAGGTCTTTGTGCCCCCGAGAGTTGGAGGTCTTTGTGCCCCAGGAGATCTGAGGTCTTTGGCGCTTTTTTTTTTTTTTAAGACGACCTTTGCAGAATAAGGGCTACATTTAACCATGTATGTGCAAGGGTACATGTGGAATACGGCGTGTTAATAGAAGAACTTTTTGAGTACCTCTGCATTGAAAGTGTGTGGCAGGGTGCGTCCCTCCATATCCTGCAAGATGTACGCGCTCGGATAAGGGATCCCGTTGATGCGGTATGGGCCTTCCCATTTGGGTGCGAGCTTGCCCGTCTGGTGTTGGGAGAACGTGTTCTGGCGGAGGACCAGATCCCCCACACTGAATTGGCGCGCCCGGACCCTCCGGTTGAAGTAGCGTGCCGCCGCTTGCTTTGCTTTGTGCATATTGGTGAGAGCCCGCATGCGCTTTTCTTCTGCCAGGTCCAAGTCCTCCCCCCGAAGACGATTGTTGTCCGGTTCTTCAAACGCGGCCACTCGACGTGTGTTTACTGCCACTTCGGCAGGAATAGCCGCCTCCGACCCGTAGACGAGGGAAAAGGGTGTCGCGTCGGTGGCCGTACGGGGTGTCACGCGATAGGCCCATAGCACGCTGTCCAGCTCGTCGACCCATGACCCTCCTAGTGCGCTCAGCCTTGTACACAAGCCGTGAAGGAGGGTCCTGTTAGTGACCTCGGTCTGCCCATTTGTTTGAGGGTGCGCTACCGAGGTGAAGCGTTGTTTGATTCGGAGCTCCTGGCACATCTCCTGGAAAGCTTTTCCTCTGAACTGCGTTCCGTTGTCTGAGATAAGGGTGTGGGGGATGCCGAATCGGTACACTATATGCTTCATCACGAACCTGCGGGATGCCTTGTCAGTGATGGTGGCGACTGCCTCAGCTTCCACCCATTTGGAGAAATAATCCACCGCGACGAACAGGAATCGGCGCTGCGCAGAGGCCATCGGGAAGGGCCCTAATATGTCGATCCCCCATTGGGCGAAGGGCCAGGGTGACATCATACCAGTGAGTTCAGTGGGAGATCCGGTAGGGTGACGCTCGAATGCCTGGCATGCGGGGCAGCTTCGAACCAAGGCTCGCGCGTCGTCCATCATCGTCGGCCAGTAATAACCCTGTCGGAGGGCTATGCGGGAAATCGCCTTGGCTCCTTGGTGACTTCCCGCAATTCCTTCGTGGATTTCGCGCAATACATAATTTGCCTCCTCTGGACCAAGGCAGCGCAAAAGGGGCTGGGATACCCCGCGCCGATAGAGCGTTTCGCCCAATATGGTGTATCTGGCGGCGCGCAACCTGATACGCCGAGCCTCTATGGGGTCGGTGGGGAGGTGATCTCTTTCCAGGTATCTGTGAATAGGAGTCATCCAGTTTTCCTCGTTCTGGGCGCAAAGCACCGCGAGGGGTGTGTACGTCTCGGATATCCTTCGACGCTCGATAAAGCTGAGGGGAGAGTAAGCTTGCCCCGTGGCTGCCTTGCTCAGCAGATCTGCCCAGTGGTTCTGCTCTCTGGGGATCTGGACGATTTTTGCCTCGTCGAACTGTCGGACCACCTCCTTCGCTCTTTCCAAGCAACGCTTCATGTTGTCCCCCTTGGCCTCACACTCTCCATTTATCTGGCCCACCACGAGTTGTGAGTCGCATTTGGCGAGGACTCGCCGTGCCCCGGCTCCTCGCGCTATTAGCAGCCCAGTGATTAGGGCTTCATATTCCGCCTCGTTGTTGGTTGCGGGGAAGGACAGCACGAGACTGTAGGTAAGCGGCGGTCCCTCCGGTGGTACTATGACGCATCCTGCCCCTGCGACACCCCTGGTAGATGACCCGTCAGCGAGCACTTCCCAGACGTCAGCAGGCGGGTGTGCGGTGGCGTCATCTGGCCCGGTGTTCTCTGCGATGAAGTCGGCCAGCGCCTGGGCCTTGATGGCTCCTCGTGGCTCAAAAATGATGTCAAACTCACTGAGCTCGATGGCCCATCGCACCATTCTTCCTGATAACTCAGGCCTGCGGAGGACTTGCCTTAGGGACTGGTTGGTGCGGACAGCAATGGGATGCGCCTGGAAGTAGGGTCTTAGTTTTCGTGCTGCTACGATGACGGCCAAGGTGAACTTTTCCATGGGTAAGTAGCGGCGCTCCGCCGGAATCATGACTTTGCTCACGTAATACACGGGGCGCTGCATTCCTTCCCGTTCAATGACCAGGGCGGAACTGATCGCAACGTCGCTTACCCCTAGGTAAAGCCTGAGCGTTTCCCCCAGCGTCGGGGTCGCCAGGCACGGGGGAGAGCTGAGGTAGGCCTTAAGTCGAGAGAACGCTTCCTCGCACTCCGTTGTCCAGGCGAAGGCTTTTCCTGCCTTGATCCCCGTGAAGAAGGGGAAACATTTGTCTCCCGCCTTGGAGAGGAAACGGGAGAGTGCCGCGAGCCGGCCCGTGAGGCGCTGAACCTCTTTGATCGTCGAGGGGGATTTCATGTCTTCTATGGCTCTGATTTTTTCGAGGTTCACCTCAATGCCCCTGTGAGTGAGCATGAATCCCAAAAATTTTCCCGACTTCACCCCGAAGGCGCACTTTTCAGGGTTTAGCCGGAGGTTATAACGCCTCATCAATTCAAGCGCTGCCCGAAGGTCTCCTTGGTGCGCCGCCGCCCGTTTGGATTTGACGATCATGTCATCGACATATGCCTCCATGGTATTCCCCAGCTAAGCTGCGAATAGGCGGTTGATCAACCGCTGATATGTTGCTCCCGCGTTTTTAAGGCCGAACGGCATCACGCGGTAACAGTAGACCCCGTCTGCTGCGTAAAACGCCGTTTTTTGCCTGTCTCCCGGATGCATCGCTATCTGGTTGTACCCGGAATAGGCATCCATGAAGCTGAGCAGCTCGTGGCTGGCTGTGGCGTCAACCAGCTGGTCTATGCGGGGCAACGGGTAGGCGTCTTTGGGGCACGCTTTGTTGAGATCTGTGTAGTCCACGCACATCCGCCATCGTCCGTTTGGCTTGCGCACTAGGACGGCGTTTGCGACCCACGTTTGGAAACGGACCTCCTCGATGAAGTTGGCCGCCAAAAGCCTCGCTACCTCCTCGCGGACGGCCTCTCTTCGTTCTGCCCCCATAGAGCGCCGCTTTTGAATGACGGGGCGGGCGGTCGGGTTGACTGCAAGGCGATGGGTGATGATTGATCGATCGATACCCGGCATGTCTGCAGGCGTCCATGCAAACACGTCAGAATATTCTTGCAATAACGCAATTAAGCTTCGCTTACTGGGGTTGTCCAATTCTGCGCCGATCCGGACACTCCTCGTCGGCGTCAGGGAGACTTCCTCCAGTTCACCCACCGGGGCAGGTCGCTCGCATCCATCGCGAGGGTCAGGCTCAATCTGCAGTGCGGGGCGAGCCCGGGTCTCCTTCAGGGTTGCCAGATGGCAACGCTTCGCCACCTGGTGGTTCCCTTGCACGCTTCCTGTGCCATTGCCGGTAGGGAATTTAACCATTTGATGGTAGGTGGATGGTATGGCTCGGAGAGCATTCAGCGCGGGACGCCCCATGATCGCGTTATAGGCGGACTGGATGTCCACTACCAGGAGAGTGGCCATGCAACTTGACGTCTTGTTGCCGTCGCCTAAGGAGAAAGGTAGGGTGATGGTCCCCTTTGGGTACACCGTCCCCCCATTGAAAGCTATCAACGGCGTATCCGTCGGGAAGAGGTCAGCGTCGGTGAAACCCATCTTCCTGAACGCATCGTAGTACAGGACGTCAGCCGAGCTCCCGTTATCAACGAGGATCCGTCGCACCTCGAATCCCCCGATGTCGGCCGTAATTACTAATGCTTCGTCTCGCGCTGAGGGAGGTACGGGCGCGGCGTCTTCGTCTGTGAACGTGATCGAGTAATTTCGGTCGAGCTCCAGGCACTGCATCTCGTTTGCGGGGCGCTTGCTTCCGGAGGAACGCTCGCCGGTGATCACGTGTATTGTTCCTCGACGCTCCCGGGGTGAGGGGGCTCTGGCCACCGGCCTCTCATTCTGCCGCCTGTCCGCCGGCACGTTTCCGGCCTCCGAGTCTCGTCGCCACGTGTTTCTGGCGGGCGGTCGCTGTACGTACTCTTGCAGGTGTCCCCTTTGGACCAGCCGCTCTATTTCAGCCCTCAACTGGCGGCAGTCTTCAGTGTCGTGGCCCGATGCCCGGTGATATCGGCAATACCGGTCCGCGTCCGGGCCCAACGTTTCCTTGGTGGTGCGAGGGGCTCTGATCAAGTGTCGCTTCTCCCCTTCCGCAAGGACAACAGCGCGCGGGGCCAATAGTGGGGTGTACTTCTCTCGTTTGTTGTCCCGTCCCCGCTCTTCTCGCCGATCGGTAGGGGCTTCTTTTCGCTTGGGGTCCTTGCGCCTCCAGTCGGCCTCCTCGATCGTCATGAAGCGTTGAGCCCGCGCCGCTAGATCGGCAAAGTCGCTGGGAGGGTCGATGATCAGGTTCTTTGCGAATTCCTCATCCCTTAGGCCGCGCTGAAATGCGGCCATTTTTTCTCGCGGGGTCAGATCATCCACTTCGGCCGCCACTCTAACAAATCGCTCGTACCAATGGCGAAGGGATTCCCGGTCCCGTTGCTGCATTCCGAAAAGTTCCATGGGGGTGCGCTTGATCCGAAGCGACCCTGCGAAACGCTCTAAAAACTTTTCTTTTAATGAGGCGAAGTGGGAGATGGACCCGGGCTCTAACGAGTAAAACCAGTCCGCTGCGAGGCCCTTCAACGTCCCTGGAAACAGGAGGCACTGAATTTCGTCCGTGGCCCCTCTCCCTAGGAGGGAGTTGACATGGGCGCGCAAGTGGTCGCGGGGATCGGTCTTTCCATCATACGCATCGATCTGCGGAGCCTTGAACCTCGGAGGTAAGGTGACCGCCTGGATTTCGGTGGAAAAGGGGCTGGCGACCTCCTCTTCAACGGCCGGGAGCCCATACCGGCGGCGGTTGTTGGCTTCGAGGGCTCGGGTCACGCGGTCCTCGACTAGTTTATGCACTTCCCTCATGGTCATGTTAGTGTTTGCTTGGGAAACGTTGTCCCCTGAAGGGGTAGGCGTTAAACGCGAGCTTGCGGCCGCCACGGGGGGAGGGGGGGCACGTGGCGCTCCCGAGGTGTCCCCGGCTCCTTCCTGGCGCCCATTTAGATGACGAGATAGCGCGGCCTCCACTAGGGTGGTGACCCGGCGCTCGACAAATTGCTCCACTGCCTGGCGGGTCCGAATAGGGAGGGCTGCTAAGAGCTCGTCCTGGTTGGGATCGGGACGCGGGGGGCCTTCAGGGGTGTTTTCGGTGGGCGGGAGATTTTGGGGAAATGCCTGCTGATCACGTGTGGAACTTGTTGCTCTGCGATTGCTACGAGTGCGAGCCATGACTTCTAGTCCGTAATTCCCACAGACGGCGCCAATGTTGGTTCAGAAAACAGTGGGAGGAGTGAGTGAGAGCAAGAGTTATGAATGTTGTCTTATATCCTTTATTCCGGGTGTACATGTCCCCTTTATATAGGGATGGAGGGGACACAAACATTTAATACGCATTAAATACACGTCGTGTGCCTTGTAGGGGAAGCGACTTCTGCTGTACGGAAGATGTCAGACTGAGACGAGTCAGGCGGCGTCAGTCGTACGGAAGCGGCGCTGGCGGTACGGGCGCCACCCGAACTGGCGCACAGCCACGCCTAAGCGCCGGTCCAGCGGTTTTGGGCCTACTTCTTGGGCCTTCATCTGAGCAAGGCTTCTCTGAGGGGAGGGCCTTGGGCCCGGCCCCTACAATAAGGTTTTCTATAGTCAAACTCCAGGTCAGCCAGACATAAGAGCTGCAAGGAACCTTCAATGGGTAAATCACATTGCTCGTAAAACCCATGTTTCTATGGAATCAAGGAGCAGGCCACACAGAATTGTCACTTAACAACACAATCCATCTAAAGAGCGATCGATAATTCCCAATAACTGAACTGACAATCAAAGAAACACTGTCCTAGAAGCACCTAGGAAACCAAAAAATGCAACAAAACTGTGAGCAGGGCTGCTTTTCTCTTCAACACTTTCATAACCGACATGGAAATATGCTAAAATTGCAAGCTCAATCAAACTGTCAATCAGATTCTTGCAGGCCATGCCCATACAACTTTATCCTGAAAAAGACACATCTTGAATGAGAGAAGTGCATATATGATCTCGTGACTTAGAGACTCTAACACCGCTACATGGTGACGCCTTTACATACAAGAGTTTCTCCTCGTGAAGAGCTCAATTCACCCATTCTATTTCAGTGTGGGACTAATGCCCATCAAGGTTATAGATTGGACTACTCCTCTGAGTCTAATTTGGAGAGGAGGACTGCAAATATTACCCTTTTCTATTTTTCTTCTTGAAATGAATACATTAAGTATTGCTTCAGGGCAAACATCTATACTTCGTGATAATCTTGTGTATAACGGGTATACCATATAGCAATATTGGCGCGGCATCACGAACCAATAAAATTTAATTATTATTAATTTTTTTTAATAAAACTTAAAAGAGAAAAAAATCTTAAAGATAATTCGATTTGATTGAATCATGATACTAAATCAACATTACCCCATTAACAATTCAATTTAACAATCCCCCGCCATGATTTGATACCCTCGTCCTGGTGTGCCCTGCATGCTCAGATATTATTTAATCGGGGGCTAGCACGTGACCCGAGTAACATGCCATGCAAAAAAACATATACAATATACCCTGGAATATCCTTCGCTCAATACGCTATAAGTTATTTCTTTTTTTTTTTTTTGGATTCCTTAAATTAATGGTAGGTGCTCTCAGTCCATATAATGGTGCCAACGTATATCCTCAAGACATCACGTGCGCTGTCCGAGTGCATTTGCACACGTCATACACATTTCGACAAGAAGCTGTTGTCTCGTAGTCCTAGGTCATGCATCTGCTGGATCAATAATTTACTATACAGATATGATTATTATAAATCGGGGAGGTAAAATATATTGGACAAATAGTATGATATCTATATCTATATCTTCTATAGTATCATATGAGAAGGATATTCTTATTTTACATTTGATACGAAGGAATTGAAAAGAATGGGATGTGATCAGCAGTTCGACCTTAGTTTTTATATTTCTTACTTAATTGCACTTTTGAAACTTAGGAAAAAAGTCGGTTTTGATCTTCAATATTTTGGACCGCGTTCATATTTGACCTAAACTTTTTAGGTTAATTCTAGTCTTCAACTTTTTTAAATATCATTCAGCTTTAATCTTTTGCATTAAATTTAATATTAATAAATGTGGTTAGCTTTTTTAAATAATAAAAATATATCTTAAAATACAAATTATTTTTAAAACTATAAAAAATGAAGAATCTCTCGATATAATAGAATGATGGTCGGTGATGACTGGACTCTAGACTATCCTGGAAAGGTTATTGATAGCTGTTGGTATTGCTAGCGACTCACAAAAATAGATCCAAAAAAATAATTACATTCTTTCATATTTCAAAATGAACATAATATTTAGTAATTTTCTCAATATGTTTTTACAGTTATATTATATAATCCATTTCTTTTCTTTCATCTTTATTACTTAACGGAGGAATGTCATTTTGGTGTCATTTTTCCTTTTACCAAATAGTCTTAATTGAAATTTCACTAACCTTTAGATCGGAATGAAATTGGGTCACAATCGTAAATTTATCTGCCCATTTTTTTTTTTTATCATTTTCTCTCTAACTTGAAAATCTCATCCTCTCTCTCCTATGTTCTTTTTTCTTTTGATAGTTTTTTGTTCTCACATTTCTTTTCTTTTCTTTTTTTACTTTTTTATCAATGATTCGTACATAAAAATTACAAATTATATCATTTTTACAATCCACTATGATAGCTGTCTAATTTAAAAGCTAAACATATATTATCTTTCCTTGAAATTTTAATTTTTATTGCTTCATACAATTTGATTACTCAATTCAATTGTACATAAATAAATGTTTCTAATAAGTTTTACTAAGATAACACATCGTGCATAATACTGGTAAGCCTCTAATTTATTCAAACGTAACTTAGTAGTAATATCTGTGAAAAGCTGAAAGTGAAGCACGTTTAGATTGATTTTCGGTTGGTTTGCTGTAAATGATTGTAAGAAAACAGAGTTAGGGTAGCACTGATTTTCATATATTTAAATTAGTTAAATCTTCCAATCTAAAAAGTGCTAACCTCTCCGCTACGAGAAAATCTTGTATGTAATGGGTATATCACGTGATAGTACAGGTGTGATGTTACGAGTCAATCAAATCAAATCAGGTTATTTTTTTTCCCTTTTAGGGTTTATTCTTTTCCTTTTGGATTTTATTAAAATCATAAAAAGAACTAAATCTTATTGACTAGTGATACCACATTAATACTATTATATAGTATATCCATTACATGCAAGACTCTCTCCCCCACTGCACCACCACCCAATTCACATAAGTCAATATATTGCTAAGTGCAAATCCTAAAAACACACTTCTAATAAAAGTTTTGACACAATTGCATAGAAAAAAAAATTCAAATCAGAATATTAAATTCACCAAATCACATGAGACTGGCCTTTGAATCACTAAACGAGTTCCTTTGGTAATCCAGAAAGCTCTTTATAAATTGTTGCATTCTGACCAAATTCTGACCTCGGGATATTTTTAGAAGGCAGTGAGGCTCTCGATTAACACCTGATCCATTTGAATAAAAAGGCATAGGAACTTAGGAAGTGGTCCAAGCGACATTGTTTATATGATATTACAAATCAATAAAATTTAGTTACATGTACAGTTATTTTTATTATAGGATTTTATTAAAAAAACCTTAAAACAATTAAATTTTATTGATTTGTGATACTATGTAAGTACTATCATGTAATATATCACTCACTTACATAAAACCCTCTCTAGGAAGTCTTATGATTATAAAAAAAAAAATTCCGAATTAAGAGTGATATCATTTGTGTCAGATTATTCTTTTCTCACCTTTTCTAATAATTTCAGTCATTATAATCAATCATAATATTTTCTTTATGGGCTCTTATCTAGTTATACCACTATAGAAAACCAAATTATGACATTTCTCATAATAATTGTTTTTTCTTCATATCATAGAATATCTTTGTAAGGAAAAAAAATTCTCTAATACCATAAATTTTAAAATCACCATAAATATGTAATAAATTAGAAGGGTTTGACCCGTACTACACACAATTTTTGTTATTTAATGAAATTAGTTAAGAAAATGAACACATAAATAAATAGATTTTTAATTACAGTTAATATCTAGAGTGTATCATTTTTCATGAGGGCATTATGGTGCTCTGCATATTTCTTATCAAGTCCATGCAAAAAATCATGCAAATCAATTTGCTTCCCTGCATATAGTGTTTTTGTTCTTAAATCCCAGATTTCCTTGAGTAGTAAAGCAGCATACAATGTAAATTCTTTTTTATCTATTACTCCTGATGTGAATTCAACAGGTGGATCAACAAAAAACTTAATCATATCTTTCATTGATGAACCAGGTACAAAGTTATTCCAAAATTTCCATGGCGATTCTCTCCATGCGATTCGGATAACTATGCACTTTTTAAAGAGATGATCATATTTATCAGCTCCTGCCAGACAAAGAGGACATGAAAAGCCCTCTGTTGTCCACCAGGGCAGACCTTCGCGAGCTATTCTCCATAAATGGAGTTTAAGTCTTTCATGGATCCTTGATCCCCACAATTTGCTCCACATCTGACTATCCTCCTCTCCAAATCTACTCCTTTGATCAAGTAGATAAAAAGATTTTACCGTATGATGTCCTGCCTTTGCTTCAACCCAGATATACTCATCTTCATTTATTTGATCAGTTAGGTGTATTTTTAGAATATTTCTAACTGTATCTCTATCAAATAAACTGTTTAACTTATCTATGTTCCACCTCTTCGGGTTGTAACTTATTAGATCACTAACTTTACTGTCTTCATTTACAATTCTAGACACTAGAGCTATTGGTTGCTGGTTTAAATTTCCTGGGATCCATTTATCTTTCCAGATATATGTGGTACTACCATCTCCTATTATTTTACAGGATCCTTTAATTAGTGTATCTTTGCATTCTGAAAGTCCTTTCATTACATAGGACTGTGTTTTAGGCGCTCTATTTTCTGTCGATAGGAAATTCCCATATTTTGTTTTAGTCATATTATAAGCAAGACTCTTTGTATTAGTTGATAATGCCCAAGTTGTTTTTTATAATAGTGCTCTGTTTAAATCCCCAGCTCTTCTAAAGCCCATTCCTCCATAATTTTTAGGTTTGCATATTGATTCCCAACTAATAGGTGCATAATACCTCTGTTTATCTTCCTGCACACCCCACCAAAATCGTTGTGTTAATTGATCTATCTTTTTACAGACCGAGTTTGGCACTTTAAAAAGAGACATGGTATAATTTGGAATTGTGTTTAAAACTGATTGGATTAGTGTAGCTCTTCCTGCAACTGATAGTAATTTAGATCTCCATCCTTCTAACATGTTTTTAATCTTTTCTATGAGAAATTGAAAATTTTCTGTCTTCCTTCTCTTTAAGAATAATGGATTTTCTAAATACATAGTGTTATTTCCTAGTTTTTTCATTCTTAATAAGGCCTTTATTTGTCTTTTGATATCAGGTCTGGTATTTTTTGAGAAAAAGAGTCCTGATTTATTTAAATTCATTTCCTGTCCACTCCATTTGCAATATGTATCAACTATTTCTTTGCAATGTTTAATATCTTTAGGATTTGCTCTCGTAAATATGAGTAAGTCATCAGCAAATATCAAATGACTTACTGTTGGCCCTTGACTACAAATTTTAATACCTTTTACATCAAAACAAACTACTGCATCATAATTATTCATTCAAGAAAGGGACACCTTGATGCTCTCCAATCCTTTGTCCGTTGCAAACTCAAGCTCTGGGGTTCATGTCCCTTAATTCAACCACTTTTTAATTGCCACTGTACCTACATAGACAATGCACCAGAGAGGTTAGCCCCCAATTCTTGAAGGGCATTATTTGAAGGGTCCATCTTTTTATTGTTTTACATTAAATTTATTAATTGAGCCATGAGGCACATGGCACAAATACTTCCACACACTTTCATTTTGGGTATGTCAAATCATTGAGAATACAACTACCAAGTTTACCTATACCCTGCGCCATAAGGTCATGCTTAATTCTTTCAAAACTACTCCTTCAGGCAAGCATTAATTGCTTACACCCACAAAAAAAATAGTAATTTTCCTCCCTTTCTTTTTTTCTTCGATATACAAAAGAGACATATAATTTTAAATAAAATAAAGTGAAGAGGAAATAAAGGGAAATGTGGAGCTCTGATGATAAAAATTGAACTCATGACTTTTTTTTATTATAGGTCGAAAATGATATCACTGCATCAAACCCTATTTCTCTCTTTTTTTTTCTTTTTTACATATCATGAGGATTGAAGCACTGAAGTTACCTGAAGAGTAGTTTGTTTTGATGTAAAAAGCTTGTTATAATCTCACTTTAAAATGATATCAAATTTTGACACACTTCTAATAAAAGTTTTGACACAATTGCATAGGAAAAAAAAGTTCAAATCAGAATATTAAATTCACCAAAATCACATGAGAGTGACCTTTGAATCACTAAACGAGTTCCTTTGGTAATCCAGAAAGCTCTTTATAAATTGTTGCATTACGACCAAATTCTGACCTCGGGATATTTTTAGAAGGCAGTCAGGCTCCCAATTAACACCCGATCCATTTGAATAAAAAGGCATAGGAACTTAGGAAGTCGTCCGAGCGGCATTGCTTATGTGGTATTATAAATCAATAAAATTCAGTTATATATACAATTATTTTTATTATAGGATTTTATTTAAAAAAATCTTAAAATAATTGAACCTTATTAATTTGTAATATCATGCAAGCATCAGCATGTGGTATATCAGTTACATAAAACACTCTCTAGGAAGTCAGTGCTTATAATAAAAAAAATTTCAAATTAAGAGTGATATAATTTGTGTCAGATTATTCTTTTCTCGCCTTTTCCAATAATTCAATCATGTAATAAATTAGAAGGGTTTGACCCGTACTGCACACAGTTTTTGTTATTTAATTAGTTAAGAAAATGAACACATAAATAAATAGATTTTTAATTACATTTAATATCTAGAGTGTATCATTTTTCAATACATCGATCATGAAAAGCAAGTAAGATACATAGGAAAAAATTGGTTAGTTTTTTTTTTTTTGGTATACAATGAATAGGAAAAAGAGAGAATAGGAGAAAATGTATGTAAAAAGAGAGACAATGTAGAGAAAGTGAGAGTGGAGAATGAATAAGCAATTATGTATGAGTGAATTTACAATCGCGTCCTTAGTTCTTTTTAGTCTAATGGTTATTAAAAATAAAATTGTATATAATTGTGAATAATTTAGGAAGGTAAAAAATACATCAAATAGGAGAGGTATCTTAGTATATAATATAATATAATAATATAGATAAACAAATTATAGAAATTGTTTTCAAACAGTTGATTAAAAATATTATAATTAGGTTAACAAAATTACTTTGTATTTTATAATTTAATTAGTAATTACTAATATGTAACTGCTAACTCGCTTCTTTTTATCTTCTTTTTCTCTCACAATCGCATATCATTCCCTCTCATTTCAAAGTCAATTTTCTCGCCTTTCCATACTCTTTTCACCATACAAATTAGTCAACTTTTTTCTTAATTTATTATTTAATTTTTATATTTAAATTACCAAAATATTATATGTCCAAAATGTTATCCACCCTTAAAATATTAAGCGATAGTTTAGTTGCTTAACAATTTCATTTTCATAATAATTTATATGCCGACCAATTTTAAAATTTTCATTAAAAAACAATTCCTTTTCCACCTCAAATTCATAAAGTATACTCACAATAATAAGTAGCATTTTACTTACAATAGACATTGTTGAATTACGCATTCAATTCACAATAATGTTCGATACAGCCGGCCTCTTGCCCACTTCGTAAGATCAAAGAACATGGACAAATTTTGAGGTGAACCGAATTTATATATGACATGAAGAACTTAATTAATGAATATTTAACACGTTATCAAATATTTTAAATTATATTTAGAAAATAAATATTATTAACGGAAGATTATGAAAGTGTGGGGCCCGCATTTTTGAACTTTCCCGCATATTTTAATAACCGTACACTCTTCCAGCGCATCATCTCCCGTTTTAGTCTCTCTCTCTCTCAACACTGATAAAAGAAAAACTCTGTCTCTCTCTTTCTGGATCTTGTCCGCTCTCCCTCTGTCCCCCCTCTCCGTGTTCTTCACTAGGGTTCTGGGGAGGCGATAGCAATGCTGCCTTACGGCTCGATCGAGGAGGCGGAGGCCGCCCTGGGACGCGGCTTGAGCTTCGCCGAGACCCTCTGGTTCAAGTACTCTGCCACCAAGTCCGACTACTTCCTCTACATCCACAACATCCTCTTCCTCTTCCTCATCTTCTCCCTCGTCCCCCTCCCCTTGGTCCTGATGGAGCTCTCCCGATCCGCGGGACTCGATAAGTACAAGATTCAGCCCCGCGTCCGCCTCTCATTCTCTGAGATGTTCCGCTGCTACAAGGACGTCATGTGGATGTTCTTTTTCGTCGTAGGGCCCCTTCAGCTCGTCTCCTATCCCTCTATCAAGGTAAATCGAAATTGATATGGGTTCTGTCCAAATTTTGCCATCATGGATTCTGCATAGTGAATACACATTTGTTGTCTCTCCATAATTTCTCTTTCCCCTGAATTGGCCTCATGTTCTCTTCTCCTTGCTCGGTTAAAATGAAATGCTTGAGTTTAATTTCAATTTCTGTCATCATGGTTCGTCCAATTCTGTCTCTTTGTGATTTGGGATGACTGGTCTGAACACCCGAATTATTGATTTACCTTTTGATTGTTCTTTTCCATGTTATGATTGCAATTGATGATTGTTTTGTGGCCCAGATGATTGGAATCCGAACAGGGTTACCTTTACCCTCAGGGTGGGAGATCTTTTTGCAGTTGTTGGTGTACTTCGTGATTGAGGACTATACCAACTACTGGATCCACAGATTATTGCACTATAAGTGGGGTTACGAGAAAATCCACCGCATTCACCATGAGTACACGGCTCCGATTGGCTTTGCAGCACCTTATGCGCATTGGGCTGAGATTTTGATTCTAGGGATCCCATCTTTCCTCGGGCCTGCAATTGTTCCCGGGCACATGATTACCTTTTGGCTGTGGATCGCCTTGAGGCAGATTGAGGCCATTGAGACTCACAGCGGGTAGCCTTTTCCTTGGCTTTATTTTCGAACTTATAAAATTATGTCATTTTCTTTTGCCCCTGAATTCCTGTCTCAGTCAAATGTGGTGGAGTGATGCTAACTGTAGAATTGCTTTGTTTCTTCCCATGTAAAGTTAATGGTGTTTGGCGAATCTTCAATAGTGGATCTTCTTTTACTGTGGAAAAGTGGGATTGGCATGGCCCCAATAAAAGTTCCTCTCGCTGTGAAAGAGCTTGTCATTGATCAAATGGAATTAATTAATCACCATTAGATGGGTTTTGTGTATGGAGTCTGTGATCATGGTACTTTTGGTTGCTATAGAAAGGTCATAAAAGCATCTCTGTGCTCATGCTTTTGCGCCACTCCTTGATTGGAATATTGGGACTATTCCTGGATTTTATATGCCTGGTAAAAGTAAGATTTTTATAGGACTAGGGAGCAAGAGCAAGGCATATCTCTGGTATGAGATTTAGCTTCAAAGCAAGTCCTTTTGCCATGCAAGTGGTGTATCAAGACTATAAATTTTAGAGCAAAGATTATTGTAGATGACTGAAAGAACCTACTTTAGATTCTCCTGGACAAAGTTGGTACTATGGCATTCAAATAGGACAGGGAATATGGTCTTATTAGGTGATTGTCACAAGCCGAAACAATTTCAACGATGAAGATGATGGCAATTACAGGCAACTGAAAAAATCGAATGATAATAAGCTCAAGAATCCTTTCACTCTGAGGGAGCTTTGATGTCAGGGGACAAAGATTAATTCCTTGTTATTTAGTCATTTATATAATCAATCAGCAACATATGGACTCAATAATATGCTCTGAGTTGCTAGCTGTAATCTTTGGTATCCACATGTTTGCCTCATTTGCTCTAATACAGGTACGATTTTCCATGGATTCCCACAAAGTACATTCCATTCTACGGTGGTGCAGACTACCATGATTATCACCACTATGTTGGAGAGCAAAGCCACAGCAACTTTGCTTCAGTCTTCACATATTGTGACTTCCTATATGGAACTGACAAGGTAAACTTTTATACTGTACATTAACTTAATGTTCTTGCATAATAAAGGAAGCTGATTTGCTAATTTTATTTGGTTGGCTTTGCCAGGGTTACCGTTATCAAAAGAAACTGCTTGCCAAGGTAAAGTGCCCCAGTCTATCATTCTTGTGCTTAGTTTTGCATCTTATTAATGCTTAGGCAATGGGAAACATTATGTCAACAGAATTTCAATTTCTCATCTTGGGATTGCTGTACATGCATGCAAATCTGGTGCTCTTTGTTACATGTTTGTTCCCTTGAATGACAAATGCTGTTCAACTGGCACAGATGAAAGAGGAAGAATCAAGGAAACTGCAGTGAGCAGCAGCTGAAAGCACTGTCGGGGTTAGCAGGGATGGCTGTTTAGCACTTCTTCAGACCGTACTTTCATGAGTTCACATGGGACAACTCCTTACATGTGACTCCAAGTTGGCAGCATCGCAAGTCTTATATATTATTAAAGCAGAGGTAGCTTGGTGAAGATTCAATCTTGGTCTTTTCCTCATAATGTGAATCTTGCTAGAGCTTGGAGAGGGAGACGTTGAACTTGCAACATGGGGAAGGTGAGTTTGTGTCTGGGGACTCTGTTGGAGTCATCGAGTTTGTATCTGAACCCAATGTGTTTGGTGTCATCATTAACTCGACTCGATTATTGATTTGTAGATTTCAATGCTTATATAAACTCCTTTAATTTGATGCTGGTATGAAAATGGAAGGACATCGTATTAACATGCAAGCATGTATTCACTAAAAAGAAAAAGGGTTAAAAGAAACTCAGTACATGTCATTGTATCTCTCCGTGATCCGTGGACAATTATCAGCCATGAATCTTCTGTGGCTTTCTCTAGAAAGGAAAAGAGGATATGGAAAGAAGGGTGGGTGAAGAAGACAGGGAAAGGTGGATGTTATGCTCTGCATTTATATGGAGATTGGACCACAGGTAGATTCCGTTTTGATACTGCGTGGAAGGAGGAAGATCTTCTTCTGTCAGATCCTTTTGTACATAAAGAGACAGCTGGTCGCCTTGGTCCAACATAATTTAACCGGCAAAAGGGATATGGAGCCAATTTGGACAGTTATTAAGGGCAAATAGATCAATATATCTTTTTGTACTGATAAAAAAGGAAAAATATTGCTTTTGGAAAAGGCTATTATATGACTAATGGTGGAGCCTTCATCCTCGCTTCAACGGGATGGCGCGGTCTAGCTTTAGCCGGCGGGAGAAGAACTGCTAGAAGAAACATTTGAATAGAAGTTAACCAGTGGGTGGTTTTAAGCAGAAAGCCCGTCTAGCTCAGTCGGTAGAGCGCAAGGCTCTTAACCTTGTGGTCGTGGGTTCGAGCCCCACGGTGGGCGAGTCCTTTTCATTTTTGGTGGGGGCTATTATGTAAATTTCTTCATGTTGTCGGGCTAATCATCCACCAGCTTTGGGCCCAAAAAGAAAATAAAAAAGGACTAATTTACAGAAAATTTTCCTAAAGCGGCTTGGGGGCCACTCCCCACTCTACAACGGATTCCTATGTCCATTGGGCCGTCTACTGGCTCAAGCCCAAGCCATCACACAACGAGCCAGCATTAAGATTAATATGAATGGGATTCAGAACATGAGGAATCTAATTTTGCCCTTCATTTCGACCTCGATATTTAAAAATCCTAACATTTTAGTCCCTATCTATCGTTTTCGCACTTCACGTTAGAAAAATCTAACAACTTAGCCTCTCCGTAAGGGAGATAAAAATGACAATCGTATCAAGGGACAAAATCATTAGAATTCTTAGACTTTGAGGTTGATATCGATGAAGAATAGATTGAGAACAAAAACGATGGTTGTACGACACAATACGGACAAAAACGATAGTTAATTCTTAATTATACAGTCGATTGTAGAGAAATCATCCTGTCGTTTTTAATTTTACAATAATATTTTATATAATTTTTTAACCGAGTGTTAATTTTTTAATATTACCCTAATTTTTTATATCATAAATAAATAAAAGTAAAAATTAATTAAAGGAAAAGGAGATTGAAGAGTGAAAGAGAAGCTACACAATATTTTCTTAATGATAGTCATAGATTTCGGAATGATTTCGCTCGTGAAACCTCAAAAGGATGAAAAACGCACCTAATCGATAACGCCGTCGTTGCCACCAGTAGAGATTAGCCGCCATTTTTTGCTACATTTTTACATCTCTACGCCATTATCATAAATTTTTAAAAAAAAACTTAAAAAATAATGGCACGTGAATTATCACGGACGCGAGTTCCGCAACTTGCCCGCCGAAATATTCGAGTACTATAATACAGAAAAAATTTATGATCGGAAAAGTTATCCGATTCGAATTAATAAGAATTTGTTAGTTATTGAATGTCGGATGGTATATCTCGAAAATGAAATCTCGTCGCGAGGGGACAAGAGGGTTGTTTAATGCACATTTAATGTAAAATTTTATATATAATTAATTAACTGTTGTTTTGGTTGCACGTGACGTTTATTTTCACCCCCAATCAAGTGTGCGTATGATTTCCGGTAGTGGGGGACAGACTGTCATGATGATATTGAATTTGGCGACATTTTGCATACATCGGGATGGTGATGGGTCGAGAAAGAAATAAATATTAACAATTTTTAGGATAATAAAATTGTTGGAAATATCTCATATTAATCCAGAATTCTGTGGGATCCCAAAAATATGATAGAATGAGTTTAAAACGTTATATATATATATATATATACACGCACACTAGATACGGGCTCATGCTATACATAAAAAAATAAAAATAAATAAAATATTGTAATGAATTTGTACAATTATATCATTTATTTATAATTTATTACAATCTAATTCATTTAAAATTTGTTAATTTATAGTAGTAAGTAGAACACTATCAATTTTTATCAATATATCACGTCAATTTTACTTTTTTAGTTTTATAATTTCAAATTATTCATTTAAAAAACGTGACGAATTTGTGCTACTAAAATTATAGACATAGAGTGAGATCTGCAAATCTGAATAGTTAATAAAAGATCTTTTGTTATTGTGATCGTATATATGGGGTGAGAAGAAAATGAATAAAATTATTATTTTACCCTTAATCTGAAAATCAAATATATGTCATAAATTCTAATATGTAAGTTATATTAAGGGTGAATATAGAAAATAAAAAAGACACAAACTTTCTCACAGGTTTGCATATAATAGTGTGTGTGTATATATATATATTCATTCTAATTTTGAATTTGTAATTAAAATTATAATTTCATGTAATCTCATCTTAAATTAAATTGAAATATTTTTGCTAGAAGTTAATTAGAAAATATTTGATTCTTTTTGTTGTATTAGGTATATAAAACAGCTGAACGGAGTCTTGTAAGAGGTGTGATGAATCACGTGAGTAATACTTTTTGGAAATTTCTCGATAATGTGAGGGACCGAGAACTTGACAGATCAAGTTCAACACTCTTTTACAGGAGAAGTTATAGTTATAATGGAGATTTGGGTGCTCCACTTGCGCCGCAAACGGTTTCCCTCACCGGAGAGTTTTACCACGTAATTCTAGTGTTTGTGATACTGTCCTCACTTCTCGATTCCTTCTGCTACCGATTTATTCAAAATTCTAACATTTTGATATGGACCCTATATGTCGCAACAAAGATAAATTAACCAATAAAACCAAAGACATGTGACAGTACCCACCGTTGGATGTCAATATACATATACATATATATATATATATATTTGAGATAAAGACATTTAAAATTCTATATATTTATTGATTCTATAACATTGAGTCCTTTCAATCACCTGCAATTACTTTAATCTTTAAAGTAACGACATGTGACAGAAATGACTCTATGCTGTAACATGTACAACATGTAGGATTTGATTTAACACTTTGAAATGTTTAGAACTCATTTGTAAGAATCGACAAACATATAAGATTCTCGATGTCATTAGTTCTTTTTTTTTTTTCCATGTCATGTATTTCTCTCAATTTGACTTTAGTTGTCACAACGGAATTTTTCCTACCTGCCCAAAACATGTGCGTTTAATTTATGCTTTAAGGTCCATTAAAACAAGAGAAAAGTCACGACCGTATAACGAATTTGGATACCGCCTTTTATTAATTTAAATGTTTTTACGGATAAACGAGGTGTCCTTGGCTGCCGTTAAGAATTTAGCACCGTATTAATGCATGCATGTTACTGTGTGGGACCGGACTTTTTTAGGCTAAAATGCGAAACTCGATGTTAGTGTCAAATCCAAGCACGAAAAAGAAAGTCTGTTTCGTAGTTGGTTACCTTTTCCTTATTCAGACCCATATGACTGATATCCGATTTACAATCAGTTGTTAAGGACATATAGTATAGAGTAAGGGGCACTAATTATTATACCGTATTCCAATACGATAAAAGATTTTAGAGAAAATGATAATTCGATACCATAACTTATTTGCCCAGTTGTTTTTTTTTTCTCCCTGAGGAATTACTAATTTCCTGTATGATTTTGGCGATGCAATGAATGCAAGATCAACAATTTCACCAACAGACTCAAATTTCAACCCAAAAAAAAAAAACATGGTGAATTAGTCCAAAATTGTGCATGCCACATGCGACCATTAGTTCTTGAATTTCTCGGAAAAAAATAGAAAAAAAAAATTCTAGGAATCTAAAAATTTGGGCATCAACACCTATCTATTGAAATTTGTTGGGCTGAGACGAGTCCAACTTTTCTAAGCCATACAAGAGCTAATTACTGTGCGTGCTTACACCTTATTAGATTGGAGTTCGGAACTCGTGGTAATTATATCCGAAAAAGAAGGAATGCTACCCCGTCTGGGGTCAATTATACCCCGAGAACAGAAGAGAAAACTAGTCCTATGATCAGTTTGTTCCCCTCGTCCATGTAGAAGGGTATATATATGTGTGCGTACATGAACATATGCAAGGCTTGTGATTAGTTGTTGAGGATGTATGGTAAAGGATACATGACAAGTGAGAATTGCATATATCAAGTGTGGACCGAGTGTTGATAATAGAATCGTTCCGCGAACCTCGGTCCAATAAAAGCATATGGAGTATTTATATTATTATAGATAATGATAGATTTAAGGGACATGGGAGAAATCATTTCCTTAAACTCGGGAAAAATCAGTTCCATACTAACCTGTGAGCCTCTTGAGATTATCTCGTTTTATACTCTCATCCATCGGTACTCGATAAAGAATATGTTGTCAAGCCCTCCATACCCATAAGAGCACACATGACACCTCACCGAAAGTCTCGAATCACACGTATCAACTGCACAGTTCTTCCTCTTTTCTGCTCCATCTTCATTGTTGGCACGGTACAAAACAACATCGTATTATCCATGGATCATGGATGCGTGCATGCATCATCAATCTCCTGGTCATTGCAGAGAAGATGAGGATCCCTAAATTGGAGCATTGGCCAACAGCTGTGATGCAGAGTTTTCATCAGCAGGAGAAGTTGATGCATACCGTCCTTTCTGGCCCCTCTTATGGTAAAAACTCAGAGCCTGAGAAAGTGACATTTTCTGGGTTGAATATTATTTCCCAGTAGAGAGACATTAACTGCATCCACACCTGTGGATTTTGACGTTCACCATTCCCTCTGAATTCTACCACGTGCTATTCCGTAGATTAATAGCGGTCCAGTTCATCATAAATTATTAGGATAAACTATCAGTATTTTACCGTTATCATATCGGGAAAGAGCAAAGTATCGGTAATTTCTCTTAGTGGCTCACGTGAATTTTACCTGCCTAAAAGTTTCCCGTAGATTAATGACTTTGGAACAGTAAGGGTGAAACTCCAAATTATTTCCATTTACAAGACATTAATTTATAGAGATAATGATACCGGGAGTCATATATATTTGTCGATTCTTGCAAGTGAGTCCTCAATGTTCAAAGTGTTAAATCAAGTCCTATATATTATCTGCGTTACAATATTGAGTCATTTCTGTCATCTGCCATAATGGCGTGCAACAGTGCTGCAACGTCAGCGCCACATCAGTATAAAGTAACGGCAGGTGACGGAAATGACCCAATGTTATCACGTAAACAACTAAAGGACTTGATTTAACACTTTGAAATATTTAGGACTCACTTGTAAAAATCGACAGGCACAGAGGACTTCCGGTGTCTTTATCTCTTAATGTATAGATTTATTATAAAGTAAGAGTTATTAGACCACTTAAGATGGATGAGTTTCTGGTGGAGTAATAATATTTACCCCAGGAGAGAACTTATCTCTACATAATTATTGCTGCTCTGCCGTTTTTCATGAAATCGTGCCCGAGGTGGGACAAATAATTTTTGGCATATTATTCTTTTGTCGGTATTATCCGGTATTTAGAAATATCACGAATCTCGATTAATCTAAATTCATTGCAGGTTTGAGCTGGTGGGTCAACTGGGGTGTAAAACTCTCACAATATAAATTTCTTCCATTCACATGACTCGAATTCGAGATCTTACTTAAAAGAAATAAGTACAGTACCACCTCAACCAATTCAGTTTAGTTGAATTTTTTTTAACTTACACTATTCAAGTATGTTGTTTAAGGATAAGAGAATTACATTAACCAGCCCACATTTTTTTTTCATATTATTTAATTAAAAAAGATGTGCAAAAGATTAATTGTGTTGTTTAAGGATCAGAGAATTATATTAAGCAATCTACATTTTTTTTTCATATTATTTAATCAAAATAGATGTGCAAAAGATTGGGTTTACAGTAGAATGGCAAAAGAAAACGAAAAAGAGACAAAGTGGAAGGAGCATGTTTCTAATTTCATAATATTATTACGTGATAATACTTATGTGATAGTATTTACGTGATAATATCAATTAATAAAAATAATTTATTTTTGTATTTTTAATATAACTTAAAGATAAAAAAAATAATACGATAATACTTAAATCTTATTGACTGATTTCACTCACATAAACACTGTCACGTACTACTAGTGTAGTAGGAAATACTTTCTCAAGTGGGAGGCAATGGAGTATTAGTTGGCCACAGGAAGTTTAGGTACACGAACCCGGCCAATTCCCTTCTAACCCAGTCGGGTCTTTTTCCACACGAGTTATAAATCATATTAACATTCACTATTTTTTTTAAGTACATGAAAGTTCTCAAATTATTGTTATTATTATTATTCTTATTTGCAAACGTTCATATCCGAAATTTCTCAGAATTTTTTTTGAATCTAAAAGCCGTACGGATATACAATACGTCACTTAGTTTCGTGTACTTGATTCTCAATACACCAACGAGGTTATTAAAATTATTTTCTGATTATTGTATGATGTTTTCCGAAGCGGTCTTTTCATGACTTAAATCTCAGTCAAAAGTTATACAAGGTTCCAAAAATTCAACTTCTCGACTTGGATTAGGTCCTTCCTTTTTTTTTTTTTTTTTAACTTTTTTTAATGTTTTTTAAATTATCTTGTGGTTTGTTTCAATAAAAGACCAACACTCCATTATCTTTCCCGCTGATTATGTTTATATCTATTAATTATTTGACGGGGCAGATAATAATTCGATCTCATCTTTCGTACGGCTATCTTTATATTCCACGCGTGTCATTGAATTTTCTCACCCAGACGGATTGGGAATTCTGTACAATTAAGATTATCACATTTAAATGGCTTAACGCATTTTTTAAAAAGGTATTCCTACTATAAGAATGAGATAATTGTAGGGTAAAATAGTCTTTACATAGCTAATTAACTATTTTTGAGAATAATCTTCCTTATTATCATCGCGTGGTACGTGGCACTTTCTTATTGGACAACGGTCCTTGATTGTTTCTCATATTCTCTTATAAATCAAGCTTAAACCTCCGATTTGTAGTGTTTTTGTCTGAGAGCTTTACACTTTGCTACTTTTCTACTTGACACTGTTATTTATACGAGCCACCGACTTAAGTATGAGAGCGGTCCTTGATTGTTTCTCTCATTCTCTTATAAATCAAGCTTAAACCTCTGATTTGTAGTATTTTTGTTAGAGAGCTTTACACTTTGCGACTTTTATACTTGGCACTGTTATTTACATGCGCCACTGACTTAAGTATTAGATTGTCAAATTGGACCGTCACCTCCACTCTGGCTCTCTCGTGTTTCAGGCCCAGAGGTTTGGTCCTTAGGCTAGCTGTCGACTGGTGGGAACTTCAGGAGAGTCATCGGGCTGTCCCAGAGGTATATTGAGAGTCCAGTCAAAAGGATCCTACCAGCAGCTCATACTCGTCCTCTTATCGTTCTGGAAATTGAATTATTTAGGACTCGAAATTATTGTAAGAAATTATAATTAAAAAAATTTCTCTTAATTAACTAATTTAACTGAACGTCGGTTTATTTAGGACCCTTTGGACGATATTATAGATTGGAAAAGAAAATAGAAAGAAATTTTGTATGATAGTACTGGCATTCAAAATTCAGAACAGGCAGCAGATATGTAGCGTTAAATGCGCATGTGAATTGGTGTTTCTTGGAGGGAATTCCTTTTAATCTTTTAGCGTGCAGAAGTCTTGGGAGGTCAACGGAACAGAACAGAACTCTGCCCAAACTAAACGGGGTGGGTGGAGTTGGAATATGAATCAAATCAATTTCCTAGGTTTCCATTTTGATGTCCCCAGCCCAGCCAGCCTGACCACAACACAACACCACACCGCACGGACGAGAGACGACAACCCGCTAGAGTGGAGGGAATCCTCACACAGTCAGTTTCACTCTGCACGGACAAAACCAACCTCCAAACAAAAAACAAACCATATCTCCCAAGCTGAAGTGTATTAAGATGATTCGACACTCAAGTCGTGGAAATGGATAAAATCCATGCTATAGAATTTTGTCTGACGGTATATCGAGCTGATCCGAACTTAAATTAGTCGTGATTTCATTCTAGTTTTTATTTGGAGTTCGGGAGAATTGAGTTGCGAGCCCGTCGGTCTACTCTCTAGAGAAGTTTTCGAAGGGGGCGTGTACTCGGTGCCTTCTGCAGACATACAATGCCCTTTTTTTCTATGTACATCATCTATTCTTTAGAGGTTAGATGTACCATGACTAAACATGTCGAGTTGGGTCGGTCTAACTTCTAATGTATTTAGTTAGATTTTACAAAAGATCATGCAGTTGTACAACCTTTGAACATAAAAAATTTTAGAATGTTTTACTTTATAGTAACGCGGTAAAGAATAATCAATTAAATTACTCTTATTAAAAATAGTTAAGCCATCTATCTGGGTGATTAGTGTTAATTTACTCGTTTATCGTAATCTAATTGATATACTCGAGCGATTAACATTAATTTGCTCATTCATACTTTCTCCCGTCACATGATGAAGTAGAATTATTTTAAATAATTTCTTTAATTAGATTTTTTTATTTATAAGATATAAATTTTTAACTTTACTTATCGGATCAACTCTTTTTTTTTTTTTTAAGTTTGCACCACGTAATATCCCAGGGTCAGCTGAAGCGCACCTCGAGACTAATCTACGATCGGGCTGGGATCCCTGGAAAAATTCTCGTCGACCCTTCCAACCTAGGATTCGATCTTGGGATCAACTCTTCTAGTCCTCGGGATAATTCACATTTTAACAGTGAGACAGACGTGTGAAACTTATTAAACATTAATTTTATACAAATTGAGTGATTCCGAATCCTATGGAAGTGGGTGGGTACATACATGTATGTATTCATATATATATATATATTTGCAATAGGAAAAGAAAGGTAACGACAATAATAAATGGAAGGAAAAGAGACAAATACGATTGAGAAAGCGAGCATGAAAGGCGTGCATAAACAGGAGTTCCACTGATCGCGCGTGAGTGTCACTTTCCGGTTCCCAGCAAGTGGGCAAAGTCGCTGCCTGCTGTTGTGTTTCCGTACGTTGGACCCTGTGGTTGCTCAATGCTATATCAGTGTTGATACGTATAAAGCTCAATTTTACCTCATTATTCATAAATATTATAAATGATTATTTAATAAAATTATTATTATTCTTTCCTTAATAATATTCAGTTTGTAAATTAATGTAATATTTACTACTCTACATCAAATAATTATAAAAAATTATTAGGTTAATTCAACTTATATTAATTATAAACCAATAATGAGAAAATGATGATATTTTATATTTTTTGGACATGAAAACAACAAAAGGCTGGCATTTTTTGTAATAATCTGCGACAAATTGTATTCAATAAGAATCTCTCAATAATTATTGATCGAGTTATTTGTATTATCTAAAAATTTCTCATTACTCTCTCTTAGAAAGTCTTGTATATGACCAGTATATTATATAATAATACTTATTTGATATCATAAATGAGTAAGATTTAATTATTTTTATATTTTTAAAATTTTAAAAAGTTTTTAAAATAATTAATTTTTATTAATTTATAAATACTAAATACTAACATATGGTATATCACCTTCTTCCGAGTCCTATCGTTCATGGGTTAGCAAGCTCTTCTCCCCTCTCTCTCATGTCTGCCTCATTTTCTCCCTACCCAATTCTCTCTCTCTCTCTCTCTCTCTCTCTCAAACTTTTCAAAACATTCATTGACTGACCAAATAGCTTGCATCACTCCAAAGCTCTCTTCCGAGGTCACCGGTCGCGGACCATGACGGTAAGGACCCGCGGGGAGCTTGTCATCCAGCCGATGTCTCAGCCGCCTCCTGTCTGAGATAAGTGCATCTCTGAAATCGCTCAAGGAAGCACAGAGGCCCGGAATTCAGATCCGAATGGCAGCTCCGGCTACCAACAACGCAAGCCCCACGTCACAGGTGCCGCCGCCGCCGCCGCCTCCGGCTGCTCCCTTGGACTCAATCTCGTCCGAGGAAATTGCCGCCAAGGCCGCTAACAAGAGGTACGAGGGCCTGGTTATGGTGCGGACCAAGGCCATAAGGGGGAAAGGCGCCTGGTACTGGAACCACCTGGAGCCCATCCTGGTCCGCTCCACAGACACCGGCCTACCCAAGGCCGTCAAGCTCCGGTGCTCCCTCTGCGACTCCGTCTTCTCAGCCTCCAATCCCTCTCGCACGGCCTCCGAGCACCTCAAGCGCGGGACATGCCCCAACTTCGCCTCCTCCCCCAACCCCATCACCGCCGTCTCTCCTATTCCTCAGCCGCAGCCCCACCGGCAGGCTCACCAGCAGCAGCATCCCCGCAAGCGCAGTAGCGTTGGATCCGGCCGAGCTCATTCTTATCCGGCTCCGCCCCTCGAGGCTGTCGCAGTCTCACCGGCTGCGTCGTCGCCTCACAAGCACCACCACCAGTTGGTCCTCTCCGGCGGGAAGGACGATCTCGGTGCTCTTGCCCTGCTGGAGGACAGCGTGAAGAAGCTCAAGAGCCCCAAAATACCCTCCCCGCCGCCTGCTCCAGCCCTCACCAAGGCCCAGGTTGACTTCGCCCTTGACTACCTAGCCGACTGGGTTTTTGACTCCGGGGGATCCGTATCCTTCTCGAGCCTGGAGCACCCCAAGTTCCGGTCCTTCCTCAATCAAGTCGGTCTACCCCCGGTCTCCAAGCGAGACTTCGCCGGCCCCCGACTGGACGCGAAGTACGAAGAGGCGAGGCTCGAGATGGAGGCCCGAATCAGAGACGCCTTGTTCTTCCAGATCGCGTCAGAGGGGTGGAAGGGCGATGACGGTTTAGTAAATGTGACTCTGAATCTCCCCAACGGGACCAGCCTGTACAAGAAGGCAATTTTCGTAACCGGTTCGGCGAGCTCCAACTACGCCGAGGAGGTCTTATGGGACTCGATCACAGGCATTTGCGGGAATTCTCCTCAACGGTGCGTAGGGATAGTAGCCGACAAGTTCAAGGGCAAGGCGTTGAGGAACCTAGAGGACCGGAACCCTTGGATGGTCAATCTTCCCTGTCAGCTCCAGGGTGTCAGGAGCCTGATCAAGGACTTCAACAAGGAGCTTCCTCTCTTCGAGTCCGTGACGAAGAACTGCTTCAAGCTCGCAAGGTTCGTGAACGAGAATCCTCGGATTCGAAAGAGCTTCCACAAGTACCAGCTGCAGGAGTACGGCCACGGTTCTGGGCTGCTCCGGCTTCCTCCAAGCAATAATATGGAGACCGAGCCACCAGGGTTTGCGACATTTGAGGATGTTCTGGGGTCTGCTCGGGCGGTTCAGATGGCGCTGATGGACGAGTCGAACAAGGTCGTATTCATCGAAGATCAGGCCGCTGGAGAGGTCTCCGAGATGGTTCGGGACATGGGATTCTGGAACGAGTTAGAGGCCGTTCACTCGCTGGTCAAGCTGGTCAACGACACGGCTCAAGAGATCGAGGCGGATAGGCCTTTAGTAGGCCAATGCCTTCCTCTATGGGAGGAGCTGAGGAATAAGGTCAAGGAATGGTGCGCTAAGTTCCGGATATCAGAGGGGCCAGTCGAGAAGGCCGTCGAGCGGCGGTTCAGAAAGAACTACCATCCCGCATGGGCGGCTGCATTCGTCCTCGACCCACTCTATCTGGTCCGGGACAGCACCGGGAATTCGTACCTCCCGCCGTTCAAGTGCCTGACGATCGAGCAAGAGAAGGATGTCGACCGGCTCATCACCCGGCTTGTCTCGAGGGACGAAGCCCACATTGCACTGATGGAGCTCATGAAGTGGCGCACCACGGGCCTTGACCCGGTCTACGCCCGGGCGGTCCAGATGAAGGAACGGGACCCCGCCACAGGCAAGCTGAGGATCGTGAACCCGCAGAGCCGCCGGCTCGTCTGGGAGACGCACCTCAGTGAGTTCAAGACACTCGGGAAGGTCGCCGTCCGGCTCATCTTCCTCCGGGCGGCCTCATGTGGTTTCCGCCTCAGCTCCTCCTCATACGCGAGGTGGGCTTCCTCAGCGCACGGCCCTGCTGGAATCGAGCGTGCCCAGAAGCTGATATTTGTGGCAGCGCATTCCAAGCTTGAGAGGACGGATTCCCCAGGCGACGATGGCAAGGAGGCCGATCTCTTCGGGTTATCGAACGGCGAGGACGACGTGCTGAACGATGTCCTGGTGGATGCATCCCAGTAAATGAGAGTAACAAATTTTTCCCCTCCCTGGACAATTCCATGAGAATACATCCCTCTTAAGTTTACTAGGATTTATTAATTGAATTCTTTTCCTTTTCTTCTCCATTATTATTGTGCAGTTTTCTTAGTTGATTAGTGGATTTCTGAGGGTCTCTCTGGGAAGCCTTGAATTGCTCATCCAGATTAATCAACTTGCTGAGAATGAAGAGAGGAAAAATCTTAATTTTTCAAAAAAAAAAAAACAGAAAGTGAGGAAATTAAATTCGTGGAACAAGGGAGATGGTTCTTTTTTTCCTGTAAATTTCCAGTGATTTTGGGATTATTGGATTAAATTGCGTTTTTGATGTTCCTCCCCCATTTGGTTAACTCGTATTGGTCTCTCCTGTGATTGAAGATAAGATTTGTCCCCAAGGGAGATTTTTATTTTTAACATAAGAGGTATATTGGCGTAAAATATGGTTAAGAAAAAAGAGTGTATAAAGGGATGTAAAGAGTTTCATCAATAAAAATTGAATAAATGGTCTCTTAATTTCGAATTGAGAGTGATATGACTGGATTAAATTTGATCTTTTTCTCATATAGGATTTTATTGTAAATAAGTAATATCAAATCGGAATCAATTTCGGTGACAGCATATAAGCTGCAGTTTGGAATTAATTTATAAACCTAGACCAAATCTTACCGCGTTACCCGTCCGCCATGAACGAAAAATTCTCCAACAACTTATGTGATCGAATCCTCGTGCCTGAAAAGGTTATCTGGAAGTCAAAGGGGGTAAGTTGAAAGTCAACTTGCGATTAAATTGGACCAATTCCCAGGCATGACTTATAATCTACAAGCTCGTGGCGATTGAGATAATTAAGAACTGCGAATTCTTGCTTACATGGCCTGTACCATTTTTCCGGCAAAGGATTATTCACATTACTGTCCTCTTACTTTTTTTTATTCTTCCACTGGAATTTATGACCAATGGAATTGCCGTGTCCGGGTCTATGGGCGATCTCGCTGAGGGATACTGTGTTTATATCTAGCACACATTTTCATCGAGTAAAGCTCAGTCCCGGCTCACCGGCTCTCATCGCCACATTCTGGAGTATGCCACTCCACAGCCACCTGAGAACTCGAAATCTGCACCGGTGTTGTCGTGATCAAAAACCTATAAAACACCCAAGAGGTCACTCGATCGAGGCAACGGGCATACTCCCACCATCCTCTCGACTCCCTCTCTCTGAATCCAGTCCCCTTAGAGATCTCTCTCCCACTTTCCCACTACACTCTCCAGCATACTTTCCCACTCCACTGGGGCGAAGGGACTCACCATCTGTTGCCATGTACACGACCGAACAAAGCTGTCGTCAACTTCATATCATCTGTGTAGTTCGAAGTGTTCCTCTGGCGTCTCGTCCTTCCGTAACAACCGTATACCTGGCCATGCCAAGGATATACATGTATTTTTGGCAGGATCCCGTTTTTCATCGAGTGGACAGTTTATATCCAAGAAACTAAATTTATCTTAGGTTGGATGCGGGTGATTTGAAATTCCTACCCGAGAGCTCGATTGGACGTGATGTTGGGTCACCAAATAAATGCGATGATTTGTCATGTTATGAATTGGTTAATATAATTCGGTATTTTTCATTAAATAATATCTCACGTTTGAGTTTTATAGTTTGATGCTTCGGTAAATTTCTAGATTGAGTGCGTGGACAAAATGGGAAGAAGGGGGAGTATAGATGGATTTTACACGGTTGGATCTGAAAAAAAAAAATTTATCAAGAGGCGAAATTCAATGGAAATTAAGAGAAAAATAAAAGAACGGAATAAGATGTGGATATAAGATGTATAGCTAGTTCAACCACAGATGGATTAAGTATCAAATGCATATAACAATTTATGATTTTTTTCAAGTTCAAGAACGATGATCACCCCACCTACATATCCGATAAATTGTCTTCGTCAAAGATTTTGTTGGCAGTGGGAGAGGGTCACCACACAAGAAGGAGATGATGATGATGATGATGATCAGGTCGTTGAATATGGATCATATGTCCGACCGTGGATATTAATGCAAGTGCGCGTCCAAGGTATCAGGGAGAGCACTGTCTTTTAACGAAAAGGCCACGTGTAAAACTAACGGGAGTTAGTTTAAGTGGTTCAACACTTATTCTCCTTAGCCAATGATCTCGAGTCCGAGTATTTAGGATGGAAAAAATTCATGTTAGAAGAGTTCTACCACTTATTCGACCGACCTTTCTCAAACTAAATTAATTATAAGTTCATAGAATTTCTTGGTACAATTGGTATCGACAGGAAAAAAAAGGGCGACAGTGGATTCGTTAGGGCTCCCAGGGTCAACACATCTCTAATTGTGTTTCCTTAGCTCATATTTCACAGGGAAATCACACAAAGATAAGGTGATACGATAAAATTCGTCCGGCACGAAGCTATTAATCCAGTCATATATAGATTAACCGGCTTTATTTAATTTTCGTGTTATTGGACTGAAAATATCACATTCCATATCTTCTTTTCGGGGGAGAATTATACCGGAACATCTCTCAAACGAACCGTTCGTTCCCACGTATCTGTACGACATCGGATCAACTACCGGAAGCTTGAATGTAAAATTTAAATTTAAAAGGCTTGGAGAGGGTTGAAGTTCTGAGTTAAACAATGCAAAAGCTCGTGACATCCATGCAAAAGAGTCAATGGGTAATGGCTGCCCCCATGATTGCGAGGAAGGCACTGTCGGACGTATCAACCACCCACCACAGAATTTCATCGGTTAACCTAATCAGATCTGCTACGCATTTGTAATTCAATTTTTTCCCATACAAACAACTTTATTACAATATATATGTATATATATTGTATTATATTACAAGGTTTGGAAGTATGCTCATTCGGCCGATCTGATAAGATATAATTGAGTCAAATTTTTGCTTGTCTCGTATAATATTTAGAATACTAATGAGTCTCAATTAATTCAGGTCCGAGAAGACGATCTGCCAAGTGTCGAAACCTTCCAATTTCATATTTTCTTTATTTACAAGACTCGAATCGAGATCTTTTTTGAGAGGAAGAGATGTTGAACCACATCGGGTAACTCGTATTGATATAAGTGAGTCAATCGATAGCTAGGGTTCTTAGCACAAAACTAACATATCAACCATTTCTAGAAGGCTATGCGCATCGATTGCAGCTTGTTACCCTCATCATGCAAGCTCGTGAAGGAATGATAAGCTTCTCTAAGCTCATCACTACTCTCTATCTCTCTAGATCTCTCCCCAATCTTCAGTTTCATCATCAAAATTTTTCGGCCTGCACAACCCAGCACCAAGAAATCCAATGAACTGGTCAATTCTGGTTGAGCTAGATCGACCTATTAAAGAACAAAACTTTAATATTCACATTTTTTTCATTTATAAGATTCTAATTCGAAACGACGTGGAATCATCTCGATCTATCGATATCATTAATGTTTTACTCCTTTTAATTGACAATCGAGTAGGAAAGGGAAAAAAAAGTAGAGAGAGAGGCTGTGGGGTACAAATTAGTGGAAAGTTATACGAATTAGTGGAGAGACAGGAATTCGTGTCGGCAGGGCCTTATTACAAACCCCAATACGTGACCTCTCAACAACCACTCCCTTTCCTCTCTACTTCTTCCCTCTGTGCATAGAGATCCAGAATCGTAGCTCGAGATCGGATAAACTGCACTCCGCGTGGACAAACTTCACTCGTAATATACCACAAAGGGGTTCGGAACGGATCGAAAACAGGTCATGACCGGTGAAAAATCGAGACTTGAAACTGGAATTACGTACGGCAGGCAGCAGTGTAAGAACTCTCCGCGATCTTGCCCTGAAAAAGAATCACCGAAATGTTGTATGTGCTCAATAATTCCCCTCCAATCTACTTTTGTTAAAGGGTGAAATAGGGAAATAATAGATCATGAGTGTATGTATAGGACGACAATGATCTCCCACTAAATACAACGAATCTACCCGGCCCCTCTCTTCAATCACATGTTCATTGCTATCTACCTTTCATTGTAGTAGCTAATGTTTCCTGATTCCCCTCGTTCTGTTGCCAATAAATTAAATCCCATGCTTCGACATTCTTGATTAAGTGGTCGAACAACTTATTAATTATACACACCGCAGGAAGGTTTTCACAGATCGATCCTCACAGAAACTACGTGTCGGGACACAGTTCGGAGCGGTGGAATTCTATGCGTGTGTCTGATTCCAGTGGAACTATTAAACCTTTCACAGTGCACATTATTCTCCTTTAGCCCTAGTTAAAGCTAGCCAAGCATTTTCCGTAGATTGTTTGAAGATGTTCGACACCTCTTTCTGTTAACTAACGTATTTGATTTGAATCTCGTGAATGGAAAAATTCGCGAGATATTTAATTTTTAGCAAACCGACCTAACTCTTGATCTTGGATCACATATGAATTGTTTAAATTTCTGAAAATCATATGATACAATTTGAAAAGAAAAATAAAAAGGAAAAGAATCTCTCCCTCTCTCCGTGAAATGCAACAAAGAAAAAGCCCTAGCTACTTTATGTTCAATCACCTAACCACCAAGACAGTGCTTTATGTGTATGCCCTAATTACTCATCATGGCCTATTATTCTTTACAATTTCTGTCATTTCATGGACCCCCGAGAGTAAATATCGACAGTAATTAGACTTACTGCACGAACGTATACTTCTTTAATGAATACGTATGTACAATGTGTTTCTTCAGGACAGTATTATCGGTGTTTTTGGTAGATTTAACATTAAGTTTGTGAAAATTTCCCGACCACTTGCATTCCAACATTCAACCACTTGCTAACCACTGCATATCTCCTTTGTGAGCTACTTATTGTAAAGCATTGTAGTCAATAATTACACATGACCCCATTTAGTCATCTGCCTGTTTTCATCGCTTTTGTATTTGAAATGTAAAGGGGACATGATATTTGGTATCATTTCCCTGTCATACCAAAAAATTAGGAGGAAAATATGTAGTGGGCAAAGTTCAATTTAAATTTATAATTCACAGACGGCCATCTCATTTTCAACATTGTTAGATTGTGAAAAATATTAATATCATAACAAAATTTTTAGTCGAATTTTTTTAATTTACAACTTGAAATGTGAGATTGTTGCATTTATTGTTGAATTGTTCGGGAAAATGGATGATATAGAGACAAAGTGATTGTAAAATTTGCTATAATTCGAGAATTTCCCATGTTTTGGAATTAAGTATTGTAACACGTAGTGGGGAGTTCAAATTTTACATTCAAAATTCGAAGATTATATCCAACCAAACATCCCCATTGTATGTGTACACAATATACACACATGATATGATGTGTGTGTGTGAGAAAGTTCATCGGGATAGTTTAAAGTTTTTTTTTTTTTTTTGGTTTACATCACGCAGTATCCACAGGTCAGTTGAAGCGTAACTCGAAACTAATCTATGATAGGGCCACAATCCTGGGAAAATTTTCGTCGATCCTCCCAACCTAAGATTCGATTCTGGAATCACCCATTTGAGAGTTTAGAAAGGGAATCATTAGATCAAATCCAAGTTGGTAAGATAACTTAAAGTTAAAGACATATACAAATGCGACTAAGTCAAATGTTGCAGAGTAAAAGGTATGCGAGTGATGGATTCACTATTTCTACAATGTCACTTTTTGATGGCTTTTAAAATTTGAAAAGTATACAAGCAAAAGGGCTCTGAGCTTTTGAAGCTCCCAATTATGAAAGTGGAGCAACAATCCATGGCGAGGTTTCTCCTCCATGGAAGATTGAGGAGTCGATTCGGGCATGATTCGAAGGCCAAGCTCCTTACCCTACACCAATTGGCTCGATCATCATCAGGTAAAACGAAAATGCATAATCCTCGGGTCTTAGAGCGTTTTCCATTTTGATACAGTTCCTTAATATATATAAAATAGATCAATCACCTTCATTGACCACGGGATAACCGACATATGAGTCCCGACTATTTCCCTTGGATTCCATGAATACCCACCTTGCAAATCCATGAGTTCAGGCAAGTCCACACTGTTGCATGTGCAGGTGACCTCCCAAAGATTTACTTCAAAGCAATGATTCGATCCCTCAACCTCAGGTAGAACCGCTAGACAGGCGAATGCCTCACCACCGAGATGACCTCGGGAGGTTGATTGACCATATATGTTGCAAAAAATATCTAAGTTATAATGTTTAACAAAACTTATCATATTGGACCACACAGACCCTTTCAATTAATGTTATATGTGTGTTATTTTTATATAATTCAAATGTGGGAGTCAATAAATTACGGAGAAAAAAGGGTGGGTTGAGTGGTTTTGTATGTGGTCAGGATATGGAAGAGTGAGTGGCTACAAATAGTGGAAAATAGAGGCAGATTGAGCAGATGGACGTAAATGGGAAAAATATTAAAATATAGATGAAATAGTAAAATTTTTATAATTTCAAAGATTATCTCCGATTTAGGAGATGATTGCTCCTGCACCGTTTAAATCCGTCTTTGTCGGATGTAATTTTAAAAGTGAAAATGAAATTAAAAAGATAATCTCATGGAAATGCATGGAATACATACATAAATATTTATATATATAGATAATTACATGGATAGATATATATACACATATATTAATTAGCTAGCTAGTGGGTTGTCCTTTATAATAATTTATAATAATTATGCCATAGAAATTAGAGGAGCTAAGTAAAAGTAGGAGGCCTCTACCAAACCTTGCCGGTACCAAACCTTGGACTGGGACAGTCACGGCGCCGCGGCGCGCAAATCACATCGCGTCGTGGCGCCGTGACTGTCCCCAGTCCAAGGGACGGTACCGGCAAGGTTTTTTTAAAATTTTCCAGTAAAAGTAATCGAGGCACGTGTCCCATCTATATATGGTCCTTTGACACCATCATTTCTTTATAAAATCTTCATATACTATTGTTTTTATTTTTGTTCTTACAATGCCATGCTTTGTATCTTGGTTTGCTGCTGCATAAGAGTGAGCATAATCCTACGAAATCAGGGGATGTCATTGCTTGCATACGTAATTTAAGTGTACATACTTATCTAACTAAGTATTACAATTATTTTTTGAAAACTTGTGTAATATAAAAAAAAAATCAGCATATATGTAAGTAGCTATTCCACGTGCAAAAAATACATCGTTCAGATTTTAATGTATGTAAGATTAATTCATGAAAATTTTAAAAATTTTACGTGTATCAAGATCTGATAGAAATTTACACAATAGACCAATTATATGTAACATACCAAATATTCAATCCATATATCCGTGGTAGATCCAAGTATTTTTCAATTTCAAATGTGGCAAGCTCTTTGCCCGTTTTCTAGTGAGTCTCTCTCTTGTTCTCTCGGATGATTAAATATCCAGTGTACGGTAATTATGTTCGATCTATCAATAGCCAAAAAAGAAAAAAAAAATGTATCCACCCGCTCACGGTAGCATTCACTTGCTTGAGTTGTCTTCACTCTTCCCAGTCCCACCAAGTTCATTAATGTCGGGGAGCTACTGACTGGACCGGAGTCAGAAAATCAAAGACTGGGTTGGACAGAAATGTCCTTTGACCATATGCTGACATGGCTTTGACTGTCCAGATGTATGTCACGTGGTCACATTCTATTCGATTGTGTCATAGGATGCCGTCCTGTCCGTACACTTATGACGTAATACGGTCCCCAATGGTCATGTCACGTTGGGTTACCACAAACATCGCTAATAGATTTGCTGTGCGGCCTGCCGTTGGAGTGGAGGTCCCGAGACACGATTAGCCCAACAACTGACACGCCAAAATTGCCAAAACCATTGTAACTCGATCTAGATTAGTGAATCCTTGATCTAATGTGGATCGATTCTCCACCCCAATGCGATATCTTGTCGTTGGACATAAAACACGGTGTTTTATTTGGACGGGAAAACTTATATAATTCAATAGAATATTTATATTTTGCTATTGAGCGTTCTTTACTGACGCGGTGAGCTTAGCCCACCTGAGGAGTTCTCATCAGTACATGTGTGTTTAAGTGGGGATGAAAATTCAAGAGTACAGGATTATAGGGGAGAAAGTTGATGGTTTAATAGAAAAATTGACAAAGTTAAGTGAAATTTATATAATACTTTACAGAAATGGTCGAGATCAAGCGCCCCGATGCCCGGCAAACCTTGAGCCTCGAAAAAACTGTCGGTGCGGGGTGCTGTTTCGCGGGGGCGTCGAATTTCAAACATTTCGCGACCACCGGGGCTAATGGTCAAATTAAGAGACCCCACCTCCTGCCCATTACGTTCCATTGATTCCCAGCATCTCACTTAGAATTAGTCTATTTTAGTGGCTACGTGGCTCCCCTCCTCTCCACCAGTATTCATACTAGAAGCTTAGAACTTTATATATTTATAAACCATAACATGAGATGTGGGTACAGTCACGGATCGATTCGCTTGTGTCAGCTAAGCACAAGGGGTTAGGACTATTGTACATCTGATACTCAAGAACCGAATGTGACGCAGCTAAGGTGTGGGTCTCTCCCGATCATGGTTATTCCTCATTTACATGATTCGAACTCAGGACGATGTCCGGAGGACAGAGGCGTTCTTTCAAACTTATGAACACGCACTTACTTCTATTATGGACGGATACTGCGATGGATTTAGGAGAGGGTACACAGTGGCGATCACCCTCTAAACTCGGAAAAATCTTTAAGATATTATATGTATTTCATCTTAATCTATCCAAATTTTGTTGAATTATCTTATTTCACCCATGAATATTTCATACTACTCCTCGATGGAATTTCACCTCCAACAGATTTTCCGAATCCATCCCTCTGAAAATCTCTCTCTATATATATATATATGTAAATTATAAAAATCTCATCAATTCTATCTTTTTTTAAAAAAAAATTTACTCATCTTATTTTACCCCTTAAGCCGGTCCATTTACTCTTCCATTGACTTCTTTCGTATTGCATCCTCGAATATATTTTTTAGATTCGTCCTGCTTGTATTATTAGAATTTAGATACCTATGTGGATGCTCATGCTTCTTAATAGACAGTCCCTTAAGGTTCCCGGACACGAAAGATCCCAAGTTGGTGGGGGTTGCTAGAGACAAGGTGAGACAATTTGCTCTTTAATTATACCAACACATGGCACGTATAAAAATAAGAACAAAAAAAAACGGAAATCCTATAAATAAAAAATTGACCAGAACAGCACATGGTTTTGGGAACTGTATTGAATGGGTGGCGTAATATGGAATTCTTTAATCAGAGTGGAACTTAGTATTTAAGTTCTTATTAAATGGCCCCCGTGAGTTATGTGGTGTTTTATTAATTGTTGAAATTAAAATAAAAAAATAGAAAACATAGTGCTCGATTGACAGGAGTTGACTTAGTTGATTAAGTCAAATTAATCAATTAAGACTGGGCCCATTGGGCTGATGGAAGGAGACCCTGGAGCAACTTGATTTACGATGGTCCAAACTATTGCCTCTGCGCTGGGGCTCACAGATCGTCACGAACTGAACCGAATCGGACTGCGCACACGCTTGAGTCGGGTCCGAGTGAAAATGACTCAGTTAGAATTATTGATAACGAACTTGTTAGTTCACGGCATTGCTCCCGGCATCGGACAATCTAGGAATTGAATTCTGGTCGGGGGTACTTTTCGATGGGCTGTGGGGCAGGCCCACTGAAGCTAGGCCCACTACGCAGCAGGCCCAAAAAAAAGGGTACCTTGAGTTATCTATATTACTATGATGTTTTTATTTTTACTTTAACATTTCGTACATCAACACGTAAAATTTAATTTTAGTAATCATTAGATTAAGAAAAATAAGGATATATAGTATTCTTTGATCTATATAAAGAGTATGTTATTAAATTCAATATATAACTATTCGCTCGTAACTCTTTTGTCTTCTTTTATCTCTTGGTATCTTAAGTTTTTCTCCTCCTTTTCTCCCATTTTTTTCTTTTTCTTTCATTAAATACAAAAGTAGTCAATTTTTTTAAAAAATTATCATTTATATTTTATATTTAATCCTCGTGAAATAACATATTTAAGATATTAATCATGATTAAGATTTTATATAATTATTTATATATACCGGTGGATCAAGGGCCGAGGCGGCGAACGCTACTAAAGCCCGGCTCATATATAGCGGGCGGTCTGTTTTCATTGTAGCACCTACCAGGGTAACAGAGTTTTCTCTGCTCCTCGAACCTCGATCGATCCAGAAACTTCTCTTTCCTCTCAATTACCGCAGGTTAGGGTGAGCACCGTTTCGGATTGACAATCTTCGCTGATCCCTGCCCCCGTCCGCACCGTATATCGCTTCTATTTGGTAAGCAAACCGCTCGATTGTCCGTCTCCCTGATCAATTTGTCCTTCGGCTGTTCCGATTCCCTGATTTTGATAGTTGGATGTTGTTCCGAGTGTGCGATCCTGTAGGATTTTGCGTTGTCTGTTATACTGATGCATTAGGCTAGCCTATCGTTGAAACTGGCGGATTTCCCTTTCTATCTCTGTTGATGGAATTGCTTTTCTTCTATTGTTAAATATCTGTGTTGTTTCTGCATCTTAGACCTCGTTATTTGCTCGGCATAGTCTTTGTGCCTCTAGCATGTCAAAATTTGATCTCCGTTATCTAGTTTCTGGAAGAAGACATTGAAAGCAACAGATGAAGGTTCTTCTGTTGGGAGACGGTGTTCAGCCATTTTTGCTGGCGTTCACCGTGACTTTCATGGGAGAGACTGCGAATGCTTTTAGTCACCCAGTTTGTTACTTGATTGGTTCTTTCAGAATTTCTACTGAGGTTTCGTGCTTTCCCCGTATCATTTGCTCCGTCTTGTTTATTTTGATTGTAAGAATCTTAATATGATTCGTTTATTTGTGTTGGTACATTTGTAGTTTGAACTGTTATCTGATTACTCATTTTGGTACCGGTAGGTTGCCAAACTTGTTTAATCCATTCTTCACTTCAAATCTTCTACCTGAATTCAACTTAAAAAAGACGTGAAAACAAGTATAGATTTCAAAATGCTAGCGTAAGATGGGGAAGTTGTATATTCATACTAAGAACCTGCCAAAGAGCATCTTTTTTATGTTACTTGAGCTCCCATGCGTTGGATTAGGATAAGACAAGTCAAACACCGTAGCAAAAATGCATTTTCCACTTAAATGCAGTATAGACTGGGGAGATCATTTTTACTGCTCATACAACCTTTTCTGTTATTTTTATTTTACAGTTCTGATATCTCGTCTAAAAAATTGTTGGCTTTATTGGTTGCTGTGTGTGTTACTGAAATGGTTAGTTAGAAGAAATGGAATTGTTATGGAATGTTAGAAGAGCATAAGCCACCTGATACTGCTATTTCTTACGAAGTTAAGACATATTTTACTGTCTTCCAGGGTTTTTGCGCAAGATGGCGGGCAACAGAGGTGGTGGTGATCCATTTATGGATTTTGGTGGTCCTTTTGGTGGATTTAGTGGTTTTGGTGGCTTTGGGAGTCACAGGAGTCTAATCTCTAGTTTCTTTGGTGGAAGAGATCCATTTGATGACCCTTTCTTTACACAGCCATTTGGTGGTATGATGGGGCCAAACTTCTTTGGTTCCATGCCAAGTCCTTTCATGGATATGCATCCTGCTGGATTTATTGAGAACCATCCTCAGCAGCCAAAGAGGTCAAGAGGTCCAATCATTGAAGAATTGAACTCTGATGATGAGCAAGAAGATCAGGGGGAAGCACAAAATCCCAGGAAGCATGCTAGGTCAAGTAATGGTCCTCTTGTTCAGGATCCAAATGAGGAAGTTGAAGGTGCAGTGCACCCTTTTTTTCTTTTTAAACTGCCATACTTTTTGCAATCAAGTGATAGGTTTTTTATTAATTTGCAGTGTGTTACATTCTAATATCCTTATTATCCAACTAGAGGAAATGTGACTCCATGTTTCTTTCTCATTCAGGGAGGTCGAGGAGTCACCTGCAGTCTTTGGGTGACTACAGAAACAGGCAGAGTCAAGGAATTTCTCAACCACGGGGACATAGCTTCACTTTTCAAAGCTCTTCTGTGACGTATGGTGGTGCTAATGGTGCCTATTACACCTCATCTACGACTAGGAGGACAGGAAGTGATGGGGTAAGTGCATCAGAGCGTAGTGTCAGTTTGTGGTCCTCTGCCAGAGAAATATCATTCTATCTGCAGATTGTGGCTGTTACTCATGCCGCCCTGTTGTGACACAGGTGTCATTTGAAGAGAGGAAAGAGGCTGACAGCTCTACCATGCAGGCATCTCACAGGGTTTCTCGTGGAATTCACAATAAGGTAAGTGGTGAACATTGACAGACTCGTCTTTCTCTTCATTTCATCAAATGCAGAGAGTCAAGTATTTTCTTTACTCCCCCTTGCAGGGCCATTCCATGACAAGGAAGCTTAATTCAGATGGTAGGGTAGAGTCAATGGAGACCCTGCACAATCTGAATCAAGGTGTGTGGATAAGTAATATATACTTGAAAATGGATAATGGGAAGTTCAGATAACTAATCAGGGTGTTGGTGATTCTGCAGATGATCTGGTGGGATTTGAGGAAGCTTGGAAAGGCAAAGCCAGAAAGCATTTACCTGGCTGGACCGGTCATTCTAACAGTTACAATGGTCGTGGTACGTAAATTTTCTGGGCACTTTGGGGTGGGTTTTTTTCCTTTGATATATGACAGATTCTTTTATTCTTATCATGATTGATTTTTCATGGCACCATTTTCAGGAGCCAGTGGCAGTAGGGGGCCTTGGGCTCTTCCATCAACAGAGCATTCTTCTCCAATGGTGACCCCGCAGGTTGGCGAGGCTGCTGGGCCCTCTCACCCGCGTCCTTTGGGGAAGATGAAGGCAGAGTTCAGCGGAAAAGGTGGTCGGTCTCGAGGGAGATCTGGAGGAGGCCAGTGATGGGGGATGTTCTACCCACCCTGTGAATCATTATATCAAAGTCTCACCATAGTGCGCACGTATGGAAGGGTCGTTCCACAGCTGAGTCTTATACGTAGTGTTGTTAAACTGGTCTGTAATCCACCATTGTCTCCCGCCTTAAACGCGGTCCCCTATTGAGGAGTATTTGTTGTTACAAACACCTTGTCGGCTTTTCATTACGTGGGGATGAAAATGAAAGCAGCTATCTAGATCTTTGTTTACGAAGCGTAAGTGTTGTGCTGGTGAATCTTTTGAATGCCGTGCGAAATCCCCTTGGTTCAAGATAATAGGTTGCAGCTAGTTGAATTTGGTTCTTGGTAAATAACGCCAATTTCATGGCTAAACCCGAGAATTTAGTATGGGGACTGATATCCCTATTCGTTCTATAAATTGGTATCATTCAAATTTAAGTTAATTTGAATAGGAGAGATGCGGCCTCGGATCATTTAAGGTTATTGGGATTCAAATCACTACGAAGAATTTAAGGCAAAAATTGCTCCTGCGACTACAGGAAAACTTACTGTGCAAGTTAAAGAATTAGTCCAAGAATACGCGAAGATTCTACGAGAAAATCAAAGCATCAAATGAGAGAGCACATGCATCTCCCTACTTTCTAATGACGGTTTCTTCTCCCGATCGACGGTCCACGTGCCTGATCCAACGGCTGTGCTGCCCTTTTCCCAAACTTCCTCCGCTGCCACTCGCCGCCACGTGTGCAATGTCCAGCCCCTTCCCCACCGGCAAAAACACCGACCGCACTAGCCGGCGGCACACGCCGTCGAGAACGCTCCGCCACCGGAAGGCCTCCACCGGGGCCGCTCTCGAGCTCGCGTTCTTGCACACCAGCACCGCGCCGCAGTCGCTCAGCTTGGCCAGCCTCAGGGTCCTGGCGAAGTCGCTCCGCCGGCAGTCCACTACCATGAAATCTATCCCCACCAACCCGTCGAGGGCCTCCTCCGGCTCGCCGACTACCACCTCCTCCACCAACCCGTCCGTAGCCGCGCTGTACTCCGACCTGGATTGCTCGTCTGGGACCACGCAGACGTGCCTTCCCCCCGTCTGACGGGCGGCCAACGCGAGCCCGATGCTAGTCGCTGGAACGCCGCCGGAGGACCACGTCTCGACGATGAGCCTCGCGTTCCACCCCGCTGCCATGGCCGAAACCAGCTCAGCTACTCCCGATTCTTGGTGGTTTTCGCACTAAAAGAAGACCGATCATGGTACAGATGAGTTAATCAATGGCAACGGAAAATCCTGAGCAAAGTCGATGACTTTCGCCGGAAGACATGATTAATTCCTCAAAGGGTCTTTACATTTCGGAAGTTGAAGCTCTGAAATTGGGAAAATTCCATCGATCAGAGCAACTCAGACACTCCGTAAGCTGAGAAGTTGGGGTGGGGGTTTGCTTACAAATTTGACGGTATCTATGTAGGCCGCCGACGCTCTTTCCGGGGACCAAACCAGCTTCATGCCTTCTTCTTCCTCCTCCTCCTTGCTTCGGTGTTTAGCTTCAAGTAGAGCACTAAATGAAAGAGAGAGTAATTACAGAGAGGTTAATGGCGAAGCACGGGTATTTATTGTGGAGACAGAAGGCCTAGGAGGAGAGTAAAGGGGATGAGAATTTCTTGAAAATAAATTATCTTAAAATGAATGAGTGGATGGCATTAATTATTTGATTAATTGTCATACCTAATATTAATTATGATTTTCTCGCAAGGTAATTATCTAAATATTTTCTCAAAAAATGAAGGTACGAGGAGAGAGGGATTAGAGTTGACAAATTGATCCGCGCAAATCCAACGTGTAGAGATTAAGATGAGTGATTTGATTGAGGGGTTCTGCGGAAGACCACCGGCCCACCACTAAATACTCGTTAAATTCTTTTGTCAGTAAATAATAAAAATAAAATAAAAACATTAATTAATGGATACTAAGAAAAGACTGATAACAGAAGCAGGAAAACGCGCAACCCAAAAGTCAAAGGAGAACTGATACGTGGAGCTGAGCTGACAATACAAGCACAAGGTTCTGTCCGAATTTTGGTCATTTGGTGACGTGTGTATGGAATAACAGCTGCCTAGATTGGTATCCCTACCGTTATAAGGGAATCTGCTAGAAATGGAAATGTCTAAATCAACGGACCAGATCGATGATTCGGTTCTGTAATTATATGCATCAGAAAGTTCAAATTTTTTGGTATGACCTGAAGCACCAACACTCAAGAACAGCACCTCTCTAGCAAATGATAACGGATCACGAGATGAACTTATTTTTTTCGTCCTTGAGCTGATAAATTTAAATGGGTCAGTAACCTAATTTGATATTATAAAAAAATTTTACATGATTTATAAGAAATTAGATACATATCTATACAAAAATATAAGCTTATAGACGGTAGTAACATATTATTAGTTTTCTTTATTTACCCATTTCATATATTTTTCTCAAATATTATTTTCTCACTTCTCCCGTATTTCAAGCACATGTTTCTCCTTATTTCACTACAAATTCCTCATATTTATAAAGTTTTTATATTTGACTTACAAAAAAATCGCTTACTTGAAAATTAATTAGTCAAGAATTTTTTAATCACTTATATAGTCGTTTTCTTCAGTAATTTTACTAAATAACAAAATTTGTAGATGAAATGGTAGATCTAGTCTTTTAGATTTAAACGCCATTAAAAATAAACTTTTCGAACACAATAAATACATCAGATTTAAAAATAAGATAAAGAAAGAGAGTTTTTTCCTCACTGTATACAGACCAATGGGAGATACAGAGCTTAACGTGGAATTACTAGCGTGGCTAGATGCATGTCTTGTCCGTTCCACAGACATCCAAATTTTGTCCTTTTAAGTGTGTCGTCGTCTTAGAGTCGGGGCCTCCTCAACTAAATGTTAGATGATTGTCCTATCTCGGATCGATCGAAATCCACCCTTGAATAGGTTGGTCAGACGTCGTGGGGATGAAGTGGAAGGGAGTCCTCCATTCATTTTGAAGTTGTCGAGCCTCTATGCATCTTAATGAATGTTCTAAAACCCACTTAGCGCTTGATAAGAAATAAAATAATAGTGAGTGTTGAATGGTCTTTCCACCCCTAATTAACTAATTTTTAGAATAATCTTCCTTATTATGGTCACGTGCTATGTGACATTTTCTTATTGATCAATTCTCATATTCCCTTATAAATAGAGGTCAGCCTCTAATTTATAGTACTTTTCAGAAAAATCTACACTCTGCTACTCTCCTGCTTGGCAATATTCTCCACACGTTCAGTAACTTAAGTATCAGATGGTTAAGTCAGATTATTATCTACGATTTAACTTTCTTTATATTTCCGGTCCAGAGGTCTCCGTCTGTAGGCTAGCTATTAACCAGTGGGAATGTTAGAAGAGGCATCAAGCTATTTTGGAGGTATCTTGAGAGTCCAGTTAAGATGATTCTACCCTACCCTACCCTACCCTCAGCTCATGTTAATCCTCTTATCAGCTTTGATGGAATCATGTAAATCGTCTAGTTAATTATTACATTCATGTTTAAACACGAAAATCCGAATACCATGTAGTGGAATGATCAGATCGTCGCTATATTAGCTATCATTTTCACTGATATAAAGTAAGTTCCAATAATATCTCAAAATTGAAGTTCACATTAAATAAGGCGTGGGCGCGTTGTGCCCCCGACGGGTCATCTGAGGAATTTCCTTGAGAAAACAGCAGAAGACTTTCGGCCCATAGATTCGGTTCCGCTTTGACGTTTCTTTATTTCCCACTTGGAGATTTCTGGAAACCTAAATCGTTGTCTAGTTGTCCGACAGAATGCAACCATTCCCTGCCAGATTTAAGTACAGTCCACGTAATTCAATAATTTGCGGTGATTTACGCATTTTTTCTCTAAATAAGATTGTCATACTTAAATTGTAAAATCTATTATTTCAAGAGATTTATTTCTTATTAATGGATCAATATGAATCAAACTAATATTAACTAGGACCCATTGAATTTAGTGTACGAAGAAGACAAAGCGAATATGACTTGAGCAATCTCTTAGTGGGAACAAGCTTGCCGACTTAATGAGCAATCTTATGAGATTTGGACCCTTAAATGGGAGAAGATTAACAAGCTAGTCGGTGGCAATTGCCCAACTATGTACAAATGGTGGTACCGGGCCCCCCTCGGGGGTGATTCCGTCAATCACGCAGCAGCGAGGTCATTATCGAGCTCGAAACCGAATGCGGCTTAGCAGGGGCATGCTTTCTTGATGCACACGGTCGATATCGCACGATCTGGAGTCTCCTCGTGTTTTGACATTTAGCTTTCCCATGAGGATGGAGACGGCGCTGCATCGGCTTTCTGGTCGAGGTTCATTGGAGCGGTCTAGGTAAGGTTAAGGAGGCTGATGCTCTTACCTTGAACAAATCAAGCACCGAACGTAGTTGCTGTCCTTCCATGGGCCCTTTTAAAATTCACAATCTAATTTGATCATATGTTAAAAGTTCGTATCTTTTAAACTAATATTATGGTCTAAATTAATATATTTTTATGGTAGGTAAAATCTAACTTTCTAGTCGCCTTTTTGAACTGGAAATGTAGGTGAATGTCGGAATTGGGTGATCTTCGCACTCATGATTTAGGTCAATTTGGCTCCAAATCGAATTTTGACTCCTTTTACGTATTCCAAGGTTACCCAAAAGTCCTTTATGAAAAAGGTTTTGCACCAACCCCCCGAAGTGTAATGCAATGATTGTCCGTGATTTGATATCAAATTACAATAGTGCCCTTTACTGCTCCTTTCGCACCGACCGATTCAGAGGATGCACAATTGTTCTGGGCCGTGATAAGAAAAGCCCAGCCCAATAATTTTAGCCCATTTCTCGGAGGCCCGACACATTTGCATGTTGAAATGATTGATGGGCTCACACTTCTCAGCCCAAAACTTTTCTTTTCATTACATAATATCTTATATTCAGAAATTTAATAAACATTAATTAATTTACATTTAAATTCATCGATTTACTAAATAATAAAATTTTTTCAATAATAATTTTCTCATTTTATAAGATTTTAACCCAAAATTTTACAGAAAAACAATTATGTCAAATTATCCAACCAAGACAATAGACATATGGTGCAGCCCAAAACTTCTTGTCTGTCAAAAGTCTTTCATGTGACCCCGTATCAAGGGCCCGCGAGAAAAAAAGTGAGTTAATTTGATTCGTGAGTTTAATTAATAAATATTTGAAATATTAATCAGAAATATTATATCACTTTTTGTCTATTTGTTAAAATATTTATTTTTCAAAAATAATATCATAATTTTTACTGATATATCAAATAATTATCGATTGAATTTAATGTACCATTCGTTACCTCTATTTTTTTAATCAGTGGTGTCTAGTACAGTAACAACTGACTAATTCACTAAACAATATATTATACGATTTACGACTCGCCACTAAACCCAAGATATTAATATCTAGAGAGTCGAACTCTAAACCCGACCTACTGGGTCCAGCGGTCCGCCAGTCATTCACTTAACAATTTCTCGGGCCCCACCCTCCCCTCTTTTTTCGACAGGCTCTCACCCCTCCAAAAAATCAAAGAACAGGCATTTTCAATTTCAAGACCCGAACAATCATCAGCTTTTATTGCTGCTTCACCAGACCATCATCACCACCGCCGCGCTCGCAGAGGGAAGCGAGAAGAAGCCATGGGCAAGGATCTGAGCGACGACCAAATCTCCTCCATGAAGGAGGCCTTCACCCTCTTCGACACCGACGGCGACGGCCGGATCGCCCCTTCCGAGCTCGGCATCCTCATGCGCTCCCTCGGCGGCAACCCCACCCAGGCCCAGCTCAAGGCCATCGTCTCCCAGGAGAACCTCACCTCCCCCTTCGACTTCCCCCGCTTCCTCGACCTCATGTCCAAGCACCTCAAGGCCGAGCCCTTCGACCGCCAGCTCCGCGACGCCTTCAAGGTCCTGGACAAGGACTCCACCGGCTTCGTCGCCGTCGCTGATCTCCGCCACATCCTCACCTCCATCGGCGAGAAGCTCGAGCCCTCCGAGTTCGACGAGTGGATCCGCGAGGTCGATGTTGGCTCCGACGGCAGGATCCGCTACGAGGACTTCATCGCCAGAATGGTCGCCAAGTGAGACCTCGACCTTCCCCATTCGTTGCGGTAGCTGCCATCCATCTAGAATTATTTCCATTTTCATTTCCGCTGGCGGTGCCCTTTGTTTGATTTCGGACTCCGAGGTGTGATTCAAAGTTATTCTGACGTTTGATGTGGTGTTTTTCTGTTCATTTGTTCAATTACTGCTATTCATTTGACCCTCCTTTGAATTTGATCTATTCTTCCCGCTAATGAGATGTAGTTGTGCTTCTGATTATGCTAATACTCCCTGTCCCTGTGAAGAGTTGATTGTGTTAATTATTGACCGAGCTGCCTGCAACCGTTGTATCTCAATTTTTCATGCTATTTCTGTATTGATATATCCTATGATGTTTCTACGATTCTCCGAAGTAAGCTGCTTTTTCCTGGTAGAATTAAAGTAGATGCTTTTGGGTTATAACTATGAGATTGAGCTTACACAAGCAAGTGATGAACGTGGCTTGAGCAGGCATCTGAGATTGAACTTTTGTCAAGTTTGAGGATGGCTTAGTATAAATAGTCTTACATGTATATAATAATCATGGCAGTTTTACTATTTTTTTCCCTCACGAAGCAGTCGGGTTATTTATCATGGAGGATCTCCTCTATTGATGCGTCAGGCTCCTCGTGAAGCTGATGGAAAATTGTAGATTGCATTTCTGATATGGGATTGAAGTAGTGGTGAAATGGGAGTAACAAATTATGTGCTCTGCCTATTGAATCGTTAAAAGAGTTATGCAGTTTGATAAAAGAGCTTCAATGGTAACGTTTGTTGTCAAACTAGTGCATAAGTGCACCCTCTGGTTCTGTTATATGCAGGACAGGTTTGAATTTGCTTGAGTTCGCTTTAGTTAATTAAATTTGTCCGGGGAAGAAACAGGAACAGATTTAGGGGAAGGTGCTGGGTGCAATCGCCTCCTTGAACTGTGACGAAATTGTAAAATATTATCTCTCCTCAGGTCCAGTTCTTTTACTTTGTGCTTCATTGTAGATTTTTCTTTTGACCAGTAACAGTCACAGTTTGAACCCGACTTGGCTTCTGTAGGAATCTCTGTGAGCTTTACTCTTTTTTTTTTTTGTGTGAACGTTGATATCTAGAAATTTATTGGACGACTCGGCCTATTTAAGGGATAAAACTTTTTTAACATGAATTTTTTCCATTTATAAAAACTTGAACTCGAGACCTTCGCTTGAGAGAAAGGGGTGTCTTACCATCTGAATTAACTCATGTTAGTACGTGAGTTTTACTTTGAATCTTAGTTATATGGGAAGAATATAATATATATATATATATATATATAGAAAATAGATACGGGTTCTCTCTCTCTCCCCCTCCCCGTTTTTTCCCCTGTCATGAAGCAGTAGGTCACCAGTAGATCTTGTCTCTTGGGGTGCCTAGGATTAAGATCTTGATGAAATAGGTAGCAAATGATCCCGGGTGGAATCATAAATAGAACATCGAGCTTTGCAAACATATTTGACAACCCTCTGGAGGCTTAAGATTTGGGCAAAAACTGTAGTGTTCAATAAGCACATACGGCAGCCATACAGTAAAGATAAAACATGTGGGAGACTTGCTTGCGAGTGACACGGATTGGAGTGTCATACTGTAATCCTTTTTCTTCATATCTTTGCATGGATTGCTTAACATGTTGCTGTCGGACCTTGGGGTGGGTGTGGTTCGATGCAGAGATTATAATTTCTTCATATCTGATCTGAACCTCCTCGAGGTAGCATGTGCAGGTTCATTTATTGATTAGTCCTTCTGGGCAATGTGCAAGTGAACTCTCATGAAGTGAATCTATGCTGGGATGAAAATTCTCTCTCAGTGATGGGGATGATGCAACTGAACCCGGATGAAACTGGAGCACAGTACTCCTTCCTTGAGCCAAAAATGGGTTTAAAAGTCTCCGTCTCCACATCAGGTTAGCTTCATTGATGCTCAAAGGCATCTTCTTGTAGTTGCTATTCCCATGGCCATCTCGTATTTCCTACTGTCTCATTATTTCTCCTCATAGTATTGCGTATTTGAATGAGGAACGGAGGGCGGCTTCATTCTGTGCTCAGTCCAATGGAGCTGCTGCGTCTGATGGAAACAGACCTAATGGTTATGCTGAATTGCTGATTGTTGCTGGGGCTCTGTAAGATCAGCCCACCGGTGATGCCCCGGTGGCTGAAAAAAAATGTTTTGTACATGATGACCCTGCGAAACTCTTATAACCTGCTTGGTCGATAGGCAAATCTCATTCAAAACTCTTATCATGTCTAAATCTTTCGTCAATGAATCAAAAACCCACTTTACATCTCCGATGCCTAGTTCCTGGATCATCATGCTAAAACTCTGTAAGCCATATCCACCTTTCAAAGGTCCACACAGAAAAGGATTTTCTATTTTCTATTTTGCTTTTTTAAATTACAACAAAATTCACTTATTTGTAGGCCCATTCCTTTATATAGTTAAAAATTTACTATTGTAACAATTATTGTCAACAACTAGCCATCGTAAAATACATTATATATTATATTATTTATTATTATTTAAAGTTATGTTTGACTCTTGACATGGTTAACTGCATTTATATCATTTTAATTATATATAAATATGTCTATCTTGTTATTTGCATTTATATTTTAATAGTATATTTGCATACGTATGACACGATACAACAAATTGGTAGAATTATCCCTGGGGGTAAATCTCTTCGGCGCTCCAAATGGGCTTTAGCCCCAGTCTAGAACGGCGTCGTCCCGATGCTTCAGACCGTTCTGCGTAGCTCATATAAACCCGATCTCCTCTACTAGGGTTTCCCTTCCTTGCTTAAAGCAGCTACTCCTGAGACTGCAAAGCCGCCGGCGCCTCATTGATTTTAGCGGGAGACCATCAGAAGAGCTTCGCCATGGGTCGCATGCACAGTCGCGGGTCTGTGTTCTTCTTCCTTCTCTTCCTCCGCTGCTTCGCTCTGTCGATGTGCGTTTACGTAAGTTGTGGCGTCGTGAATCACTGTGACTGACTGATTTTCGTTTTTGCTCTCAGAAAGGGCATATCGGCTTCCGCATTGCCTTACAAGAGGACGCCACCGAGCTGGCTCAAGATCTCCAGTCAAGATGTGAGTTACGAAATTGAACCATAGTTCATCGATTTTGTCAATCTTTGTCTTGAGTGTCCTAATCCGCGTCCCTCTGTTGATTCAGGTGGAGGAGAATATCTGCAAGTTCGCGAAGAAGGGTTTGACGCCATCTCAGATCGGCGTTATTCTGCGTGACTCTCACGGCATTGCTCAGGTGAAGAGCGTTACCGGCAGCAAGATTCTTCGAATCCTCAAGGCACATGGTATATTTTTTTCTGTGACGTGCGTATTATATTCATAGAACTGCGAGCTGTGGGATCTGAAGAGTGACTTTTGGGACACTATGATTGGCTTTAGGGCTTGCTCCTGAGATTCCCGAGGATCTGTACCACTTGATCAAGAAGGCAGTCTCTATTCGCAAGCACCTCGAGAGGAACAGGAAGGACAAGGATTCCAAGTTCAGGTTGATTCTGGTGGAGAGCAGAATCCACAGGCTCGCTCGCTACTACAAGAAGACTAAGAAGCTCCCCCCCGTCTGGAAATAGTGAGTTATTTGCCTTACCCTTATGCAATTTATGCATTACATTTGTCCAGTCCAAGATGCCTTGACAGTGAGACTGTCTCATTTGACAATGTGACTTGGGCAATGGAGGTGCTGCACCTTGTGGTTGGTTGGAAAGTTGCATTTTTTTATGTATATCATGCAGTAGGACATGCAGAGCTGAGACTCTATTTCTAAAAATGTTCAGCAAAACTAAGAACGGATAAAGATGCTAGTGAGGGTTTCATTATGTGTTCTCTTTTATATAGAGGCATCACTTATTCCCTCAATCAGTAAAGAACTGTTGAACAATCTGAATGTGCTGCTGATTTATTGAGGTGCAGTTCTATAAAATAACAGTCCATCTTTTTAGCTGGTAAGTTGTTCAAGTACCTATGTCAAATGCTACTAAGCTTACTCTTCTCTTCTAGATCCACATATTTGCAATTATTTTATGGTTCTCTGTCAGGGTCTTGTCATACGAGACTAGATCTTTTGGATGATTCCAGTTTTAATGGTGGTTTAGTTTCTTCCAGCATACTGTGTAATCCTAGATGTGTTTGCTGTTGCGTCAACCTTCTGTTGATTAGGATCTCATGTGCAAATGTGCAATCATTTTCAATTCAAATGGAATCATTGCATGTGGAATAATATGGGGTTGCTGATTGAGATGAGTCCATACCGACAAGTTACCTTGGCCACTAGGAATGCAGAGGAAACTTCTTTTTTGTCTCCACCCTTGTACAGGCATGGGGGCAAAGAATTATGTCAGCCATGTATTAATCATTAATGGAAGTGGCTTTTCTAGACGGTTCTCCTTACATTGTGACTTGCTATCTTACTACTAAGCGGTCAAATACATGTTTAACAATGCAAAGCAAACGAAGTAGCTATCTCGACGATGCCCTTCAATTTTTGGTTGAGGGTTTGACTATCTGACAAATGTTACCCTCTATAACCTATATTCTTTGCTCATAGTAACCATGAGTGGCTCCAATCTTTGCGTGTAATTATGTCAGATCATTTGATGCTACAGATCCTTGACTTTTCTGCAAAATGTTTTGTGATTTTTCTGTGCTCTTTCTTTCAGTGAGTCGACCACTGCTAGCACCCTCGTTGCTTGATGGAAGCTGTAGCTCTGCAGAAGCTTGGAGATGCTTCTCAGGTTCTGGTATCTGGGCAGTTTCTTCTTGTTATTCCAAATGATATGAGTGCTAATGGTATTGGAAATTTTTGTATTTCATGACAAGGGTCATTTAGGATGTTTTGTTCAAGTTACGATGACCATAACATTCGTGTCCGTTATCTGCTGATCAGTGTTTTTGTTTCATCTGTGAAAATGAGAACGTTCCCTGTGAACTGGCTCGAATTTACAAGTGATCTTTAATCTGCACCAAATTACCGTCTGGATAAGAGTGGGACAAGGCCATGCTTCACTGTCATTAACCACCTCCTCACAGGGAGCTGGACTAGAGTCCACTCGTGATAGAGAAGTCGCATGGACATTATTATCATCAGGCTTGTGCCCTGCCACGCCACACGCCATCTGGACCAACATGGCGTGGCACGAGCCTGATTTGTTCTTTGGAGGTTTCTATCGCTGCACATGACCCCACAATGAGTTAGAAAATCTAGATGTTTTGAAAAAATTATACGGTCAAGTTACTGGACTGAGACTTGATTGTGAATTATTAGATTAAATTATTAAACGGTCAAGTAATTTGATCGTAAAATTGCCTAAATTTTTTCTTTGTCGACATAGAAGAGTTGCACCAGTCACATCCATATATCCATCTCCAAATTATTGCCCGCAGTCTTCCCTTCTTATATGTGTATATATCATACATCCCACTTCTCTTGTCCTCTTCTCCTCCCCATCATCTCAATGGAGACTACAACTTCTTCATGGATCTGTCTATCAATCGTCCTCTTCATGGCCCTCTTCCTCCTCGTCACCATCCTGTGGCATCCTCGGTCTGAACCAGAGCTCATTGACTGCTCTGAATTGAAACCGAGCTTTCGATGTGCCAAGAAGTGCTCGGTTCCTCGGCCGTTGAGAACTAGAACAACCAAACCCGATCCCCTGACCGAAACACCTCGCCACCTACTAGACCCCTTACTTACCAAGAAGTCATAAGGGTCTCCTTCATCCTGTCCTCTTATCCTTTGGTAACATATCTGGAAACAACGATCAGTGGATATTGGTACTGTCCCTGCACAACCCGGGGTCCGAGCTTCAAGGTGGGAGACGACCACACTGTCCGGTGGGCGACACCTGAAAGCTGACCACAGGGTTGGAATCGTCGTTTCTGAGGCCCCCGTCCGGGATTTGGAGACGGGAGAGCCGAGGAGGGTGCTCTACAAGGGGTTCCCGTCGGAGCTGTTTGTGCCGTACGTGGACCAGGAGGGGGCCCGGTACCTCAAGACGTACATGGACGCAGGGGAGTTCGGGATCGGAGCGTCAACACTGTCGCTGGTGCCGCTCAACGACTGCCCGAGGAATTCGTACTACATGGACGGTGTGTTCGTGGCGTCCGATGGGAAGCCCTTTGTTCAGTCCGGCATCATCTGTATTTTCGAGCGGTACGCCGGTGACATCAGTTGGCGGCATTCCGTTGGTTTCGTCGATGATACCGAGGTATTCTTTATTTTATTTTATTTTTTTACCTGGGAGATTGAGGTATCATATTGAATCGTTGTCATTACTGTCTCTTGAAAATTTGAAATATCATATGCAAGCATGTCATTAGATTGGTTTTTGTTAATAATTAGGGCTGTTTGGATGAGGATCAAGGTGATGGAGAGATGGATTTAGGAATGCAAGAGATTATCGTCTCCCGGAATTTCGTCAGATAACTCATGCTTTGATTCTGCCTTCATCGAGTCGGTCTTTTAGTTCTGCAGGCCGAAAAGAAAAGAAAAGGAGTAAAAATCCTCTGACTTTTGTTTTCCAATCTTGACCGCGGGGAAAGAGATTGGGGAATTATTATTTCCTCTGACCTTCATTATTGAAGGTGAAAGGAATTATAAACAATGTGAATAAAAATAAAATTATCGAATTGGAGAGCAGGGGCAGGATTGGGACAAGTCATCAGGCCCAGTCGCTGCGTGGGCCACATCATCAGCCCAGTGGCGGGGTGGGCCACGTCATCTGGCCCAGTGAGCGAGCAGGCCACATCATCGGGCCGGTGGGGGGCTTGGCCACGTCGTCGGGCCCGTGGCTGGCTTGGGCCAAGCCATGGGGCCAGTAGCCAGGATGGGCCAAGTTATTGGGCCCAGTGCAGAGTGGGCCACGTTATCCGGCCCAGAAGCCGTCTTGGGCCAAATCATCTGCCCAAAGGATGGAAAGGCTACATCATCCGGCCCAGTGGAAGGATTGGGCCACGACATCTGCCCCGTAGTGCCAGTGGAACAAGTCACCGGCCCTGTGGTCGAGCAGGCCACGTCATCAGGAGCTGTGGCGGGCTTGGCCCATGTCATTGGGCCCAGTGGCTGTCTTGGGCCTCGTCATCGGGCCCAGTGGCTGTCTTGGGCCTCGTCATCTGGCCCAGTGGCTGTCTTGGGCCAAATCATCTGCCCAAATGTAGTAATGGGCCACGACATCGGCCCTGTAGTGCGAGTGGGCCAAGTCTTCGGCCCAGTGGCATGCTTGGCCACGTCATCTGGCCCAGTGGCTGAGTGGGCCAGGTTATCCGACCCGGTTTACTTCTCGGGCCTCATCATCTGCCCAAAGGTAGTAATAGGCCACATCATCCATCCCTGTGGCGGGCATGGCCCAAGCCATAGGCCCGATGACCGGATTGGGCTACGTCCTCGGCCCATTGGCTGAGTGGGACACTTTATCTGGCCCAGTGGCAAAATTGGGCCACGTCATCCAGCCCAGTGGCCGTTCTCGTACAATAGAAAAGAAAGAAAGAAATTCTATTTTCAGAGAGAGAGAGAGAGAGAGAGAGAGAGGGAGGGAGAGTAATTTTGACAGTTGAATAAATCACATCTGCTTATGCTAATGTTCCCCACTTTCCATTATTAAATTGTATTAAAATAAGATCAATATTTTCTCTTTACTCCATTTTCTTCCCTGTAAGGTGCCCATTCAGATGAGATCATATTCAATCTTTTACAACATATTCACTGCGAATATATAAAAATCAAATACAATTACATAGCCGGCCAATGTGGAGTCACATCCCAATCCCATAGAATTTTCCCTTAATGTGTATTTACGGATTTTCATTTTTGCATTTCCAGAGTATAAATGACGTTTATTCTTCTTGCTGCGCCTCTCACCACCAAGCAATTAATTAATCACCGACGGCTTTGAAACAGCAGAGTAGGGAGGCGAGACCGAAGGTGACTCTTGTTGCTGGAATGGCTGCGTCGGTTGGAAACTATGACTACATCTTCGACTGGGAATTCCAGACCGACGGCCTGATTCGCGTTAAGGTCTCTCACGAAAACTCCGGTCTCCGTACGTTTATTCGTTTCCCCGACATATGTGTACATGTGTACACACACTTCTGTATTGGTGGAAGCTGAACTTAATGAAGAAAGTTTAACAGGTAGGCCTATCCGAGATGCTCATGGTGAAGGGAACTTCCCTTACCAACGTAATGGACGCTCAGCATGAAGATGCCAATGCCATGACAGGCCATCTGGTTTCAGAGAATGTAATCGGGTTGGTCCACGACCGTTTCATCACCTTCCATCTCGACATGGACGTCGATGGCCCAGACAATTCCTTCATGAAGGTTCACCTGGAGAAGGAAGAGACCGAGCCAGCCGCGTCTCCCCGGAAGAGCTACCCGAGGGCCAGGAGATACGTCGCCAGGATGGAGAATGATGCGAAGATCAGGCTCAGGCTCTACGACCCGTCGGAGTTCCACGTGGTTAACCTTCGCTGAGGTCCAGGTTAGGGAATCCGGCCGGGTACAGGGTTGTTCCGGGCGGCACTGCTGCTAGCTTTCTCGACCTCGACGGTCCTCCACAAATTAGATGTGCTTTTAGGAATAATCAGGTAAACCAGTGCTCCGGCTCGCTCCATATCCTCTATGTAACACCTGATCGTGACCATACAACGAGAAGTTCACTCCTTCCTTTTGAGTTCATGACTACACTATAAGTCGGGATGGATTTGAGAAATTTATTCACGGGACAAATCGCAAAAGAAGAGTAATGGAGGGATTAAATAAGACATCAAAAATCGGACAAGATCAAGTGAAAATTATGAAATACCACAAATTTTCTTAAGTTTAAAGGAGTGATCACGAGCCTCCCCTTAAAATCTATCCCTGCCTATATGCTCATCAATTCCAATAATTACACGTACGAGCACATATTTGGGTGGACTCGGAATTAGAATTTTATAGCATCCGATACATTTGTTGAGCTAAAAATTGATGAGTATGTTTTTCAGTTACTGGGTTTAGAATAGGATAGCGGAGGAAGTGGGGGAATAAAGGGGTATTAGTGAGATATATTAACAAGGCTTAATTTTAATAAAGATAAAAAATGATTAATTATGCTTATTTAATTATTATTATTATTATTATTATTATTATTATTATTATTATTATTTTATAGATTTCGGTCTCTCCTTATAAGAGGACAGAAAAGTGGGCCGGGGGCCTTCTTGTGTATCAGAGCAGAGGAGATGACACCTTAGCTGTTTGGTCCAGCAGGTGTACTCATCCATCTTCTTTGATACATTCTTCTTTTCGAGCGGTTCATGAAGAAATTCTTTACCTAAGATGATGTAATGATGGTTAAATAGGGAACGGCCGATCGAGGACGAGGACATAGTGGTGTGGGTACACACTGGGATTCCATCACGTACCCTGCCAAGAGGACTTCCCGGTTATGCCGACGGTTTCGTCGAGCTTCGATCTGAAGCCCGTCAACTTCTTCGAGCGAAACCCCATCCTTAGGGCTGCGCCTAACTTCGATAAGGAACTTCCCACCTGCTCCCTCTCTGCTGGACCTCACCGTTGATGAGAGAACTCGAAATCTAGAGACAGTCAAGAGTTTGGACGTATTTTGATTGCGGGTCAATCGGAATTGATTTGAATCCAGCAAATGCCACAAATAAAAGGATGCGGAATGATTGAGATTCTAAATTTGTTTAAAATTTTAACGAGTTTCGTGAATAATAGTTTGATAAGATAGATGCTGGTGATAACTAGAGCCTTTCCTTTGAGCCAACACAAGGGTTCTTGTGCCGACTGTCCAAACACCGACAGCGCCTTTGCAGTGAACAAAAACATAAGCCGTCTCCGCAAACTCTACATCAAAAAACCTTGTCATGTTTAAAGGAACAAAAACATCCTTTCCAGCACAGGGCTCGAAACTTCGAGCCTTGCACGGTGAAACAATCCAATGGTTCACTGGCCGGGTTCCAAATACAGTTACAGTGGACATTGTCTCAGATTATTGGCTTGCTTACAAATGAAAATTCTCTTCAGGCTGATGAACAGCTCGCAATATGAAAGTGGCCAGAAAGAACTGGTAGAAATTCACTTACCTATGGTGCTTGCTTGCTGTCTTGCCCTCCGAGCGCAATCTGCAAAACTCCTCACTAGATGAGAGCATTTCAGGGGGTCTTTGGAATGCTCCTTGTAGCACTCTAAGCATGCGTTGCTTTCGGCCAAACAGGGCATGGGCTTCTGGTAAGGGAGTTTGAACTCCTTATCTCTTAGATCCCTGGCTCTCTGGGTAACCTCCTGGACAATGTCCTCTTCCTGCTTCTGCAGCTTCTCGACGACACCTTCGCTCTCTCTTAGAAGCGATCGAATTGCTTCCAACTCTGCACTCGAAGATACCACCGGAGCACTTGCTGGGAGGAATAGAGGAGGCTGGAGTGGCCACGCAGCAGGAGGTGCCTTGAGTACTTCTGGCTTTGGATCTGCCTGAGCTGGGGGCCTTTGAGGCTCTCTTGGCACCTTTGGTTTGATTTTCCTAGGTTTCCTTTTTAACTTGTCACTGCTGTCCAGAAGCTGATCAACAAGTTCGTTGCTGATTTGAACTGTAAAATCACCCATGGCACAGCTGGATTGAAACAAGCTACCTGAAGATACAATGTAAGTTAAAACAGCGTTAATCAGAAATTAAGTTTCCACCTCTCTCTAAAATGGTAGAAGCACAACCTTATAGTCACTGAGCACAGAACGAGAAATACAGGCGTACAAAGAACAGAAAAATCTTGACTCAAGCTACAGTTAAGGATGATATTCTTAAACAAGTTTTCTTGAGATTTATATGTAATGTACATCCAATCGAGTTCATCTCATTTATCTGGTTATGCGCAAACATACAGATGAACAGGAAAGAACTTACACACTCCAATGTAGATGGACAAATGAGTTTAGTTTCTAGCATTTTTGCAGAAAACTTTGCCCTGCTCTTAACATCCAATTAATCAATTCTGCAATGGAACAAGACAACATGGAAACTGTATTCACTAAGATCCTCTGGCACAGAAGCATCATATACAACAGACAGCAGGATGACCCAAGAACATCCTCACAGCTCGCAGACTCCGACCCTCCATTAAACACCAACCTCTACAATCAAGCAGCTGAATTCATATCAAAATGATTAAAGCAGTCAATGAAACGGTTTGCTATAGATCAAGATGGAGATAATGCATTAACAGGTAAAAGAAGAAATGTGAACTTCAAATAACCAAAAGAAAATGAAGAAAGTAATTGGTTGAAACGAGCAAATGCGTTCACTTCTCCATCCACTCATGCGACCATGGATGCACAGTATTAAAGCAGTTGAAAATTCTAGCAGTATCAAGCATTTCTTTCCTACTTGCAACATCAGTGATCAATCCGAAAATCAGATCCGCTCGCTGATTAGACAACAATTCCACGAACCACAAAACCCTAAAACAAAATCCCCACCTCTTTCAAGTCAGCTGAAGAACGACGCAGGAGTTCCAGGGGCGGGAGGTCACGAATCACCGGGAGTGACAAGAGGCGTAAGCGGTCGAGGCACGCGATCAGCAGCCAGGAGGAGCGAGCAGCGTAGAGAAACTTCAGGAGAATCGGAAGTGAGGTGAGGAGCTCAGAGAGCCGTAGCCGGCGAAATGAATCATTGGGCCTTGAATGTGTCTAAGGCCCATAGCAAAAAGACGTAAAGGGCCTTTGGAAGTTGGGCCAGTTCAGTTAATTGACCTTTTCTTTTTCGACAACGGAAGGATTTTCAGTTCATCTGCCTATCAAATTAATAATTATACTTTTATAATTATTAAATCTTAAAAATATTTAAAAAAATATAAAAATCCTAAATAAATGGTGAATTCTAATTAAAAAATATATAAATATTAAAAAATTTATGAATCTAATAAAATGATTAACCATAATTGGACAAATATATAAATGGTAAATTCTAATTAGATGAATATACTACATCAGCGTAATTTACATGATATAACCACTCAACTGAAAAAAAATTTCTCGTGGTGGGATCAGGTGGTATTCGTATCACTTCAAATACTCGTTGCAAATAATATTTTTGACCTTTATAATTGAGATAATTAGGAAAAAAAAAAGCCCCGATCGGATTATCTTTATTCCAATCTTCGTGTCTTATTTAACCCGATCGAGTTTTTTCGGGTCATTAAAATCGAGGCCACAGACGTATTTCGGGTATCTCCTTAATTAGATGGAACATCGACATCCGAGGGAGATGTCCACTAATAAAATGCCATCCACAATTTTATTTTCCTTTCTTTCTTGAATATAGTAAGGCAAACCCTTCACGCAAATTATCTGAAAAATAAAATTGTTTACTTTGTTTTCTCCGTTTGAAAGAGATCTAGATGAGAACATATTGAAAGTTACAACACAACTTAAATATATTGAGCATGACAGTGACTTTTGTGGGAGTTATTTCTTTTTCCGTGAGTAAAAAGGAAGGTAATAGTAATTGCGGTAAATCTTGGAAACCGATTAAATCTTTCTGCTTGTAGATGCTGCAAACCCAGCTTGGCAAACGTTCCCTTGAAGGACATTCCCGATTTCACCCAAAAAAACAAAAATGTAAGATTGGAAATCAATGCATTGTTGCCATTTTTTCGGGTAAAAAAATTGCCGCCGTGTTTTTAGGGTTAGGGTTTCTTATGCTGCTCCGACTAATGATTCCTTCGATGATAGAGAGCATTTTTTGAAGAAGACCGGTGCTATTTTGCTGCTTTAATGGCTTCGTTTGATCGTCTAAGCTTTCTTGGGGATTTTTAAAATTATTTAATTTAATTTGCTTAACATCGTTTGATTTCAACTTATATCCATGAAAATACTGGGGGTGGCTCACAGAAAATGCTAATAGAATTGGCAGACAAAGTATAAACGGATAGCTGTTGCAGGCTCATTTGCTCGTGATAAAGACTTTCTTGCCTATATCGGTTGATTCAAATAATTGGGTACTTAGTCTCTTTAAGTGAAAGTTTCGAATTTAAGTTTTTATAAATAGAAAAAATTTACACTGAAAAAGTTTTGTCCTCAATTTGTGAGCTAACTCAATTCGAATTAAATTAGTAGAAGAGTTTTTGGATATCTAGTAGTTCAGATTCACTTTCATAAGATGGAAATGCTATGAGTTTGATTACCACTTCTCCTGCACCTTCCAAACATATAGGCTTAGATACTGTAACAAAGAAAAAGTTGAGACAGACATGCGTGCAGTGACACGAGACTCAGATCCACAATCTAGAGATTCCAAGTTCGATTGTTACCGTGTGAATTATGTATTCCTTATTTATCTTTGTTACCTATCTTTATACTAGAATTATGAATTTCTTTTATCACTGAAGAAAAAAAACAAAAAGAGAAAAAGTTGAGACGGGTTCCACTCAGTTTATCGACAAGGAAGCAAACCATACATTATTGCATCCAATGTTGCTTTTATGGGTCCTGACTGAAACATTATTATCACCTAAATCTTAGAATCTTTGGTTCTTAGTGGGTTGGTTTGATACATCAAGTCAAACTACCCCCACGTTCTTGTAATTTTCGCAATCATCTAGAGAAAAGAGATTAGAACACACTCTCTTTATGTTAATAATTTATTTGATAAATCAACCGTTATTAATCCTTGATACTGATGTTATACATGCCTCAATAGGAAATCATGAATCAATACAATATAATATAAGTGAAAAATGACCCGATACTTATCTCACGTGCGTTAGGATATGCATATGCTCCGTGACTTATGATGCCGTACATTCAATTCCTCCTCTATGTGTCTAACTCCTGATGAGATCAGCCGCATATGCGCTCATACATGTAAATTTACAAACTTATAAAGTATTTATCTGATACAAATAATAAAGTTCTCAAAAGGAGAGAATTTGCTCGACCAATAAACTTATATCGTTATCAAAGAAAAATTTACGCCAGAAAATACCTATCTAGACTTTACATTGGATTATCTTAAATACAAACGAAAATTTGGGATATTTATTAATTTTATAATTTTAGTCATTGACTAAACGTTAAGCTAAATGTCATCGATTGAGCTAGAAGCTCAATGGCTGGATACTACAAGATTGTCCCCCTACCAAGGCAATATCCATTCCAATATAAAATAAAATTCGAAATAGACAAGTTGTTGTAATTTATTTATGTAATATGCTATGTTTTGATTAGATAATCATAATAAAATCAACAGTTATAATGGTTTCTCTGAGGCTCACTGTACAGGTTTGTGCAATTGTTATCTGTACGTGACATCCCGTAATGGTGCAGTGAGGCGATAAATAATTGAATAAGTGAGAAATCATCAGTCCAATCATGTCACGAATGATTGTGTGAGTAGTATGTCAATAATTAGTGTAAAACTCAGGTAACTACGTATGTGTATGGCTACAGTCTACAATGATGTATAACAAAAAGAAAGTCTCCTCGCCGGCCTCTTTTGAAGTCCAAAATCATGAAACTTCAAATAAGGGAGATGTGGAAATCCTTGTCATTTCCTTATCGACATCAAATCAAATCAATTTTTCCATTGAATTTAATGTCTAATCAAGGCTACTCTTTTTCTCAACCCAAATTAGAGAGAAGGAAAATAATATTCCTCGTATCATTCCAAACCAGACAAAGAATTATGTTTCTTTTCTTCTTATCTACTAAGTTATGCGTGAGAGACAAAATCAAATAGATAATAACATAAAAATAAATTGATATTGTAGTACTGTTCTCGATTTGAGACTGAAAGATTCTTGCCCAAATATCGCTGATGGAATATGACTTCTACTCTTTTCATTCCATTCTTTTTTATTCTGTTTTAGATCATAAATTTTCATTATAACTAAAAAAAAATATAGCGCTACAGAAGAAAAATCTAATCATCTAGATATGACACGAAAGCCCATATTCTCTGAAGACTTTGGGAAGGATTAATCCTGAAGAAGCCTTTCAATCAAAATTGTTAGGTGGAACTCAAGGATTATCAATAACTCGGTTAAGACATACTTATATTTTGTGACTAACTTGCGAGATTTTCATGATGACTTCTTTATTGCATGTATAGTCCTTGGTAAGACCACTCAGACATGTGATTGAACATAAACTTACATTAATCTATGAACTCGTGGGTGTTTGTGAGGCTGGGGAGCAAAAGGCACACAGACAACTTTTTTGATACCATAAACATCCCTAGGAGGCATAGCCGTGGCTTAAGTGGATCGCGCAGTAACCATTCGATTTTGGGGAACTCGGGTAATTCCGAATAATAATGTAGTATTGATTTTCCATTCGAAAGCAGCCAGAACGTTCCGTTATTCATTTTTCTTCTATTCGAACAAGGGAATTTGTCCAGCCAAGAAGTACATGGACAGCTCACCCTAACGTGACAGATGCTGATTACAGTGAATTGACCATATTCCCTTATTGTTGGGTTTAGTGGTGGTGTTTTGCTCTGGCAAGTGCTGCTGATCTCCGGGTCAAGCACTTTGATCAGATCATTGAGCCACTGAGAAGAAAAGGTAATAAATGTGGATGAATAAGCCTCTGAGGGAGATCGTGTTAAAGATATATTATTTTTTTGCTTAAAGTGCAATTTATACTAATTACTGCGTTGACCCCCGACTCACAAAACTATAAATATAACATATGTATTTCCCCCTTGAATCATGAAGACTTGACAAATATATCGACTTCTTGAAATATAAAGCAATACGAAGAAAGACATTGGGAATGCTGATACTTTTCATCGATCTAAAATTAAGATATTCTGATAAAGAATATCTCGTGCAATGGTACCGCTATCGATCTGAAATTAAAAGGTTATGAATTCTCAAATCATAAATAGGGCTCGAGACTTCTCTTTCCCCATTTATTCCATATTCCTTCTATCTCATTCTAAGTGTACAGGTCTTCTTTGTAAATTGCAAATAAATTGAAAGATTATGAATTCGATTTTTATTAAATTATTACACCCTTTTATTCGAGAAAGTCTTCTGAGTTACATGTATAATACATGAGAGTATCTACGTTGTATTACTAACAAATCAAATTAAGCCATTTTTATACTTATTTTTTTCCTTTTAGATTTTATTTCAAAAATTAGATACTATTGACTAGTGATACCATGTTAGCACTGTCACGCGATATACCTTCTTTTTTATTCATCTCTTCCCCAGTCCTCTTCTAAGTCATAATCCTTCATTGATTGTAAGCTGGTGCTCCTTTGAAATCTCTTGATCTTCACCAATTGTACTGAGATAATTGAATGCAATTATGTGACCTTAAAAGTGTCCATCACGGTGTCGACACCCAATTAATTATAACCAAAAGCTTCTTATTAGTTTCCAGTTTATGGGTTAATCGAAACCAATCAATTAGCATCTTGAATTCCTCCGGTGGAGCATGGGAGACAGGAAGTACCATCCCACTCACGGGGGAGAGCACTTACAAAATGTTCACACTTGCCTCATCTAGTATTAATTATCATGACTAATGAACTTATAGGTAGCTGTTGGCCACTTCTCAAATACGTGTCCAACAGTATACATAGGAACGCACCTCAAACAAAAAAACTGGGGGTTCGGGTTCGTGAACATTCCGGCCATTGCATACCGTTAACTTTGACCGATGCAGCTACAGATAATGACACTAGGTCAACGTAGAAATTCACCCTTTTAATATCGAGCTTACTTCTACAATTATATGTATACGTATGAAAAAAGCAATCATTTGCCCTAGAAAGAAAAATTATTAAGTCGAGAATGCAAGACCGAGTCATTCACGACATATTGCAAGACAGCTAGTTTGATTCCATATCATATAGTCAGCAAGCATGACATTGGAAACCCGGCCACCTTACTCCATTTATTTTTCAACTTCTAGAAATCGGACAGTGGATTTTCCACTGCCACGGTATCCAAGCAGGCCCCACCAGCGGTGAGACGGCATCTTTCAGCCAGCCATACTTGATTGATCCGTTGGCCGCCCCAGGTCGCACGCCTGGCAATAGCAGGTGAGGCTCTCAAGGGGGGTGTCTGCGTACGTGAGGTCTCGAACTTGAGACCTCCTTAAGCGGCACCGAACTGCTTATCACTCGACCCAACCCCCTTGGTGATCGGGCAGTGGATTTTCTTAACAACCTATACAGTGACTTGTTTGCCAGAAGTTTGAAATAGTGAGACACTTCCTTGGGCTACCAAAGTTTGAATGACTGCAACACGTGATATGCTGATGTGGTTTTTTGTATTAGAGCAAAACACATGTATTATGTGATATAATAAAAATTCGCTCAAGAAGAACATCATATCGGGTCACCGTGCAAAGCACATGTACTTTGCGCCCTGAAGTGTATGCACTACAACAGCTCATTGCAGTGGCTTCTCTGAAGACTTTCTCGGTTCACTGCAGAATGGAGTTATATTTTCCAAAAGCTTAAAGGAATATATATATATATATGTGTGAAATTTCAATATTTTTTAATATGATATTATGATCCTTCACAAGCGCGTGACTTGAAAATTCTTTTGGTGAATAAGTAATTTTTTTTTCCCGTTATAAACATATAAAAATGTAAACATCAATTCCTTTGGTTTGGATAAGTCGACGGAGAAATCATGAACAAGGGGTAGACTTTTCTTTTCCAGCGGGAAAAAAAATGAAATGGAAAACGTTGTGAAAGTGAATTGGTTGAGGCACTACTATGTCACTTCCTTTTAAGTAAGATCTCGGACTCGAATTTTGTAAATAGAAAAAATTTATATTGAGAGAGTTTTGTATTCTAGTGAGTATTTCAGGTCAGAACTCGATTAATTATGACCTATTAGACTTCTGGATAGATTCAGATAAAGAAGGATCCTTCCTGTATTTTTCCTTGGCATATCACGTTATTTCACCATACATAAGTAGAATCCCACCATCTTTTATGTTTCTTCTATGTACATGCCCATGACATATTAACATTACATAAAATGCAAACTTCCAACATCCTTTAAAGAATTGTTCGTGAAACCTTCTCATTCATTAAACAGAGATCTTATATGCAACGAGCGACCGGTTTTCTCGATCTGATGGATGGGGAGATTTCACGAACGATTCTTTTAAGGGACGGTAGAAACCTCTGACATAAGTTTATTACAACAAAAGGAGGCAAAAAAAAAAGGAAAAGAAAAAGAAGTATGGTATTTCCAGTAATCCTTAATTTGGTTGTCGTGTCACTGTTCTGTGTGTGGTGTGTTGAGAGGGAGCCGATCGACGCCATAACCCATCAAGGCTTCCCCATTCACCGTCCAAGAAATATATTTTATGGTTAACTAAATAAAATAAACCTAAAGCTGAAGCAGACATCATACCTTCCATAACATCTGCGCCTGTACGGACTAGTTCGTGTGTGTGATGCTTCGATATTTCTCCTGTTATGTCTTCCACCATTGACCATTCATTTTACAATACATGCTTACGATTCTGTATACCCAGTCGGAGCCACCGAACCAGATGAACTTGTCAGTAACTCGACAAGGGAACTTGCAATTTTCATTCAGTTCGTTGGAGCCGATCGGTTACGTACTATATATACGGCCCAGGGCGGTACTCGCTACTGCTTGTCTCCCGCCTCCAAGGTCGACGGTTCCACGGTCTTCACTTCCATGTCGCCGAAGCAGTCGAAGCCAAAATCATGAACCCCGAAATCTTCGCAGCCCAGAAGCCACGAGCAGTTCTCGTCCCAACTCGATGGGAACCCGGCGTCATTGCTTAGAAAATTGTTCATCAAGTCGCCTCCCGGTACCTGGCTGCTCCAAGAAACGTCGGTCGCCGGATTATTCTCATCCACCCACAAGCTGTTCATCAAGAACTCGTCGCCGCCGCAGACACTGCTATCCAGCAGAAGAGTGGGATTATTGTCCGTGCTCGAGCAGTTCTCGGTGGGTGATCCGGATGAGTCGTGATCGGATTTGGTATTCACGCCACCATTACTTTGGTTCTTATTGCAAGATTGGTTATCAGTCGGCAAGTTCTTCTGATCGGTCAGCGATGACGAAGATTGATCTTCCTCCTGGGATTTGACGATCGGCTCGTGAGTGACGGGATCGATGCCCATCTTTATAAGCTTCTTCTTGATATGCGTATTCCAGTGGTTCTTTATCTCGTTGTCGGTTCGTCCTGGCAACCTCGCTGCAATCTTGGACCACCTGATGGCAAAAGCAATAGAAATATTCAAGTGGTCAGGGAGGCTCAGACACCGGATTTTAAACGATAACTTCCATGTTACGTTGGTTTTCAGGTGTCACCTAATTCCATGCTCAGGACAGATAGATAGCTTGCGTTCAAAGTAACTTGGAAAATTCAAGAGCTTGAAAGTGTTGCATCCGTAGGCCAAAGGGAACTATAGTCTATCTTGCAAGAAAGTGATACATATACATTTATGAAGTGAACAAGAAAAAAAGATGTAAATGCTACATTGAATGCCTATGAAATAAAAAAAACTGGGTTTTATGCAGTGATATCGCACTCGACTTAGGTTCTAGATATCCTTGTTCGATTCTCAACGTCATGAGATTCTCCCCTTTCCTCTTATTAACATCCCGGTGAATCTTTCCGGCCGGGTCTCTCCTTCATCTCCTTCCCGTTTTGACTCCGACAATTCTTGACCTCGGAAATATTCTACTTACAATTTTTACTGGTCGAAACGGGGTCGTGGATAACGGATGAGGTAGTTAATTAGGAACCGATATATGAACCTGTTGCCGAGACGGGCATGGAGGTCGATCACGAGCTGCTCTTCAGCATCGGTAAGGAGGCCCCGCTTGAGGTCGGGGCGGAGGTAGTTCGTCCAGCGGAGGCGGCAGCTCTTCCCGCAGCGGCGGAGGCCGGCGAGCTTGGGGACGGCCCGCCAGCAGCAGTGGCCGTTGGTGAGGATGAAGTTGATGAGCTTCTTGTCTTCCTCGGCGGTCCACGGCCCTTTCTTCACCCCAAGCTTGTCGCAACAAGGTTGCCTGCCCATGATCTCACTACCACCCTCCCAGTAGTTAAAAAGCTATATCTCCCACCACCAAACTATGACGATTCTTTCCGATATTGTCTTTTCTTGGGTCTCCACCAAAACACTCTAATGAGGTCTGTTGAAGACTACTTGCAAAGACTCGAAAGCCCCACAACCCACCCACCTTTATATAGAATGTCCTCTTAAGCTCCCCAAAGTTTTTCACATGTATATATAAATATTTACAATTTTATAACGAGGGGTGTAGACCGCTAGAAAGTGGTCTTGTGGTTCCAAGCTCACTCTCGTATAATTTGATAAGTTCAATACTTATATTCGAATCCTCTCTATGCATACGTATCAACATATTTGCTAGAAATGGGTTCTTTTGGCCTTGACTTGTGGTCCGACTTCCGTGAACCATACTAAACTTTTTATGATATTATGCTGACGGAGATGATATTTACACGAATTGTCCATCCGATATGATAGCGCTTGAGCAAAAAGTCCCTAGTGTTAGAGGTGAGCTGATTGTCTAGATGCAATAAACTCGACTAATAACTATCTGACATGCAAGCAACATATGTCGTCACATCATTTTAAAAAAATAAATATTTTTAATGAAGAGAAAGATTATATGACACTTTTATTAATGTGTTAAACAGACAGTCATGAATTCACAAAAGACATGATGAATACAACTCATATAAGAATCTTTCGTATGTATGATATTAATGGAATATAAGTTACCACTACCGCTACTCCCATTTTATAATTAAAAAAAGATAGTAAAAATAGCTTGGTACAATTTGTACCATTTTTGTCGTGTGACTTGAAGGTCTGAGTTCGATCTCACCTATGAGTTTTCTCGTACCCTTTTACTTTATTTTTCTCTATATCTTTTCTAGACCTATATGTCTCATTTGTATTTAAAAAAAAAAAAAAGATAAAAGGATGTGGTGCACCGTACTCATCCTCAACCAAGAGCCAAGAGATCTTGTGCTCAATTTTGATTCAGAAAACTTTATGTATCCCTTTATCTTATCATGGTGTGAATTCGATGTAATAGTCGGATTCAATTTGAAGGTACAATTACAGTTACAACTTAAATCTTATTCGTTATAATACGATCCAAATATAACATATAACCTGCCTCGACAAAATTGAACCTCTGTTGCCTCGACAATATAGGTTGTCTTTCAATTGTCAATCTACCTTATCTGGTGAATTCTCCACCACCTCCATGTTTCTTCGTCGTCACAACATTACCCCAAATGTAAAACAAGGTAACCGGATGGCATGGATTAATCGACCAGAAATCAGAACTGTGACCGGCTCTGTCCACCAAACTAATATTTTCTTAATAGGGTTTACCTCCAAGGCCTTTTCCATAATTGTGAATAAGACCTGAGGGAGGATCAAATCAAATGGTGGGGGAGAAGGATGCAGAGATTCCTGAAGGGTCCGGCGGTGGGGCTAACGGGAAAACGACGTCGGAACTAATGGCTCGGGAGGCTGTTTTCCGGTGTTGGGGACGACACAAGGGAATGGTGAAAGTGAACCAATGGGATGGTGACATGTAAGCGAGAAACAATAAAAGGATTGTTTTCTTTACATTTTCGAAGACAAAGCCTTAAATGCAATCTTACTCAACCATTACATCACCCGTTTCGTCATCACAAAGTTTACGGGACCGTATCCTCCTGCAGTATCTGATCCGGCGTCGTAATTTCCAGCTTCCTCGCTTAATTTCTTTATTACAATCGACCGCGGACGGTAGAAAATTTTATTAACGAAAATTAAATATAAAGTCACTAAATTGTAGATCGAGGGTGAGCGTTACGCTAGATCTTGGAAATCATTAAGTTAACAGTAAAAATGTTAGATTAAAGATTTTGAACCCATAAACTTGAGAGAGTATTTATTGTGTTTAACAGGTGTATTGTGTGGCTGTGTTGATGTAATTTTATAAATTTTTTAATAAAATTTTAAAAATAAAAAATAAGCGAATAATATTAATTTGTAAAATTATATCAGTACTGTCACGTGGTATACCTGTTACAAGACTTTCTCCATAAACTATTATATCGCTAGTTGAGATATTCTCGAGATATGCAGCACTAGCCAATATCGAAGAGTGTAATCGATCCTAAATATGATATGAATTTGAATAAAATTGATTTATTAATGGATAAAATTATAGTAAATATTAAATTTTATATATATGTATATATAATTTAAATTGTTTTGTTTTCTCTTAGAGTTAGTAAAAAGTGTAAGGGAAAAAAGTTAATAACTTTAAGTTTGCCTATACTTAAATACAAAGAAAGGATGGGTAGTTTTTTTAACTTTTTGAGACTAATAAAAAGTTTACCCGGTTCAATAATAAAAATTAGCGGGAAAGAACGGTTCGTCGGTGGGCCGGCAACATCCGACGAGCAAAAAAGTGAACAATATTCAGGAAGTAAGATAAGAAAATTTTACAAGAAAATAAAAGTGGATGAAGTTTATATTATTATTATAATTAATTAACAAATAATAATTAAAGTGCAGCTTCAAGGAGACACAGTTTCGTAAAATGGATATATCGCGTAACAGTGCTGAGACAGCGTCATAAACTAACGAAATTCGATTATTTTAAATTTGTGTGTGTTAAAACTCTAAAAATAAATAGAATAATCTTAAAAATGACTAAATTATATATTTCTCCGATATCACGTTAATACTAAAATATGGTATATTAACACCCTGTTCCATACAAGACTTCACAAGACTTTCTTGATGCTACACACGCACTTATTCCTACTTAATTAATGTTAAGCGAGTTGCTTGTACTTTAGAGGAAATATAAAATAATAAAAAATAAAATATATCATTATCTGACCAGTAGGATTTAAGATCACCATGACTATTTTTCCAGGAATATTAACTTTATTAGGTAGTAATATAATTTATTATTTATTAGTTAATAATAACATTTTTGCAATTTGTCAAAAGTGGAAGGGTCGACTGCAATCCACACGCTCCCTGTTAAATCCGTTCCGACCGGGCAACAGCCTAAGAGGCCACCTCCGACCGTGCCAGGGCCAGGAGAACAGGCCCAACCTGGTCGCCACTAAGCAAAATTACAATAATAATAAATAATATTAAATAAATAAAATTAATATTTTATAAATGCCATACTAATATAATTAAATATTCAACCTTAAATCAGAACCAAGAGGTCCTAGCCCAGAGCCATTTTCCTCGAGGGACCCTTCTGTATAATGAACATGTCACGTACTGTGATCACAGGTCAATTGATTTTTGATACATCAGTACAATACTAATTTATGATATGTCAGTTATTTATAATTATTTTACTCAATACTTACTGTAATATATATCCGTTAAATATAAGATTTTTTTTTTCCTATGCTCGAGGACCTCATTTGCAACTTGGAAACGAATTGCTACGGAAATTTTTAATCAGAGAAATAAATTAAAAATAAATAAGCATATGCATACGTCCGCGCACACAGTCAGCGAACGTTTTCTTAAGTCTTAGATAAGATATATGTACGGATGGATCGCACGAATATGAAAGACATACATCCCAGTCATTAAGGCAATTATACCACCCCACAGGAAGCTTGAAATCTCTTGCATGATCTCTGGATTCTTCCATCGATGAACCACGAGTGCTTGAGGATAGGATGATTTGTTCCAAAAAAGGAAAAACAAAGAAAAATTCATTGTTAACCGATACGCATTGAATGGGATAGTAAGACATTTGTTTCCTGTAAGTAAGGTGTTGGACTCGAGTCCCGTGAACGGAAAAATTCATATTATGAGAGTTGGGACCCAACCCAGTTCGAACCTGTATCAGTTCGAAAAAAAAAACCCTCATTTCTAGAATTCCATATGCACGAGCTTAAGTTGGTTTAGATGCATGGTTCAGTATTCTTCTTTTTACATGAGATTTTATGATCGAATCTTATGAATAGATAAGAACCACAATCGAAAGAGCTCCGAGCTCAGTGGATTGTTCTGATTCGAAATAATTGAGTTAATCAATCAAATATTAGGTGACATAAATAAAAAATTCGGCCTATCAATGACCACCAAGCCACTCTCTGCCAAACCTAAAGAATTACTAATGAAGATCTACATGGATATGAGATAGGGTCTAATCTCAGAACAATACGGTTAAATGGGCACTAAAACTCGATACGTTAAAACGGAACAACCAATGCCTCTGCATGTTGATCCGTGAGAGATTGGACAGACTCTGTTACTGTCCGGACCGTGTTTCTACATATTACAAGACAATGTCCGATAGTAGTTAGCTTCTATTGGAAAGACACGTGGTAACCCAGATTGATCTGTACGACAGATGTCGGCCCCAGGAGGCAGCCACGTCAAAGCTTGATTCGAGTAAGACGACGACCTGACCAATATTGAATTTTATCGATTGCATATGTCATTGGGTGAGCATTTAAGTAGCAGATGGAAGGATTGGTGGGGAGTTTGATGACCCAATTGGTTGGGTCTTTGACTTGGGATCGCCCGTCGTCTTCCGGCGAGCACAGACCCTAAAATGCGTGGGACCGACCCTGTGGGTTTTGCTCATTTTCACACTTCATTAGGTGCTCACCACAAAACACAAAGCCCTCTTGTTCATATCAATCATGCTGCTTTGATCATCACTACCTTCCTCGGAACAGACAAATTTAAGAAATCCCAAATATTACATATATCTTATTACAAATTGCTATTTTTTTATTATTAGAATGGAGGGCAACGGAGGGGCGACCCAGTTACTTTATGCTACGTCATATTCTGGCTTTCCTATACCACCGTGGACATAGTAGACAAACTAAACAACCGGTACTAACACCGGTATCGTCAACGCAACATCACATAGGTCTAATATAGTCTAAAAGATCGGTACCCCTTATGACTCGGGCTCAGAGAAACTCCACTAGTAATTTTGCTTAGAGGTGGAGTTGAGCTCGGCACGTCGACCTAACCAAGTCGCACTACAGTGAATTTTGAACCATTGCACCACTCCTCTCAGCGATTACTACAAACTATTATTTGAACATATGTTATGCCCACTATTATTTTCTGATGTAAAAGATGGAAAAAAGACAAGGCTGAGAGAGTACGGAGTGAGTCCCACCAGTAATAATGGAATCGGTCACATCTTTAATTTAAATTAAGAATAATATCACTGCTACAGACATTTTAGAAATGTAAATATAAATTCAACCATCAAATTATATTTTGGAAGGACGGAGATCTAGCAAGTTTGCGAGCCAAATCGAATGCTGGCTTTTCATTTTGCCATGTGGGCAAGCGAATAAATTATGTGGAGGAGAGCTAGCAATCAATAAGAAACACACGTCAACATTTGTTTATTACCTTTCTTCCGATTGTGCTCCATTTAATCATTACACGTGTATAAACATGTCGTAGGCAGCTACCGGGTACGTACATATGCATCCGTGTGTATTTGTACATATATTCGTGGTGCTTCAGGGGACAGACAATGCATACTTTCCCCGTAAGGAAAGAGAACTGATGGGAAGCCTCACCTGTGTGTATGTATTTCGGTAAATGTTTTCCTCATTTATTTCGATATTCCTTCCCCTTAAATAAAACTCCATATTCAAGTTTTGTAAATAAGAAAACTTATAGTTGAAAGAGATTTACTCTCAATGAAATATCTTAGTTCAAGTATAAATTAATCAACACTCATTAGGTTTCCGAATTTAAGATACATAGAGAAAAAAAGATAAAATTGTTTTTTTTCTTAACGTCAGTTACCTAAAACTGGGACAGATGTTGTGCTCCCTGGTGGTCTCCCGACAACCGCAGATTCGGCCGCGTACATGGCTTGTTTCCTAAACCAAGTGGGCACAAGAACACGCTCCAGCCAACACAGATTTTTTCACAACAAAAACAACCCAAAATGTTGGATAATTAATTAATACAATTTCTAGGTGGGGGATCTGTGTACATGGAGTAATCATTCAGCAAGAAACAAGGTTTTGTTTAGTTTTATGTTAATCTATGATTAATCGTGAAGGTGGCATTGCTTGCAAGGTTGGACCTGTCTGGGTTATGCCCGAGCAAGAATGATGATGGCCGTTTCCTCCTCCAACACTGAGGAAGTATAATTATTCGTAAAATAATACGATACTTTCCGATTTGATACGTACTTGAGTTGGGGTTGTCCTCTTCCTTCCTGTCTGCTTGAACACCAAAGGTTTAGCTTTGTCGCGAGTTCATGGATGAGCTGAAGGAGAATCCAACCTTTCTTGAAATGGCATACACTGACACTTCAGAATTATGGAAGACAAGGATAAAATATCACTTGATTGATCAAAAATAGGAATTAAATGAAATGATCGCAACTCGATAGAAGGGAGAAAGAAGAATAACTAACATGAATTGGTTCAAGTGGGTTCGATATTTGGTCCCCTTGTGTACACAAGGGTTTCAAGTTTGAGTTTTTTTAAATGGAAAAAATTCATATTTTGAGAATTTTTACCCTTAGAGGGCGTTTGGTTTGAGTATTGTTAAATTAAGCAAAACATTGAGATTATATGAAAAATTTGAACCGTGGTAAAATTTTCTTGGAAAATCGATTGGAATTTGAGATTGTGGTGTTTGGAATAATGTAAAATTAATTATAAAATTTGGCAAAAATAAGTTAAATGGTTGTAAAATTGATGCAATCTGAGGATGCTGAGTGTTTTTGGTATAAATTTTATACCAATCACACTGTAAACTTTTAACCAGTATAATTTCATATTACATTTAACTTTGTATCCAAACGTTGTAATCTGTAGTGTAAAGTGCAGTGTAATATAAGATTATACCACACTTTACAACCAACTAAACACTATTTTAGGGTTTTCTAGATGTCAGTTGCACGTGCCAAAAATGAAAAAGAAAGAAAAGATTAAAGAGAGTTGAAGTTGGAAAGGTAGAAGGGACCAAGTGAAAAAGGGCTGGCCATACTTCATGCATAACTGAGAGAAGTAATTGATCGAACCAAAAGGAAGATCTGGTCGTGTCGGACTCTGTATCATTGGTTGAACCCGACACATGGTGCACACAGTGAAGAAGCTTTACGATTTAAACAATAAGTAGAGATCAAAATAAATATGTACCAAATCGTGTATATAAGTTAGAAAAAAAAAGGAATTACAGTACGGGCTTGTGAAATCTTAATTATATTAACCAAAGGATATCAATTAATTAATTTATTTTCTTAAATCATGAAATTTAAAATGAACAAGCGGTTGTTTTTTGTTCGAGTTTTAACAATAAAAAAAATTCTTATTCAGCATAATTTTATATTTAATAAATTGTTGGAACTTGAATTAGAATTAGTTGGGATGCAAAAGAAAATCTGCTCTGAGCTTCATAATATCCCCCACAGTGCCAGTTTCTGCAGACTTTGTGTAATTTGTTCACTGAATGATTGAATCTTTCTGGGTCAAAGCTTGGTTCCTTATCATATAGACAAGATCTACCCTGGTGACAGACATGGCATTGTGTGAGTGTTGGACTGTCTCGATAAGGTGTTCGATCTCGGAAGAAGCTAGCCTGGCATGATGATCCCCTGTATCTAAACAAAGAGAGAGTTCGACTGTACAACAAATATGTAATAAATAATTAAATAAAATTGTAATTATAATTAATAACTCAAATATATAATTTTTTAGTAAATTATATAGAATTGAGTAATAATGAAAAGTGTAGAAAATTTTTTTTAAAAAAAACTATATGTAAAATATGAGAGAAAAAGGAATGTGGAGAAAGAGTGTTTATTAGTTACAAATTAGTAAATTTATCATTAACCCCATTTTTTCCTTCATCTAATAATTACGAGTCAAATTTTATATATTAATGGATGATTTAGAAAAGTGAAAAGAACACCGAAGGTGAAGATGCTTCCATATATAATACAAATATATGTTACTGGGTAATTTGACTATATATCTTGGCATATATCGACTTCTTAAATTATATTAAGTATTTGATGATATTACGTTGATGAACCAATATAAGTATTGGTTGTTCAGTTTATTCGATACGCTTACAGTTGAACATAAAAGTCGGAACATTATGTAACAGGAGGTAAACGAGCGTATTCTTAATTTTTCATTTATAATGCACTGATTTCTAACGTCTCTCTTGCTTGAAGTTAGGGTGAATTCATCGGATCAACTTCTGATCAAGCGAATTCACATTACAGAAAAAAATGGATCGGACTACATACAGTCAGAGCGAACCATTTTGTCTATGGGACCAGAGAAGCCGGTGAACGGTGCATTCTTCTTAGGTCATTCCATATGACAGGACGGGCTAATTATGATGCTTTATTTGAATAAATGGAGCACCTTAATTAGCAGATCATGTGAAGAAATCTTTTTTAATTAGATTTAGGGCATGACATGTGCTTTACAGCTTTATAGCTTTCATTTTTAAAGAGATCATAACCTGCTGAAACAAAACTAGAAGGATTTGGAAATGTATGGTCTCTTCAAGGTAAAGAGAACATGACAGGCCAAATGGCCAATCTTTTTTTTTAATCTTATATATATATATATGAGAAAAATATAAACAAAATTATTCTAGTAATTAGGATGATTTGAATATCCCATCTTGTCAGGCTGGAATTTTTGGTGAACGTGAGGCCGGCCTCTCGTAAGTTTCACTATTGTATTTAACACAGTATTTATTCATTTAATAAGTCTTGAAATTCACATTTATATGTGCTAACGTACCCGTGCCGACTTAGGTTTTTCAGGTGCATGTGAGATTGATCTTCTTATAGGCTCGTATTTGATGATAGTCATAGAGGATCAATTCAGAACCTTTCGGCTCAGGTCGAAAATGGGTGTCACTGCACCGAATCTTGCCAATCTCAACTGTGCTAAAATCAGATAATCATGTATGCAAGCAGACGTTCAGCCGCGTGCGATACATAATGAGCTCGTCATGTGAATAACCGTTCGGATCTTGACACTTATAAATTTAAACCTTGAAAATTATGGAAACTTAATTTATATAATGAATCCATTATGTATTACATACTGAATATTTACTCAAATATACTGGGCGCAGGAAGCTATAAGAGGTGTCGGGGATCCGTACATATGGTGACAGCCAATTATCCATGGGAGAAGAGGTTCTTACAACCACTTACAGCGGGTTCTTATATGAGTTTAATTTATCATGTTATTCGTGAATCTTATTAATAAATATTTAATACATTATTATTAAATATCACATCATTTTTTTCTGCTCATTAATAATAATTATTTTTAGACACGATTTTATATATTTACTTACGTGTCAAGTATTTATTGGCTAAGTTTACTACACCATCCGTGAACTCGGTTTACTTAAGAATTTCACAGAGAATTGGGAAAGATGAAGCACTCCCAAGGCCACCCAAAAAGGGGGAAAAAAAGACTGCTATCGAGAGAAGTGAGTCTGATGCAGTAACATAAATTCTTGACCCGGTGTTGCCTTGTACTACTCCACTTCCCCCCTTGCCATTCCAGTCCTGTGAACCGCTTCTTCTGTAACCGGGAAAAATGAAAACGAGCGGCTTCGATCGAGCTAGCTTGTTTGTGATGCCTCAGCGGTGTACACAATGCGTTGCGTCACTAAAATCTCAGATCCCACTTGCACTGGCGATGATGGGGAGGAAGAGAGGAATGCTGATTGCTGGGTGGCATCACTGAGAAGCCAGCCATCCCCCTTCGAGCATTTGCAAATCAACAGCGACGCGTGAGCTACCAAATCCCCCCACTTAGATGCTTCCATTAATTAATTAATTAGTTGCTTCCAAAGAAGAAAAATATGTGTAAATAATCCCCTCTTAGTTGCGTAATTAACGTGCAATGCAGTCGTCACCACCGTAATTGAGTTCCGAGGGGACGGCCGCTGGACTCGGGAGGGAAAAAGCTTACAGAGGAATCCGACGGTGACCTGCCCCTCCCTTTGACAAGTTAGTCCAAACACTATTGCTTAGCCTTTTGAATTTCTCTCCTTTCCCTCGACACTGTCTCGATTGCTAGGTTGAATTGACTCTGATGGAGAGGGATTGGGAGTGGGACCCCATGTAATCTCGTCGGCTACCGGCAAAAGGGCGATGTCGCCAAGTGCGAGAGCATCCCTCTCCCCTAAAAAGTGACTTATGGAGGATAAAATCGTGTAGTTCAAGTTCAAAGTTGATAATAGCTCTTGACAGGGTATTTCTGACACACAGACCTGAACCTATCATCACTTTGAGCCGAGCACTCCCGGCGGGGATCTCAGTTACTGCTGCCTCTAACAATTGTTGTTGATGATATCCATGTCGCTTGTGATTAAGGGTTTTCTTCCGTCGGAGAAGATACTACGTAATAAACGATGCATTCGTCTGTAAAACCTAATTACATAATGACGTGTACCGTTTTCTTTTATTTTAAAATCTAAATAACCATTAAAGTAGATTGCTTGATGTGGTAGTGCACTTCTTCCTTATAAACGAGGTCTCGGGTCGAGTCCTGTGAATGGAAAAAATTCGCATTGGGAGAGTTTTACCCCGTGGTGAACCCTCCCGATTTGAACCGTACTAGTAAGGTCCCGTAAGATTTCTGGATACCCTTAGTTCATACCAAGGAAAAAAAAAAAAGACAGATAACTTCTCACTCGATTTTTCACGTGTTACCACATAATTGGGTCTTATCTTTGAATCTCAAAAACTGAACTTCTCATTCAACTTTTCACGTAACTATGTGCTATGTAACTTCGTTACATATATTACATACTGAATATTAATTATTTGAATATGATCGGTTATACATCAAAGAATTAGCTGGAATTCATCCATCAGTGGAGGGTCTTATTGGTCCGTATAGTCCCCCAAAAACTTAGTAGTTTCTGCTATTTATTTTTGAAAAGTTGAAAGTAAATCGTAAGAGCATGCTTCTTGGAGGCATTAAAAACATCAAATAAGGAAAAATAAAAGAAATATTTTTATCCTCTCGAGACCCACCCTTTTGGGTGACGAAAAATGATTGAATATAGATAAATAGGGATTTAAAATAGAAGGAAATATTAGCTGGAAATGTCCAAACCCTAAAATTACGTTATTATTTAAATAAAACTAGTATTACTTATTTTATTAATTTAAAGAGTAATAAATAAATAAATAAATAAATAAATAAAACAATCATGAAAAGGAGGAGCCAGTAACCCCTTACGTGGGAAGCTGTATTTACGTAATAATACCAATTATATTTTAAATTTTTTAATAGAGTCTAAACTTTTTTTTAAAATTAACTTAATTTTATTTATCAGCATCACCATATAAACACTACTGAATCGTGACCCAAGTTTACAAAATACTTTTTCCATAAGCTAGAGCCACAATGCTGCCCCTGGAAACTCCTACCCGTATTCCTTTTTTGATCTATTGACTCCTCGCGTCGGTATTTCCACCAGTTAAGTCATATCCATATTACGAGCAACTATGCTTAATGATTTAATTTTAGATTTTATCAAATCGACATGTTTATATTCAAATTCATTTTGCTTATATCAATGGATAAAATATAGAAATAAAAAATATTACAAATTGGAAATTTTAAAATGTTGGTTGTATTATTTATGAAAATGTAACTAAATAGATGTAAATGGGAGATAAATAAATAAAATCATTTATTTAATGTAACAAATGAAATAATTAAGAAGGGAAACGAGGGAATATGTTTTTTAGGTTTGGCAATGTAATAATGTTTGTTTCAAAATTTGAAAGGGTTACAACGACGCTGCATGTTTAATTCATTATGGACTATGATGGATAAATCATTCCCCATCTATAAATGCATATGTCTCAAGATCGGTATGAATTTTCCAATATTGGGCCGGTCCCAATCAGCAGAACCAACCACGCAGCCTCATTGCAACTAAACAAATTAAGGGCTTACCGTATGTAATTCGAATTACTAAACAGAACATAAGTCATTCGCGAGGATGAATCTAATGCCGAATAATGAGTTCAAATTTTTGGATTGAACATGAGTTGATGTCCAGCGATAAGGCAATGCAATTTCAAGCAGATGAGAGATTCGACTCCCACGGCACTAAATGAGCTACAACGCTCCCGCACTGTAAGGGCGGAGTATGAACTGGGTTACTTATTCACGCGTCCAAAGAAAGGTTGACCGCTTTTATTGTTCGGTGACCCATCAGCTTTGAGAACTATCTGGAATAAAAGAGTCGTCAACCTCTTTAACGATTTCAGATTACTGTACGTCATTGAGTCTCTGTCATCCAACCTTACCAGGCTGTTAAAGCGTCAATTCTAGGCTTGCTACATTAAAGAAGTAATCAGTGAAGGGATGAAAAATTGCAAATCCTGTTGCAGGTTGTAATCAAGCAAAAATTTACACGTTTAATCTCCAAAGCCACTACTCTCTTTCCCCAGGACAATTCCCACGCTCCAGAAGTCAATCAGGATTATCTCCACCTAACATATTGCCATTTGTTAAGAGTCCGGTTACCATGTGTGTTGGACGATAAGATTATTTTGTACCAAGAAATCAAGCATTCCCTGGCACCGGCCTATAGATTAACAGCTCTAGCACGACTTCGAACAGACCGAGTCGGTCGAGACAATGACCAAAAAACTAGTAATGGTCATGAAATCATTCGTGGAAACCAAACATGAACCAGATCAAACCTACCAAACATGGTTCATCAAGCAAACAAGTTACAGAACAAAACAAACATTTCCCAAACATGTTTACAATTATGATATTCTTCTACAGTCCATATATTGTAAAAGCACACGGGGCCAATTAAGGAACTTGTTGATTATTCTGTTCATAACATAAAAATCTCAAGGTGCGCCAGATGCATGTCAGAAAAGGTTGATATGCCAAATGAAGCTTTCACAGGTAAAGGTGCGGGAAAAGCAATCAGCAGCAATGCTAGAAGCCCTACTTGTGCTCACCAACAGAAACATTTTGCCATGAAATCCAGAGCAGATGTTACTGGACATCTCATTGGGGCCCCGAGAATTTGCTCATCATCTTGGCAATTACAGGAGCTACCTTCGGATTTGCTTGATACTTAGCGATATTCGCAGGGTTCTTCATTACTGCATAACCATTAATATGATAAATGAAAACATCAGGCATCATATTCATCATGAGATGTGTAGGAAAAGGATCATTTGAAGAATGAAGACTCAAGCGATGAAATCCAGTAGTGAAGAAGCCTCATAAGATTGTGCAGAAGGCAGGTATTATAAAGTTAACAAACCATCCAGGAGTGCAATATGTAATCATTCGTGCAGGTATGCAGTGATATAATGAAATAGGAAGTATCCACTAAACCAAAAATTGCATAGATAATCTTATAAGGGAAGTCTTAAAGTAAATGACACCGTCCTTGGAGGACAAAATATATATACAAACAAAAAGACAGATTTGTGACAAAGAATACCATCTTGAAGAGCAGCCATGATCTCTGGGTCTTTGAAAGCAGCCATCAGATCAGGATCCTGCTCCAGGTTAATGGATGCATGTTAGCCAAAATATCTGATCATAGTTCTCATTATATTCATGAAGCAGAAGAGTCATCAGTGATCATGAACAACTGAACATCTGTAGTCAACTTCTATTCAACAAAGGTCTGGATCACTCAAGCAATATTGAGAAGAAAAAATAAATCTAAACATTAACAAACCTACATTTAAGATTTTACTAAAATCAACATTCCCAGGCATCCCTCCAGGCATGCCCCCGGGGAAACCTCCAGGCATGCCCCCGGGGAAACCGCCAGGCATCCCGCCGGGAAATCCACCGGGCATGCCAGTTGGTTTTCTACTGGAGGAAGATTGCTCTTGTTTCTTTGCCTTCTCATATGCAGCCTAGGAAGAGCACAACAAAGCATTAGATGACAGATCTAAGCCAGGAACAGCAAGCATACCGAATATACAAGTGGGAATGCCAGTTCTGGTACACCTACCTGAGCTTCAGCTCGACGGCGCTGTCTCTCACGCTCAAGCTTCCTTTCTTCCCTTTCTTTGTGCAACCTATCATACTTACGACGGTGTTCCTCAATTCTGTGGGCATTTGGTTCAACCTGAGGAGTTCAAACAACTTGTGGATGACCAAAATAATGCAAAGCAAAGGGAGTCAGGGCTCTAGAAAAAATATTGAATACACAAAACTGCCTGAAATCCTCATAGTAGACATACTAACATAAATTTACAAGCAAGCAAGCAACATGGCATAATAGAAGTACCTCATAAGTTCCCCAAGTTAATAAAGCAATGCCAGTGATAACATCAATGACCAATTCATAGTTTTGCATAAATCGAACTGCATATTTCCAAAAGAGTATCTAAATGCAAAACAGCAGCTAGCTTGACGATCCAGCGTGGTTTCATTACTAATTAAAAGTAATGCTAGTTAAAACGAATCAAAAACTCAATGGCTAAAGGCATTCAATAAAGTACACACACTGTTCATCAAATATAATTGCAACCCATTCACCAAACTCATGAAACAGACTGCCTTTGTCACATCCCAGCTATCACATGTCCACTTCTTACACATTTTATACTACCTTAAACGAAAGAATAATGTGCATGAAACAAATTCACAATGAGGAAAGACAGGGTAAATTCTGGAAAAGATGGAATGACATGCAACATAATCAGGCAAAAGATGAAGCAAAACAAAGAAAGACCTTTTTAAGGACAGCATTTATTTCTTCATCGTAGTCCAATTTTGATGCCAAATGTAGATCTTTTGCTGCCTCTTCCCACTGACCTAGCATTGCTTGAGCCATCCCCCGAGACTTGTAGCCCTTTGCAGAGTCTGGATTAATCTGGTTGAACAGCCAACTTAAATAAAAAAGGCAGCCCAGGATACCAGACAAGAAACCCAAAGATCCATCAATATAGAAAATCATCAAAGTAGTTGAGTGTCTTCAAGCGGAATTGCTATCCTAAGTACACATTCAACAGAGAACCATTTATATAGTAGTTCTCATAATAGCTGCATGAGAGTGTTCATCCCAGGATACTGGACAAGTGGGTCAAAGATCCATCAGTATAGAAGGTCATCGAATTAGTTGTCTTCAAGAATAATTGCTATCCCAGTGCACATCAGACGGAGAACCATATATACAGTAGGTTTCACATTAGCTGCACGCTTGTGGTCATAACATTGGTAAAGTATCAATGTGCTAATTTAGAATAACTTGTGAAACAACTTTGATTTGACTTGGCATCTGCATATTAAAAACCATTATAAAAAAATAGTCCATTCAAATATCATAACCAAAATTATGGGGAAAAATTAAAATAACCTCCAGAGCAGCATTGGCATCCCTTATAGCAGCATTTGGCTTCTTCATCTTAATATACACGCTAGCTGCAAATAATCACAGAGCATATATGAAGACAGAACGAGCATACCAGAAAAGTAACACCACTTCAAACAAAGAGTAAGGATAAGGTAAAAATATTAAATTTCTTACCTCTAGTTGCATACATAATTGCAGAAGTTGGATTCAAGGTAATTGCCTCTGTAAGGTGCTCAATTGCCTTCTCCAAGTTACCTGCACATTGAAACCATTTATTCGAAAAGTGGGATAAGCTTCTGAAGACAGTTAAGCCTACATCTTCGAAGACTATACATAATGTATATATGTTTGTAATGTACCGTCAGAAAGAGATTCCATGGCTTGCGCCTTCGCTGCTTGAGATGCATCACGGTTCTCCTCAGTAACCTCAACAGACGAGTCTCCCATCTGAAAGTGTCATCATCAAATTCATTTGATTGACAGAATTATAATATGACTTGAGGAAAACTGGCAAATCTCAAAGTGTGTTACAGGGAAACCGATATGGTTACCTTTTGAGGAGGATCATTATCTGGCTCAACTATCTCGCCTTCAAGCTCAATGTCTGACTCAATAATTTCATCCTCCTCTTCCTCTTCTACTTTCATTCCTGGTCCTTCAGTGTCAGCCATGTCATCATCGCTCTCCTCCACCGCATGGCCCTTCTACATTTCAAACATCCATTTTTACATTAAAGCATGACATCACTAAATTTATCTAGCCAAAACTAAAACCATATAATTCTAAAAAGAATTATTAAAATAACTTCAATAACTGAAATATCTGCAGAACATAAACTCTTGAATGGTACAGTTCCCAGAAAATTTCTAAATCCAGTAATGAAACAATAAAAAACACGGAGGAAACGCATATACGCCATTTCAAGCCGATCGAGTATTAAGATACCATGCGTAAGCTTGCTGCGGCAAAATACCAGTTGAGAAACCACTAGTTGTACAAAGTTACTCATACGTATAGAAATAAGAGCACAGCGTATACCGATTTGGAGTCGTTGCCATAAGCCGAGGGAGGGAGCTTTGCTCCGAGACTGAGGAAAATCGCACAAACAACAAAACAGATTCAGCGAAACGGTTAAGGTGCAGATAGCATTCAAAACAGACCGAGATACTTCCAAGGGACTGACTGACCTCTCGAGGTAATCGCGGAAGAACGAGAGAGTAGGATCAGCGAGGATGGAGGGATTGGACTCGCACATTTCCACAAAATGCTTCAGCTGGTTCACCTTCGACGGATCCATGACGACCGCTGCCGGCGCGAGCGAGCCCTCACGCGTACTGGGAAGAGTTCTGAGATCGCAGTGATGGGCGTCACTGAAGACTGGCTCTTCAAGCAACCAGTGGCTCGACGATGAAGGGCTAGGAGTTGATCCGAGTCTCAGCTGAGTGACTCGAGTTTTGACCCAAGGAAGTCCTTCTAGCGGCTTCTGCAGGATAAGGGAACAAGTCGCCGATTCTTTATCCACGTCAGCACGCGTTTACATCAAGGAATCTTTTAAAAAATTACTTTTTGCTCCTAAAACTCTAGCTGAATTTTCAAATTCACCCAAACCTTGGGTTACAGTTGGCATCCACTGGAAAGTAGGCCTGGCCATGGGCCGCCTTGGGCCCGAACCGGCCCGAAACAGGTTAAAATCGGAACCGGCCTGAAACCGTCCTCAAACAGTGAAGGTTAAGATTCAGGAACGGTTCAACTGGTCGCAAAACCGGAACCGTCGGTTCCGGTTCCAAACCGAAAAAGTTAAATATATATATATATATATGTATATATCCTCCCGCCCCCAATCCCATCCCCAGCCTAGCCTTACCTAGCTTAGCCTAGCCTACCCAGGCCCCTCTGTCACCAATTCCCATCCCCAGCCTACCCTACCCTATTTTCTTTTTTCACATTTTAAATTTTAAATAGATATTATATAAAATATAAATAAATTCATTGTATAAATTATTTTTTAAATCTTGATACGTGTAAAGTTAAATATTAATAATTATAAAAATTTTATAAGTGTAAAAAATTTAATTATAATTTACACAACCAACTAGTTATATAAATTAAATTTTATTTAATTTTAATAGAAATTAAACAAATTGGTTCCGAACCGTCCGGTTCTAAGCAGCCACGGAACTGGAACCGGCAGTTCCAAATCGAAACAGTCCGGTTCTAGAACCGTGGTCAGGACTACTGGAAAGAGAAGGTCACAGAGGGCCCCGTACGTCAAGTGACTTGTGAAGTATGATTTCCTGCAGAAGGCTAACATTGGTAAGTGCCTCTTCGGACCATTGGAAAGGCGAGCGCCAACTTCCTCTACCAATTTATCAACTTTATGAAGTGAGACTCTTACATCAGAGAGAGTTGGCCCGGCGGCCACGGGAGATTGCGACCATCCTCTTAGGGAGAAATTGAAGTTTTTCACGAGCCCATAGTAGAAGAAAGTATCACTTTATAATATAAATATTTGGGGTGGATACGAATATTTTTAGTCGCATAGCTGAACAGTTCAAAAATAGTAAAATTCACTGTATCCCTCAACTGTACGGTAAATTTACTCAGTCCAACTGAATATAATTATATGTAATATACATACATATATGGGTGAGAAAGTACAGTGGCAAAAGCCTTTATTGAAATCAACCTCTTGAACAGCAAGGAGAAGAGAGGATGCGGAGTAAACAGAGGAACTATGGGGGTAAGGTTCTCCGTCTGATTCTCTCCAATCGTGGATGCCTACTAACGCAGGATCATTGAAGCCCACAGCAGGAACAGGCTTGTAATCCCGATACCCATCTTCTTGCTCAACGCATTGGCTCTGTTCCCAGGTGTCACTGCAGTATTTAAAAGTGAGACCGAAACTGTGGAGTGCATCTGATAATACAACGTTGAAGATGCGATGTCACTTGGCGGTATGTGATGTGCAATGTATTCATATAGTAATGCATCGTGACACATACAGGCTGGAAGCTGTCACTGTCATCAACCACCACTTACTCAAACTAAACTCTCTCGCGGCACATTATATATGCACAGAACAGATAGGTGGCAGAACAGTCTGTTTAATTAATATTTAAATAAATGGACCTGAGAAAGGTTGCCAGTCACCTGAATGGAAAAATTCTAAGAAGCGGTTTATTCAGATAATCTTAAATTATAATTAATTATTTTATATGAAAAATAAATTATAAAATAAAATTATTGTGTTTAGTAAATATTTTAAATTATTAAAAAACAAGTGAAAATATAATATTATAATATTTAATGATAGAAAATAAGCACACTTTTATAATATTATCATTCTTTGTTAAATAAAAGTTGAAATAAAATTAAGGATAAGTTGGTGGAGAATTAATAACTGGGCCCACCATGACAAGGGAAATACTTGTGTTTTGACGTGGACACCGCGGGAAAGATTAAATTTCCACCCCTTGGAGTAGTATTTTCTTTACCTGGTTTGTACCATGACTTAACAAAATTTTTTGGCCCGGCAAATTGAGAATGAGGGGATTCCTGTCAAACATGGTAATCCATCCATTTTCCTTAGAAAATCAATAAATTACACGGGACTAAACACACTCTAAATTCGATTCCAGACAACAAAATTTTATATTTTTTTTTAATTTCACTTGGACCTTCTTAGACAAGGGTACATGACACTATAAAAAAAAGGAGAAAATAAAGAGAGATAATAAATTTCATTGATTAATCAAGCACAACCTCTTCATTATCGATTAAGTGTCGACTTCAATTCCATAATGCTCATATATATATAGACACACACACACGCACAGACACATTATTCTTAGTTCCTCAACTTGCCCACCGACGCTAATTTCCTTGACGCAGTCATTTGCTACGTTGAAATTATTTCAAGCACTGAATCGCACAAACCCCGCATGCTCAAGGAAGGGACCGTGACGACGGGCATTTCGTGTATTCGAAATTTACCATGTCAAATTTGAATCCGATAATACGGCCTCGTCAAGTGAACCAACCGCAAGTTACTAAATTGTGAAATTACATTATTCTCCTTCTATTTCGATCTTACGGGGCTTGTGTTCGGAATAAGCAATACTCTTGAAGCTGAAACTGATGGTGGAGGAGATTACCTGCTGGAGGTGCTGACGGAGAGGGACTGGGACTGCTTGCTGTTACAGGAAATATCGATCGTTAGTAAGTAGAAACCAAGAGTCAACTTTTTGATCAATTAGAGAGAGATTTTTATTTTCTAGGAAAAGATTAAAATGAACCAAAAGAGTAGGTACTGATCCGGTATATTTTCTTACAAGTTGAAAAAATATAACATGTAAGGTTTAGAGTTTGACTCTCCGGATCTAGTATATAAGGATTAATAACGATCTCAAGCCGCATAATATACTGTCCGGTGGATTAGTCAATTATTACGGCGCTGGACACCATTGATATACAAAAAGATTCGGTATATCTTTCTCTCAAGGGACATTTGGTTCGAATATTTTTATAATATAAGGAAAAGTTAGATTAGGGAAAAAGTATTATGCTATATGAAAAGTGAATTATAATATGAAATTGTTGCATTAGATTATTAAAAAAATAGTTAAAAATATAATATTATAATATATGATGTGATAAGTAATGAATATAAATTTACAAATATACCCTCTCATTCTTTCTTTTTTCACTCTTATTTATCTTTTTTGGTTGACAAAACGGGAAAAGTGGGGTTTTCCACTTTGCAATGCAGGGGTGGAGCCAGCAATCGCTTTGCTGGGATTTCTTACTGGCCCGGTAAGCTCTCAAGAGCACGGGAAAGTGGGGTTCCATCCCAATTTCCATTCAAACATGGGAAACTTGATGGAAAAATGTAAAAGTTAATATTTCACATCAATTCAAAAACACTCTAAATAAAATATTAAATTTATTATTAGTGGAAAAAAATTTACGTTTGGGTCCCTAATCTATCTGAGTTTAGCGTTTATTTCTTTGTAAATAAGATTTCAGAGAATTTATGCTGTGAGAGATTTTTGATCCTGGATTAGTTAGAAAATAATTATGGACACCAGTTGTGTAGAAGAAAATGAACCGGAAGAGCAGAGATCCAGTGCGTGTACCGGAGCAGATGGTGCTGGCGTTGGCGTCGACGCCGCAGGACTTGGCGAGGGCGGCGACCTGAGTGGAGTTGACCCCCAAGGAAAGGAGGAGGCCGGGGGTGTTGTAGACGGTGCAGAGGCAGGGCTTCTCGTTCGCCACCGCCTCCTTCAGCGGGTTGCAGCACGTGGCCGGCGGCTTCGATGTCCCGTTCAGGTACGACGCGCACGGCGTCAGCTTCTGCACGCAGCTTGTCGTCGATTGGCCCTCCGCCAGGCCTGCCGCCAGAGCAGCCGCGATCACCGCCACGATCACCGTCTCGACGGAAACCATATTACTTGGCACTCTCCCGATCCTGCCCCTCTCTTAACTGTCTATGGCTTTTGGAGTCCTCTCGGCTTGTACTGGGCAATAACTGCGCTGTGCCCACCTCATCTTATAAGCTGTGCTGTTAATTAAAAAAAATATTTATAGTCCGAAAATAAAATATATTTTCGTTGAATAAATATAATTATTTATCAGTATTATTATACACTAACGAAGCAATGTATTGAAGGACAGTTAGTACATGTATATTTGCGGGAGCTGCATGTCTGGTTTTCTTGGAGAAATTAATAAAGAAATTTTCCAGTTCTAGAAAAAGTTTGGAAAATATATTTACCAGTTGAGAAAGAAAACTACTTTTACCAGTTCTCTTGTTTCTCTAGCTCTCCTCTTTTTTTTTTTTTTTTTTTAATAATACCAGTGTAAAATACGTGCTTCATAGCGGGATATAAATTATTAAAAATATAAATTTTTATAATTTGTTAAAATAAAATAATAGTTAAGAGAATATACAATAATGTAAAGAGTATAGATATTTTTAGTATAGGTCGTATGGACGAAGGTGTAGATGATTTGTACATGATAAAAATTTAAAAAAAGAAAGAAAGAAAGAAAAGAACTTCAAAGGAAGCTATCAAGTGGCGAGTTAAGGTATTGTCACGTGGCGGGTTAAGGAGAGTGCAATAAGTTATAACCTTATTTTACATGTTAAGAATATAGATCATTGGATACTCTTCAATTACCAAAACTGTAAAAAATATATATATAATTGTTCAGAGTTCACAAACTCTGGATTATGGTATTTACATTAAAATAAAGATGGATGAAAAAAAATTATTGGGATGCACCAATTATCCAGTAATTTTCTGTACTCATTTTACTTGGTCCTATTAACCTGACCATTCTTTTGCAGAAAATTGACAATGGTCTAACGTGCATCCTGGCCCAACTAAGCGCTCCTTTTTATACTTTGCTACACCGATAATCAATTCAATCTCTTATATATGCACATTAATAAGTTAAATTATTTATTTGCTACTAATCATCAATAAATCTTTTATTTTTGAATATTCTTTAACGTCTCCATCATTAATTCCGAATATTACGTAGTGGAGTGTTGAGTTATTATTACTAGTAATCTCATTTTTATCGGTAAAAACGTCAGGCAACTGTTTCTAAACATTGGAACATCGGAAGGTCGGCGATAATCGCCGACGACGCGCCGTTTTCCGTTTATTTACCGTTCAGCGTTTCCTAAAGAAAAAGGGCAAAGTATAAAGATGGAAAATTAAAACAAAACAAACGACAAACGAGACCGCGAAGCGACTACGAGTTCTCCACCATATCCAAACGGATAATACGTAGCCGAGCGCGCTCGAGTCCGGAGAGGCCCTCGGAATGGCCACTCTCTCAATCGGCATCGCCGCCACAATTCCTTCCACAGCCGTCCCCTCAAGGTCCGGAACGGTTCGCGTCCGGCCTAGAATACTGTGCATCGGATGGGTATCCCCACGATTTTCTCTCTGCAAGGCCTTGAAAAGAATAAATTGCAGTGCTCCTACTAATAGCTCGCCCTTCCATAGCCAAGCAACTGACTGAACCTTTCCTTTTGTTGGAAGGAAGGATCCAGAAGGCTTGTTCGGGCGGCCGGAGACAGGCCACATCGCCCGGCTTGAATTCAAGAGGCGGCTTGAGAAAGACGCCGAAGCCCGGGAGGCCTTCGAGCGCCAAGTCCAGGAGGAGAAGGAGCGCCGTAGGGCTCTTCGAGAAGTAATTTGTTATTCAATCTCGATCGCTGAACTTCTTTCTGGTGGTTTACGGCTATCTTGATAGACTAGCTGAACTATTTGATTTTGTATGTCTCTATCAGTCGCGCGCGGTACCGGTTACCCCAGCAGAGATGATCGAGTACTTTCTAGACACTGAAGCTCAAGAGATTGAGTTTGAGATTGCACGAATGAGGCCGAGGTTTGAGTTGCTTCCATTAAGTTCCTATGCTACGAACAATACCTATCCATATGCCAGTTTTCATGAGATGTTCCAAAGCATGCCTATATTCTGTTGTTCCCCTCTAAAAAAATGAGATCTCCAGCGCTGCACTTGCAGATTGAGGGATGATCTAGGTCTAATACAAATTTTACTAATTTTATCTAAATTACCTTTTTTTGCGCCTATGAAATCTGTTCTTTTAACTCTTGCGTCAGTTTCGCTCCCTTGACTTGGATGTCTAGGTCCGTCCCTGTGCAGATTTATCAGATAGGCCAATTTCTCGATGGCATTGTCTTCATCATTTGCTTGCTAGAATATGTTTGATGCTAAGCCATATTGAGCAGTAATCATCTCAAGCTGCTTCAACTCTTAACTAGTTGTGGCACTCATCTGTTTGATTTGCAGATGTTGATTGTTGTTTCTTCAGGATTTCTTGAAAGGAGCTGCTGTCTTTTTAATGAATTTTCAGTTGCTTCATCTTTGCATCTGATGAATTTTGCCCAACTCTATTCCAATGGATTTGCAGATTGAATGAAGAATTCTTTTCTCACTTACAAATGGAATTGGGTCAGCTTCGATTCGCTGTCTCAAAATCCGCGGTACATCTCAAGCTCGTCAATGGTCTCGCACTTTCCTTTCACTTTGATTATTTGAGTTACCATGCTATAAAATTACAATGATTTTATAGGATACAGAAGACAGATTGATTGAGCTGGAAGCACTTCAGAAAGCTCTGCAAGAAGGAATAGGTCTGCTAGTTCTTCCAAACTCCACTGACTTTCATGCAGTCCAGAGAAGATCTGATCCACTAATGCCTGTTGATATTTCACTTGCCATGTTTTTAATCACAGAAGCATATGACAAGATGCAGATTGAACTCGTGACGGCTAAGGAGAGCTTGACAAAGATTTTGACATCGAAAAATGTCAAATCTACTGTATGTGCTGCTACTCCTGTAATCGAGCCTCTCCGTGGGAAATTTCCGTCACTTATTTAGACAAATTATTTCGTTGTGCAGTTGTTGGAGATGGTGGAGAAGAATGAGCTTAACAGATCATTGTTGGCACTTCTTGATGAAAATATAGCTAATGCTCATAAAGGCAACCAGGTAAGAGTATTTTACAAGGCAACTTATCCTTTATTGCTCTTGCATAACCTTTCATCAGTTTGTTATGCTTTGTTGAAAATATGCGAAACAAAGTCCTAGATTTGTTGTTACGCCATGAATTTCAACTTTACTGTTCGATACAGCCATATACACCCACCGGGTCTTTGCGTGCACCTTCAGGTTGGTGAGCTATTTCAGGGCACCGATGACTCACCTGATACTCCTGCGGTTGCTTGATTTTGCTGGTGTTTTGTAATCCTGCAAGAAAAGTCAAGTCTGAGTTGTGAGACCATCTAATGTTTAAGCTAGCAAGGAGGCTGAGAGGTGAGATGGGACTGATAGAGAATGAGCCAAGTGGTAAATAAGGGTTATAGATGAGGTACCTGGATCCCTATATTTATAGAAATTTTACCTGCATGCGGGTTAACGTGACACATACTTTTGGGCGAGTCAGCACTTTTTTCTGATGCAGATACAGATAGATCGAGGGAGTGAGACTGACAACACAGAGTCGGTTGCTTGGACAGTCATAGAAGGTTTGGCATGTGTTTGAATAAGAGGTGGTTGGGTCAGTATTGTTGGTATCCATATCATAACCTAATGAAATGGACATCATGAAATCATAAGACAAATTAAAAAGTCTATTTTCCCTGAGATCAGGGAGTAAGGCAATGTATCACAGGAAGGAATATAAGAGGATGGAGTGCGAGCGCTGTGCAAGACGGTCAATTATACACGGTGGTTGAATTTTGAGATTAAAGCCATTGTCAGAAGCATGCCTTAAAAGGTTTAGCATATTGTAGACCGCGATGAGCATGCATTCCAGGATCCTTGTGTTTCTTGGTTGAGCTGAAGTACTGGGGGATCAAACCTGGCTGTTTTATAATCCAAAGATTAGTTGTAGAGGTATCTTTGTCATCACTGATGTCATTAACTCTCCTTGGAAACGTAATGGGGCTATTGAAAAATTTCCCAAACTTCCCTAAACATCATGTTCGCAAATAACATTCCAAATTAGTTTGTGACAACCAACATTGATGACTGCAATTCACAATCGGCTCTAAAAATCATGAACTGGTGCCTGCTGTAGTGATCAATGGGTGATGGGAGAGGCTAGGGAAGTTAGCAGGTCACAGCAGTGGCAGAGGAAGTGTTAGTTGTCTCTGAGAACCCCAAAGCCATAATTATGAAATTGTTCCTGAGCACAAGCTCTCAGAACAGTTTCTTGAACAACATCCTAGGAAGTTCCAGCTGGTTTCCTCATCTCTGTCTTCCATGCATATGGAATGTGTATGCATGGTAATTTATATGAATGTATTCTTGACCTGGTTGAAAGTAATGCATGCCGATAAAATGCGTCCTTAACTGACTCTGGACATATCTCAATCCCGCTCTTGCATTGATTTGAAACATGCAGAAGCTAGCAGCAGAGTTCATGGAGAAGGTCCGTGCAGCTGTTCTCAAGTACATGACAGTTTAGTATGTACAGCAGCATGTACCATAACCAGCCCTGATGAGGAACCCTTGGTGAGTTTAGCCTCCCTTACCAGTAGATGGATATTTATCTACAGGCATAAAATGTTATAACTAATTGTCACCTATAATTCACGCTTGGCATGTCGATATGTGCTGAGAATGGATCCTGAGATTTAATATTCAAAAGATGATTGTGAATCTGTATTGATATCTTCATAGAGCAGCCTGAAGTTACTGTTCCATGATTCCTAAGAATCACTGGACATCCGTTTCCATGTTCATACTGCAAAATTTTTCTTTCTCAAGCTTTCTCAACTCTTTGATTCGATTCCATATTTTTGCTGATAAACATTGCACTGCACCAGAAGCTGCTATCGCGGAAAATAGTAGAAGTAATGCATTGTGATGGAGATGTTGGGTGATGATTTTGGTGAGTTTTGAAACAATGTGCTGGAAATGACTAGTGCCTGAGCAATTTTTCTTTTATGTATGCTGTATAATATGAAGAAATGCGATAAATTTTAATTAATTTAGATTTAAGTCAAATTGATCTGTTATAAGGTTGGGTTTTCTTAAGCATGAGTTTTTTTTTTTTTTTTTTATTTATAAGATTTGAATTTGAGATCATATTTGAGAAGAGTAAGTGATAAATCACTCGAAGCAAGGGATAGGTTGCCTATATAAGAGGACATAAGAAATTAGATTTGTTGAGAAAGTAGAACTCGAAGAAAAAGGATTAATTTAATAGATAAAAGCTATTGTAATTATTATTAACCATCCTAAATTAGAATCTAATTAGTACTTTTTTATGCCACGTAGATAGTAATATCAAAAAAATTTTAAATGGTCCTATCTCAGGAAGAACTGATCAAATTACTTTTATTTGTATTAATTATAATAACTGCTCGTGTAATTAATATTAATTTGTTCATTTGTCACATTTTAATTGGTATTTCTTTATGTGGTGAGATAAGATCATTTAAGAATTTTCCAGTAATATCAGTCATTGAAATGACAAGCTTGGAAGGGACATGTGGAGTTTGTAAGAATAAGAACCATCCTCCTAGAGGAGCAACTTTAATGTTAAAACCGTGTGAGTTGCATCTGAATTAGACAATATCTTTTCATCGAAACAATTATATTGGGATTTACAAACTCTCACGTGAACGGAGTTCATCGATGAAGTGATTAACTTGGCTGCTGATCGGTCTGATACGCTAGCAACTAACGTGACATTATTTTTTGAAAAAAAGTGAGCACCAACAATAGATAGAAAAATACGCCCTCATCGCTAATGAAAGATCCCCGAAACTCCTGGCTTAGGCTACTCGTAAGCAAGTGGAGGCAAAGGCTAGAGCTTGGAGGATGCCCACTTGAACCCATTCGCGTGTCCTGCGAAGCCTCAATGCCTGAGGCCACGATTTCAGACATGTGGCAGACTCGGTGCCTCAGTCAATTCCTGGCCTACAAAATATGGAGCCCATTTTTTTTATTATGAAAATATGTGCCTTTTTTTTTTTCCCATGTCCTTGTTTGGAGATGTCTTAGTCATAAATGATCTCCAAATATGAAAAGATTTAACAATCTATAATGCGTAGTATTTAAATAAGTCATGTCTAAATGTATTGGAGTTAGAAATCCCCTAGTCCTATCTAAACGAACTATATTGTAAATGTTCTGTTTCAAGACCAGATTAACCCGCCAAACCAGTTTTAATTTAGCATTTTTAAATATGTATGGTGGTTACACACTTAAAGGTATATGATACTAACCCGCCTGAAATTGGCATAATAGTTCACTTACTAGACTTCCAAATGAGTGATACATGATCGATTATTTGGTTGGAAGGGGTCGACGAGAATTTTCTCCGGGATCTCGACCCCTTGACCACAGATTAAAGTGTGATTCGCCTGGCACGAGGATATAATGTGGTATAAATAAATAAAAAAATATGATACTAATACCAACATTTATATAACTATTAACTAAAATGATACTAAATATGGTCAATTAAATTTTAACAATGTATAAAGCCAAATATCGTCTTAAATAACAACAAAAACATGTAATATACAAATGAAATAAATTTTTTAGATAGTAAATATATTTAGTAAATGAGTTTAATCAGTGATGTAGGTTCAAACCTGATTAAATACAATTGTTTATTATGATTATCTATCTAGACACGAAATATGTTTATTTATGCTTAGACTCGAACTCACCTAACTTTGTATCGTGTTATTGTATTATTTCAGAAATTATCAATCTTAATTTGACTGAATTTGAGAAAATTTAAAATTGTTGTATTTTTTAATTTTTAAAATTGAAGCATTTAGTTATGCTCGGAAACTGCTAAACGCCAGTCTTTATTTATATAATTTGCCTTATAATTATATAAGGTAAATTATGCCCCCAGAATTTTCCCAACCACAAGAAGAAAAGGGGAAAAAAAAGAATATAAATGAGAAATAGAACTGATAAAATTTCTGCAGAACCCAAGCCGTATAAATTCAATTTGAGGCCCAGGCTGAGCTGATCTCTCCCTCGTTATCCCCAGCTGTTCGAGACTCCAGAGTGCAGCAGCAGGTATCCAATGGCGGCAGACTCGGTGAGGATGGCTGGCTCGTCCACTCTCTGCAGCCTCAACGGCTCTCAGAGGAGGCCCTTCCTTCTCCCCCAGGGCTCCCGAGTCGTGGGTCTCCGCCCTCGTGCGGCTGCGGCTGCCTCTGTCTCCTCCTTGGCCTCTCAGTTTTTGGGAGGCTCGAGGATTAGCTCAAATTCAGTCAAGTTTTCGACTTTGCAGAAACGGGCCAGGAGGAATTTCTCGATCTTTGCCATGGCCGGTGAAGGTCTGTTTTTTTCTTCGTCCAGTTCATTTTGATTCCTAATTGATTGATTGAGTTATTGTGGGATGCCGCTGCATTTGTCTTTGCTCCTTTGCTGTAATTGCTATTGTTAAAAGTTTCACTTTATGCGTGGCTAGTGAAGTTTTGGCTTTATCCAACTTAAGTTCTGGAAATCTTATTCAAGATGAATTCTGAAATTGGGCAACTTCTAACACATGGAGAGGACTTCAACTTGTAGTGAGTAAGATGTTTATGGTGGTAATAGTTGAGCATTTCTTATAAAAATGGAAGAGAATTGTTACCAGTTCTACCCGAATAGATTAGATCTTCTCGTAGGAAATGCTTAGTACTGTTCAATGAGTTTGTTATTCATGCCCAATTCTTTTCTTCATTCCATGTCAGATGGAAAGCGTGCAGTTCCTCTGAAGGACTACAGGAATATTGGCATTATGGCCCACATAGATGCAGGGAAAACGACCACCACGGAGCGGATCCTCTATTACACTGGTCGGAATTACAAGATTGGAGAGGTCCATGAGGGAACAGCCACGATGGACTGGATGGAGCAGGAGCAGGAGAGAGGTATCACTATAACTTCCGCTGCAACCACCACGTTCTGGAACAAGCACCGCATCAACATCATTGATACTCCTGGCCACGTGGACTTTACCCTTGAGGTTGAGCGTGCCCTGCGTGTGCTTGATGGTGCAATCTGCCTTTTCGATAGTGTTGCAGGTGTTGAACCTCAGTCAGAGACTGTGTGGAGGCAGGCTGATAAGTATGGCGTTCCACGTATCTGTTTTGTGAATAAGATGGACCGGCTTGGGGCAAATTTCTTTCGCACTAGGGACATGATTGTGACGAACTTGGGTGCAAAGCCCCTTGTGATTCAGCTACCCGTTGGTGCAGAAGATACTTTCCAAGGGGTGGTTGACTTGGTCAGGATGAAGGCCATTCTTTGGACAGGGGAAGAGTTGGGTGCAAAGTTTGTTTACGAAGATATTCCTGCAGACCTTCAGGAGATTGCTCAGGATTACCGATCGCAGATGATTGAGACAATTGTGGAGCTGGACGATGAGGTGATGGAGAGCTACCTGGAAGGGGTTGAACCTGATGAGGAGACAATAAAGAAATTAATCAGGAAAGGGACTATCTCAGCAAGTTTCGTTCCTGTGTTATGTGGGTCTGCCTTCAAGAACAAGGGGGTCCAACCTCTGCTTGATGCAGTTGTAGACTACCTCCCTTCGCCTCTTGATTTGCCCCCTATGAAGGGCAGTGACCCTGAGAACCCAGAAGTGACAATGGAGCGGGCTGCGAGTGATGACGAGCCCTTCTCTGGGCTGGCATTCAAGATCATGAGTGACCCATTCGTAGGATCTCTCACATTCGTGAGAATCTATGCGGGGAAGTTGAGTGCAGGATCTTATGTTCTAAATGCCAATAAGGGCAAGAAGGAGAGGATTGGAAGGCTTCTTGAGATGCATGCGAATAGTCGAGAGGATGTTAAGGTTGCTTTGGCTGGTGACATTGTGGCACTTGCTGGTCTTAAAGATACGATCACTGGAGAGACTCTTTGTGATCCTGACAGTCCCATTCTTCTTGAGAGAATGGACTTCCCAGATCCTGTGATAAAGGTCGCAATCGAACCTAAGACCAAGGCTGATGTCGATAAGATGGCTACTGGTCTAATCAAGCTTGCCCAGGAAGATCCCTCGTTCCATTTCTCGCGTGATGATGAGGTCAATCAGACTGTGATTGAAGGGATGGGAGAGTTGCATCTCGAGATTATCGTTGATCGACTCAAGAGAGAATTCAAGGTTTGTTTTTCCTTCTTGTTTTTTGATCGTGAATGAAGTTGCCCCAAAAGAATGCTGCTTGGTTGAGCTAAACACAGTGTTCGACTCTTCTTTCTTGTTAATGTTTGAAAACTTGAGGTGACAAGTATTTGATTCGACTTCAGTAGATGCATCCTTTGATGAAACCACTGGGACTTGTCTTTGTTTTTGAGAGAAACCAAGAAAAGGCTATTTAGATGCATTTTCCATGGACAAGAACAGAACTAAAGCTGATTTTCGAATTCAAGTTGGGGTGTTTTTATTTCAGATAAGTTTCATGTATGACTTAGAACAATCGGTCTAACTATCAGTATTTGCAAGTGCAGGTTGAAGCAAATGTGGGTGCCCCTCAAGTGAACTACCGAGAGAGCATCTCAAAGATGTCTGAGGTGAAGTACATCCACAAGAAGCAATCGGGTGGTCAGGGGCAGTTTGCTGACATCACTGTTCGGTTCGAGCCACTTGATCCAGGCAGTGGATACGAATTCAAGAGCGAGATCAAGGGAGGAGCCGTCCCAAAGGAGTACATTCCTGGGGTCATGAAGGGGCTTGAGGAGTGCATGAGCAATGGAGTCCTGGCAGGATTCCCCGTGGTCGATGTTCGGGCAGTTCTAGTGGATGGGTCCTACCATGATGTCGACTCGAGTGTCTTGGCTTTCCAACTGGCTGCTAGGGGAGCCTTCAGGGAGGGCATTAGAAAAGCAAGTCCAAGGTTGCTGGAGCCGATTATGAAGGTCGAGGTTGTAACACCCGAGGAGCACTTGGGAGATGTTATCGGGGATCTGAATTCAAGGAGAGGACAAATCAACAGCTTTGGGGACAAACCCGGTGGCCTCAAGGTACATGTTTTTCTAGACCGAACTAATGTTTTGCTTGTTTATGCAAAACTGGTGCTGTTTTCTGATTTCATTTTCTTGAAGAACATGACAGAAAGATTAGCAGGCAATGAATTTTATCATAGAAGATCTGTTGTCTCAATGGAAGATTAGAATCAAACATAACTGTCATGCAAGTGATGGCATCCTTCTATAAATCCGAAGTGGAGTTCTAGATAATGACCCGAACATTGCAAGAAGCATTGCCATATGTTTGTTAATGAATTCAAATCATGTATCATTTATGTTATGTGCTCATCATCTTTGTAATTGTCATGTAACTGCAGGTTGTCGATGCACTGGTTCCCCTAGCAGAGATGTTTCAGTACGTCAGCACACTTCGGGGGATGACAAAAGGCAGAGCATCCTACACAATGCAGTTGGCCAAGTTCGATGTTGTCCCGCAACACATCCAGAACCAGCTCGCCTCCAAGGAGGAGGAAGTTGCTGCCTGATTTGATCAGACCGCTCCTGCATAGCAATAAATTTTTGTTTACTCTTTAGTGCAACACATGTATGAATCGTGAAATCAAATGTCTTGCAATGCCCCGAGTGTAATTTTGTGTTCTGTTGCATGGGAAGTCTTTCATAATTCGATAAGACCAGGTCAGATTCAGTAGGATAGCTTGCGTACTCGGGCTTGGTCTTATCGGGCCGTGCCAGGCCAGAAAGCCACGGCCCAATATAAACCGGATCAGCCCGAATTGCCACCCTGTGACTTAGATCCACTGATCCGAGCCAAGCTGGGGCTTAAGTTTGCGAGAAAGTTCTCGATCGTCATGGCTTAAAACAATACTATTCTTAACTTGAGGTTAATTTAGTGGTTCTCTTATTAAATCTTCATAAATAGGTGATTTCAGGATTAATTATTATATTTAGAGAGTCGATGGAAATTTTTTCAGAAATTCTTACATAATCGTAAATTAGTTTTAATGTGAGATTAGATTTACTTGGAATATTGTGTGATTAAAAAAAACCATAAAATTATGTTAAATGACTAAAAGAGGCCAGGCTGCCAAGTCGTGGTGGTAGTCAAATGTGGGACGAGCAGAACATTCCAGAACCCAAACCTCACTCGCCAGAACTCTCTCGTCTTCTTCGTTACCCCTTAAATATTCTCTCCTGCTACCTCGACCTCCATTGATACCAAAACCACCGCCTGGTCTCTCTCTGTCTCTCCCCGAGATCCTTCTCGATCTGTTTGATGGCCGACGAAGCCAAAGCCAGAGGTAACGCCGCCTTCTCCGCCGGCGACTTCGAGTCCGCCGTCCGTCACTTCTCCGATGCCATCGTCCTCGCCCCTACCAACCACGTCCTCTATTCCAACAGATCCGCTGCATACGCATCCCTTTCCCGCTACTCTGAGGCCCTTGACGACGCCAAGAAGACCGTCGAGCTCAAGCCCGATTGGTCGAAGGGCTACAGCCGCCTAGGCGCTGCCCACCTCGGTCTCGGACACTCCGATGAAGCTATATCCGCCTACAAGAAGGGCCTTGAATTAGATCCCAACAATGAGGCGCTCAAGTCCGGCCTCGCTGATGCCCAAGCTGCCGCTTCTCGGAGCCGAGCCGCCCCGAATCCATTCGGGGACGTGTTCCAGGGGCCGGAGATGTGGGCGAAGCTGACTGCTGACCCGTCCACCAGAGCCTTTCTACAGCAGCCGGACTTTGTGAGGATGATGCAAGACATTCAGAAGAACCCCAGCAGCCTGAATCTGTACTTGAAGGATCAGAGGGTGATGCAGGCGCTCGGGGTTTTGCTGAACGTCAAGTTCCACGCACCCAATCAGGAGGACAGAGACATGCCGGAGGCTGAATCAACGGCCCCGCCCCCACGGCCAGAGCAGAAGCCTGAGCCTCAGGCTCAGCCGGAACCGGAGCCGGAGCCCATGGAAATATCAGAAGAGGAGAAAGAAGCGAAGGAGAAGAAGGCTCAAGCTCTGAAGGAGAAAGAAGCGGGCAATGCAGCTTACAAGAAGAAGGATTTTGAGACTGCTATTCAGCACTACACGAAAGCCATTGAGCTTAATGATGAAGACATCTCGTTTTTGACAAACAGAGCTGCCGTGTACTTGGAGATGGGAAAGGTAAACTTGTTTCAGTTTAGGATTGTGATTTCTTAGTCAATGTCTATCTGTAATTGTCTCGTCTGGTAGAGTAAGGTTCCAACCTGCGCCCGCATTCATCATTCTTTTAATTTTAGCTGTGCAGTATGATTTGTGGTCTACCTTGATCAAGTTATCAATGTTCTATGGTCTACAGACGAACAGTTGAATGTGATAGTGAACTTGCTAGGCCATGAAATAATTGTGTATGATCCGGTTAGTATTCTGGTTCATGGATTTCCTTCTGAATAGGACTTCTAATCAGTAGGTCTACAGAACCATGGGATGAGGTTAAGGATGATCTTCGGTCTGCAATCCAATTGCTGGTTCGTCAGATAAATTGTTTTCTGGGTAAGCATATAGGGAATACAGAAGTTTTAAATGTGATGCCTTTTTGAGCAGCTTCTTGATACTGGTAATGGTCGGGTACCTGCATGTTATGGCACTAATCTTCATTTGGGCGTGTGAAAATGAGTGTCGGATGTCTGTAGGTAGAGGTGGACTAAGATTTAGGATAGGTGATTTTGGACAGGTGAATGTTCTTTTAGATAACGAGATATCTTAAGTTAATGTTATGGGGGATAGCTCATTGTCTTTAATTCCATGTCTCAAATGTTACTTCATGGTTACTGCTTCATGTGGTGGTGTTGTCCTGGTCATCACATTATCATGGCATGCCTGTTTGCTTGCTGATTATCTAATTCCGAGGAGCTCCTTTGATGATCATGTGCTCTTTCTCTTTTTCAGTATGAGGAGTGTATTAAGGACTGTGACAAGGCTGTTGAACGGGGAAGGGAGCTTAGATCGGACTTCAAGATGATAGCTAGAGCTTTAACCAGGAAGGGAACTGCCCTGGTGAAAATGGCAAAGTGCTCGAAGGATTTTGAACCAGCTATTGAGACATTCCAGAAAGCTCTTACAGAACATCGCAACCCAGACACCTTGAAGAGGCTTAATGATGCTGAGAAAGCGAAGAAAGAACTGGAGCAACAGGAGTCTTTTGACCCCAAAATTGCTGACGAGGAGCGTGAGAAAGGTCTAATTTTTTACTCCTCTGGAGTACCAGTAAATAAATCTATGGGAAATCAAATCTTCTTTGGGAGACTATTGACTTAGGTTCAGCACCGTAACCGTGTCTTATTCTACTGTGCAGGTAATGAATACTTCAAGCAGCAAAAGTATCCCGAGGCAGTCAAACATTACACTGAATCCTTGAGAAGGAACCCAAAGGATCCAAGGGTAACAGTTTTGGACTGTTGCTTCTACAATAATGGTTTCGTTCCCCACTTCCTTTTGGTTGAACATCCGGCATCGTTTTCGCATTGCTTTTCAGGCTTACAGTAATAGGGCAGCATGCTATACAAAACTGGGTGCCCTACCTGAGGGACTGAAGGATGCAGAGAAGTGCATTGAGCTGGATCCAACCTTTTCCAAGGGTTATACAAGAAAAGGTGCCATCCAATTTTTCATGAAGGAATATGACAAGGCCATGGAGACATATCAAGAAGGCTTGAAGCATGACCCAAACAACCAGGAATTGCTTGATGGTGTACGAAGGTATATAGTCCATTACTTCTGAAACTTTTTGTAAGTGACACCCCCATGATCTGTGATCTGCTTTGCTGTAATGATCATTCTTCCCTGTCTGCAGATGTGTGGAACAGATAAACAAGGCTAACCGTGGGGATTTGACTCCTGAAGAATTGAAGGAAAGACAGGTATGGATATTTCAGATAATCGGTAGTTGATGCGACCTATAACCTCCATTTGCAATAGCTTTGAAGGAAAAAAATGTGCAATTGGAAAATCAGAATGTGCTGGATGATCCTGATAGTTTTAACTGTGACCAAGCTCTGGTAGTATGCTCATGATTAAACTATTGTTCTTTAAAAGGCTTCACACTGCATAGAACCTGGGAAGTTTGGCAGTTCCATGACAAACTGGTCTAGCTGGACCAGGCTTTAGTCATGATGACGAGACACTGCTTCGGAGAGATCTTCTACACTGTTGACAGTTTGATGGGTCACTTTCTGCTTAATGGGCGATTCACCTCTTGAGACATTGATCTGTAGAATGGTTTACTATGTTACTTTATGGAATGTTGCAGGCAAAGGCAATGCAGGACCCAGAGATCCAAAACATTCTCACTGACCCAGTCATGAGACAGGTAATGAAAGAGATCCTGGTAGAGAGTAAGTTTGTGTCATATTTATTTGACACTGGAAAGGGCTAATGGTTGATCTGGCTTGTGGGTTGTAGGTCCTGATTGACTTCCAGGAGAACCCCAAGGCTGCCCAGGATCACATGAAGAACCCAATGGTGATGAGCAAGATACAGAAGTTGGTCAGCGCCGGGATAGTCCAGATTAGATAAAATAAAGGCCAAAGAATAAAGCCTGTTCAATTTGTATGCCGTTGGTGTGTATTGAATTTGACCTTGGACTAGAGCCTGGAAACATAAATTTTCGTCTGGTTGGGCATTTTGAAGATTGATCCTTAATCTTTTTGCATCTTCTGGGAAAAGTTGTTAATCCTGAGATATTGAGGGAGCAATTCTCTATTTCAAATGTGCACTCTTCACACAGGCATAGATTTCTATACGAATGGAACTTGAGAGCGTGAAGGTTGATCAAAGTCATATGAAAGAGATGATCGCTTAAATCTCGGATGCTTAAAAAGAGTATGTGCGAAAATTTTGCACATGTGAAATATGGCTACCCAACGATGAATGCCTCGTGAGATGTTTGAACCAGCGATCGCCCAAAACAAGAACAAAGAGGAAAGGAAGAGTTACGCTAATGATGACGGTCCAAATCCAAAGGTGGTCCACAGCCAATGTCCGTATGTGACTGTGTGTGTCTGGGTGGGGCCGAGCTTCATCGATGATTCTAGTTTGTAAAGTAAGCTCGCTCTGATTGGGCTCCACCATTAGCTGGACACCTTCGACAATCCGCTATCCGCTCCATTAGCCCTTCTTTTTCTTCACGTAAGATCTCTCTCAATCTTAAAAAGATATTCTTATTTGAGCTGAACTTCTCATTAATTAAAAAAAATGTTACATTATCTTTTTTTATTTATTAATGACATTGACTTATTAATTATGATGTGGTACTTTATATTTACGTGTTCAGTAATTTACAGATTGAATTTACCACGTTATCAACGGATGTGGCTGACAGAGAATTTTATCTTCTCTATCTATCCTCTCCTCCCTGCACCATTTTCTGCCGAAGTGCATTCCTTTGACTTTGCCTCCGACCGTTGTACAGCTGTAGTGCTCTACCGTGAGGTTCTCCTTGCTGTCCCTAGCTCGTCCTGCGCGGACACCGTTTAACATTTTTCTAAGGATGTGGTCGAGCAACTGCTGGGTCAAGGGAGACTGGGGGCCTGGGGAGGGACCTAGAAACAATGATGCTTGAGAGGGAGTGTCTCCGAATATTGAGTGGATCAGTTATGTCACCTTGTCAGGTTAACTTATGTCAGAGTAGATTAGATGGTCATCTGCATTAAGCCACCATAGTCCAGTTATTGCGCTGCTCAAGGCGTTGTGGGGCAAGGATACTGGCTCGAATTATTGCAATTGACAGCCCATTGGGACCGGGTTCTAGCACTGGGGAAGTGACTTCAGTTGGTATTATTAGGCAACGAAGGTAAGAGTCCATCCCAAGGGAGCGCAAGTTGCAGGCAAAGCCACAAGGAAGCGACAGGAAGAGATCTTCGGGTTTTTTTATCTTCCTAGATGTGCTAGTATATGATCTGAATTGCCTCTCGATGGACTGTCTCAAACATTATTGTTCTACTGGCCCGATAGATTCCGATGATGCCGAGATCGTCCCGTCAACAACTGGACCGGTGGAATCTGTCCACTAGTACCGAGTGGGATGAGAAAGTTGATGGGTGTGTGTTGTGACATTGACAATGAAGAGAGAACCGCCTTAATGAGAGTCGATCGTGATTGATGGCGAGCCAGCCAGCCACGGGGGACAGGACTATCCATCATCTCCCCTAGCCCATCACCGAGCAGGAAAAATGATGTCCGGTTGATTTTTCTCCATTGCTCTTGAAAGCCCTGGATTTAATTACGCAGCACGGGAACTCTCCACCAGGGGATGGCGTGACTTTCGATCAGGGGAAGATCTATAAAATCTACCAGATGGGTGAAAACTCGAGAAAAGGTAAAGGACGAGAAAATAAAAATGACATCGTCAAATAAATGGTAAGAAAATGATGTGTTTTAAAAGAGAAAATCTGTCATGTAACAGGAATACTACGTAATAGTGCTCATGCAATATTATAAATTAATAAGATTCAGTTGCGTTTATGGTTATTCCTCCAATTTTTGCACTTTTATATAAAAAATTTTAATTGACCGAATCATATTTATTTATAATATTACGTAAACACTGTCACATGATAAACCAATTATACAGATGATTCTCTCATTTTAAAAGGTCCACATATAATAACTTAACAAACTAAGATGTATCTTACATGTTTTTTCCGAGTATAGGAGAACAATTTTTTTTCCTTTATTCTCCTCTCGTGTTCTTAGTATCATGTTAAATGTTAAGTACACCCTTTAAAATGGAGAAAACCCTATGTTTTATTATTTCATTTTCATTGGAATAAGGCAGTTTTTTTCTCAATATAAATATAAAATGATCCCAAAAAAAAAAAGTAAAAAGAGGGAAAAAGGACGAGAGGTAATATTATTACGAAGTTATACACATTGGTCGTTAAAAAAAAAAAATCATCGGGCAAGGAATTCCGCCCACGGGGCTACCGATCATTCCCTTGTCTGAGCAACGCCGTCGACTCGAGCTGACCTCGGTCACATTTGCCATCGCTGGCTCAGATGGCCGTCACGCCGCTGGCAGCGGCCTGCCTCGGCGATCCTCCTCTGGACCCTCTCGAGCTCCGAGATTCCACACGGCAGATTGATCACCCCGGGGTGATCGAACCCGTGAACCTCCTCGGCCTCCCTCAGGAGCTCCCCGAACAGCGGGTGATTGAAGTATATCACCGGAACAACGACCCTGTAAGTGTCCTCCGTCGACCGGCCGCCGACGTACACCGCGAGGTGCCCTTTCGGCACGTCCCTGCTGGCGACAGGTTTTTCCTGGCCCAGCCGGACGTAACCGCGATCTTCCGAGCAGAAGCTGCACAGTCTCTTGGCTCTACGGGAGAGGTACCTGCCGAGACGGAGGATCTTAGATGCCGGCGAGGAGAGGCTCCGGCGGCGGGTAGGGTTGTTTCGGTTCCTCCTCGGCCTCGTCATCCACCGGAGGACCTTCACAAGCTTCCTCCCAATTCTGAATCCTCTCTTTCTACCTATCATTCGCCTTTGTGCCGACAACGATCGATCCTGCTCTTGGAGATATTGGGTTTGGCTTACTTTTGCTACTGGCAGAAGAAATCAGAGGCGGACGGGAATTGGATATCGTCGGAGACGTAAGATCATGGAGCCGGAGGGACGATGAACTGTAGAGCCGGAGACGACGCGAGGAAGCTGAAGAGACTTATAAACACAGAAGATTACATTTACACCTAAGAGGGAAAGTAGAGAGTGATAACTCCGATCAAAAGATCAGAACAGAAACGAAAGAATTCAATGAAGAGAGACCGACCCGACGACCCGTCGCGACTGTTGGTTGCAAAAAATCTTATGTTATTTTATCTCATAATAATATTATTAATAATTTACTAACACAGCATGATTGAGATGATAGGAATTTATTTCTTGAGTTCGAGTCTTGTAAATAGAGAAAATATTACGAGAGTTTGACCGCACGATAAACTGATCTTCCTCGATTCTGAATTAGTCAGGACCCATCAAGTTTCCTAGTAATAAGTGTTATACAGTGAAAAGTCATCATTAAGTCACTTTAGATGCTAAGCACTAGTGTAATATTTAACTAATTGATACTCATTCCATGTAATTTAACTGAAATTTTCTACATTGTGCACAGTGTAAGGTAATAAAAAGAATTTCTCTAGGCTGCTAGGTGAAAGACGATATCTATCTAAAACATCCTAAGTTCAATTCATTATTAAAAATTCTCATGCACATTTATTTCAAATGAATATATGGTATTTTTGATAATTAAAAAAATTATAATAATTAGTGAAAATCCTAACTTAACTATTTGCAGTATCAGAATACTAGATTTGGTGCAATATTGTCAACCCAAATTCGGCACTAAAATAATAAGGTGGATCTTGGTGAGTTTAAACTTCTTACCTTATATTTCTTTCATTTAAATAAGGTCTCAGCGCTCGAATATCGTGAATAGAGAAAATTCACATCGAGAGAATTTTACCTCTTAACGGGCTCACTCGGCTCAAACTAAATCAGTTAGGGCACTCTGTCTTTCCGAACGTCAGTGGTTAACGCATAAAAAAAATTTCACTTTATTGATAAGGTCGGCTGACGTGGAGCACGGTTGATCAATTGCCATGCAATTCTTGCTCTTTTTTTTCATGTTGAGACATTCAGTTTTGGGGTGCATTTATGTTGGGTCAAAACTGGATAATATTCCTTGCCGTTTGCTCGAGTAAATTGATTCTGCGATATAATTAATGTGTGATCGGTCAAAATTGTCCTTTAAAGTTGAATCCAAATCCTATCCTATGTATAGTATCTAACAGGAGCCAGTGCAAGGGCCGTGTAGCCTTGAAATTCTTAAATGATTCTGATAAGAATGAAATAATTGTGAGGGTAAAATAGTTTTTACTCCTCTAATTAACTATTTTTCAAGAATAATCTTACTTATTATGATCACGTATCACGTGACGCCTTTTTATTGGCCAGCAATCCTCGATCATTTCCCCCACCCCTTGTAAATAGAGGTTAACCTCCGATTTGTGGTACTTTTTCTAGTAACTTTATACTTTGCTACTTTTCTATTTGGCACCGTTATTTGTACGTGTCATTGACTTAAGCATCGGGGACAGAACGAGCTGTCACCCTCGATTTGACTTTCTTGTGTGTTTCGGGGCCCAGAGGTTTGGTCCATATACCGACTGTCAACCGGTGGGAACTTCACGAGAGCCATCGGGTTATCCCGGAGTTATCTTGATAGTCCAGTCAAGATAATCCGACCCTCAACTCATACTTGTCCTTTTATCATACTCTATCTCAGCAAGTTACTTAAGAAATTGTCAAGCAGACTGTGACAAACAAACAAATTGGTATTAACCATTTGAGCAACTGCCTTGATTATTACTAGTCGAAACAATTTAATTTACTATTCTTCATCACGTCACCGTAAGGTAAGATGATTTAATATTTTTCCGTGAAGGCCATATTCAAAAAGTGGGTGAAAAGTGTCCAAAATCGTCCTATAAGTCAAACTACTTATTATTAGGAAAAATTACCAAATTTAGTCCTCGGTCCTTTTCTCTTTTTATCATTTTAATTGTAAATCTTCTTCTCCTTTTTTTTTTTTGGATGAATTTGCTTCTCGGTCTTTTTAGTTTGGCACATTTTTATTCATTTCCATATTTAATGTTAAAAACTCAATTGAGATGGCAATAAAAGTAATAAAACAATAATCTTTTTTCTTAAAATAGAGAGGGATATATACACTAACAAAGATACATACAAATCGACCCGTTGATCATCGACGAAAAATTAATTTAAAGGCTTTGTCGGGTCGGAATCAAATGAAGGTGCCCATACCATTTAACCCGAAGGGGCGGAGGCCCAAATTGGGCCCAAGAAATGAATTTTTCAAGAGGAGGCCCATGATTTGGCATAGCAGGGGCTAAAATGAGAAAGGGAGAGAAGTTACTGGGGCCAGATGGGAAGGAACAAGAATGCGAGGGTCTATTTTAGAGAAAAATTTTAGTTGGAGATAATGAGCCCAACTTCCATAGGAATGTGATTTTGTCGGATCTGGTTAGGACTAAACAGAGGAGAAATTTACGAGGAAGTTGGCTAAGTGGTACCGGAATAGCCAATAAGATTACTGTATACGTACCGACCAGCATCGACAGCCATCGAACATGATACCCTTGTATGTCAATGTCGGGCCTAATTGTAGTCACAGATTAGTGCTTCGAGACCAATAGTTTAGACAAAAAAAAGGGCACTGTACAGTTTGAAATGTTGTTCTTGGCCGTGAGTCGGTAGATACCTGCTCTACAAATAATAACATTAGATTTCGCTAACTTGAGGTCTGTTTAATGGTTCACTTACTAGACCCTCAAATGGGTAATCTTAGGATCGATTCTCAGGTTGGGAGGGTCGACGTGGATTTTCTTAGAGATCCCAGGAGGTGCGCTTCGGCTATTTCAGAGATACTGCGCGATGCAAACAAAAAAAAAATCAACATTAGATTTCATATACTTGTCAAAATATTTTCCCTTGGCCCCATAAAATAAAACATGAAAAAGAAGCTTCCTAGATATATTTATTTGTTTGTTTTTAAATTCATTTGCAGTATCAGCCTTTCTGGATTTATTATAGAATCGAGCTGAACAAGATTTATTATAGAATCGAGCTGAACAATCTTGTAAAGAGGGAAAAAAGTATGTAAAGAAAAATTAAGAGGGATGGTACTTAGATATAAGCAAACCCTAATTAATACCAAAATAAATTATGATATATTATCAAAAGCCAAATAATTTAGGTAAAAATGAATAAAATTTATATAATATTTTATAAATTTTCTCTAATTCGAGGGGAAAATTTGCATCTCAGATCCCCTGTAATCGTTCAAAATTGCACTCTAATCCCCTGCATTTGTTCCGATTTCTTTTTCCGGCCTATTATTATTGCCATAATTGGTATTATTATTCGGAATGGGACATATAAACCGAAGCGTAATCATACCCTTTGTTGCCATTGACATGATTATTGTTTTACTCTGTTGTCCTTGTACCACTTAAAACGCTCCCCAAAATGACACGAATTTTCACACCAGGAGGAAATTAAAATTAATTCATCCAGGGCAGGTGAGGAAATTAAAAGTAAATATTCAGTACGTAATATATAATAAGTTTGTTATGTAAAATCTTCTCAAAATTTGACAGAAATAAAATTTTTATAATTTTTAAAAATTAATTTTGCGTAACAAACTAATTAGGCATAGTATATATACTAAACATTTATTCTGAAATTAATGATTTGCCATCACACGCCTTTAAGATTTAGTGGACAGAACAGGAAGGAAATCATGGGACTGGTGTGCATATGTTTCAGTGCCCGAAAAGACAAGGGAGTTGACCGGCCCACCTGGAAAGTTACAGGCCATCTATTCATAATGAGATTTGGCTGTGTATTTATTTATAATTCGATCGCAATTAATTTAAATGAGACTACGTGTAGGTTACATTCTTAAAATTAGTCTGGTTGTAGTTTTATTATTATACCAATTAATGAAACCCTTTTAACCTAACAAGAAAACTAGATATGCAGCACAATCGGTATCACTCTTGACTTAAGCTGATGTGGCACAAACATGGCACCTGCGTGGCATTTATACACGTCAGTTTAAAGTAACGATGGGTAACGGAAATGACTCGATTTTACAACGTGGACAACATATAAAACTTGATTTAACACGTTAAGATATTTATGACCAACTGGAAAGAATCGACAAGTAAATATGATTCTCGGTGCGTTTCTCCCGTGAAGCTTTTACCAAGTACAAAGTTGTAACTCATAGAATATCGTACTGCAAGAAAGCGTTGTGATCAAAGACACTTAAGCATGAGATGGATTTTACTTGGAAAACCCTGAGAGCTTAATGATTATTTTATTAGTAATGGGCACTAACTGCACTTATTTTGGTAATTAATTACGGCCATAATTATTTGGTTTACATTGTGGACGATGGCATGGCCTCGGACAGAACCTCATTTCTGATGCATTTATGAGATCATATATCTTTAATATTTTTTTTTTAAATACATAGGTTAGGAAGGTCCTTAATGGTTCATCTGTAAAAATTATATATATATATATATATATATATATATTAAGTATAGTATGCCATTTACGAAAATATGTACAAGTTGTGAATATCGATATTTATTTTTAAAAGAAGTGTATATATATAATAAATCATAATTTAAATATTCTAAGGCTGTTTATTTATCAAATTATTGAAATGGTCATATCGTGATATAAGATTCATGGACGTCTAATGGAGATTGTATTTGATACAATAACACAGATTCTTAACGTAACGTATGTACGACTAAGAGGTGGTCTAGGTTCGATTTTTGTTGGTGTAACTCTTAGCCTTCTAAATTTATATGTCTCATTTATAAGAAAAAAAGGGAGGAGTTTGAAAGGGACAGAGACATGGAACGACCGTGTTATAAGAAAAAGGAATGTGATTTTTCGTGCCAAAAAATTGTAATAAATAGAATGAAAATTTAGAAAAATAATAAGATTGATGGATTGTTATATTATATTTTTCTTGGATTGAACATAGCCGAGTTACATATGAAGCCGGGGCGAATTTAAAGGAGAAAATTGAGATTTCAAAATGTGTATTGTGTATGGAAAACGAATGATCACGTGCTGAAGATGGTGCAATTAGCAATGATCGTCTAGGTGGGGGTTGACTGATTCGAATTCAACTGTTCCCTTGAATGTCTGTCTGCCAAGTGTCTATGCGCATGTATTTGCCCCGATTCCCACACCCACGACAACCTATAAAGACGTTCAAACTATGACCATTCCAATGGACAAGCAGCAGTCGATCTGTCCCCGACATATATTCCGTTCACATCTACCTTCATCAATTAATGAATATCTTTAGTCGACAGACCGAGACCGAACCTTACATGGGCATGTTTGATCAATTCGTCCTGATCAGTAGAGCTAACTGCTACCTTCTAAATGATACGCATTTCATGACTTCAGGGCATGTAATATTCGATTAATAATATATTAAGTAATTATAGTTCTTAGAGAAAATACGATCGAAAACCACCTGAAGCGTTCATTGGGGGAGTGTCACAAGGGCAGGTGTTAATGATGGGAAAAATGTAAAACTGCATGCATCACGTTGTTAGCAATTTAACTCTACTCGATCACTTGCCTTTCGGCTCATAAAAAACCATATATATACATATATATATATATATATATATATATAGATAAGGGAGGTCATCTAACTTGATCTAAGACTAAAAAATTCTGAAATATCGACCCTCTTTAATGGAAGTTCCTGTTATATTTTATTTCCTTGTTCTTCATAAATTTTGTTAGATTCATGGACCGAATTTGTGGAAAAAACTCAACCGTATCTCCTATCTCCATTCGTATGGCTTATATATTAAGCCTGACAATACGTGTCGTGTCAAAATAGGTTCGTGTCAGAAGTGTTTTAACTCGTATACAATCCATTTAATAAACGGGTCGAAAACTTCAAATACGAACACGACCCGTTTGAAACTGAGTTGACACGACACAACACGTTTAACCCGTGTAACTGAATGTGTGTAGTGTAATTATAATTTTAACTCAATATGTTTAAAAGGGTTAATGAGTTTGACACATAGACACATTAACAAACGGGTTTAATCGTGTCGTATCGGGTTATGTGGGTCCAACTCGGTTTAACTTGTTTATGTAAACGGATTACACGAGTAACCCGTTCAGACAAGAAACTCGTTTAGGCGTCAACCCGAGACAAGAAACTCGTTTAGGCGTCAACCCGAGTCCGTCTAATTCTGTGTCGTATCATGTAAAAAAATTACGAGGCCTATTATATATCTTATGATGGAGAAAGTGTTGTCTATAACGGTATCACCATGAAACTGTGCTTATGTGGTGACAGTGGTGACACTAACTAGTAGAATTTAGTTATTTTTATAGTTGATTTTTTATTTTTATTCATAAAAAATCTCAAAAATAGCTAAATTTTGATGTTATCGCATAAATATAGTCACGTGGTAATACTGTTATACAGAGTATATTGATTGATGTTATCACACAAATATTATTACGTGGTGAGATTATTATAGGGAAAAATCTCCCCTCATCATGGACATAAGCAAAGACAGATGAAGAATTTTCTTTTCTTTTTGAAATTTGGGAGTAACGCGGGTTGATTATTGTCCAATTTGACTCCATCTATTTCAACGACATATATTATTTGTCTTGGCTCTATGGCAATTGTACTCTCTTCTGACGAAACCACCGCTTTATTAGGGCAATAATTACCGAACCACTAAATATCCAATCTGATAAACTCATCATACAGGCTTGCTAATGGAGAATGAGGAGTCTCCATCTTTATTTATTTATTTATTTTCTTTTTTTTAGATTGCAGATCTCTTTTTTGATTAAATATATACAACTTATCAAACTATTCATAAAGGTGTATTTATGTGTATGCACACATACACTTTCATATTCCAAGTCAGATTAAAACATGGTGTACGTATCCACACAGACATACATCGATCTTTTACCCGCATAGAATTTACAACATCTTTTTCGATGACTAACCGGACAACGGAAGCGAAAAGGAGCAAGAAACAAAGGAAATTGACTGTAACACTAATCAATCCATGGCGCCCCTGTCACTTCACGAAGAAACCAGAGAATTCTCATATAAAGAAAGACTTCAAAGACCAACGATGGTCCACCCACAAACCACGAACATACGTCGATCTTGTACACACGTAGAATTTACGATATTTTTTCAGTGACTAACGGGACAACGGAAGCGAAAAGGAGAAAGAAACAAAGGAAATTGACCGTAACAGTAATCAATCCACGGCGCCTCTGTAACTTCACGAAGAAATTGGAGAATTCTCATATAAAGAAAGACTTCAACGACCTACGATGGTCCACCTGCAAACCTTCGCTGTAAGATCTTGGGAAATCGTGTCTACACGTACGCTTGACCTTATTTATATTGGTATAGTACTTCTCTAGGCAGGTGAGCAATCACGATTGCTAATTTGTACCAATCAATGGATCGTGTCGAATATTATATAATTATATTTGGGTAGGGTTTCAAAACGTATGGCCTACTTTATACTGATTATGCCCCAACTTTACTCCATATACCCTTTTTTGCAGGTCGTACATACATACCATATACTTTTCCAGGGATGACTTGCCCAAGAAAATCTGAATATACATACATGTATATATATATGTGTGTGGAGAATATATATATATATATATATATAAATATAATCAGCAGTGAAATATAGAAGTCAAACTATCTTCATCCCAGCTTTCAGCAAGAACAAAGTAACTAGCGTTGAGACGATGGTGTATAGTGTAATAATATCGTCGTTGATTTGACAATATAGCATTATGGTTTCGATTCTACTTGGACCATGGCTAATCCTAATCTGAATATCACCGACCTACTAATAATCAAAACTTTTTGAATTATGAATTTCTTCATTCACAGTAATCTAATACGAAATCTTACTTAAGATAAATGGATAATAAACTATTTTTATAAACTTATATCGATATTATTGGGGGCTTTTGGTAAGACCATGGCTAATCCTGATCTGAATATGAGCGACCTAGTATTAATCAAAGATTTCTGAATTATGTATTTTTTTCATTCACAGTAACCCAATTTGAGATTTTAATTAAAAAGAAGAGAAATATTGAACTATTTCAATTAACTTGTATCGACATTATTGAGGGCTTTTGATATTTAGAATATAGACCACCATGGCAAACAAAAACATGACACAAACGCATACCTTGAAACTCTTGGCATGATTAAGGATCAATTTACAATTCAATATACCTCTCCATGGTGGCATCACAAAGGCAACTTTATTTATTTTATAAATTTGGTCTTATGGACCACCAGACGAAGTAGGAAGCCAATAGGAACTCACCAAGCCAAAGGGGGCCCGCATGGTTAACTTCCATTGAATTTTTCCAGTGTGTCTGAAAGGAATAACACCAGTAAGGGAGAGGGACGAGAATGTCTTGTATGTAACAGATATATCAAGTGTTAGTACTAATGTGATATTATAAACCAATCATATCAAATCATTTTTTGAATTGAAATTTTACCTTCTAGGTATTATTAAAAAAATCTTAAAAATAATCGACTCCTAGTAACTCATGATAACATATCAGTACTGTCACGTAGTTATACCCGTTACATAAAAGACTCTCCGGAGAGGGTGAGGGACATCATCTGCAAAAAGAAGCTACTACCCTTTCCAAATCTCTTTGGGGGCATATGTATCTCTCTCCCTCGAGGAAGTGAGTTTGCTTGCAGTCTGGCCCCCACAGGCACAAGTCCCTCTCTTGGAAACGTGGGGAACCGAGATGATAATGGCTCTATTTCAGCAATCATTAAACAATGGGCCCCGCCCATTCACTTTGTAAATATTCATCATGTAATAAGGAGCAAATTTATTTTATAAATTTCTCTCAAATTTTAATATTATAAAATTTTTACAATTTTTAAAATTAGTTTTATACGGGTTAAAATTTAAACGATAATTTATATAACGAATTCGATTGTTATGTTTTTCACGTTGAATATTTACCCGTTCACTTGTATTGTAGTACCGGGAAGGTCTTATGCAATTTTCCATTGTTCTTTTGATGAGATTATCACTACCAATTTATTTACAATTTTTTTAGAATTATCTTAGAGAGATATTTAACTTAACCCAAAAAAAAAAAAGTAAGGAAGGCTACGTTGTAAAAAATTCATTCTTTTAGGTGAAGCAGTTGATCTTTCCCTCATCCTTCTACACCTTGCTTACACTTGACTTAAAAACAAATGTTTTGTGGGGGTTTTATTTTCAGTTTGCCACCATGCTTGATGGCTAAAAACAAAACATTGTCAGAAATTAAAGAAATCTTTATTTTAATTCTCATTAATATAAATTCTTGTGCTCCTTTCATTTTCCTTTTTCCTATGCCCCATAAAAAAAAAAAACTCACAAGCCTCCTAAAAAGCAAAAATATAAACGTGTGGGGGACTGTTTTTATTCCCAATTTAGAAACTGTAATTTTGGAGATTTTCTTTTGTTACTTGATTCTGCTAAAGCAATTCGAATTTTCACAATGCAAATTAAAAACTCATAAATGTCATGTATTTGCCAAAGGCAACATCACAGAATATGAAGAGCGGTATAAGTACTTGAGAAAGAGAGTTTAATGAAGTAACACGGTCCTTGATACGAGGCATATTGAATTTGATTCTTAACATAAAATTCCCCGTAATCCTATATTTTTCTCTTTTTCTTATCTGTTTTAATAGTTCAAAAAAAAAGTGAGCAATTGGAGTTACTTTATGGTGAATAAGGGGTTCCAGATATGTCTCAGAGCCATTGATGAAATTGCCATGAAATCAAAAGTTGTTTTTTTGGCCATCGAGATTAAAAGTTGATCCAAATGTAATTCGGGCACTAACAGTCAATTGCCATGTCAGCCAGGTGGGGACAGCACATGATGACACTTGGATAACGTATGAGACTTTTGCTTCACTTCTATACTTGTTTCCCACAAAAAGTATTCATATAATATTAGTTAATATATTATATAATCCAACAATACGTTGAAAAAAATAATACCTAATTATGGGTCACGAATGGGAAGACCGAAGAATCGGAAGTAGAGAGGGTTTTGGTTAGGAGCATGGAATTAGCTAACCATTGTAATCGGCCGAACATTGAACCATAACGGACAGTTTGATGGATCCTACCGGTTCTTCAACCGAACTACGATCAGTCATTCAGATAGGTGGAGATAAGGTGACGAGGTTAATACGGTTTTCGATAATGGAACCCGTGGAGGCAGAAGGAGGGACGTTTGGCTGTTACGCTTGTGCTCCAGCCTTCACTCCAAAGGCCCCACAGGCCAGGGCGACGAACCGGCCTGAAACTCCGGAAAAGTGGCAGCGGGTTTTAACTTCTCCGCACGCACTTGCGAAACTACCTAATTAGATCATGACACGCTTCTCCCCCTCACAAGGCATAGTATAATAAAAGTCTCTTTTCTGTGGAAAATAGTAATGGTTAACCGAAAATTTGACATAATATGTGTTGGATTTTTAAGCAGCGGGAAGATGGTTGTAGATTGCCGGATCTTTTATTTAACTTGAATGTTGATTATGAACTGTTGGATTAAGTTATAAAATGATCCAATAACTGAACTGTAAAAAGTTACCACAGTTGACTCTCTGTACTTTGTCATCTTGTCCATTTTAGCTCCTGTGAATACTCCTGTTACGCTAGCTTGATTACTCAATGTTTCTCGACATAAGATACATTGGTAACGATTCATTTTCTCATAGTACATCATTCCAACTCCGACCACAAAGGCATGGAATGGAGCATCGTCTCGTATTGCCAGGAAAACGAAGGGACAGCATTCTCCCAGGATCCTAAATAAAGCATCAGATCAGACTGAAACTATTAATCCTGCGATTCATGGTAAGGACTAAAATGAGATCAGATACAAAGAACGGGGAGTGGTTTCGATATTTACAAGAGTCCCAAAAACCAGGATAACCGAGTGGGCGGGCCCAACCGGCCTGCGCCCAGATCGTGAGGTTAATGATCGCGGGCGCACCCACGCCGCCACATTTCGGAGTTCCAACTGGGGCCCACTCCCCACCACCATAACGGAGCCAGCCGGTCCACTCGCCAAGCCGAGCCGGTTAAGGAAACAAAACTTGGAGAGACGTCGCTGTCAAATTGCCCTAGTCGGTCCGTGGGCCCCGCCTCGGGGGCCTTTTTTGGGAAATAAATAAATAAATAACAATAAGTGTTTAGTTTGTACCGGTGCTATTAAAAAATTGAAGCATTTTCTTACTCTTAAATACGATTTTTAATTTAAATATTACCGATTGCCAATAATTTATAATAAAAAAGATTTATCTTTCTAATAATCCGACAATGCTAGAAATGGAATTAGTTATACTCGATTGAGTTTATGAATACCGGAATTGTGTATTAAATTAAAAAAATGAGGGGGGAAATTATAAGAAATTGCCGACCGACCAACCAGAGGCCGCGTGCGACTGCTGGTGAGGGATTGAGAAGGTAACCTTAATATATATTGACTTTGATGAACTTTTACGGGAACACTTTTTGCAGACCAACTTTTTTTTTTTCACTTTTTTTTTTGTGTTTTGTTTTTATTTCGGTCGGGAATGTGTAATAGCTTGTTATAAATGGGCGTGTGGTCCACGCGGCTCTGTTAATGTTTTGGGACGCGGAAGTTTTAATTAGAAAAAGAGTTTGGCTATAGCCATTTTACTAGAAAAGTTGACTTGGTAAAGCAATTCAGACTGTAATAAATAAATTTATAATATCAATTAAATTATAATAAATAAATAAACTTAACCTTTGCTTTTTGCATTATGCTATTGTAAGTTATAACCGATCAATATCTTTTCTAACTTATGGTTTCGTCTTAAGATTAAGTTTTTCGAGTTCAACTTCGGTCAATGACAATGAGCGTTCATGTACCTTACTAACCTTATGAATATCTTCTATAATTGAAAATATTTCATTTTTCCAAAGTGGATTAGTTGACATAATACGACACATCTTCTCCTTAAGTAAGTTCTCAAATTCGAGCCTCGTAAATGGAGTGAATTCACTGTGGGAGAATTTTACCCTCTCGTGGGTCCTTTCAGTTTGAACTAGATTAGTTGTGATCCGTTAAACTTCTGAATACAATTGGTTTATATAAAAAAAATTTTCATTTTCTCTTTTGTTTAGGAAAATTTGACAAACTAAAAGTGCACATCCTTTCACTCTTCAATGTTGGTGCAACTAATGTAAGTATATAACCACAATGTTGCATGATATTAAGTTAACCAAACATATCCTCTTTTTTTTTCCTAAATTTATGTGCATCCTTTATATACCTGAAAAAAAAGTTGATGAAACTTATATAATTAAAGAATTAAACCTATGAGCTTTATTTTGTTGAAGATTAAAGCCGAGATTTATCGTCTCCGCCATGCGCTATACAAAGTGTGGGATGAGGAGGAAGATGTGGGAGGTCTCTCTAACTTTATAGATTAAATTCAAGCCAAAGTCAATTTATAGAGGGATAAATCTCTTTTCAATCATAAATTTTCCTATTAATATTACTCGAGTTTGTGAGCTTATCAAGAGAAAAAAAGAAAGATCGAAACCAAATCCATTAGCATTAAAGAATGTTTTTGTTTTAATATGCAAAAGGGACACATATACATAGAAAGAGATAAAATAAAGAGATAATAAGCGTTGCGAGAAGTTTCACGTATAAATACTGAACTCACAACCTCAAAAAGAGATAATAAGCTATACGATAAGTTTTATTTATAAGTACTGAACTCACAACCTCTTATTTTTAAGTTAAAGACGATATTGATATAAGAAATCCACTCTTACTGAATGTTTTTGCTCAAACCTACCAAAAGGGAGAATGTGTCATCAACTTCTGATATCTCCAATGGCATATTATTCATTATTAATGTCAGCGAAGGACTTTGGTGTTGTGTTTCTGTGTTTCTCTGGATGCACTTTTCGGTCGTGTCGAGGGCCGAGTAGTCTCCAAGAAGCTCACCTCGTCTCATCAATGCTCCCATCACTCCCTCTCTCTCCTTCCTCCTCCTCCCGACAGTGAAAGGCTTAACAAAACCATTTCCCTCTTCCATCTTCTTCTCTACTCTCTCTTCTCTCTTCTCTTCCGCAGGGTTTCCATCAGTTGCTGGTGGCCTGAAAACCCTCTCTCTTTCTCTCAGTCTCAGAGGTCACAGCTTCCATCTCTCTCTCTCTCATCCCATAGCGTTTCAATCTCCGTCTTTCATTCATTGATCAAAGCTTTTAGAGCAATCAAGCAATCTGTAGAAGATAAGGAGAGAGAAAGAGAGGAGGAAGTCGATGATCCATGAGAGCGAAGCTATGGGTTGATAGTTAGGGCATAGATAGAGCCCTATATATTCTCCTCCTTCTCTGTAGTTTCTCCCGTTCCTCAAACCTTTCCATTTCCTCCAACCCCTTCTCTCAATTCCCCTCTCTCTCCTTTCCCATTTAGCAGCTCCTCGGGATCTGATCTCTCGACAAGACAACACGGGACTGTCCACCTTTCCTGTCGGTCGAGTCCAATTCACGAGGAGAAACCTTTTCAGTTTTTACTCTCTCTCTCTTGTCTCTTTATCTGCCTCGGTCTTGAAAGAGGTTGCCGGAGAACGACCGAGGATTACCCAGCAGCAACTTCTGACCCACCAGGAGAATCGAAGCCGATCCGACGGCACGTGGCTCCGTTCCATCGGATCTGTCGGTGAAGGCGAAACTGGTCGGGCTGTTTCTGCACCATCGACACCGTAAGCTCTACCGTCCCTAGTTCTTGTCCTTGATCTTCTTCTTCCTCCTCTACTCCTCTCTCTTTTCTGCCATCTCGACCACCATTCCTATTCGTTGATGCAAGTTTTTTAAAACTATCAGCGTGAAACTCAAATGAAAAGAAACCTCCCGCCATGGAGAAGAGATCTAGGTCCGGGTCTCCTAGATCACCCTACCCTTGAGCTTGATCCGTCAAGAGAATCGATGCTAGTTTCATATTTAGTTTCCTCTAGTATTCAACCAGAAAAGACGATAGTAGAGACTGATGCATCTCATACATTTATCGACCAAGAATCTTGAGCAAGAGTCACATCAAGGAAATAATTAACCATCTATTAACAGCCTTCTAATATATGATGACTTGAATTCGATCGTCCTGTTCGTGCGCGCACCCTTCTCTCTCTCTCCCTTTTTTTTTTTTCCTTTTTTCGCTTTTCTTTTTCAACTTTGAATTGGTTCAGTACAAGTTGCTTCGAATATTTTCGTGGTCTTCTCTTTTCTCGACATTATCTGGACCTGCATTTGGAATTTTAAAAGTTTTTTCTCATTAATTTCCACGTTTACATCTTAAGCAAGTACATTTTCTTAGGGACAAATATAGGTTTTATCTGAGTTTGTCTATTTAAAAATAAAACTCTTTCAAATTATATATTTTTAGTTCACGAGACTTGAAATCTCAGTCTATTTAAGCATATTTTCAAATAGATTATTGCTTGTTCTCCAATGCCTTGCAAGAACATGTTATGTGCTCTACTCGGAATGATTAATAAGAAAATTATATATATATATATATAATTTCTAATTACATAAGGGTAAAAAAATTATGATACTTATCATATGTGTGCTTACTTTATTGAGTGGAGAAGCACTTTCCAGTGAATTGATTCATCCGAATTATCATACCTCGGACAAACAAGCATCTAGGGTTTTCATCTAGTTTTATAGTTACTATGCAGACAAATTAATCTTATGTAACTTAAATCATCCGACCTCATACAGGTCTCGACAACTTGTTATGTTTATGCTTGGCTTAATTTAAGTAAATTCCCTGTCTAAATAATTAACTCTGTGTTTAGTTTGTACTTCGGGGATTGTGGGAAACAATTATATTTTCATGATGCGACCTTTTTCGCGAACCTCGATTCCTTATCAAGCATATGTAGCGTTCTAATCTTCTAATGATAATAGATTTGGCATGCTACTTTTCTTCAATCTCCTTCATCTCTAAAATCTTTATTAGAGGCTCAAAGATCAAGACATTCAAGAGCTTAGAATATTATCAAATAAGCGATGCATGGACATGGTTGAATGTCAAACCTACTGTACATTTCCTTCCATGATCTTAATAATGGGTTGTGACTTTTTGAGGGTGATTTACAATTAAAACCAAATTACCAATATAAATTGGGTCAGTTGGTTCGACATTTCTTCCTCTTAAATAATATTTCAAATCTACTCCATTCTTCCTCTCAATAGTTATTTATTCATCCCTTTTTGCATGTAATTACTAGTACTGTGCCCCGATCAAAATTAAGAGCTTGTGATGTAAATCTTTGGAACCCGATCCTAGCTAGTTCATGCCTCATTCGTTTTTCGTTACATTCTGAGGTAGGTGTGTTTTTGCATTTTGAGAGCAGAACATGAGAGGCAAACATCATGCTATCAAAAAGCAAGGCAGACATATAATCACATGGAAATACTCCCCGACAATTTCTAGGGCTTTATTTTCTGACTTTACACACAGCTTTTGTATAACTTTTGACGGAAAAATACATGCTCCCATAAACGTGCAGAGGGGGACATGATCTTTTGGAAAAAAACTTTATGCATGCCAACATTTTTTACACGCACAAACATTTGTCACCTACAGAGAGAGTCTTCCAATACTACGTGGTATATATAATAAGCTAATGAATGTTTAGCACATTCACAATAACCTTGTAATGTATTTAATATTTATAACTATTTTTACTGATATATTAATAGCTTATTAGCTTATTACATATATCACGTGATATACGACTTTTTCCGGGTGACATTTGGCATAAAGTTAATCGCCTGCCACAAATTCACCAGAAATATATCAATGTTGATAAGATCTTTTCATTTGGGGAGCTAATACTTCTTACCTTACTTTGCAGGCCCTTTTGTGATATCGGGAGACATGAATTCCTTTTCACATGTTCCTCCAGGCTTCCGGTTTCATCCCACCGATGAAGAACTCGTCGATTACTACCTGAGGAAGAAAGTTGCCTCCAAGCGGATCGATTTGGATGTTATCAGAGACGTTGATCTTTATAAAATCGAGCCATGGGATCTGCAAGGTACTCACTACTAAAGGATAAAAAACTAGGCAGCCAATTAATTAACAGTGATAAATACTCTATGAAAATTAGTGTTGTTATCAATGTGAATGTTCCATTGATTAGATGCTTTTTATTTTTGACAGAGTTATGCAACATCGGGACAGGAGAGCAAAACGAATGGTACTTCTTCAGCCACAAGGATAAGAAATATCCAACCGGAACTCGAACTAATAGAGCCACGAGAGCTGGATTCTGGAAGGCTACTGGAAGAGATAAGGCTATTTACTCCAAGCACAGTCTGATCGGCATGAGAAAGACGCTCGTCTTCTATAAAGGACGAGCTCCGAATGGACAGAAGTCTGACTGGATCATGCATGAGTATCGGCTAGAGACGAATGAGAATGCAGCTCCCCAGGCAAGAATTGTCTTTGGATATATCTGTTTTGCATACATCGATAGTACAGTTTAATAAGTGAGCACATAGTTAAATTCAGCTAATCCTAGTAAAAGAAATCACTCCTATGTTAAATGATACGTGAAAGCATACGTGGTTGTTTCATAGATTGGTAAAGTATCTATTTTCTGACAAATTTTTATGGCTCGTATTCTCGTATGTTTCTACAATATTCTACATCTCCTTTTTAGGTTTAACACTAATCTTAGTATGCTCATCTCAGGAGGAAGGATGGGTTGTCTGTCGAGCGTTCAAGAAGCGAATGACTGCCGTACGTAAAATCGGGGAGTATGGTTCTCCATGTTGGTACGATGACCAGGTCGCATTCATGCCGGAACTCGATTCTCCAAGGCCGGTTCCACAGCCATATGCTTCATCATACCATCTCCAATATCCGTGCAAGCAGGAACTCGAGCTTCACTACAACAGCATGCCGCATCACGATGCCTCATTCCTTCAACTGCCTCAACTTGAAAGCCCTAATTCAGTAGTTCCCTATATCTACGAAAGGAACAACAGCACCGGGAGCAATTTGCAGACTTCGACTGTCACGGATGATGAGCATTTGCAACAATTCAACCATCAGAGTATGAGTTCATCGCTATACGTAAATGCAAATGAACAGGCACGGGATCAAGTGACCGATTGGCGACTCCTGGATAAATTTGTGGCGTCTCAATTGAGCAATGACACTTCTGGCAACCCAAAGGACATTGCTTATTCCGATCCAACTGCCTATCATGCTGGGAGCCAAACGATCTACATAGAGTCATCCACGAAGGCAGAAGTTTCACACGAATTCATTTCAGCGTCCATCAACACTTGTGAAATTGAGCTGTGGAAGTAGAGGCAAACTTGAATCTGAGCTCGAGAAATCATATATTATACTGATCCTAGAACACTTCGACAAGCCAGTGAAAGGGAAATTAAAGAAGCCTGGATCCATGTTGCGGTGTACATAAAAAGACTACATGGTATTGCTTTTGCTTTTATCGGACATGAGCTAGAGACTTTACAAATATATGGTAAAAGTAACTAAATGTATCTAGGTGGACTGTATTACCATCGAGTGATATCGGGAATGACTCGGTGAGTTCTGATTGTACTTGTTTTTTCCTCAAACAAACATTATGTGTATGTAAGGTTAGATCGGGGCTTCTTTGCTTGCCCCAATCTAGCTTACAATTTTCTTTGGTCAAGTCGATAACTATTGCAGTATATTGATGTCGAGATAACTGTCATAAGCTTTGTTTCTTTTGTTTTTTTCAAATGTAAGCGCTCTTTCCTTTTATATGCATTACATAATATCTAAAAGTCTAATATACCATAATTAATCTAAGTTCGAGCTGGATTAACTTATTAAGGAAAAAACCTCGAACAAAAGACCACATTTAAAAAAAAAAAAAAGTCAAGTCACCACAACCAAACCTATGGTAGAAAATATAAGCTTTCTTTTGATGTATCTTTCTCCATGAATCTTTTAAGGTACATACGTACTAAGTTAGACCATTTAGGTACCTACATTAAGAAACCAGTGTGAAACCTAGGTCAAATAAAAATTTGGTCCTTTTGACCGACATATGCGAGCACAGGTATGTGGTCATTGGTTGCTTGCTTTGATTAAGTGTTGCGTGATTCCCCTCAATAGTATAATATTAAATTCTTAGATAATCCTATTTCACAATATTATATGAGTAAATGCTAATAAGATTATGACAGATGAGTAAATTAGTATTAATCCATGAGCAGTTACCTTAATTATTAGTAATAAAGACAATTTGATTAGTTTTTCCATGAGAGAAAACCATTTAAGAATTTTTCATATCATAATGGTTATCGTTAATTTTTCCAGGTTGGAGTTTCGTTATCTCAAAGCACTCGTCCACTCATTCTAAATATGCGGACATGAAACTCCATTTGTATAAACAAAAGAAAGACCCGGTCATCGGACAATTAATAAACATAACGTGTGGATATGTTGCCATGCATGAACCAACCTAAAACATTATAGGATGATGAGTAGCCTAACTAATTTGAAGTATATCTTCCTCGATGTGTCAAGCATTAATTAGCCGATAACATATATCACATGGTATATACTCGTTACATAGAAGACTATATGAGAGGTTTGGTGTTACCATCATGAAGGACGAGTTCGCCCTGAAGAAGGACCCTTGAATTGAAGATCAATACTGTCGATTTTCAATGTTTTTCTTTCAAGCGAAGCTCGGCATCAAATTCAAAATATGCCTATATCTACTCATAATCAACGGCGTGTGTCTGTGTGTGTTTTTTATTTTATTTTTTTGGGGGAAATAATCAATGTGTGTTTTTGTATCCTTTTAGCAAAAACTTGAATGGTCAGGGAACTATGAAAGGAAATGCTTGTTCAGCCTAATCTGTCCATCTTATTCCTCAGAATCACGCCAATCGGGCGATACAGAAGTGGAGAGCTTCATATCTACCATGAACTTACCATATATAATCCGAAGCCATTGTTGATATATATATATATATATAATTCGATGAGACTGTATTAACTGAAAAAGGTTACAAGACTAAATCTCATCAGACTCAGTTCGTGTGAATGAATACTTTTAGGCAAAGCACTGGTTTAGAGAGAGCCCAAGAAGCAGCTTGGGACATATTTCTCCAGTGCAGAAGGCAGAGCGAATATGAACTGTATGCTTCGGTAGGATCTGATCGAAGAATGACAAAGAAACCAAAGGCAGAGATCTTTCTTAGTGTTAAATGGAAACGAAAGTACTTACCACGAAGAGAAGGCTACGATGAGAGTGATAGAAGACGGAAACCTATGCTTCGATTGAAGTTGCAGATCCTCAGGCAACCTTTGACTGTATAAGGTTTAATAAATATAGTCTATACAAATATATACGTATATGTTGGCTATATAATATATTATTTATGTAATATTAGTTTCTAAAGACACAGGTTCTTTGGTTTCGACACAGGCTACCGAGGAAACGTAGTTCAAGTTTCCCGGCCATATATAAATGGGTGAGGGAATGGGGGACAGAAGTCTGCATATATAAACATATATAAACATATATAAAATATATTATGTTTGTGGACGAAATGTGATTGGCTAGGAGCGACAAGTATTTGGAGCAATTGATGCAAAGTCAAGCATGATCCCTTTAAAAGCAAACGCGACAGACACAATCATTGGGCGTGCTGTCTCATGCCATCCCAAGAACAAGTGGAGAACTTGGTCAAAATGTTTGTCTATTTGTCAGTATCTCTCTCTTTATCGAGCGGGCTCATTAGTTTAATATAAGAATATCAAATAAAAAAAAGTAAAAAAATATATAATTCCCATAGTAAGAATCAAACAACTCAGAATTTTCAAGTGCCACTATATTTAAATTATATCCTCTGTTAGCATTTCTTTTTCATTGTAAGGAAGCACTGCAAAGAGATAGGATGACAAAGCATAAGAAGAACATGGTAAGTTTGCTGTTGACAATGAAATGGGAATCGATCTTTTGTCAGTTAAGAGTAAGTGTCATTGTATCAGAACCTCCATCTATACATGTCATTTTTTTGTTTACGATTTACTAATCAAGTTTTAACTCCAAGTTCCCTCTCTTGCATCTCTAGGGTTTCTCTAATCACAAGACTTACATCTAAGACTTCACTATATGGGGTGAAATACCGAACTTAACCTTCAAACAGATGTCGGCACAGGTATAGAAATTTGACTGAAATGAACTATTAGCATTGATTAGTTATACATGTTTTTTTTTTTTGTTAAGTGTAAGTCATTCATTAATCATGGAGCTGTAAACACAAAATGTACAATGAGTTCTCAAAATGTACAAGCTAATCTCCTATCCTCCATGTCTATGTAGCAGCCTAACAATAGATCTAACAATGCTCTCACGAGGGTAGAATTTTCTATACTAGTCCTAAGAGAAGGAATAGAGAGAATTCGGAGCTTTAGCATACTAACAATAGATCTAACAATGCTCTCACAAGGAGACCTAAAGTTTTCAAAAATTCTACGGTTCCTTTCCTTCCACAGATGATATATGTAACTAGTTAGCGCCAACTTGTAACTGGTGGCTGAAGGGGTCTTCCCGCCTTGGTGGTCTAGTGCCCAACGAATTTCAAAAGCCCAGTCCTGAGGGATCCTGCCAATTCGCATTACCCTTAGCACCTGTCCCCAGATGTCTCTTGTATATGGACAAGAGAAGAATAGATGGTCCCTGGATTCAGCAGCAGTAGAACAGAATTCACAATGCACAGGAGTAGACGCATTCCACTTTCTCATGCGATCTTTAGTGTGCAATTTGTTGAGACAAGCCAGCCAAGAGATGAATGATAATCGTGGAATATTACCTGGGAACCATACCAGTTTATGCCATGGAGCACGAGGTCCCTTGTTACGGATTTCATTCCAAGCAGCGGCAACAGCGAATTTGGGTTTGAGGCACCATAGAAAGGTGTCGTTGGGGGCAAAGGCAACCGAGTGCTGCAGCGACTGAACAGAGGTGTCACAGCTCCTTGGCCATATCCACGTAGAATCTCTGTACACACTAGAGAGTTTGGCTTGTTGTCTAATAGAAGGAAAAGTATTGCAACCGTTAGGGAGAGAAGTTGCTAGTGGACCGGCTGCTGACCACGGATCATACCAGAAAAAGATGGATTCTCCATTCCCTACCTTACAAGTAATATATTGAATTGCAATGGAGCGAAGATTTAGGATTTCCTCCAAGACCACGAGGAGCAAGATGGAACTTGGATAGACCATATGGATCTCTGCTTCAGTAGGTATGTCCGTGCCCAAGCAATCCACAAAGACCCGGCATTGGTCAACAACAACCAAAGTTGCTTGAGAATACAAGCCTTATTCCAAGAACACAAATCTCGTACTCCTAGTCCACCTTCGCTCCGGGGAAGGCATAGTTTGGACCATTTGACTTTAGCTCCCCTTGCCGAATCCGTGGAACCTTTCCATAAGAAAGCAGAACAGATCTGTTCAATTCTTCGAATAATACCTTTAGGTAGTATGAAGTGAGAGCACCAGAATTGAGTCATGCTGTGAAGGACTGATTTGATCAGTTGTAGTCGACCTGCATAGGAGAGGGAATGGGCAATCCAGCTTCTTACTCGGGCAGTCACCCTGTCGACTAAGGCCTGACAATCCTGAGCTTTAAGTCTCGAAGTAACCAGAGGCACACCCAAATATCTCACCGGGAGGGTTCCTTTTTTGAAGCCAGAGGCATTCACCAATAGATCAGATTGAGCTCTAGGGATGCTGGTGGTATAAAACTCAGTTTTATCTGAGCTTATCTTCAACCCGGATAAGGCATAGAATTCATCAAAAGCCTCACAAATGGACCTGTAGGAACTTGCTGCACAATCAGTGAAAATAAGTATGTCATCTGCGAAGATGAGATGAGTGAGATCCAACCTTTTGCATTTAGGATGATAGCCTAGCAGTCCATGAGTCGCTTTAGTGTCAAGTAGTTGCGTGAGGACCTCCATCGCTAAGACAAATATATAGGGGGAAAGGGGGTCCCCTTGTCTGAGACCTTTCTGTCCTTTGAAAAAACCCACCAACGAGCCATTAACTGAAATGGAGAACCATGTAGATGTAATGCAACCTTGAATCCATTTGATGAATTCAGGAGGAAAGCCCACTGCAGAAAATAAGTTGAGAACAAACTCCCAGTTCAGAGAATCAAAGGCTTTGTACATATCCACTTTAATAGCACTACGTGGAGAGATATGAGCTCTATGATAGTTGTGTATCAATTCATGGGCCAGCAAGACATTATCAGAGATAGATCTACCTTGAATAAAAGCTGCTTGATTTGGACTAATGAGAAATGGAAGAGCAACCTTCAATCGATTAGCCAATAACTTTGCAATACATTTGTAAATGGTAGAGCAGCAAGAGATCGGCCTATAGTCCCGAATAGATGAAGCATTAGGAATTTTGGGGATCAAAGCAATGATAGTGGCATTAACTTGCCTGTCGAGTAAACCTGTGCGAAAAAAGTTTTGTATAGCTTGAATAACAGAATCGCCAACAATAGGCCAAGAATCCATGAAAAAATTGGCATTGAATCCATCCGGCCCTGGTGCTTTGTTGCCTCGCAATGAGAAGAAGGTGTTCTTAATTTCTTCAGCAGTTACCTCAGCTCGCAAAGCAGCCACAGCATGCGAGGGGAGCTCCTTTCCCATAATTGCTGCAAGTTGAGAGATAGAAGAAGAGATTTGGTGATTCCTCACCCCCAGCAAGTTGTAAAAGTAGGATTCTACCTCTGTCTTAATCTCCATCATAGAGTTCAGCTGATGACCATTGTCATCTATGAGTGAGCGAATAAGATTCTGAGATTGCCTTACTTTGACAGCTTTATGGAAGAAGGAAGAGTTTTGATCACCCAGTTTGAGCCATTGAATTCTCGATTTCTGTCGTAAGACAGCTTCCTGAGTATATGCCAGATTGTATATCTCCTGTCTCAACTCGTCCTCAGACTTGAGCATATGATCTACAGCCACACTTGACATGGTAATCCTTTGCAAAGAATGTAGTTTCTGCTGTAGAATATCAAGTTGTCCTAGTTGCACCTTGTCTTGCTGTGAGAAAACTCGAAGCTCTTGTTTTAAAACTCTCAATCGATAGAACAGTGCAGCCATTGGTGTAGCATGGGAGGGGGCGCTCCACACCCTTCGGACCAGAGGCAAGAAAGTGTCATAAGAGCTCCAATGAGTGTAGTACTTGAATGGCTTAGGTCCTGCACTTGACAAATGCGCAAGAGTAAGAACAGAAGGAGAATGATCTGACATGCCCGGTTCTAGAAAAATGGCTTTTGAGAAGCTGCCCTTATCAACCCAGTGCTCGTTGACCATAATTCTATCAAGCTTACGCAGTTGCAAGTCATCATTGCGTCTGTTTGACCAAGTAAAGTAACAGCCAGTAGCCGGGTGGTCTACGACTCGGATGTCAGCGAACAAGGTTTCCAAGTCACACATTCCTTGGTCCTTACTGAGAGATCTGTTGCGACAGTAGACCTCCGAAGGGCTGGTTGTAGCATTGAAGTCACCCAGAATGCACCATGGGAGAGACATAGAGGCTTGCCTAGCTCGCAAGCTATTCCAGAGGGATAATCGTTCCTCCCTACGATTCTCTGCATAAATAAAGGAGAAGCAAAGCGGTCCAAAGTCAGTAGTATGGATTATACAATGTAACTCTTGACTGGTGATGGTTAAGACAGAAAGTTGCACTTCTTGTCTCCAGAAAATCCAGATACGACCATTCCTTGCACACGAGATATTACTAGAGTGATCCCATTGCCGCCATCTATGCAGCAATTTAGCCTCCTTACCCAGCCGAATTCTTGTTTCCAGTAAACACATAACATCCACTTTGTGAGCAGCAACATGGTCGTGGATAAAACCATGTTTAAGGGGATCATTACATCCCCTCACATTCCAACAGGAGATAATCATGAAACAGAGTCCAGGTCGTGAGACCCTTTCCCTTTTTTCCTTCCTTTCTTGCCTCGTTTAGATCCAACAATGGGAGTATCTTCGGTGTCCCTGAAGCCTATCTTACCCGGCATGGTGTTGCTGACCAACCTCTGAGCATCATCAGACAAGCAGACGGTTACCGGTGAGCTTGTATTTGAGCTAGAAGGAAGGCATGTAGAAGAGCCGACCTGGTTGTCCTCAGAGGCCTTGTCTTGAATGTCCAGACAAACAGCAATTGGGACTTCAACCTTCTCGGCCTGAGAGGTGGGTTGAGTGGGCGCCTCCTCATCATCCAAGCAGCTAGGTAATTCTTGAAATTGTTCAGATTCAGATGCAGGAGCAGGAGGCTCTAAGCTCTCTGCCTTCTCCTCACTATTCTCAGGCGTCACATTAGTGATTTTGTCCCCACAATCATGACCAAAGGAATTGCAAGCAACACATCTCGCAGGGAGCCAAGGAACCACAACAAGGATTTCAGTGAAGGAGTTCTCACCTGCTTCAACTTGTATAACATTGGGTATCTCATCTTCAACATTCATCTCAATGCATATTCGTGCAAAATCAAGGTGGGACAGATTAGCAGTACCCCTGTCCATGTAGAGTGGTTTACCCACAGCACTGGCAATGTAACTGAGGCAGGTATTATTATATAAATGCATAGGAATGTTACGGAAAATAACCCATAATGGAATTTTTTGGAGATTGATAGAACCAGCAGACAGAGAAGGGTCCCACCTCTGAACCACAAACAACTTACGACCAATATACCATGGTCCATTCTCCATAACCCATTGCAGAAATTTCAAATCTGCAAATTGCAAGATGAAAAGTTTTCCTTTTTTCGCTACAGTAACCCGAGATTTCTTCCCCCACATTCTGTTAACCGCTGAAACTACTAGTCTGTAGTCAGGAATCTCACCAACAAACCAACCGACCAAGCAGTTCTCCCATTTCTTCACGCCCTCAGCTACCGCTTCAGATGGGATCTTCACGACTCTGTTCTCGGAAGCCTTCACCTGAGGTACAAAGGACAGCCTTTGTTCTTCCTTCTCAGCAAACAGACTCCTCCAGGACGAAGGGAGTGACGAAGATGAGGTACCACTGGCCTTGATTGGACGATCTTTACCAAGTTCTGGGAAAGATTCCCTCTGCAACTCCATTGTTCTTCGAAGAAGATGAGAAAACAGCCGAAATTGGGAAAAGATGGACGGTGGATGGGGAAAGGTGTGGACGCGTGTCAATAGATGGAGACCTTACGGACTAGGAAAAGAGAGCATTTTCTCTCTCTCTCACTAACCCATCTCTCTCTGGCCTCTAGTTAAGCTATTGGATTACGGGCTTTTTGTAGTTATACATGTTTTAACTGTGTGGTCGACGAGTATAATTGCGGTTAATCTATGTTGTCTGAAGGTTAAGATACATAAGCATTGATCGATGAGCATATGGGAAACAAAGCCATGTGAAGCATCATCATCATTATCATTATCCGTATAGCAAACCTCCAGACACCTCGGAGTTGTACTTCTCTGTCTGTCTGTCTGTCTGTAGAGATCATGCCTAGTATACGTATCTGTACCTCTTGTACAAGTACATTTGATCAAAAGTTACTATTATATTCACTTAGTATCTCTGTTCAACTTACCAAGATTTCAACTGAGGTCTATTAGGATAATCGGATTCATGGAATACAAATTCGAGAGAATTCCCGCATCAGAAATTTTGTTGCGTTGGAAATTTGATTTTTTTTTAAAAAAAATTATTAGAAAGTAAAATTGCAAGTGTTGAGTAAACAAGGTAGTTTAAATTTTACAATTTACATTTTTATTTTAATATTATATTGGTGTATCCATTTATTGTTGTTTAAATAGCTAGGTCAATCGAGTCGATCACGTTGTCGCATTGTCACGAATTCGGTGAATTTCTCATATTCATTAGCTTTTTTAACTGTGACACAACATGGAAACCAAATGGTGGAAAGGATCAGTTTGGCAGCATCAAAGGGCACATTTTGATTGTACATTATGGTGAGTAATATCCACAAAGGAGACAGCCAATTCCTTCTGAGTTGATTTGATCATTGAAGAATGCTTCACCTTTTATAATGTCTTGGATAGACATGCTTTATTGGATATCTAGGTCCACCAAAAGTTCAAGCACACGTAACAGCTCAGCGGCTCAGATAATTCGTCGTTTCTTCTTTCAAATAAGCTCTCAAATTGGAATGATGCAAATGAAAATGGTGTACAATTTGAGGGTTTTACTCATTAACGGACCAATCCAGTCTGAACTTAAATTAGTCATGATCCAATATAATCATGGGACAGTGTAATCCACATAAAAAAAGATAAAAGTAGGAAGAAATGTAAAGCCCAAGCAAAAGCATATGTATTGGGGGAGGGAGGGCCCATACATGACTTAGGATATGGTCTTCCTCCACTCTTTCTCAAGCTATTCCCCTATTGCTGAGATTTCCCATGTCTGTAATATACTAATTACATACAGGACTTTCTTCTCCAATAACAGGCAAAAGCCTTCGCTCATTGGATCTACTCCTACATCCTCATTATTCATTGCACTATCTCGATAATTTTTTTTTACAATAAAAAACGGTAGTCTAACGGTTCAAAGCCTACTCTATTTAGCAAAGTCAATGTCATGAGATCAAACAACGCTCTAAACAATTGCCAGAGGGGCTCTTGAGCCTATATTTAATAGACACAAGTTTCTTAAATTATACTAAAATTAGTGGTGATATGTTGACGGGTCAATATTAGTATTGATTATTTAGTTTGTCTGATATTTTTATGATTAGACATGAAGCATGACCATTATGTAAAGGAAATAACCGAGTCCTCATTATTACTACTCTCATTCTTACTGATTGTAAAATAAAAGTTTCATGATGCGATGTGGAGTCAGCAGTCATATCAACAACATGTGAGGACGTTAGCCCAAAATTGAGGATTTAAACGACAGTGTTACAAAAAAAAAATTTTTTTAAAAAGTTTTGCTTTTACATGAAAATATTACAGTACGTAAAGTTCTTTTCTTGTCGGTGCAACTTCCCCGCCAGACGCAATTAGCTCAGGCCGGGGTAGCGATCCTGGCTAGTTCAGAGCACATGCAAGGCTGAGTCCATCAAGAGCCCGGTCTCGTATAATTTCCAGCTCTATCACGACCGTACGGTCCGCTCGATTTCAGGATAAAAGTTGAAACGTAACCGAGTTTACGAGTTAAACAGTTGAGTTCGACAACCGGCACAGTCATGTCCGCACGTATGATTCTCGACATTGCTTGAGAATGAAATGAAAATACGGCCGGTTTATTTTGATAGTGAAAGATTACATTCCGGAACTCCAAACAACTTCGCAATTGTTCGATGAGGGGAAAACCTCAAAATCTACAATTCCAAGCCAGAGAGACCGCTCCATCAGATTCAATCGACAGTGATCTGTACAACGTCGGTGTTTTCGGTTTCGAACCGATACAGACCCTCTGATTCCCATATCCGGAATTATGGATACGGTGCTGCGTTGCAATGACTTCCCGGAACCTATATCCAAGTAGAGTTCCTCAGTATTGATTCCTCGATGCAGGATGCCTACTCCGAGTTCGAGTGGATGGATGCTGAGTTCATCTGCCATATCTTGACTGAGGCCGAGATGTTGGCATCCGTGGCATTGTTGAACAAGAATATCCGGTCGTTCCCGTAGATCGCCCGTGTCGGGTAGACCCGAGATGTGATGCAAGCTCTCCCGCCTTGAGCAAAGCCTTCTACTATCGAGTGATCCACCTAGAAACAAGATTATTTAGGCATCCAGAGGTTCAGTACACAAATTTCAGAACCCGAGTCAGTCGAACCAGAAGATTCCGGTAAGCGATTCAAGAAGCTCACCAGGATCCTCAGGGACAGTTTCTCTCCTTCTAGTACAGGAACGAAGCTCCCGTAGATTTGCTTGTTCACATCACTTGCCTGGGAAGACCTGCAAATTTACGAGATGATGTTCGTAACCGCTGTTGCATCAAGACTGCTCTTCTGAAATCTAAATTGTTATGTAAAATCAGGATTATTCTTTAACCTAATCGACATGGGATTGAACAGATACCTCGATTGGTCAGTGCAGAATGAGGTCTTGAGAATGCCATTGCTCGCTTTAGAGACATAGAAATGCACGGAGGTTTGCTCCGACCGGCTCTGGTCGGCCAGGACAAGCAGGCCAAAAGGCCCCAGAGAGCCCCGCTGGGCGGCACCGCCGCTTTCAGCGCAACTGAATTCCTCGTCAGCGTCCGGTGCCAACTCCAGGGCCGCCTTATCGATTTCAAACTCCGCAACTATATCGGCCTGTCAAAGATTAACAATTCCATTGAGCTAAAGATTACCTTACTTATCAAGTGTGATTCTTACGGAAAAACATCAAACTACCTGCGAGGCTGATCCAACATCTAACGGAATCACCGAACCTGCCTCAACCTGTATGTTGTTGAACTCTTGGCCTTCAAGTCTCAGGCTCTCGATCTCCTCCACCGGCCACTGAAGCAGATGAGTACCCGTCTTCTGATCCAGAACCAACGTTCTCGGAATGCTCTGAAACACAAGTTATTGTAAGGACTGCGATTGAGTTCGAATTTGAAAAGAGGCGAATTTTTTGGATAGAAAGCAGACCAGAAAGACAAGGAAAAGTACCTGAACAGAAGCCCAGCCCTTCATAACATCAGTAATTTCACTGTCCGATTCACTGATCCAGCCCCACAGGATCCTCCTCTTCTTGCTCTGGTCATAAAATGTCTTGGAAGCATAAAATATGCCATAATCGTACCTAAGCCCGATCCCGACATCAATCTCGGGGTTGTCTGGTGTCCACTTATTGGCCTCCTCATCATACGTCCCGATTGCATAGTAATCGTGCCGATCATCGTCGAGGCTCACCTTCATGATGTGTTTCACCCCTTCCCCATTGGTTGATGTATCGAGCCCGTTCTCGGAGTTCATCGAGATGGGGAAGAAGTCGACGCACTCCCACATCCCAGTTCCGGGAACAGTGTGGAGGACCCCAGGCAGGAGCCTGTAGGTCTTGAAGTCGTCGGTCTCATAGACAAAGGCCATCCCGGTCCTGGTTCTCCGGACCTTGGAGCCAATCGTGATTCGCCACTTGCCCCGGGACGTGCGCCAGGCGGTGGTCGGGTCCCGGAAGTCCTGCTCGTGGATTCCTCGGGGCGGGCCTATTATGGGGTTCCTAGGGTACTTGACCCATTCGAGGAGGAGCGGGTCGGATAGGTTCGCCGGGTAGGCGAGGTTCTGGACCTGGGCCGACTCATTCGATGAGCCCGTGTAGAGAAGATGACCTGGCCATTGGGGAGGATGGTGGCGGACCCGCTCCAGACACCGGTCTGGTCATACCAGTGGTCTGTCACCATCGCCAGAGGGAGGTGGGTCCAGTGGACCAAGTCGGACGACACGGCGTGGCCCCAGACTATCTTGTTATCCCATATTGCACCTTCCGGGTTGTACTGGTAGAAGAAGTGGTACAAACCCTTGTAGTACATCGGACCTGCAGACACCATACATATCGACTTTGAGATCGCCCTCAGTCTGAAACAATGGGTCCGTATGGATGTTCCAAGGCGAACCGGGACTAGATTTGACGGTTCATCAGTTGTTATTAATCTATTAAATTTCAGTGCTAGATACCGATTCGACGTTCAAAGGGTTCATAACGAAGATCGAACATAAATAACGGCTGAGAACGCTTACCGTTCGGATCTGATGAAGCAGAATGAAACCAGATGTGTCGTGTCGGCGGAAGCAGGGAGCCAGTGTGCCGGACAAGGGAGAGAACATAGATCAGCATGTAATTAAAGTAATTAAAAAAATCGATAACAATGCCAGCTGAAAGAAATTAGTAATAGTGACGTGGATTTTGAAATTAACGGCACCTTAAACTATGATTAATTAAGTAATTAATTAAATGATAATGTTTATTTACAGAGGGATTTTGGACGTGGGCACTAAACATTGTTGGAGGAGAGAGGCTTCGAAGAACCTTTCTGGGAGAAAGTTAAGCACCTTTTTTCTCAAAATTAGTTCGAAAGAGACATCAATTTAAATTAAGTAAAAGTAAGATAAAAAGAGGTCGGCCCAGTGATATTATCCTTATTTCATCACGATTAAAGTGTTCAGACTTCAATTCACACCCTTAAAATGTGTGATTACTATAAAATTTGATTAGTACAAAAAATGATTTTAAAATTGGCTATAATTTAAGAATTTCACATGTTTAAAACGTATAATCATCACTAAATTACATAACAAAATTTTAATTCAGATAAAATGATATTATCATAAAGTTTTAAATTTTGTTGTCCAACCAAAAGTACAACTGTGGTCCATTTTGCTTCAGTGCCTCAACTATGGAAAAAACTATTGAATGTGAAATTAATGTATGGAAAAAATTATAGAGAAGTTATGTATTTTCCTTTTTTTTTATTTCGAATCTTATATTTTTCACTTTGCCAATTTATATATTAAGGGTTAACTATCATACAATTTAGCCCATTCCCCGAAGGATCATATATTAACGGACCATAACATGGCCCTAACGTCTTCCTCGACGGTCTACATTTACTGATGTGACATGTGCACGTGATGTCGCGTGTACTTAACATGATGACTTGGATTTTTTTAAGATTTAGATTAATTAAAAATTATTATTTTTTTAAAAGGAAGGAATGAAGAGGAGAGGCCAACCATGAACCAGACAGGGAAGTGGCCCCTCCGCCGCACCCCCTATTTCTCTCTTTGTGAAATTTCAAAGAGAGAAAGGCGGGGTCCAGCGGAGAGGCACTCTCCGTCCACCTCGCTCTTTTGGACAAGGTTGCCGGAGGCATTCTGTCGGATGGCCTCCTCCACTGGGCATTCCTTATTCTTCTCTTTTTGTGAAATTTTTAATTAGTTTAAATTTTTTTTAAAAAAAGCCTGCATCAATGGTTACGAGATATCACGTGCACATGTCACATCAGCAAATATAATGTTGTTGTTGATGCCATTAACACGACCACATCATCTGTTAATGGTTCGAAAAGGCTAAAGACAAGGCTAAGCTGCCTTAGAGAATCAAGTATCAACTCAACCAAAGTAAAACACATAAGATGGCATTAAAAAAAAAGATAAATATGTTGGATTTCCATGTTAATTTCCTCCATTAATATATATGCATGTAAATTCACATGTTTCGAGTTTTACAAAACAAAGCAAGATAAATAACTGTAGAAAAATTCTACGGTTCAGTTACTGAATCATTTAACAGTGTAATTAAATAGCTTATAATGAATAATTCAGATCAAAAGGATTCCAAATTGTATGAAGGGAACAGTGATTTACTTGTTAACTTGGTGAAAGTACCACCAATAAAAAGCTTTGAAAAGTTCAAGCTCCCTTTTTTTTTTAAAGGCCTTATGGACATTCATATGTGTCCTTCTCCGATTCAGGGAAAAGATTCCGCCATGCATGAACAGTGACATGATGGATGATTCCTCAGGAAAAGCTAAACACCTTTCATAATCCCCAGAACTTAGAATTAAAAGAGATATGGAAGCCATGTCCTAGTATTTAATAAGAATCAACACACGTACCGTTCATCCAGTTCTTCTTCGGCTGGAAATGGAAGCCCGTCCGCTGCCACGAGAGCATGTTGTTCGTCCACGGGAACGGCGGTGCCGTGCTAGTCCCGGTGAACGCACGGTTCAACTTCTCGGAGACCCCCTGGGGTCTGCCGCGAGAAATGGGCATCGCTTCCACGGAAGGCCTGGCCCCTTCCCATGTCGATAATGCTGAATCATCATCGCTCTCTAAGACAGGGCTGCGCCTTGTATCGGTCAGGAGGCCGATGCAGATACCGGCAATCAACAGAATGGAGAGGCCGACGGAGACCCCCTTGACAGACGGCCACCAGCGTCCGGCTTTGAGGCTGCCGCCGAGGAGTGGGGTGGAGGAGGAGGTAGGGTCCTCGATGTGGTGGTAAGACCCGGCGGCTTCTTCCGGGGCCATGAGAAAATGGTTGAGGCTGTTCGGTGTTCACCCCCCAAGAAAACAGAAACGAGTTTAAGATGATAAAATTGTGGGGGAGAAAACAACTCGAATGGATTAGGTGGGCAATGTGCGTGAGGGTTTGCGTGTGCGAAAGGCTTTTTATAGGTTTGATTTTGAAATGAATTGGAAAATTGAGATCATGTACAGAAACGAGATCTGTATCGGTAGTACCGTTCTCAACATTAGATCAAAAGATCATTAGTTAAATTCTCATCAATGAGACTTCATAGATCCTTTATGGCCTCTTGCTTTTCATCTTCTTTTCCACCTATATATCTTGCTTGTAGGCCCGGAAAAAAAAAAAAAAACAGAGATGATGCTGCTTGGGAGGGCAGGGGAGAGAGGCTGGGAGGCTGTCAGACGGAAACAGGGAGACGATGACGATGTCGGATGATCGGATCCGGCGGCTGTTAAGGAACCGGAGATTCCTGGGGGCAGTGGAAACAATTTTTTGGGCTGATGCGTATAATAAAAACGGAATCAAGTAATATAAATATATGAATCAGTTGAGATGATTTTTATTTTAATCTCTTTAAATATTTTGTTCGAGAGAATATACGATACGAAAATATTTATTATTTGGATATGATTTGGAAGATTTTGAACGATATCAAAATATATTTATTTTTGTGATTCTGTATTTTTAGCAGAGAAATATCTTCAATATTTGATATATTCATATCCTATAAATAAAAGCACTATCTGCACTATTTACCGTGCGGGAATTTTTCTTGATCTCTTTCTCTATACAATTTCTATGTTTAAAATCTCTAGTTTCGTAAATTTAAAAAAAAATCAACGATTGAGAGATCTAATCTTTAATGGACCGATTCGGCTCGTGCATGGAGAGGGAATGATATATCAAAATTATATCGTGGATATCAAGAAATGTTGATTGCGTTGACGACAGCCATAGAACATGAGTTTCAATTTGGGTGGGATTGACCAATTCTTAGTCAAATGCAATTACCTGCGATTACGTGCGCCAGCTTCTAAGATTGCAATCGAATGTTAATACGGAGCTTCGGATCCCGAGCTAGCTCTAGGTTCGAGTTGCATTCCACCCCTGATCACAACTCATCCAATCCGCTAATTCTTCAACATCAGTCGGTTCGGACCTCCACTCCGTTCCATCCAAGCTTCATATTTGGTCATGGACAGATCCCCCAGGTTCGGGTCCACAAGCACTGATAATTGCCCTATGAATATTCGCTTTCACTATGGCTCTAGCTGGTTCCCTTAACCAAGCTACTGTCTATGTGTCGCTGGCTCATTCCGGGCTCCTCCAACTACTTGTGAGCTGACGGTTTCGTGTCCTATTTCACTCCCCGATGGGGGTTCCTCTCTCCCTTCGCTGTCGGTCGCCGGAGAGAATTTAGCCTTATAAGGTCGTCGTTTGCAAGGGATTCTGTTCGGGACCGGAAGGGATCAAATTGGATCACCTTAAAGGACCGTAAAGTTTTCGATTATGCGCATTTCTCTGTCTACGCAACGGTTGGAATGGACGAGGAAAATGGTATACTTGTCGCGGGCAGATTACACCTTGTTGCAAATTATTTGGCAAATATTTCACTCTAACAAAGCAATTCCGTGTCACGTTTGATTACAAAATTCAAAAGTGCAATGATATCTTACAAATAATGAATTTTCGGCCGACACCATCAAGTTTTATTGATGTGGGAGCTCACATGGACGTCGCGAGTAAACAGTGCGGATGTGCCGCACTTATCGGAGGGGAGACCCCAATCGCCGCTCCCTTCGCCTGTCTGCACGACATAATATTTATAAATCCGATGAGTCTTGATAAATTTATATTCAAATCGGGTCAGGTCGGATAAACTTCATTGTGAGGTAAAAGTCTCGTAATTATGACTGTTCATCATCAACAGGGTTCGAACTGAACACATTATTTGTGAGGAGATGTACTGAATTATCCCTGACTAATCCACGTGAAATTTGACATGAGGGCTATGACTGTAAAATTGATTCAACGATTTTGCTGTGGCTGAAGGTCAAATTGCAAGGGGAGGAGGCTGATTGGTAACATGAAACTTCTTCATCTCCAGCCATGCCGACCATGAAACGAATCTTTGAAACGTAACATGTGATTATTTGAATATTGAATTGCTGTTGTCATCCGAGGGGCCAATGGGAAGGAAGGCCACATCTGGGGTTGTCGTGATGATTGGTGCAATCTCGAGGAAGTTCCAAAGAATTTTCCAAACGTTTTTTTCAAAAAAAAATTACCAAATTCCAATTTCAACCACGTGATCCTTGTCGAGCACATGATCATCAGAGATCTGCCCGCATTATTCTTGTGATTCTGTGTACGTATAATATTTATTTGTCGTGGAGGTCCACGAATCTAATAATAGCAAACCCAACAAATCTAGAGTCATCTTTCATAATAAGAATCTTAGGTGTTTAAGAATAACCAAAGTAAAAAAACAAAAAAAAAAAACGTGATTATATCTCGAAAAGTAACAAAATCATACAAGTAAAAATTGACTGTGGTCAAAAGGTAAATAGTCTCCACAGGGTATCGATTAATTTTCTCGTAGATTAACTGAACTGGGATTGTATTTTCTACGATTGCATGTACGGGTGAAACACGCTAACAGGCTAGAGATACGTGATTACGTGAAATCTTTAGTTAAGGATGGATGGCTGTGGAGAAATGGATTAGGTGGGTGGGCGACTGAATGAATGAATGAATGATGGCACTGACACCGACGAGGAGATTAACAAAGGGGCTCATGACTAGCTGCTGATTCAGACTTGGATGGCGATCGCTCCTGCTTATTATTTTTTATTCTTCTGTTTTTACGGGTTACAAGGAATGGCAAAATTAAAAAAAGGTGAACAGATTGAACTCTCTTGACCGCCTTCAAGCTAGATTCAAAACAGATTTAGCAATAAAAGTAGAAAAACGGGAACCAAAGAATTAAAAAAAATTCGAATGGCAAAATTAAAACGTAAAGGGTGATACTACTGTACTAAACAGTTCTTTTTCGGTGCGTAAGAGACCCGTAAACTTAAAATGAGTTATAAATAAAAGAAAAATCAAAGGCTCGATAAGTTTTGCCGGTAAAAGTTAAACTCACAAACTCGTAGTCTTAGCCTCACACATCAAACCCCATTTTCTTCTCTGTCTTCTCCTCCTGTCCATATGCAAGAATGGAGAATGTTACAAAGTCTTGGAAGTAATAATTTGTGGGCTTGTCCTACCAAAAAAAAAAAAAAATTTGTGGGCTTGATGACCTCCCGTCCCGTCCACACAAAATTTAATATAAAATACGTAATAATTTCTGCTTACTATTGGCCACAAGAATTGCGGATCGATGAATCGGCACGGCCGAACAGACATGTGGCCAGACCCCACCAATAATGCTCCTCCCCGATGATGTAACGACTGTGCTTTTTGTCCCCTCCTACACCAATAATTCGCATTCATTGACAAGAATACAAAATGATAAGAACGAGCAAGAGGACAGCTCGGACACGTGTTATGCTTGCTTACCTCCCCATGTCCCTATGTCCCAATGTCCCCACTCCATCCCATTCTTTCTACGGTAACATCCCCACCTCGACATCCATCAGCACGACACACCCATGTTCTAAGAATTATTGTAAGTCGCAAGATTCCATTCAAATCGGTCTCGAGATTTCAGAGCTGGTGGGTAGACGACCCCGTGTCATTTAAGCTTGTATTATCCCCGATGTGACTCTCACTGCGTGTTCTTACATGGTAATATGTTAGTAGTAGCAGTTTGATGAGAAGTCCATCTTCGATAATGAGTACAAAATAGGCTAACTTTCTTTCACTTTGGCCATGCATGGAGGAGGAGAAATTCTTTGGGTGGGCTGAACGAGCTCGCCACGTTGGTAATGGACTCCTTAGAAGAGAATTGCTCGCCATATATAGGAACCCGGGACTTGGTGGGACTTTCATTTGAATCATGCTATTGAGAAGAGGTTAAACTCTTGGCTTAGAATCAGTGAAATTTTAAACTGCTTCAAAGACTAAGAAAACATAGAAGGTATATCCCTAATACCATAAACCCTAATGCGTTTCATCTCTCGAAAATGCCCGTTGCTCGATATTCTTAATTAATAAGTCATCATTATGGATGGCAATGACCGGATTGGATGAGTATATAAAAATTTGAATATGCCACTTACCTTGGCTCGTCGGTTCGGTCTGATCCATGACTTGCCACGTCTAGTTCAAGCCGACTTGACTCATCCTGTCTTGACAAAAATTGCAAAATTTTTTTTAATATGTATATTTTAAAATATAATATAAATTTACATCTTCATAATGATATAGTCAAACAAAATTAACATAACTAAAATTCACACAATTTTAACAAAATAAAATAAACAACATCTAGTTTGTTAAAATACGAGTTCTCCTAGAATCGGGTCGGCTGATGGGCTCGGGTCTAACCTGATCCGTATGTGGTTTGGTTACGATCTGCCCGTTTTAGCACAGGCCAGATCATGACCATCTAACCGAGTCGAACCGGGTTGGATCTCGCAGGTCATGATCGTGAATGTAACCAAGCAACTACCCAAACGAATCATATTTTCTCTCTACCACTCTCCTTGTCCCTTGATCTCTTTCCTTGCTCTCCGTTTTTTATTCCAAATTATTCGTTTCTTCAATCGAAACATTACGGAAGAAATGGCACAGCCGACGGGCTTGATGAGTTGATTCCGGCTTAACCTAGAACTAGAATTTCTATAAAATTAAAAATAGGTCTGCGCATATATTTGATGAGGCTGATAATGTTCAAGTCTTGTTGAATAGATATATCATCAATATATACGTACATAGGCATGCTGAAACGTACGGTTATAGAAAATTTAACGCGAGGCGAAAGTCAATGAAAAGTTGAACGACCAATTTGACGAGGGACAAAATAGGATAATTTTACAAAATTACATTTGAAATTAGTAAAATTCATATAAAATTAAATTTCACGGATTTTCCCGAATTTATGGGATGATAGCTCCGCTGGTTAAAATCCATCCCTGTAGTGTAAGAATGGCAAATAGGAACATGAAATAGTCCTGCAAATCGGGGAGAGAATGTCAAGGCATTTAAACTAAGATATAATGTCGATCGATGAGTAATTTGGGTAAAGAATAAGTGGGGAGATCTACTTTTATCTACAAATCGCAATGCATGATCCCGATGCCTCTGGATTTTACCTTCTTTTTAATTACCTGCACCCACATGACTATGCCTCCCGCAGAAATTTTGATTTTGTTTAGAGCAAAAGAGACGGGAGGATTGTCATTTTGCTGCTGCCAGACACATGGGGGCATCGACTCAATCCCTATGTATATGTCACATCTTATACCAAGAGTTTTTATTCTGTTCAAATCCAGTGATCAGGAAATGGATGACATTCTTAAACTCTGAAAAATTATTAAATTTACACGCAAATTTTAGTAATTTTATATATATATATATATATATATAACTAAGCTATTCCTAAAATCTATCATTTCACGTTTCATTTAGTTTCGCCACTAATTTCTGAACTTGTCCATGTTCAAATCCTTGAATGCTTGCGTGATCTCATTAAGAGCTTTTCAAAGGAGATTTTAACTTACGATGTCATAAATTACTCATAAAGAAGACATACGGACTAGTCTTTGAGAGTGGTGTGTTCAACTAGCATCGGTTTTAATAAATTATCACTGATATGATTCCAACAATGGGATGGAACACATATATCCTTTTCCTTTTGTTCCATTGTATAATTTGTGATTCGTCGTACCTAGCAAGGTTGAAAAAAGCTGAAAACCAAATGAAGAAAAATACGATTATCAATCAACAAATTAAGAAGGAAGAATTGAGGAACTGATTTTGGTGCAAAACTCGGGTTTAGAACTAAGAGATTGTAGGTTCGACCCTCGCGTGGAAGTTAGTGTCCCTCTATTTCTCTTTATTTTCTTTCCTTGTATCCAACTTATAGATTGCTGTCCCATGACCGAAAAAGAAAAAGGGTAGAATCAAACCACTGGAGCGAAACACGTATTGACTCCACAAGTTCCCCAGGCCCATGGAGCCCTTTCCAGATAACTAAATGGGCTTAGGAACTTGAATGAGCCCCGGCCAATCGTTTGGGTTAGCTATTCGCCCGTAACTCGTAAAGCAAATCAATTGTGACGAAGGGGAAGAAGCAGCTTCCGATATTTATTGATGATCACCAAGAGTACGAGGTGGTAAAAGGCAGGTCTTTTGGAACGACTGACTCAGTCACTCTGGATGCGATGGCGGATCGAAACAAAACACTTGAAATTTGGAGCCAGAAACGGTTTGCCCGTATTGTTGATATGAGCAACTTGATGGTCAGGAAAACAGCACGAGTTTAGACGTTTGGGGGAGGCCAGATCTTCCCAAATAACTCCTCGACTCGCTTTGCTTGGTTCATGTAACCATCGAGCCCGGCAGCGAGTAGCTCCACAGAAGCTGGCCCCATTGCTGATGCAAGGGTCAGTTGATCCCACTTGACGAGCTGAGACGAAAAACACATATTTTCAATCAAAGTTCAAGGAGGTGAGATGAGAATAACAAAGCTTAAATAGACCTTCCATGCAGTTGATCCCACACCAGCGGTGGGAAGGGCGAAATTTCTTGCTATGTAGGACATAGCAATGTAGAAGCTTACCTCTTCTTCACTGAACTGATAGGTGGCGGCAGTCTCTGGGGACAGCCTCCTGACGAAAGAATACTTCTCATCAGGTGCAGTAATAGATTCTTTAAGAGACTGCAACACTTTCAGTGGGGCAATTATATAGTCCACCCTGCATAGCATATAAAAGGCACTTGCCATGGTGTATGAAAAGTCCTTACTGTAAAGCAAGAGAGAAACCGAGATAAAGAGATGCAGAACTCTATAATTACCCCAAAAGACTGAATAGATCCTGCTTGTTTCGTACTGCTGCTGCCATCAACTTAGATTTATGTCCATACTTGTGAATGTAATTATACACCTTTGCGACCTGCATGATGAATTGGAATTGCACATAGGTTTTCAATTTCGAATATATCCCTGAATATGTCCTGCTTTGGCAGAAAACAGATTGGGCTTCTGAGGTTGAAAAGACCCTCCTAGCAGTTAATTGAAACTACGGTTCTCATTTCCCTGATGCCATGGGCGAGTTAATAGGTAGAAACCATGATTGTATGAATGAACAGTGCGGACATTTCTTACTCTTGTTTTGGTATATTTTAATCATATTATTGTCCCAAAAAATGATTAACCAAATGACAAATAACTGAGAAGAAACAAAAGATATTGAGCCATATAAGTGATAGTATAACTAACCAAAGCCAATCCAGGATCCTCGCCCCTCTTAATAGCAGCATCCACCTCTGGGTCACCAGAATGATTCCGGGCCCAGTCCTGAAAAACAATGATAAGTATGAGGGGAAACAAACGAAACTCTTATAATACGATGATATTCAACAGAGGGGGGCAGTGTTACCCGAAGGCGTCCCACAAAAATCTGAATAACAGAAGCACCAGCTTGGGCTGCTGCTGCAGCTTGAGCAAAGCTGAAGATAACACGAACACAACTTTTGCTGTTTACAGTGTAAAAGGGCAATTGGGGCAATACAAATGCAGCAAAAGAAGTATTTTGATTGGCAAAAATAATAAATATCAGCTGCCGGGATACAGCAGGATTGGTTCTTATCATCTTAAATATAAAGATATAAAGATTATGATGTATGACTTAAGCTGCTAAAGGAAATTCTGGTTAGAATAAAAATTGCAGCCCTTTGATTAGCACAATACTGATCGTCACCCAGAAGAAAAGGACCAATCTTGAAAGATATACCTGTAAACAAAAGTCAAATGTGTCTGGATGCCCTCTGACTCCAGCAACCTGGAGGCCTCTATACCCTAGATAACGTCAAAGCAGTTAGCGTGTTCCGCATACTGCTGAAAAACCATAATAATTTTCCACCATAAAAAAGCTACAATTCATTTAAAAGAATGTTATCGAAATAATGATAAAATGGCAAGACAAACCGTGCTCATGCACATACTCACTTGCCAGGTTGAAGGAATTTTGAACAACAATTTCTCAGGAGGGACGTTAACTTCATTGTACAGCTTTAACAATTCATGCACCTACATAATTAGGAAAGTAACTAACATCAGATTAAACATTCCAATTTCATAAATCTACTAGCATTAAAATCACAACTGTTTGAACCCACTTCAGCTGACCTCTGATACAGTGCCAACCAATTTATCTCATTCTTAAAATCCAATACCTTCCTAATAATTCCATGTGTGTCATAAGCAAGGCGAGCATCTACTTCAGTTGATACTCGACCAGGAACTAGTTTTGCCAAGTCACCTCCAACATTCACCAATGCCTGCATCACAAGAACATTTCCAGAAATAAACCATAAGCGCAAGAAGCAGATCCATATGTCCAGCAATAATTTGGTGAACCAGTTGAGAAATCTTAAAAACTATGAAAATTTGTCCTCAGACATTAATTTTACGTATAATAATTGGCAGATAAATGCACGAGAGAAATAAATAACCTTGTTAACGAAACAGGATAATCTCATTTCACTGTTCTCCAATGCACAGCAACCGGAATCTGCCAATGCCATATCCACAGCATTCTACAACAATAATTAGAGTTCCAATTACGCAAAAGAAAAGCTTGCACAGAATAGAATATATTCTAAACCACCAATCATTTTAGAAGTAACTCCCCAATTACAAAAGAAATCGTGATATATAGTTACCCGGAATATGGTGTCAGGAAGGCCACAGATGCCCAATAGGAGTGATGAGCTAACTGTCCCCGCAGTTGGTGGGAACCTATCCTCACAAGAGCAGCAATTAATTGGCGCAAAAACAACAGAACTAGCTCAAATCGAAGGCTATGTTTTATATCCGCCGTTCGGAGATAGCAAGGCTTACTTCTCGAAGTCATCGAAAATGACAGTGTCAGGGACGATCTCACTGAAACTGGAGACAGCATCCAATTCAGTGCTCAAACCTAGAAGCCGATCCAGATTCAGTCGTTACAGCAAATTATCCAACACTTTGAGTTAACATTATGAGAGATACCGGCGCGTGATGGAGAGAGATTACCGGTGTCGAGAAAGGAGTTGGAGGCAGCTCGGATCCGAGGGAGCGGCCGGCGGCAGCGGCAGTCGAGCTTCGAGGAGGCGGATCGAGCCAACAGCTTCAGCTTCCCGTCCTGCAAGATCAAATTGGCGGCATAGAATACGGAACTCGACGATGAGCTTGCGTGCATAAAGATGCGAGTAGAGACAGGGAGAGAGAAAGAGAGTACGTGGAAAGACGATGAGGAAGGAGAAGAAGAGAGAGTGGAAGAGGGCGGAGATTGCAATGTGAGCGACATGCTTCGTAGGCTCAGTTCAATCCCAGAAATGGGTATTCTACAGAGGGGAGTAACTGAGGAAGAGGATGGGTTCTGGTTTTATATCTCCTAGTCCTGGTGGTCATTTTCTCTTTCTTTTCCCACCCTTTTAATGAAATAAGGATAAATTAATTTACGAGAATAAAAGTAGCTTATCTCACTTTTAAAATTATAAAATTATCATTTATAAGTAAACTTAAAAAAATTAATAAAATGGGTGAAAAGTGTAAAATCTCTTAAAACTAGCTACTCCCTAATTTTTTAATTAAAGATTTTATTTTTCTTTCATGATAAATTATATAAAATGTCTTAAAAATTAATACAAAATTTCAAAGTATACAGAATTATGTAAAATAAAAAATACAATTTAATAATCATTTACATATTTAACAATTCTTTGAATAGCATGGATCTGAGTCTAGTATATCTATTATTACATGTGTATTTTTGGTATTATCTAGAATCCAAAATCTGGATTCATATTTAGGATTTGTTGTTTGAAGAGTAAATTAAATTCTCTATTATTTAGTGAAAAACTGTATGAAGGCGGATTGTAGATAATTTCCATAGACAGCGTGACAAATAGAGAATCTCGTGCACCGAAAGAAGGCTACTGTATTACATGAGAGCGATACGTCCGGTAAAATACTAGAGTATTTCCTGCGCTTACCTCTTGTTAAGGATCCTGCACATCAGAAATTATCTGTCTTTATCGACCCGACGTAATTTAAGCAATCAAGGAGATCACTCTCACTGGGCACGAGATCCTTATCCGATTTCCTTGGTCGCTTAAAACCTCATCCAGTCTTGGTATAATAACCTGAAACCGCTTGGTGGACCCCGCCTGTTCATACGAATCCAAATGCTGCTCGGTACAACGTTGGTAACATGGGCTTCGTGGTTGGGTCTTCCAGGCAATGGGCCTCCACCCATTGTTTCACATGACATCCAGAGTTGTATGAATCCAGACGGTGTTTTCTTGGATGGTATTTTTATAATAGATAATTTCAAGATGGATCTTTATTAATCACATCAAATAGGCGTCTCTGGGCGGCGAGCATGAAACATTAGACATCTCCATGAACCCTCTGTCATTTTTCCATTACATTGCCAGACATGGACTCAGGTAATAAAATTTTCTGAGATAGCAACCCAAGCCTCAAGATAACGAAATAATTTCACCTTTTTTAGGAATTAAAAAAAAAAAGACACGACCATAGGAAATTTTTTAAAAAATAAAATAAAATAGTAGGTGAAGGAAGAACAGGTTAATAATTATGTTCTGAACTGTCTCTGCCCCTGAGATGAGCTCTCATGGGACAGGGCTTTGATGCTTGTTTGAATCTTCTGCGTCCTCCTTCCAACTTCCAAGGGACCTTAGGAATTCCATCACCTGCATTAGAGATATTTCGGCGGTTACCCATGTGAGAATACTGCTCGGTCGAAGTGCAGAAACAGATGTTTGTTTTACCTCTCCTGTGTCCTTCAAAGAGTACAGGGCCTGGGTCTCCTTTGGGTTCGAAGAGACCAGGATGCCGAACCCCATGTTGCTCCTGCGAAGTGCCTGGCACAATCGATGGATTCGAAAATCATCAGTCGTGCATCAGTCTGTCTCGAGGAGACACTGAAATTGGAGTCTGTCGACTTACCTTGAAGGCATCTTCATCGGTCTTGTCGTCCCCAATGTATATCGCGAGCACATCGTCGCAGCTGCTCAACCCTACAGCAGCCAGCGAAAGAAGAATTGAGATCCGATAGGAGGACAGGCCGAACCGGAATGGCTCTGCATGATCTGGAAATATGGATATGATGGCAAAAACCAAATGACAGATCGAAGGAAGGGGCAATACCTAGTGAGTCAAGAAGGAATTCGACAGCTTTACCCTTGTTCCAGTCAATTACTGGGCGGACCTCTAAAACCTGTAAGGAAATTAATGGAGAGCAGCAACCATAAGAGCCAGACATCAGAAGTGGAACATTTGGCTGTCCATCTAAAACCTACAAAACCTATGTACTTGCAAACTGAAAATAGTTGTCCTGTTACACGAGTGGAACATTGTTGGATGGTTTTTTACCTTCCGCCCGTGAGTTAACAGCAGATGAGGAAAGCCTTTCAGGACATCGTGCACACGCTGAGCAATGACAGGCCAATTCTGCACATTTCAGGAATGGTTCCATCATCGATAACTTCAGGGCCATGTGGTCAATCAAGCAGAATACACTGAAGGGCATCTAAGAGAAATCCTGACCTTAAATTCTACATTTCGATAATGTACACAGGCACAAAACTTATGGTTTTCAACTTTAGCACCTTTGATACCCTTAGCGGACTCGACAAGGGCTCTAAAAACCTACACACACATATATAAATCAGATTTCGCACCCTTCAGGAAAAAGATAACTGGGGTTTTATCTGGCAGCAGACACAACAAGAAACATACCTCGTCGATCACAGGTAGAAATTCTCTAGCTGGCTGGAACAGGCTTAACTCCTCGCCCTACCATGAGAAAGAACAGCAATATGAACAGCAAGGCTATCTCTAGGTAAAAGAAGTTCATCAGAAAGGAAATGGCGGTAGACACTTGAAAGGAAAACTGTTACTTGTTGGTCAGTTGATTTAACACATTTAAGATGGCCATTGGTCCCACTGTTGTTGACAGGCCCCATAATGTCCATTCCATGACTACCAGCATAGTAAAGTTCGGTTAGTCCTACCAAGTCATAGACCTGAAAAGTGGGGAAGAACCAGTCAATTCGGGAGAAAAACTTGGGGTATAAAGTATGCTTTGGGAAAGATCGGATCGGGAGCTCTTACATACCTTATCACGACTTCTTCCACTAATAATTGCAGTTGGAAAACACTGAGCAACATTCTTTACAGCAGAGCGCATCTGAAATTTATGATTCATTCAGCACAATCACCATATAAAACAACTAGAGAACCATGTCTACAGGAGCATAAACCTTACATCATCAGACATAATAGCACGATCAGGGTCATCCACTATTGGAGAAAGGGTTCCATCATAATCCAAAAATATTGCTATCTTCTTTCCTTTAGCTTGGTTCATGATCTGCTCGAAGGATCTGAGCGCCGATGGATACTTAAGCTACATAATAACAAGGAAGAAGGATCTAATCAACCCCAGCAAAAGAAAAAAAAAATCTAACAAATTTGAACTTAAGGATCTTTGAAGAGGAAACAAAATTACCATCCAGGAGAGATAAGCAGCATTAGAATCCTCTGAATCAAGCTCAAAGTTAAAGTCCTTAACCAACTTCTTTCGAGGGGGAGAAGATGCTTTCATAGCATCGAGCCAACCATTAGACCGAACATCATCTTGTTTCACGGGCTTTCTTCTTGGGATTTTTATATACTTGCTCGGGGAAAAAGGAGTGTTCTGCTGTGCATAAGGCAACAGGCTAGAGTGGACTCCACGAAGTCTAGTTTTATTACTAACAGGAGGGGAGTCAGCGAGAACAGGAGAAGCATGATTAGGCGTTTCCATCAGGCCTAGATCCTATGCTATAATTATAATTGTATTTGTAATAAAAACAAAATGCTGGCTCAGCAAGAACCAAAGGCTTAACAGGACACCGCTTCCACAATGTTTCTTTTACCCAACCCTTTTGTCTATGAAGAACCACCTCTTCAAAGTTTTCTTATCAGTGCTGTTGGGCGAGGAGTCCATTAAGCGTACGTTTCCTGAGAGCTGGTTACAAAAGATTGTCATTTTCTGTATAAACACAGCATAATTTACTTTCAAAGAACGGCAAAAAAAACCCAAGAATAAGCTGTCCACGTGTATTTTATTACCTTCTCATCTCTGGAGCAACACCACATTTATGGCAGTCAATTAATCGAGCATCTTTGTAGAAATCAACCCCTGAAATGGAAACAAATGCTCTAAACTACGATCTTCCTCAAATTCCACATGATGAGCCCCGATAACAAAATAAAAGGACATAACACGGAGAGCAATATCAAAATCTGATTAAGAAACGCCAACTTATGGAAGAGGTGCAACACAGCTTCAATCTCTTTTGTCCATATGCGTTTTGGACCCAATTATTCTAAACAGTGGCCTGTAACCATCTACACGCTTCAAAAGGTCCACCACCATACATGTATATCAGTTGATAAAACATTAAAAAGAAGGTGAAAACTAGAGGCTACAAAATCTGAAAAGAAAGCAGGATTTCTGCTAAAGCGAAAGGAGTCCTGCTCTGCAAATTCATTTTAAAGTTTATGATGAAGTACCGGATCTAAGTAAATGCAAGAATTTGGCATATAAATTGATAATTATTAAAATTGAGAAGTAATAAAGATAAGCACAGCTAGAGATCCACAAGCAGTAACCTTTTTTCAAGCCAGTGACGCGTATGATGATGTATATTAGATGCAGCGTGGCAAATGAGGACCTACGTGGGCCTAGACAGAAAACCAGCCATACCATCGGCACCATAGATCTTTTATTCTTATTTACCTTGATAAGCAGCATAGTAGATCTACTAACTAAGAGACAGGGGACGCGTGAACAGTGTGGAATAAAATATAGGAAAGAACAAAACTTTTGCTGATCCGACAAGACATTACAACCACCAAAACGACCATGGAACCCCACAACATTAATTTAATGAACAGAAAAAAAAATTCAGTCCCATCTATACAAGAATAAAAAAAACAACCAACAGCTATGCGTCGTTAAAGAGCATTTTCAAAGCTACACTGCCTGACATGCTTGTGTTTTTTTCTTTTTCGCAGTGTGAAAGGAGGCCAATGTGAGGAGGATAATGGAGAAAGAGAAGTCACATAATAATCAAATCCAAAATTATCGATCTCAAATAATAGAATAGAAATAAGCATCTCGACTCCTTCCTCGGTCATGTCACTTTTTAATGACTGTTTGGTACCAAAATACAGCATTACCGTCATGGAAACCGTGTTTAAGGTATTGTTAATTATGTTCACATCCAACAAGAAGCCCGAAAAGAAAAGAACAACTGATACCAAATTTGGAACTTTCCAGGCAAGATCGACCATCTGAGACCCACAATAAAGGATCCACCTAAAAGATGTGGACTTTTAGGAGACCCTTTTTCATTCAGTAATAATAATATGCAGGTAACATCAGGAAACTTGATTAAGACACGTTTCGAAACTTCAACATCCTTCTCCAAGTTAACAGCAACAAGACAACATAGAGTTTTCACAAGAGAACTATTAAATTGACCAACAAGAATACACCGGTTGTCACATCGCAATCATTTTCAGAAAGTACATGGCTCCTAAACTAAGAAGCGATCCCTTCTGTGGTTTGTTGGGGGAGAAAAGGGTAAATAAAATCGAGATGTCGAAATCAATAGTTTGCTTAGCAAGGCACTCAATTACCTCATTGCCAAGAACGAGCCAGGTAAAATCTTGACCAATAAATTATAACATATAATCGTCAGAAAAACTGAAACTTCATCGTTAAGGAGCAAGAAGAAGAATCATTGAATTAAATTATAATCGTCAGGAAAACTGAAAATAAAATTATTTTTAGAAGATGGTACAGTTTCGATTTTTATCATGAATTTTTGTGCAATAATCGGAGAGAGGAGACGACCCAGCGAGATAGACGTACGAGCTCCGACGTCGTTCTCAACGCCTTAAGGATGTAACAAAGAATACGGACATGACATTATAGGTACGAACTACGAACGATAAAAGCAAGATCGAAGGAGAAATCGTACGTTGAATGCTCGCGCTATTCACCGCTAAACAACAAACATTGTACCTCGAGCAGCTACATGGGTCGCGGCGAGCCACGACGTCGATTCCTCTTTCTCACAGGGCCTACGAGGAAACGACGATCCCGGAAGCGAGCACGAATTCCCGATGCGGGGGACCTGGGGATTGCCCGACTGGTAAAACAGATGTGGGAATTCCAGGAGCTACCGCTAATATAATGCTACCACGGCCCAGCCGGAGCAAGACGGTAGACGCAATCGACGACGAGATTGATGGTTGACGGGATCACCGGGCGGGGGAAACGGACGAGAAAGGTGGAATCAGAACCGGAAAGGGAGGCGAGGAGAGGAGAGGAGAGGAAGGAGAAGAAGGGAAGAGATCCGCTGGAATTTATAGAGATTTTAATATTTTATTTTTATTTTTACTTTTACGGAAAAAAAATTGATTTGGTGGCGTGAAGGAGACGTGCTCCACAAGGCAGCGGATCTTCTCTGGTTCGTACATATACAAAATACTTTGTTTTTGGACATCCCGCGAGATGTCTCCGGCTTATTACAAATAAATTAGACGCAATATCATTTTTTATTAATTTAGTTTTTATATAAATATTATCATAAATTAATATTACACACAGACTCGTACTACGAATGAAAAGAAAGTAAAAGTGAAATATTTGAGTGAGATTATATAATTAGATCATTTATTCATAATTTTTTACAATTTATTTTATTCGAAGTTCGTCAACTTACAGTAGTAAGCAGACATTCTCTGTTTTCATTAATATAACATGCTAATTTTATCTTTTCAAATTTACAATTACATGTTAGATTTTTATCGTTAAAATTATAGATATTTAGTAATATGGATTGAAATGAGGAAATACGAGTAGTTAATGAAAGATTTTTATAGTTAATACGTAAATATGGAGTGAGATAAAAATAACTAAAAGTACTATTTTACCCTTAACATGAAAATGAGATGCATGCCATAAATTTTAATATGTAAATTAGATTGACGGCAAATATAAAAAATGAAAAAAAAATTAAACTTTTCAAATGTTTGCATATAACAGTGTAGATATTTAAAAAAGAATATGGTTATAAAACAGTGAGAGATATAATAATATTTTTCAATTTCAATAATATTAAATATTGTTTGTTTAATGAGTATACCAATAACAACATGATTCATGATTAGATTCTGGACATTTTGGAAGTAAAAGACCACCCGAAATGTAAGGCTGGATTCTTTTTTAATGTGTAATGTACGGTTAGATTTCAACTGGGGAAGGTTAATTGTTTCGGCTTTTCGAGTTTTATGTTTTTCTTACTCGAGTCAGACTTGTCACATCATCCATGAACTCGTTCAAATAGTTATTTGACACGACAATAAAAACGAACAGCTAGTCGGTCGATCATCGAGCAAGGCAGTAAGTTGCACCGCTTTGTAAGGGGGAGAAAGAACGAGTACCAACACGTAGCAGTCAAGCCGAATCGAACGGGTTATTCTACTTCGTGCGGAAATGATGGTTTTTTGAATTTATTATGAACCGAGAGTCATATATATTTATCGATTCTTACAAGTGAGTCATATAAATTTGTCAATCCTTTCAAGTGAGTTCTAAATGTTTCAAAGCGATAAATCAATTTCTATATGTTGTTTAGCCCCACTGAAGAATCCCATAAGCAATTGCTTGAACAATTTGTAGAACCGGTTTACTCATATAGGATCATGCTCTCAGAAAAGAAGATGCTTATTGGCCAGAATGAGATCGGCAGGACCATAAAAGACGGCCAATATCAGCCGGAAGCACACCAGGAACTACTCAAGTTTCCCGTGTTATAACATTCCTTTCCGTCACTTACTGCTACCTTAAACTGACGTATAGTAAGTTGCGGAAAGGGATCGATATTGTAACACGGGTCATATATAAGACTTGATTTATTATTTTAAAATATTTAGGACTCACCTGTAAGAATCGATAAATATATAAGACTCCCGCCTCCCGGTATCTTTATTTCAAATTATTATTCATCTCTTTTGCCATGTTACATATAACTCGGAGCAAAGTGAGACTAATCTTAGAGTTGGAGGAGCAAATTGGATATTTCCGAAATGTAATGGCTAAATATTTAACAAATAGTTTTTGGGTTGAATAAATCATGTGATCCAACTGTTCACGCTTAGACCAAAACAAGAAAACTGTCGATGCCTTCGGGAAGTGCCCAGAGAGACAGCGAGAGCAAGTTGGTGGGCGGTTCCAATGGTCGGTGAGGGTGACGGGTTTATGAATTAGGTTAAGTGGGTCAAATTGTAAAAACAACGATTTTAGTGATAAAATATATACAATCGTTGAATTTCATCGAATATTTTACCCTTTTTTTTCGATTTGGAAGCTATAACTGCACCCTTCGTTTCCCCTAAATCCATTCATGATCCAGGTCGATCGGTGGCATCTCACAAGTGCATGGAGGTGGGTGACCGGTTTGATACGTGCATATGAACGTATTTGTCGTGACACAGTGTGGTCTAGGGATTGCAGAAAATTGTAAACAACCTTATCTCACAATAATGCAAGAAAAAGAATTGGGATCACAATTGGAGCAAGGGGAACACGGATTGAATATTAGTTGTGTATTATTCATTTACTTTACATGTGTATGAGTTAATCAAAATTAATCTAACTAAAAATTGATCACACAGTTACCCACGTCTATAAGCACGGTTGATTCTTATAAATTTATACTGGACAATCGATACACACCGAATCACGTATGGTAAAAAAGTGATTTTTTTAATCGATAAAATTAAAGTAATAATAATAACGACCCCATTATTCCGCTATATAATATTCAAATTTTCGCATTTAACTGCTATATAATAGCCTGAAAAGCGGTGCTCTTTGCTCTTTTTCCGGCTGCAAGGAGCCGCACGAATCTCGTGCCTCCAGTCACGTGTGGCAACTCCCGTTCATAACTTCCTCGATAACTTCTTTAGTGAAAAGAACACAAATATGTCCACTTGACATGACAACAACTTTTCTTCTCGTTTTTTAATTTGCTTTTGTGGAGTGATTCCTGGCCCTATATCTTAATCACCCTCTTCGAATACATACTAGGGCTGAAAACACGTCCGAATGTTTGATGGTCTTTGCTGCACTCGCAAAGTCGAGAGAATCTTCTATTTAAAGATATATCATGTTAAGATTCTTTTATAAAATCCTAAACATAAAAAAAAAAAATTAACCGAGTCTCTTTTCGATTTGTGATGCTACATAAGTACTGTCACATGATAGGTCCATTACATGCAGGACTTTCTCCACGAAGTTCAGCCATTTCTTATGGTGAAACTTCAGCTTCCATCTTCAAACATGTTAGGTGCCAACTTTCGTGCTCATTGACTATTCCGCCTCTTTCGAGCTAACATTCAAACGATAGCCGTGCTGGCTGATCGATTCCGTAAATCTTATTGGAATATCTCATGAGCATGTCTACGTATACATTTATCTGCTTATCGAAACGAAATGTGCATACATATCTAATGCACACATTAGGAGTGTAAATAAAAAACCGGAAATCCGAAAAACTAAAAAAAAAAAAAAGACCGAACCCTAACGGAAAAATAGGATTTATGGGTCTCGAGACAAATTCAATGTGGTCTTTAAGGTGGAAAAAAACAAGACCGGGAAATTAAGGACTCGACTTGGAAAACCGGCAGGGCCAAAAACCGAACTGAAAATTGTGTTAACTTTATATTATATTTAATAAACCATTTTATTACTAGATTTTTTCAATACAAATAATATATTTGATATTTTTAAACTTGAATCCTTATTCATATTTTTGTTTTTGATCTCCTTAATACACTAAAATATTTATAATTAGTATTTATCATTTATTATAATGAATTTTACTTTATTATTTTAGTATTTAATATATTATTATAATAAAAGTCGAGACCAAAAAACCGTCTGAAAACCGAACCGGAAACGGATGGTTTTCATAACCCCTAAATGGTTCTCGGTAAGGTTTTTTAACCTGAAAAAATCGAATTGAAAAGGAATCAAGGCCCGATAATTTTTCAAAAAAACCAGCAGAACCTCCCTTTTACACCCCTAGCACACACATACGCCTTGACAAAAGACTCTACGGAAGTAGAGGCCCTAACAAAGAAATTTCCGTAACTTTGAGAAATTCTGAATTTAATTCTAGTCAACATTCATTATAGGTCAAAGAATCTCATTTATTAAAAAAATAGTAATGACGGAGATTCTTCCTTAAACGGTTACGGAATATTCTTCCTCTGGCAGTAGAGATTCTCCCAGTTTAAACACACGAAAAAGGGAGTGCGGTTATGATGAAGTAATCAAAACGTAACTAATGACTCTACGAGGGTAGAACAGGAATTTAATATAAATAAAGAACGAATCGTTTACATTATTACGTCTGAAAATTATCGAAACACGTGCATGAAATATTTTTCCAGCCCAAAAAAAATATGAAATATGTGTCCGACATTTTCCTGTCGAGACTCGTATATTAATTGCCCAAAATAACCCTTCATCTCTTTCGCAATCGAGCTGTAAAGCGTCGTCTCGCTGTACTTCACTCACTTAACCTCCCCTTTAAACATTTTCTACCAGAAATTTTTACGGTCTAATACACAGCTTCGTAATTAGTAATACCGATTAAATAAAGATATTCAGTAACTCATTATAATTTTTTCATTTACTAAATAATTCATCAACGGTAAAATTTATCTTTATTTTTCATGCATGGACTCCACGGCCGAGTCAGAGCTGATTGAGCGAGTAAACATTCCAGTGTGTAATACACAATAAATTAAACTTTTTTTATAATTTTTAGAACAAATTTATGTCAATATCCAAATAACCAACGAACTCGTTGTATATTATATTTCGAATATTTCGTGGCGGAGCCGCAGATCAAAGTACCACCTACTGAAGATTTTTCAACAGCCGTCCGAAGTCCTTTCAATTAATCATTTTCGTCAATTGATTCCTTCCTTTTCAAGGTGACTGTCGACTGAATTATATAAAAATATCTGTAAAAAAATAAAAATAGTCATTTATAGGATCCTACATAGGATTTTCTCCTAATATTGATATAGGCTATTAACCATGCCCATTTTTTTTTTTAATAATCGAGATATCTTAATGCCTTCTCGATACGACTAACGGTGGTTACAATACGAATCATTGTAACGTTTATTCTAGTCACATAACTTTAATTGAGTCTATTTTAGTCCTCAATGTTACGCATTTTACGCTACTGTCGCTAGAATCTTAATTAAAGGGGGGTGTGGCGGTCGGCGAGCGAGACCATCACCCCTTTTCCTGAAATTGTCAGTTCAGTGAATATCGATTTACTCTTAACATTGCCCGATATTCCCTTTTTGGTTTTGATGACAGTTTAAATCTCGATCCAATTATTGGAGCATAAGAGTCTCCGAGGTAGACATAAAAAAAAATGGTAGGTAAGGGTGGGGATTCGTCGACCACATGATCGAGCCAGACATTTAGACCACAAATCAAAAACAAGATTTTTTTTAACCTAATTCATCGTGTAACGTGATTAAACTGTATTGTGCCGAGTAAATGAGTGTTAATTACACGAATAATTATCGTAATTGTTATCAATTAATATATTTCATTATTTTTATTCATTCACGATGGTGGATAATAGACTTGAATATCGCCGTAATCACTTACTTTAAAGGCTAACCTGCTGGATGACGGCACAACTTATTATTATTACTTAATATTTCCCTCACGCACGAGTTACACTAATTTTATGAGCCAGTCGCGTGAAATTATTTAAATAGGAGTTAGTGCGTGTACGGTGTCTCAAACATATGCTCTGATATTATAATAGAATTGGAATTTCCACAATCACCTACTCTAAAATGATAATATGTTAGATAACGATATAACTTATATTATCTGTATTACGTGGCAGCCTCCTAACCATCCGCGTGGCAGCTTCCAGTAAAATTTCATTTTCCATTCTTTTAAACACTCTTATGTGCAGTGGGCCCACACAATCCTGCACTCCATCCTCCATTCTTATCTGTCTTTTCCTTTCTTTTATTTCCCCTTTCGTTTCTATTTTCGACGATTTTCTTCTTCGATGTACAGTAAATATAATCTCGCTTTAGCTGGTGTTATCATTTTTATGTCAAAGACGCAACGTGTAGCTATGATAGAAGTATCTCTGCTCTCCACAGTGTTGTATATTCTCTTTATCATCATTTTATTTTAATAAATTATAAATATTTGTATTATTAATAATCTATATTTTGCTACGAAGCGCGTGTTTTACATTAGTATTACTTAATAGTTAAGGTGATATAAAATTTTTAATACCAAACACCACTCATCCAATTATGCATGAATATAATATACATATATATATAGGCACATGAAAAACATTTAATAATAATAATAATAATAATATACTATTTGCTGGAATTGACCTTTTCCAATTCAATCGGCATTAAAAAGGAGGCAGGTAGTGACTCGTGATTAGACAATTAGGGTTTGCTAAGGTGTCACTCCCAACCACCACACATGTGGCCGATAATTGCACGGGCTTGAAGTTTAAACCAATGAGAGATGGCATGTTTAACTTGTTTGGCAAATGTGAAATCATAAAGACAGCTCAGTACGTGCGACGATGTTTCGGCACGTACGCACTTGAACATTTCACAGGAGCGGTTTTTCGGCCTATTTTCTCTTGTGGTGTACGTCAGAACCAGGAGTTAAGCTAATGGGAAGTTCCGTTGCGTGCGCATGTTGCTCGTTTTTGCAGTCATGACACGTGATGAAGAGAGACCGATCGAAGAGTGGTTGAGACTTGACACAGATTGAGTAAGACAAAATTGGCCGTGAAATATGCCCAATGTGACCGGGCCAGGTTATGTAAGAATTAGCACCACCAGCTAAACTGGCAATATCAAAGGAGTGATCGGTATCTTTGTTGATATAATTTGATATTTCATTTTTCCTTAAATAAAAACTCGAATTAAATGGAAAAAAAATTTATTTTTGAAAGAATTCACTCCCTTAGTGGGTTAACCCAGCTCGGACATAAATTATTTGAGGACCTTTGGGTGTCATGTGATATATATGTGAAAAAAGGGGTGCCCAATCTAAGAGATACGACAATATCAACTTCAACTGTGAGATTATCAAGTTCTGAATTCGATATTCATGAGTGAAATTTTTCATATTTGTTTATTCGTCTTATTCTTTTCAAAATTCATGACTTGTTTTAAAAAAAAAAATAATAAGTGCTGTATCCCAATAAAAATGGTCGACAGTATTAGTTCTAGATGGACGGTCATAAAGCAACCTGTATGTGCTGGAAAGCATCAACGGCTCCGGTTTCATCGCCTTCATCCTAGGCAGCTGTTCCATATATGTGAGGAGAAATTGTTAGGTGGGTCAAGCTCGCGAATGCATACTAGACTTGACTAATAAATATTCGATATATAAATATTTTAAATTATATTTAAAAAATAAATATTATTATTTTATAGAGAAAAGTAATTTGACATATTATGATGACTTATTAAATATTCATAGATAATGTGGTGAGCTGAGATCATGTAAAAATTTTTGTAAAAATCTCTTGTACGTAGGAAATAGTATCACCCAACACTTATTTGGCATATTTTACTTTTAAGTAAAATTTCGTATTCCGAGAAAGGGGACTTGGTATAGTTAATATCGCTCCCGCTGAATGACCTAAAGGTTTTGAGATCAATCCCACCAATGAGACTTCTAGTACCTCTTTATTCCCCACTTCCTTCACCCTTCTATGTAATTGTGTTTACCTTTATACATAGAAAAAAAATCGTGTGAACAAATTTACGAACAAAAAAACTTTTACCACTTCTTGACTTCACTTGACTCTAACCAACCTAGATGAATCGAAGACATTGAAATTCTGGATATCAAATGTCAAAAACTGAAAAAGTTATTTCTGCAACTGAGAAAGGGGCCTTGGTGCAATTTCCCCCACAATCAGACACGGAGGGATTGTGAATTTTGATTATCTTTGTTGGAATTTCATATCCTTTTTTATCTTATTCTTCCTTCCAACTCCTTCTGATATCTCTTTAGCAACTGGAAAATGATGATGGATCCTTAATCCATTTTCCATGGTGCGTGTGAAAAATTATCTGGAGTTGTATATTAGTAACCTGATGTTTTTTTTGGTAAAAATAAGGTAAAAGAAAATTAGAAATAATCCTCCATTTTTGACAAGATTAGCACCTTTTTCCATAATCTTTGAGCACTTAGGTCAATGGTAAATGGCCCATCAGAAAATGTCAATCCTAACTGTGAATAAAACAGAGAAAGCAAGCTCTTCTGTCCTCTTGGTGAAAATTTTTTTACAGGGTCCTAATTCACCGCCGCATGATAAAAAAATAATTAATTAAATTACTTCCATTAACAATAATTCTCTGATAATAATATTAATTTACTCATTTGTTATGATATAATTAATATTTTTCAACATCAAGACAGAATCATTTAAAAATTGGTCCGACCCGCCTGGGCAAAGGCGGTCTAATCTCGTCGGAAGCCACCATAATTGGTCATCTCCGTACAATGATTTGCATACTCAATAGGGCAAATCTATGGGCCTAGCTTTTCTTGAATTGTCCGTTCAAAATTCACAATCGTCCTCTCTCCTCGAAACCGACAAAAAGTTAGACATTTCGAAAGTCATTTCAGTGTGCTGTTATCAGCCTCACCTCCAAAAACTAAAGAGAAAAACCACGAATTAAATCTAATAGTAAAACTCCTTACAGTTACTTTATTACCTTGTCTTTTATTCAAGAACGTTCTTGTAATGAAAAATTTGCACGTTAATTAGATATATGTAATGTTTAATGATAAATTAGGTAAAGTATCATTTACAGACTGTGGTGATACAGAACGTGTTCGACCGATACCCAAAAGATGAAAAAATCCTAGATGGTCTCACTTCAGAAATGATGTGGTTGCAAAGGACCCATTGAATTTCTTAAATTAATGATAATTGTGATAACTGTTCGGATGACTGATACTAACTTATTCGTCGGTCGCATTTTAGTTGATATTTCCTCGCGTAACGTGTACAGATTCGACATATATGAGGGAACACCACTCAAATCATGCTACGTCGTCACTTGCTCTTATGTGACGACATGTCTTGCACCTCTCATGCTTCATTGAACACATACTCTCAAAACTTATTTTAGAGTCCAAACACTTGTTTTCCTTAGGAAAACTTTTTCTTCCGAAAATTTTTTTTTTCCGTCCTTGAGTCAACAACTAATACAAGTCGAGTTTTTCTGCTACATATTCAATTTATTAACTACATGTCTAGTATTTTTTTGAACATGTAAGAATTTGGATCGATTGTTGGTGGTGGAACTCAAATTTCTTGTTCTTTATCTTTTCAATACGAGTTTTTTTTTTTGGTGTGCACACTGGTATTCAATACAAGGTTTAATTTTCAAAAATTCGTACCATGTAAGGCCATCTTGCATTCTAGAGCTAATCCAATTTTTAGGATGCTTTAGTGGATCATCTCAACTGCAATCTAAATTGCGCGCAGATTTCATTAAATTTTTAAATATTAAATATTACTAACAGAAAAAAAAAATTCACCGATTAATGATACAGTTCTTGAAAATTTATCAGGTCAGCATGGAATCCCATCAATCACTTTTGCTAGGTTCCTGCCCTATAATTTCAGATTGCAAATTGGAAAAAAAGTCACTTTTCCCACTTTGCCCATTAAAAATACAAGTGGAGTGAAAAAAATAGGGGAAAGAGAAAGCAGCTTTATGAATGTTTATAGCACAATAATTTTATATTATAACTTACACAGTCATATAATCAACTACCTGTCAGTTGATTCGTGGGACGCTCGGAGAGCGATCTCTCGACACGTTGAATGACCATAATTTTCAAACCCGCACGATGGCGGAGGGGGGCCATCTACCAATTTTTCCAGAGATGAAAAGGCAAAGGGTTAGGGGGGGAGGAAAGGTGAAAAAATGGAACTTTTGGGGTCAAAAAGTCAAAAGCAGCCACGTCGGATCACACGAGGCGGATTCGTGTCTTGGCCGATGACGACAAGACAGGGGGCACGCGGGACCCACTCTCCTGTCCTCGACCACCCGTACTTCTCCGACGGCTTCTGAAAACGATGAAGATTATGATTGCATCTCCTTCTGGAGAAATTATTGGGAGGTGTGGACCCACGTGCACAGCCAATAAATAATATTTTTTTGGCTTAAAATAAAGAAATTATAATTTTATTATATTAACACGTGCTGATGGTTTGATTTGGTTTGAAAGGTCTTTTCAAAATGAACCGAACCAATTTGAAATACTAAGTTCAAACGATGTCTTTCTTACTTTAAAATATTCGAACAATATAGTGCTGAGTCTTACGATTCGATTACCCGGTTGATCATCTTAAATTAAAATAAGTGCAGTTCACTTAATAAAAATGTCGTTGGGTTGTTCATATTTGAATAAATCATACTGGAACTCTGAAAAAATCATACATTTTAAATCTTAGATGAAGAAATATTTAATATTTACTTTTATTTAATGATCATTTAAAAGGACGATTCGATTTTATTAGCCATGTCATATAAAAAAATTAACCGAACCCCTTCTTGACAAATAAATTGCACCATTAAAAACCGATTCAAATTATTGGTTTTTTTTTTCAATTGGTTTTTCAAAATTTTGAACACCCTTAGTCGATATGACTTCTCAAACTCCTTTATTTCCTCTACTTCTTTTATCCCATTTCAGGTTTATGGATCTATATGTCACTATCGAATGCGAAGCAGTCAGGGACGGATTCAGAAACTCAGGTCGGGGGCGAAATAGGATAGTTCAATGAAAAATTGAATAAAATCAAGTGAAATACGTATAGTATATTAAGAATTTTCACGGTTTCAGGAGGCGATCACCCCCGCGCCTCCCCTAAATCCATCCTTGGACATGGTAGATTGCATAACTTTGGTTCTGCGATGAAATTTAATTTCAAGTTGTTCATAATTACGATCAACTCTAGTCGTTTATTTCGCGGCATCGGATCGTGGCCCTGGATTTAATTTTCGTGGAAGTCCCCGTATCTCTTTATTTATCTCTTCCTCTTATCTCTAGCTTGCACATCCATGGATTTCTAATGTAGTCGAAAAAATAATAATTCAGAATGTAACTTGGTTGAAAAGAATAATTTTAAAAAGAATGTACATTTTAGTCCTGAACCGAGAAATTCTTAAGTGGACACGGTGTATAGATAACATGATAAACTAATAATTATTTGACATATCAGTAAAAATATCATATAATTTTAATAAATGGGTATTGCTACTTAGATAGAGAAATGTGATGTGATATCTCTTATTAAAATATTAAACAATATTTAACCGAGTTCACAAATGACATGATGAGTATGACTCATTAGAATTTCCTCTCGGGTTTTTTGGATCTAGCCCGAATTTTTCAATTGATTTTTTTCATTTTTCCAAAAAATCGACATAATTTTATGAAGATATTTTTCGAATCGGGATCGTCGATTTTTTTCAAATTTCGGTTTGCTGATTTTTTTTTTTTTCCCTTCAAAATGAATAGTCTTTCTGCACTTTTTCCAGAACCCCGACGCGAATAAAAGTTTAAAAGATGAGGTGGAACTGACACGATGTCAGGATCCTGACAGAGGGATGACTTGGATTCGCAGTCTCTGAGCACACAGAGACTGAACAGAGGAATGTGGACGGAGTCCCAATTCTGGAAAGATGCTACGGCACGGTAAAAAAAACAAAAAAAAATTAATAATTTATATTTAAATCATTATAATTTCAGTTTTAAGTGTTATAACCTCCGTTTAGAAATTGTAAACCATCCGTTATAATTATTTAAGTTGACGCTACGACTCTCTAATTTAGAAGAAAAAAATTTTAAATTATTACAGTGATGCGTTACCGATGAAATTGCTCGGATTTGTAATAAATAATGTAACTGTTCGGGTGATTAACATTAATTTGCTCATTTATCAAAATTTGATTGATATTTTCTCATTTCACGTGATGGGATAGGATCATCTAAGAAGCTCTCCACTTCAAACTGCAACCTCTTGAAAAGTCGTAAATGATCAGTTACAGCTTCTCGAACTACAACACTTTAAGCTAATATCATAACTCTTTGAATTGAAATTAGAGCTCACTGTACGCTACCGCGAACCGCGAACTATGAAGGTCTTGTAAAGGGTTTAGTGTTAAATCCAAAAACGCCTCTCCTTATCGTTGAATGGAAAATACGAATACAACTCTCTCTCCCTCTTTCCAACAATAGGAAGCGGTGTTACTCGAAACCGCACCAGCATCCTCCTTTTTCGGTGAAAGTTCTCGGAAAAAACAGGCGAGAACTAGAGTCTTTTTTTTTTTCAACGATTCTCTACGATGCGAAAAATTCTTACTTATTCTTTTTTTTTTTTTTTCTGGGACTTCCAAGAACACAGTTCGGATTCATGTCATATAGATGGGCAGTCATATTCTCCGTCTTTCGACTATTCCGTGACAGGTTATTTCGGACAGAGTTTTCGTGATCAATGTCACGTCTAAAAAACTGGGGGCCGGGCCATGCATCTATAGAGTAGAATATCATTGTGATTTCTTTGCATAAATTGGTATTGTATGCCAGCGATCATGTTCCTCGTGTTTCATTTGTTGCGTGGTAGCTGTCACGAACAGTACTACAAGCTTCCCACTGGAAAATGGGGCCGAAGGCTGTATGAGGTAATTGTACTTTCTACTGCACGGTCTCTGAATCGAAAAGCGAATTTATTTTTCTTCTGTCCCAAGATAAAAGTTAACTTGAAGTAGCTCCATAACTACAGCCTCTGAATCAAAAAGCGAACTTTTCAGTGCACGATATTTGGTAGAACGACTGATCGGGTGTCTAGGTAGCTAGGGAGAGAGTCTTGGGTGTAATAGTGTCACCGCATAGGTAATTTTTTATGAGATAAAGGAATTAGAAGTCCTATATATTTGTCGATTATTGCAAGTAAACCTTAAATGTTTCAAAATGTTAAATTAAGTCCTATGAGTTGTTTGCATTATAACATCGAGTCCTTTCCGTCTACTACCGTTACTTTAAACTAATATGGCCTTGATACACGACAGTTTAAAGTAATGGCAGGTGACTGAAAGGACTCGATGTTATGACGCGAATAACGTATAGGACTTGATTTAACACTTTGAAATACTTAGGATTCAATTACAAGAATTGACAAATATATAGGACTATCAGTGTCATTATCTCATTTTTTTATTATAAAATTTTCATAAAAGGAAAAAAAATGTAAAAATGACTGGATCTTATAGTTGCAAATTTAAATGAGAAACGGTCTCCGTGCAATAGTATCATCTCAATTTGAGATTAAAATTCCCTCTAGAAAAATTGACTCATTGATCCGACAAACTTGTCATGACAAACAAAAGTACATTGCAGAATTCGCCTAGAAAAGCCTACACCACACAAAACTGAGCCGGGGGTTAAAGATCGTTACATTCATACACGATCGCTGCATCAAACCGATGTCCGCTCCTCTTCTGTCGACCGGGTTTACTCTGGGGCTTAACATTTTTCAGCATCCGAGCAAGAAAGTCTTGAATTCGAGTGTAGGAAGGAGCCGTTGCACCACCTCGGAGAATCCCGAAATAAATAGATGCCAAAGAACCCCAGTAGATGGGACCGGTTCAGAGAGTCAAGGCCGGGCTACTTCGCGGACTCATGGGCCTTATCAAGGCTTCCCAGCCCGGTAACAAACCGGGCCAGGGCCTGAAGGAACAGCGCCGCCTCGTACACCGTCGTGGCTCCGACAATCTCCGAGATCGTGCTGTGCCTCAGCCGATTCACATCCTTAAACACCCTGGCCAGCTCCTCCATCTCCACCGAGGCTGCCTCTCCCACCACCTCATCCATCTCGCTGCCGTCATCCTCAGGCCAGTCTGTAGCGAGACAGTTGGCGAAACGCGCCTGGGCGGACTTCAGGCGGCCGAGCAAGGCCGGGACCATTAGCCGGAGCCCCCGCTCTATCTCGTCGATACGGGGCTTCAGGGACTCACTCGAGTTCTTCCACACCATCGTGATCTGCCACTGCTTCTCCACGAATCGTTCATCCTCGTCGAAGTTCAAGTTATGTCCTTTGTGGAGAAGATTCATCAAACCGCAAAAATTGATCAATCCACCGACCAAAAGAAACAAAAGTATATACACCCTAGGTCACCAAACTATTAGAGTTTAGTCGTACCTAGTTCATAGTCATCGGAGCTGTTGCCGTCTCCGTTGACATCATCCAAGAATGATCGGAGCAGATTGGTGAAGAGGTAGGGATGGAGGTCGCCGAGGAAGAGGAAGGGCTTCTCCAGGGGACCACGCCACGGCGGAGTGAGGAGGAAGGGAACCTGATCGGGCGTGGCTGCCCAGTCGAGAGCTGCGTAGTAGGTCTGGAAGTGGCTGAGGAGTGCGGACACGTGGGTGGAGAGGTCGTCGAGGGAGGTGGCCGGGGAGGAGAGGGCCCGGCTGAGCCGGGGCAGGAGCTTGCTCCTCAGCGCGTCAAACCAGTCCCGGTGGTAGCTCCTGAAACGGCGGGTCGTCTTCTTGAATGGGAAGAGAGCTGAAGCAAGAGGATAATCAAAGATTTAACGATCGAAAATCTCAAAGATCTTAATGGTTTGAGAAGAATCCTTGATTCCGGGAGATTGGGAGAGTGGGAGAGAGACCTACTGATCTGGGCATTTTGTGGAATGGATTGAAGTCCTCTTCCTCCCCTGCTAGTTCTTCTTCTTCTTCTTCTTCTTCTTCTTGGAGGAGAGCGGGGACGGTTGGATTTAGGCGGGAAACTGAGGTCATTATATAGAAGGCCGGCTTGGGCCATCGGACCCATAATAGAGGGGCCGGTTGGGCGGCGAGTCCATTGGAAAGTACACTTTCGTGCACGAGGGCCTTGGTGGAGCAAAACCCGGTTCTCGATAACTTCCAATTGATCGTGCTGCTAACCTCGAACTAATGAATAACCCACAAGTCCAGGGTATTAGTTTGGTGACCGAGTCTGACAAATAACTCGATCTGTCAGCTAAAATCCATCTCGGGATGTCGATACGATACGGTGTTTGAGAGTAACTCGGTATTATATATGAAAGAGATGAAGTTAAAAGTAAGGTTACGTTTCGTACGTGGTAATGGAATGGAACGAGTTTAATAAAATAACATGGGATGGTTCAGGTGAAAATTTGATTGTTTTGCAATCAATTAAAAAATGTGATGGGAAGCAGTGGAATGAGCATTTTGTTATTTATTTGATTGAATGGCATTCCTAAAAAAATTTATCAGACATAATGCATATGGCTGACTGGGCTCTTAAAGTTGTGATCAAGTAAGAAAATAAAATGCGAGGATAAAACACTCGTTATATTCTATCCCATTCCATTTCGTGCAATTCATGCCTACCAATTAGTATTAATCAACTTGCAATCTCCCTCTCTTTCTCTTAATCCGTTAAATGGATAATAGTAGTAGTGGTGACCTAACCAGACAACCACTAATGTCTGGGAATTTAGTTTTAATCGCAAATATATCAGACGAACTAAACAATTTGTGCTCAACGCTGATCCCGTTAGCGTAGTATAACTAAAAATCCAGTATAATTCAAGAAAATGACGTCCCCAGATCCAGTTTCAAATACCGGAAAATTCTATCAAATATTTTCTTATAGAAGCACTAGCGGTCTGGTCTCATCAAAGAATGGTATCTTGGCACGGTAGAAATCCGGATTCAATTACCGTATTCGATCTGTCGTTGAAGTGGATGGCCACTTAAATGAGATGTCCTCCGACACTCTCGAAAACACTAGTGAGATTCTTTTTTTTTCTGTCAATTAGCTTCCTTTGAATGATCGAGATTTCGAGCCGACAAAGCTATAACTTAGCACAACCTTTTACTCCCCACACAGTCAATAGTGGCTTTGATGACAGCGATCGAACCTCATAATGGAGGAGGAGGTGATGCTGCTGCAATTACTACAGAAAAACACCACCAACTAATGATTGTGGGCGATGTCTATTCCTCCATCAACACAGAACTTACCCTTTTGGTGAATAGAATAGTGTGTCTTTCCTTATTTGTTTATGTTCTTGTCCTGTCTGAAAGGGAGAGGCACCCGGTTCATTTAAAAAAAAAAAAAAGTCATATGAGAATTGGGTCATTTATGACGTTAAAAATCAATAAAATTCACTTAATTTCGGGTTATTTTTTATTTTCAGGATTTTATAAAATAAATCTTAAAATGATTGAATCTTATTGGTTTGTGACATCGTACAAGTATTGACATACGTGATATCCGCTACACAAAATACGATTAAGAGTCCATATGTTCCATTTCCAATAGCAGGATGCTTTTCTATGCCCTTTTCTGTATATTCTTTCTTATTTTACAGAATTATTTTCTGAATGAAAAAAATGTTGCCAATTTATGCAGAATTTTCTGATTAGATTGGTGAAGAAGTGGTGAGAGTGTTCTACTCGCTCCTATCTTTTCTTTGATTTGTGCACGGTTTTATTTTGGCCCGACTAATTCTCATGTAACACGTGAATGCACCGATCAATTCAAGTGGAAGACCCTAGGTGGTTCGGAAAAACGTGATCTCGGAATGTCGACAGAAAATCAAACCGGATATTCTTTTACCCTTCTTGGTTTCCTCCCCTAGAGCTTTATGCCGAAACCTTTGAAGTCAAGCTCCATGGCACAGCTGTTATCTATTCACTGAAGAGGCAAAATTAGGGTTTGATTGGACATGGTGAGTCCATTCACATTTTACGTACGGAGGAGAATCCATGCGAATCCAAGAGAAAGCTTTAGCAATAGCATATCTAATAAATTATAATCCCGACAAAGACCACTTGATTCAGTGGCAACATATTTGATTTGAATTTCGTAAATTTAAATTCAATTCTTACCGATAAGACTTTTCGTGCTCTTGTATTCCCTTTTTTGATCACTTAAATTTTCTTACCTCATCAGCCTCACTTATAATAATAATAATAATAAAAAATAAATAAATAATAAATAAATAATTAATTAATTATTATGATCTCTCACCTAATTTTCCAGGACCACAAGGGCATAATACATCGAAAAGGACAGCCGGAGATGTTGCATCTCTCAGCAAATTCACAAGCCAAGGGGGGGCAGGCAAATCCTATACCCGATTTCATCCTGTCTCATTGTGTTCGGAGCTAATCGATAGGTAACAATCCGACATGCACATCTTCGACCACGGTGCCTTCTTGAGCCCAAGTATGCTTAAGACGTCATAGGCTTCATTTCAGATATCATTTACTCTCATGTCTCGTTCGTAAACTAGAACTCGAAGATCAGAAGACGAGAAGATCAAGTTGGAGATTGGATTTGAAATACGAGAGAGGTGCGAACAATGATTAAAGGTAGAGATCATTGTTGGATGTACAGAACATCCTAAACAGAATTTTTGTGCATACTAGGAAGATTTTATATATAATATTTTCTCGTGTAAATGAATTTTCATATATCTCTCGTAGTCAATTTTTCTTGAAAAATATAATTAAGAGACATCGGGAATATTTTCTACGATTTGAAATAGAAAAAGGTCTTCTGTATACAAATAGAATCTTGTATGAGATGAAAAAGTACCTTGGTGCTGCAAAACATTGAGGCCTTGGGACGTGAGTGAGAGAGCATGATGTATGATGTTTCTAAGAACTTTCTCGATAATGCGAGAACGTGAGAACTTAAGAGATTGAGTTTAAAACTCTTTTATGTTTGGAGTTTCTAATGGGACTTAAGGTTAGTGATATTTCTAATGGTTGCAATCTATGATTTTGATTTAATGCAATCTTCTATTTTGCCATTGGTTGTTTCTCTCTATGTTGAAGATCTTTCCACACGTACATCTAGTGTCAAGTTTCGAATTTCTCATTTGATCATCTTACTTGAGACGTCTCTTGCCCAACAAGTAATACTAGAGCAACTATGATCCCAATATAACTAAACAACTTCTCAAACCAAAATCAAATTTCATATAGAGGCGATTCCATGGTTGGGTTATATTTTTCACCGCTTCACTTTTTTTCTCAATAGGTCATACTAATCGATTCCACTAATGGGTAATGTTCTCACAGCATAAATCTTATCTATTTACAGAACTCGATCATGGTACCTAATTACTTAAGAAGAACATATCTCGAATTATCTCAGCTAACCCATGTTGGTTTCACTGGCTAACTTTAGTATTGATAAGATAAAAGATGAGTTTAGTGCAATGACTTTTGATTTAATTCTCATATATAATACTCATTATACCTTATTATTTCTCTCTTCTTCGTATCTGCTTAGCACATTTTTACAATTGAAAAAGAAAAAAAACTTTAGTGTTAATAAAGATTTTGATTGCTTTTATTTAAGAGTGGATAGAGAATTACAGTTTGTGGCAAATTGCAGCTGAGTGCCATAGTGATAGTGCCCTCTCCTGGATCCTTTATTGTGACTCACTATAATTGGATTGGACTACACATAGGTAGGTGCAATTAGGCCATATAATTGTAAAATTGATACCTGGATATGTAAAAAGATTTGACTCGTTTTCACCCCAAAAGTTTAAGCTAATAGGTAGTGTTACCCAATTATATTATAAAATCAGCTTCATTCTCTAATTTAATCAAATATGTAATTCAGTCCTCAACAACTGATCTCACGTGATAACGTAGCTTGCACTTGCCACGTGCCCTTAAACATCGCCATTGACAACTGATCTCGAGCCAAGCATTTTTCTTCCGGTTTCGGGTGAGAGAGGACAAACTACCATGAGTAATGCATTTTTCTTCTACCCTTGGGTTAACATACGGGTCAGACCTTTTTTCTTTCATACTCGATATACTAGCTATGGGCTGGCATTTCGCTTTCATTCTCACACTTAACTGATCACAAGTTCCACGTTAAACCCTAGCGTGATGTAAGCCACAATGGTACCATGTAAAATATCCGCCCGAGCCCACAAGAGTTTGAATCCGTTTCCACCCAAGAAGCTAACATGTTAAGTGGTGGTATCTAATTCTTTTATAAATCAAAGTTTATTCTTTAATCCAATCGATGTGAATTCCAATTCTCAACAATAATTACTTTCCTTTAAATGAGATCTCTTCTCCTAATTTTATGGATTGAAAATAATTCAAAACTGTAAGGATTTTATTTTTCAATGAATCAATCTGATTTGAATCTAATTTACTCTGAATTGTTGTATTTCCGGTAGACGGCAGTGCACATCAACTGTAAAAATATTGACTAACAATTATAAAAATCTATGGGTATAATAATATTGAGTACAACATGAAATTCAAAAATCCAATCAATCCTAAAAAAATTAAATTTAAATTGCGAGATCAATTAACTAAAAGATAAAATTCTTTTAATTAAATTTTCTTTATATAAAATTTAAATTCAAGATTTTAATTAAAAGACAAAGGCGCTTGAACCCTGAGACTCCTTTCTCAAATTTTAGAATGCAACTTTAAAAAAAATGCTTTTTTTCACACGAAAAAGATTGAAATCATACGGTTTGTCAATTTATTAATTTAATCTGAATTGAATTAGAAGCTGTCTCCCGTTAATTAAAATTGAAATCATGTAGGCGACATTCCTATAAACGGCAAATATTCCGGCAAATATAAAATGAAACCCCCAGAAGGACAGCTATAAAAGTTTGTTTTTTTCTCCTTAAGAAAAAAAAAAATAATACCCCTACTACTTCAAGAATATACTAATCCTCATAAAAAATGTGGAAGAAGTTTTGAATTTTTAATAGAAGACTTATAATTATAATTAAAAAAAAAAAAGGGCAAAGGACCTCGACTACTACCTTGTCCCGGCGAGGTTCGCCAAGGTGGCCGTGACCCGACAAGGCTGCCGATAGCCGTCAACGGTGGCACCCGTTGACTTAGGAGAGGGAATGTCCTTCGGGATCCGCCCCCACTCCACCACCACCACCAATAGTGCCATTGATACGGACCATAAAAATTAATCAGATAAAATTCGAATATCTCTTAATATGAGAAAAAATGTCGGACAATTTTCAATGTAAAATAATGAAACGGTATAGAGTTAGGTGCGTCTAAATTAAGCTTACATATGATAAATAAACGGACTAACTTGATAATAAGTTTTACGATAAAAATAAAAGAATACTAAATGTTGAGGACCAAAGAAGCTTTTCCTTTCCTTTACGACCCAAGAATGCGAGAAAATCTTATATGTAATGAGTATATTAGGTAATAGTAGTTATAGGGTATCACAAACTAATAATATTTATTTATTTTTAGTGTTGATTTTTTATTTTAAAATATCTTAAAATAAGTTAATCTTATTTATTTGCAGCATTACGTTAATAATATCATGTAATATACCGGTTACAGAAGACTCTCTCCGATAACACTATCATTTCATAGAGAGATTCTTACTCGAGCACGAGCTCAACACATCATGTCATTCGTAATTCAATCAATTAATATTTGATACGTTATGAAAAAAGTACCGTATCATTTCAACCTTTTCTATTTATTTTCAAATACGTTGTGATACTTTTCCCTGTCGTATGAAATAATTATTAATTAAATTTACCAAGTCATCCATGAGTACAATTCAGTCGAAAATTTCTCCATTTAATGACATCTCATTTGGGACATCAGACGATTTTGTCAATGGGGCCCATGTCCTGACCATAACAAAAGGATGTCTTTAAAAACAAATAAACAAACCACACTGTCTCCTGTCCTGTTATAGTTGGTGCACAGGAACCCAGCTAGCCCTTGAACTTTTTGTTTCCTGGTGTGTAAACTATATAACCGATACGTGCTACTTATCTAACATGAGTAAGTAACCAAGGTCTCGGGTTCGATTTCTACGAGTTAAAAAAGTGGAAGGGCTTTTCTCTTAGCAATCGACCCAACTCAAAATTGGATCAGTCAAAATGAATCGGTCAAAATCGACCGGCCATTTTATACCAGCGTATGTGAAAAGGAAAACCTTAGTATTTATAGGAACATTTTCTGTTATGTGTGGTAGGCGTACCGACATCTTCGGGGACAGCAGTCATGCACTTGCTCCAATTCCTTTTTTGTTTTTTTGCGCATGTAAAAATATCATATCGAATACACAAATTTACGTCATTTTTCATGCGATTTAATTCCTAAGATAATACGTAATCCCTTTGAGACGACAAGGCGGTAAAGAATTTGATAGCTGTCTTCCTTTTGTCCGTGTTACCTAACGGAAAATTAGTTAACATGTTTTTAATGGTTAAAGGAGGGTAACGACACCTAAGATTTTACTATTGAAAATTCAATTTATGATTTCTTAATTTAAGGTTAAGGATGGTGCCAATACATCGGACCAATTTTACCATTTGCCTTTCCCTTTTAAAAGAAAGCTCGAGAGTGTATATACCAAAGGGAATAGAGCGGTACTAACAAAAATCAAACTCCTAATTTCTTAATCACTCCTTAAAAATGAAAAAATAAGCTAAAATAATGGTTGGCAAACAGTCACGTGGAGAACAAAATTCTTCCTTTTGAGTCTTTTGTCGGGGAGATTCTTGTATAATATCAGCTCGTCATATTATCGGTAAATTTTATTAATGAATATTTAATATATTATTAAATATTAAATTATATTTTTATATTTATTAATAATATTTTTTAAATATAATTTAAAATATTTATTTATATATCAAATATTCATTAATTAAATTTATCACTCTTCATCCTCACTAGCACAGCGTCAGCGTCCACATATAAATCAAGCTGAGGCAAAGCTCTGGAGGAGCTGAAACTCTTTTCCCGGGCTGACGAAGAGCTCACTGAGCGGTCCCTTCGGTCCGGTCGCATTTTATCGGACGCTGGGGGAGCTCTCCGAGAAACAAGAAACAATGTCGGCGCACAGAGACGAGGACCCTCGTATCAACCGCATCAAAGCGAGCATCCGGGTCGTTCCCAACTTCCCGAAACCAGGTTTCCCTTTTATGGCTCTATCCTTTTCCTCAACCAAACTGGAGCAAAAGGTGGCTCCCGTAAGCTCAGATTTCTCTTCATTGTGAGCCTAATAGGCTAAAAGAAGAGAATTTTCTTTAATTTCAGGATCTTCATGATGTTAAGACGGTTTCACATTCTAATGCAGCCCCATTTAGCTTAAAATTCAGTAGTTCGTGAAGTAGTTCGCTATTTCGCATTTGCAGAATTATCGGTCCTGATCTTTCCTTTGTCAGCCTTTCTCGGTTTCCTTTTATTTTTATTTTTTGGGTAATTGAAGGACTTTCATTAATCAAACTCGGTTTCCTTTTAGGAAGACAAAGGAGCAATATTTTGTTTTTGGGTAGCCGAAACAAGAAAGATTAGAAGTTCTCTACAATGCACCAACCTTCCGCTCTTGTTTTTCGTTTTTCTTTTGGATTCAATTATGAGTGAGGGTTTCTTCGAAGCTGGTCATGCCATCTTGAATTTCTGTTCTTTTCGTTGAGTGTTCTCACTGGATCTAACCGCCAAATTAGTTGTTTTTATTCATTATGAACTGTAAAAGTGGCAGGTATAATGTTTCAAGACATTACCACACTGTTGCTGGACCCACAAGCCTTCAAGGACACGGTGGATTTGTTCGTGGAGAGGTACAAGGACAAGAACATCTCAGTTGTTGCAGGTATAAAATTTAGACGGAAAAAGGCAGATCCTGAGAATGATATAAAAACAACCAGCTTTCCCAAATGGGTGCTTAAAGTTATGATCTTTCCATGGAACATTTTAGCAAGTCCCTTATCTCAATAGGATGGTTATTTCACAGTGGAGTTGGGCGCATGTGAAGAAGAAAGCAGATTAGAAACTGACAAAGCTGCTATCTTACTGTTCCTCAATGCAATCTTGAAACGTGGGTAGTTCAGTTCAGTGCCTCTTTCCTTAAGCAAGATCTAGTGGTCAGTCTTGTGAATGAAAAAATCTATGCTTGAGAGAGAGTTATCCTTAGAAGGTTGACTCGGATCAAACCTAAATAGTCCGTCGACCCTCTGGATACGTGCACGCCTAGTAAAGGAAAGCTGATCAATAACATTGATTCATGATGACATGTTACTGTATCATTGGTGTCTTTTGATCTCGTAGACTATGTGGAGCAAGAATAGGCATAGTCACATTTAAAGAACACGTTTAGGAGTATGGTTGCCATGAACAGTGGTAGGTGCTTTCAATGGCTCAGATTTAACTGGGTGCCTCTAACTGCCCCCTTTTAGTTTTATGTCCACATAAAGGTCCTACAAGTCCCCGCCCATCCCCCCAACAAGAGTTAATATGGGTATTATAGTTATCCTCGATTGTTTGCCATGAACAGGTAAAGATCTAAACCCGAGCTTGTAGAAATAAAAAGTTTTAGCAGGAATGCTCCATTTCTGTAACTTCCTTTTGATTCGCTTGAGGACTTTTTTGTATTTTCCCTTCAAACATTGATGACAATATGCCACAAAGGGATGAAAATATGGTTGTCTGCCTTTTTAGTTTCATTCATGGTTATCTTTTTTCCTTCTTTCTTTGGGTAGTGATTTATTGCTTGACTCTAAGTAATGGAAGTTGTTAGTGGGGCTTCTGTGCTCTCTCCCCTCCCTTTCAAATTTTTAATACTTATGGTGGGCTACGCTACTGATTGCATTGTGTGAAGCTTATTGAGTGGCTCATATTTGCTGTCTCTTTCTCTCTCCCTCACTCACTTTGTAGTGTATCTGAGTGTAAGTATGAATGATTGTGGGCATGTGCTCGGATCCGATCCGGGGTGTTGGTCTGATAATGATCGATGCCCACATTATTAATGTGGACCAAGCTGATCTCAAGATGGTTGACCTTTTCAGCTTTCTGCTCTTCCTTCTTTTTCCCCTTTATTCTTTTGTTGTTATGCTGCCAATGGTTTACGTTTAATAGCTTCAGGTTATCTGTGGAACAAGCTCTCTTCTTTGCATTGATGCATGGAATCATTTACTGTTCAATGCTGTTTTCCTGATTGGAAGATACAGCGTATGTTTTATTGTTATACTAGATAAGAATGAAATCCTAGTTTTTCATATAAATGGCAGAGTGGTCTGCTAGTTAAAGTCGTTAAGAAGCATACCATACCAATGGGTTTTGAATATCCTCTTCACGTGATTGCCATGTCCTGTATTATCTTTGCATCGTCCCGTCTATGAATGTGTTTTCATATGGTTTTGGTATACAATATTTGGAAATTCTCGATGATCAGTAGTCGAACGAGGGAGGGGCTTAAGCCCAACACATCAACATTCGATTTTGTCCTTAATAGGCGATGTGCTAATTTAAACATGAAGCATTATGGGTTTCTTGGATATTTACGTTCTTACCTTTTGAGCTTCAGTTTTGTATTGATCTGCTGTGTTTAGGGCTAGCTGTTCACTGGGTTGAGACCGACAATATGAAAACATTGATTAAAGTTACCAAAACCAAATTATTCACAGAAGATAAGTAATGTTGCAGATAGCCGTGCAACAATTGAAAGATATTCATCCTAGCTGTCATGTTTTATGGGGAGGTTGAACCTCGTTTTCTGCCTTTCTGGCCAGGGATAGAGGCTCGAGGCTTCATATTCGGTCCTCCCATCGCTCTGGCGATTGGAGCAAAGTTTGTTCCTCTGAGGAAGCCAAAGAAACTACCCGGTATCCCATCTCCCCCTATTTACACTTATACTATGCTGGCCAAAGTTCAATAATATCATCTCTCCTTTATGTACTCTCAACCGTTCTGGCTGAAGTTCAATAATATATAACTGGCATATTGATCTGACAGCATTAAGTATTAAGCATGGATGAAGCTTCGAAATTGTACATTGATTTTTGACCTCATTTATGATTGTATGCATTGAGCAAAATCGTGTTTGTAAGCATAAGAAAGAATATAAATCTGATCAACTTGTTGAGAAAATCCTATGTTGATAACATGAAAGAGGGATCTAATGTGATGGCAGGTGAAGTAATCTCGGAAGATTACATTCTGGAGTATGGACGAGATTGTCTCCAGATGCATGTCGGAGCTGTTGAACCGGGAGAGAGGGCTTTGGTGGTGGATGATCTAATTGCCACTGGCGGCACTCTCTGCGCTGCCATGAATCTACTCAGTGAGTCATCCTCATATGCATTTGCAATTTAACCAGAGTAGGCTCTGTTTGGTTCTTCGGAAAGCTGTCTACCATACAAACTGCGAAACCGAAAAACCCTTCCCAGCTCTTCAGAACAAACCAAAAATGTTCCTCGTCACCTCACCCGGCCTATATTACGTTTGTGTGCATTTCTATTCTCTTTAACGGATGTCCTTTCTCAGAACGGGCTGGAGCTCACATAGTTGAATGTGCCTGTGTTATTGAACTACCGGACTTAAAGGTATGCACTCACTCATCCAAACTCCCGACTTCTAATTCGGTTTCTCAGCAAAAGTGCGCTCTGGCCTTGAATGAGGTTTCGTATTCCAAGTACTCTCTCAATCATGAAGTCATCTTAACATCAGGGCCGTGAGAGATTGAAGGGGAAGCAGCTTTACGTGCTCGTGGAATCCCACTGATGCTAGAGTCGAGGTGTGTCAATGAGATTCGATTGATTCGCCAATTCCTGTCTCTCTTGCAAGCAAAGTCTAGGGAAAAAGAAAAAAAAAAAAAGGGCCTGGGTGGTTGGGAGACTGTATAGTGGGGATGGAGGATTGAGCTCTATGGGAAGGGAGGGGTGCATGTGGGAGATTCATTGTTCTTCTTAAGTTTGATTGGGAAAAAAAAAAAAAAAACTGTAATAACCCTCTGGATCTTGAATTGTCCTTGCTCGAGTATCTTACTCGGCCGTGCTATTGTCCCGTATCGACGATTCCTAAAGATGCTCAACCATGCATGCTAAGAAGGTTCTTGAATTTGATTCTCCAAGATTCCCTGCCTGGTAACAGTTGGGTTGTTGGGTTACTGATCTCTGGCTTCTTGCTGCATGTTTTCCATCTCCTGTGAAACTGTTGCCGGATGCTCCAATTTCTGGGACAAAGTTATGGGACAACCACGGTCGATCAGACCTCAACTATGCAGAGGATATCTAGAACAGGGATCAGTATTCGGAACCGGGTGTACAAAAAGAATAAGGGACATGGGACTCACAGCGTCGGCTTTCTCAATCTTTGATTCTAGATGAAGTGCAAATTAGTTTACACGTGATTGATGGCCAGCGGTTGTAATTTCCTCACTCGAACTCTAATTCTTGTGTCAATTGAACCGCTAGACTCGTAACTCACTAACTTTTCTAAAGCAAGAATCACTTCCTTCTTATACACTTAGATTATCTCATATCAATATAGATGAACCATTTCTGATAAGCAACCCGCTATCGACTATGCTAGCCGGGAAGAAGTAAGAAAGTTGGAACCTATTGAGAGAAATGCTCGACGAGGTTTTTTTTTTGGTAAGTTCTTTTTTATTCCAACTCCTGTGAGAAACTGATATTTATAGAGCAAACTTTATTGATATTCGTTATTGCTTATATTACTTTTCTGACAACTCACTTCCCTAAAGGGCAAGATGACTCAGATTGCATGACAAACAGACGACAATACTACAAACTACAGGACAGAGTATCTTTGTCATAAAGGGCGATAATACAAAGCACGCTTGACAGTTTTCTTTTATATATGTTTTATGAATTTATCTTACAAAAATGTTACAAGAAGAATAATGAAATGTGCTAAAAATATGGCTAAATTGAACTAAAACCCACTAAATTCTGATAAAATAAAACAACTTAAAATGGTAATCTAACCAAAATAAACTGAAATTGCGGGGGAAAAAAAAAAGCTCTACCACAATGATTATTCCAATCGGCCTTCATGCTGAATGGGCCTCAACGATATGCACGTTAATAGGCCCAAGTACGAGCCCGATTTACACCTGGACCGACAGAAATCTAACACGGTCTCTTTCTCTTAAACAAATTTAATATTTGTATCTTACAAATTACGAAAGGAAAAAAGGTCTTAATTGACAGAGCGTCGCTTGAATAAACGAATCCAATTGGAATATGTATACTCAGAAACAAGGAAAGTTTTTAGCTGAGCCAATTCATCGAAGAAGTGATAAATTTAATTAATAAATATTTAATATATATATAAATATTTTAAATTGTGACTACAAATAAATATTATTAATGAATAGAAAAAATATTATATAATATTTAATAATAATGAATTAAATATTTATTAATAAAATTTAATGATAATATGGTGAGTTGAGCTCATATAAAAATCTCTTAAATAAATTAGATTTCTCCGGATCCTAGGCAATGGAAATGTCCTTAATACCCTCGCCTCCTGAGCCAATCAATGAACACGCCCAATCGCGCCATCGGAGTACCGGAACCGCCCGATTGCCCGTTCAAGCTCGTCAATGGAGCCCGACACGGCCACCAAAACCACTGTAGCCGCCGCCCGAACACCAGTCTGCCGCCGCCTATCCGCCCTAGACGCAGCCCTGTCCCGAACCCTCCACCACCACAACTTCTTCCCCCGCGCCCTCTTCTTACTGCTCGAACTCTCCGCTGACTTCCGTCTCTTCTTCCCACTGGCTCTTTCCATCTATCTCTCCGCCACCCTGTCCGCCCTCCTTCGGCCCCTCCTTATCCCCCTCCTCCTAGGTCTCCTCCTTGATCTGGCCCTGATCGGCCTCATCAAGGTCATCTTCCGCCGTCCCCGCCCTCTCTACAACAAGGACATGAGTGTCGCGGTCTCTGTAGACCACTACTCCTTCCCCAGCGGCCACTCCTCCAGGGTTTGCTTCGTGGCCGCGCTGTTCTGCCTGACGAGTGAGTCTATTAAACACGGCGTCTTTGCGGATCATCGGCTGGTTTTAGGGGTTTGGTTGTGGGCTGTGGCCACGTCGATCTCCAGAGTCCTGCTTGGGCGCCATTTCGTGTTTGATGTCTTTGCAGGGTCGTGTATAGGAGTCCTCGAAGGCCTCTTCGCCTTCCATTACCTCAGCTTCTAACTAGATGCTAAAAAAATCTGTTCCGATCCGATTGATCAATTGGCTATATCTTTTAACCATTTTTAGCCAAAATTCGAGCAACGTGCTTGTGTTCTCTTCTTTGTTAGTTCAATATTTTGTTTAGCTGGGGGAGTCTTCAATCTGTGATCACCGGGAGTTAAATTGTGAGTTAATTGGGTGATCACTTCTCCTGAAGAGCTGGGAATTGATAAGCTTTGTTTATGTAATCTGATTCAGGGAATTGTAATTTCAAATGCTTGATGTAATTCTAGCATATTATGGGCTAGGAACCTTTTCAATACTGGAAGGACATTGTCGTAAACTGATAGTGGATCTCTCTTATTGAATCCAGATGGCATGTAATTTTTGGCTGAAGGACTCTTTTTATATGATATTCAGACACCAAATTTCAGTATGAAGTTGCAATGTTCATTATTAGTGTCCATTTGCCAAAGTTATGCTTTCTGATATTAGTGATCAATTTTCCCCTAATATGTGAAATCTTTGCTTGTACCTCCTTTTGTTGAATAGAAAGCTGGGATCTGTCGTAACACATGCGATAAAATGGTCATAAGACCATTTCTTGAAAGAAATGGTCTTATGACCTGTGTAAACAGGTTTTACAAGGATTCCCATAAAATGCAGTCCCTGTGAATTTTGTATGAAAACTTGCAAAAGTCCCAGCAAGTTGCGCATCATATTGCAGAAATCTCATTAGAGTACCAATTCCCTTTACTGTTTCTTTGCTAATAATGCTCTCGCAAATTGGATTGATCTTTCAATGTGGAGTGTTTTGTCTGGATGGTCCGAGTTCATCTTCCTTCATCTTATTTTGGTAGGCTTATTGTTTGACTGGAAGTTATTAGGAAATGCTTTCCCATTATTTTTGCTGAAACCATTGAACGCAGACACTTTTAAGGATTACTAGGTTATCCTTGAAATAAAGAATCAGATGTTTTGTGTTATCCTGGCTCAGATTGTTGCCAGACTTTGATATTTTTGTGGATTTAAAATGCCAATTCTCAGCACAATCTTTAAGTTTCAGGGGCATATTGATTACTGATGTTGTCAACAGCCTTGTGAACTGCTGCTGATTAATGGTTTTTACGTGATGGCTGAAAGAAAAACTATCTGAAATCTTGGCCGAAGAATGAAATTGTCACCCTTAACTTATACTTTAGTTTGATGTATTTTGATTTTCTGGTCATGTGTTAAACATCGACTTCACTGATTTGGGATAACCTTTATCAGTTGGGTTGTTGGACATGATTGATAGATTGATTGCTTTTCAGATTTCGACCACCATTATTGAATTTGTTGATTATGGCTGCCAATTTCTATCATTTGCAACTAATATTATGCCATTGGATGGTGATGGAATATGGGAATGATACCAAGATTAAATGGTCCTGAGTCACTTTTCCTTTAAAATCCTTTGTGTGGGGGACCTCCTTTGCTATTACATGGGCTCTAAGTCCTACCAGATTTCCCTCCATGTTTAGCTGGTTGGGCTCGAAGTGACTTTCAATGTTTTTGGACACCATTATTGTCTTATCATCAACTTTTCTTGGGAAAAAAAACACATAAATGCTGCCAAGATATAAAAATAGATGCATTGGATATGCCTCTTTCTAATAAAGTTCTTTGTGAGTTTGCATGAGCATGTTCTCCATCTTTTGTTCTTGTCAAATGTAATTGGGAATGCTCAGGATGTCTCTGTTTTGTGTTGCTTCATGTGTTCCATTACCTTCCACATAGCCAAGGCTATGTAGAACTTAAGAGTCATGTGAAATTAGGTAAGCTTTTTCAGGGAAAAAAATTAACCCCTCAAATTTTGATTTTCTCGAGGTTTCATTCAAATGGATTTCTTCGTAAGCTTTTTCATTTTACATAAGATTCGAATTAGAAAATTACGATGATATTTACAAGGGAACCATATAATACAAGTAAAACTCTTCATTAGGATGTCCGTTGAAAAATGTTTCCCCATTAAGATAAACTGAAATGATTGGTTCCTTATCTGTCCACATTTTCACAGGACATTTTCCTACAGTTGCTCATGTCCATAAACAATGCATTTGTTTCAAAAGTTGTAGATTTCCCTTTCCTAAGCTGAAGATGGTCCTTATCACTGTTGCCAGTCAAGGAAGCCACCTTGATGATATGATGGACCACTTTGCACAGGACCTGCTCATGAAGGTTTGATGCTTTAAATGTCGCTATTTGTTCTATTCGTAACATGATTGCTTATACATGTGACGTTTTTATTAGTGCCATGAAGGCGTTGGGATGTGAGGCCTTTCAAATGTGGTGGGGGCACCCCCACATGCATATTTAGCTTTCCAGTCTATGCTTTAGTTTGTCTTTTGTTTTAGAGTCCTAAAAGTGTGGCTGCAGTTCACTTCTTGCATTAAGTAAACAAAGAAATAAAGTATGAAGTACAATGGGTCTAGTCCCCTATTTCGAACAAGCAATCATTCAACTCTTTTAGTTGTTGAGTATGTGCTTATCAACTCTAACAAGAAATGTCTTTTGAGTCTCTTCCATTAGATATTGAAGTGACTAAATGTAAAAAGATTGAATTGCCCTATTCTTTCCCCCTTTTACTTTTGGATCAGGATAAACTCACGTATTTGCTGATGAGAACTTCATCTCTTCTGTGTGCCTGTTTGCTCCCATTTTCTATCCCCTTTTTTGTTTTTTTCTGCTTTACTAGAAGGCCACCTGTATTTTACCAAATTTTGATATTCTACACAATGTTATGTTCTAGATGTAGGATACTTCTTCAATATTCAGCTGATAAATTTTACAGCTGAACATTGTTGTAAAGTTTAGTATAGAATTGTGAAGATTACAATGAACAAAACCCGCCACAAGGTTGATGCTTGTAGCTTTGGCTTCACCGTGTGTCACTCATTCATTGATGTGAACACCGCCCACTGGTTAAAAGATGAACAGATAAAATGCCTTTGGGTCCACCTTACATAGTAAAAGGATAGACTCCTGTAGCTGCACTGCTTCCTGTTTTGGATGATGAATCTTGTTAGTTATGCCCCTGCTTTTATGGTCTTTTTTTTTTGGTGCAAATTATTTTCGATAAAAATTTATCTCAGGCTTATCAATGTCCATGTCATTAAAGAAGCTTGTATCTCACGCGAAATGATTTCAAATAGCCAGGGAATAACTCCTGATTTAAATGCACGTCCTTGTTTGGTTGTATTTGATGCCCTTGACAAGTCTGGGATTCAGTAGCCTGTGACTTGATTCAGCTAGCAGCCAGCTGCTGGCAATGACTGCTGAGGTAATGGTGGTTGATGGCTGCAATGGCGCAGTCAGTTTCTTCAGTGGGTTTAAGTGATAAAATCTGTCAGAAACGTGAGATTATGGCTTCAGCCTTGCCTGGTCAAACTAGAGAGTAAGCCACCTCTTAAATATCACCCCAGAAAATTCCATTATGCGATGCAAGCTGAGATTTCTGTAATAGGATCTGTTCTCTTTTGATCTCTGTTCACCTAACAGATCTTTCTAATTATGTATCTCAGCTGTCTGTCCTGTTTTTATATGTGAGTTCTGTTTGTGTGGAGACTCTGACCAGTCTTGGACTCATTGACTCCATATCTGATTGCCTGAGCTGCTGTTCAAGGGACTGAGCTCACAGGGTTGAGCATGGCCAGCTATACAGTGTGGTTTTGTCAATACTAACATTCCTCTTTTTTTGGTCCACAGAGACTTGGGTTTTGCGGGGGTTACCCAGGGCTTTGCTTATTCCTGACGGTAAACGGAAAAATTCAGCTTGGAAAGATTCCTCCTGGTCAGATCCGTTGCAGGTACACATCGATAGTTGTAGTTCTCATGAGCTATAGTTGGCTTGGTGGAAATAACCCTGTCCTATTCTGGTTGTTTCAAACTGGAAGCGAGAATCTGTCTGCGAGAGGCAACTTAGCAAGTTAGGATCAGTGACCAGAGAGGGGCTATTTTGCTAGATTGGGATAGGAGTGGCTGGGATGGAAGGAGAGGAGTTCGCAGGTTGGAGGGCATCACCAATTATTTGAATGCTCCTTGAACTCTGATTAACACTTAGGTTTAAAATGGTTTGTCCGTCAAGGATAAATCTGTCTCAATCATGGGTTTTTCTAAATCACTAGGTGTCTGCCCAGTTAAACCGAGCTATCTTCAATTGGTGGGACTGTCACTTTAGGCCCACCGACGTCTGAGCTTTCAGACCTATGGATTGATAGCAACGGAACGTATAACCTGGGCAGACTGGTTCCATTTCAGTCATAAAAGAGGGCACTGACACCTTCTGAAAATAAGAACAAAAGCAAAATGTAGAAAATTCGAACTGGCGCCAAGAGAGAGAGAGAGAGAGAGAGAGGAGTTTTTCGAGGCGATGGAGACATTCCATGGTCATGTGAACCCTCGAGGAAAAACGAAAATTGTTCTTCTCATGGTCCCGGACGATCTGAAATATCGGTCCTTCTTCCTCTTCCACGAACTGTTGATTCCGTAATTGTCCGATGTTGTCTACCGTTCCGGTCCTTTTCCTTCTTTTGGTGAAGATGTCGGGGACTCACAGGTTCCCTCCCGACGTGCCGTGGCTGTGCAACTCGTGAGCGACCTTTCTGTCCAATGCTCCTCTGTGATGATCATTGATGGGGTTATGCTAACAGTGTTGTACTTGACACACACTGATTTCTTGAACTGTACTAGATTTTTAATGATGTTACATTGACTGGACCAGTATTAACAGTTGAACTCGAAAATTCGAACATTACATAATAAGGATGGTAAGATCATCGCTGTTGCTACTCTCATTGCAAGTGATGAAAAAATAAATGGAAAATATATTGATCGATAAAGGCATGATGTAGGTCTTGAGACAATTTTTTCAATGATAGATAAAAAGCAATTTACTTTCCCTACTTAGGAAAATGTGCTTACAGTTATACTTTAAATTTATTTATTTATTTATTTGTAATTTGTCGTAAAAATTAAAATATCTACCAAAAGTGAAACTCCCGTAGTTGTCTTCTTTTTTTTTTTTTTTTGGGTAGGGGACCCGGCGTGGCCCAATAGAAGGACAGGGTTTCCGGGACAGAGATAATTCAAAAAAGCCAGTGAGGGGCGGCCCTCATCACACGGCCTAATTGAAAAGCTAGTCATTGTCATTTACAAATCATGAATAATCAAATCCCAGACAAGATTACAGGATAACAAAGTGTGTGTGTTTGTGTGTGTGTTCGTGTTTGTGTGTGTGTCCACACCCATCTCTTGTTAGTCCTAATAATGTCTTACATGACTAGCACCCCGAAGTCGCGAAATGTCCCGTCCCACTCGAACAGGGTGTTCCGATGTGACGTGGAGTCGTCTCCTCAAATGGCGACCCTTCTGGAAATGATAGATCTCAGTTCATTTGCAAATCACGCGCCATATCATTGCGAGCCAGACGTACGCACGCGGAACTGACGTGTAAAGTGAAACGAGCACGGGTGCTGTCAGAGATATTATCTTAATTATTTAGAAGATAAATTCTTTGAAAAAAAATCGTATTGTTTCAGTTATTATTTTTAATATTAATACTATTTATGATGTTATCTATTTTTATTTTAGATTTTATTGAATCTATGAATAAGACTCGTATATGTTACTTTTTAAGTCGCTTACTTTGAAATATTTGTGTAAAATTATCACCGAATCTGTCAGAGATTATATTCATATCCATCTAAAAGTTTAAAATTATAGGTGATTATACATTAATTGCCTTATATTTTGGATTCAAATTAATAAGTTATAACTGTCCTATATGATATTAATTCTTCAACACTGAATTTTTGTAATAATGTGGTATACACTTATCACGTAATCCTAAATACTTTCACAACAACTGACCTTGAGCCGATCATTTTTTTTCCGTACTGGGCTGAGGGATGATAGCCGACCACTGGTTGGCTTTCTCTTTTGTACCTAGACTAATAACTTCATAAGAGTCTAACTTTATTTTTTGTACCTGATAAAGTGCCTACGAGCCGAACATTTTTCATCTTATCTTGGGCTACTTCAACATTTGAACTAGTCTTGATGTAAGCTTACACTGTAATATGCTCTAATACCATATAAAATTACTGTTAGGTGTATAAGAAGTTGTAACTGTAACTGTACCTCAACTCTCTTATGTTTCTGGATTCAGTATGCTAGCTGTTCTCTTGTATAAGTGGCTGTACCTTAATTCTCTTATATCAGGATCCTTAATCAACTTCACAGTGAATACTGTCTCATACGAGAAACTCTTAAATGAGTCATTCGAGTTTAATATCAGAATGAAAATGGTGTAGTGGGTTTAGATTACGTAAGAATCTCTCGTGAAAAGAGAGGCAGTAGATTGGGATAAGGAAAGAAGCGCTGGGACTTAAAGGACTCATAAATCCTTTTTTTTTTTTTTTTGGTTTTGCGAATTACTTGGACCATCGCGCCATTCCACCTTTGAATTTCTCACAGATGGGTATTGTTGCCATGTCTGCCAGCCAGCTGATCAAAGGGTGGCACAGGAAAGGACATTTTTACCCCACTTAAACTATTTTATATATTCAAATGATGCCCTAGATAGGGCGTGTAGGAAAAAATTTGAAGGGGAAGCACATGTTGTGCCGGTGAGACGACACAAAATCAAATTATGACATGATATGAAATGAAATGATGTGGAGATTGAAGTGATAGCGGTGGGGGAGAGTGCAATTAGAGAGAGAGGTGTGTTGTGGTGTGGTGTGGTGTGTGTGGGGTGACTATGGTGGCTCTTGCTTCACAGATTTAGGACATTTTGTGTCCAATTGGGGCCAATAAGTGGACTTGTTTCCCTCCCCTGGAGGAAGAGATCTTGGTGAGGGAGAAGATATTTATTATTCCGTGTCGCGTTACGAGCGTCAGGCTCCCTGCTTCCCGACCACACTGAATGTTTTCTTTAGGAGTTTGACTGTGTGACGGCTTAATAATATGACCTTAGTTCTAAGGGTAGTGGGTGTTTCGAGGGGGTCCACTTGTCTTTTGGTCTGATCTGGTCTGGTCTGGTCTCGGGCCTTGAAGTCGTCAAGTACCTGCAAAGGAGTCAAGTCTGGGGTTTGAACTGCTTGTCGATCCTCTGGTACTTAAATCAGGGTTGTATGTAGAGAAGGGATGCAAATGCAGAGTACAAGAGGGATATGATATTCCATTCATGAGCTCTGGCAGTCTGAGATATTTATAGAGTCATACCAGAGCCTAGCGTTGATATGACTTGACCTCACTTGCTATAGGTGTTTGATTCGGCCAGAAGATTTTTAAGAGTGATTGCATAATTTGGTTGATATGGTTGGTGTCAAGGCATGAACTCATTACTGACTAAAGCGACTGGAATCATTGATCCGACTTGGTAGTCATCTAGACGACTTGGTAGTCATCTAGACATCTCGGTAGATTGGTAGATATCATCAGACCAATTGACGAATCGGTAGTCATCTAAATGTTAAGGTAGCCAACAATACAAGCTTGCAGAGAACTTTAGACCAATCAGTATCAGCAGGCTCAGACGAGCAATCGTGGGTCTGGTCAGATGACCTTTGCCTGTCTATATCAAAAAGGAAATGGAAAATACCAGCTAGCAAGGTCTATGAATCGGGTACATAGCTGTGCCTAACTGTTGAACATTGAGCTTAATGAATGCATGTGTGTGAATGTCCCCACACACACTGCAGCATGCACTGAAATGGTGAGGTCCCATAATTGAAACCCTCCCTACTCTCCCTGCCCTACTCCCGATCCCTTTCTTCTGAGAATCCGAGAAACCGCGTCACTTAAGCTTGGTCGCTCTTTTTTCACGTGCTCGAACTAACAATCAGAAGCGACATGGTCGTTTGCTGCTGCTGCTACTACTAGCATTATCATTAAGAACAAGCATAATTATACAGTAAATGAGATTTTAGATCGAAAATGTTGTCATTTTATCAAATTCCTTTACTGCCATTATTCTTTAAGGGAAAAAAATGTTTCCTATTGGATAACAAAACTGCATCATTGTCTGATGATATAGATTAGAAGATAATCCCACTTCCATATTATATATATATACACACACACATGTATGTATATATAAAATATTGAGCTTTGTTTTATGGATGTGATTATGTAAGAAGAAATTGTCAGACTATGAATTAAACTATTATTCCAACAGATTTTGAACAGCTTATGCTAGTGGATAAATTATCTAAGTACAAAAACATAAATAGCAAACAAATTCTTCAATGTGCCACTTATTTACACGTTTTTCTTATGTGTCCGGGCTATAATAATTACGTGAAATGCAACATATAATGCCCTGCACCTATCTCATTATCGACGTGTTTAATCTCTTACGATACTGGATTTCAATCGAATCTTCAGTTACTCGCTATATATATATATATATATGTATGTATGAATGTATTTTGAGGAGCTAACAAGTATGGTATATTTGAATTGAAGATCATATTAATTTATTGAAAACATTCATCACATGACCGAGTGGAATCCCACCATAAGCATTGCCCACTTCAAAATGATTCCAAAAGGCCAAAGGAAGTCCTTCATTTTTATATCTTCCTCCAAGAAAGGAACCATACACATATGGGATGCCATAAAACAAACAAGTGTTTCCCATGTCTATATCCACAAAATGCCATAAAAAAAAAAAGGTGATGATAGAGAAATGTGCTAACTCATACACGTCCAAATCCAGCGGTTTAGTGACCCAAAACTCGTTTTCATACGATTTGGGGAGACAGAGTTTCATTCTAAGTAAAACTGATAGAAGGAATTTTTAAACTAGGATTGTAACGGATATCGACTTATTCGACTATATTATATGCTTTTGGCATTGCTACGTTGACAGGGTCAGTGTTAGTACCGGTTATTCAGTTTGTTTGATGTGTCCGTTGTTGAACACGTAAACTCAAATATCACGTAGCGGACTGACTGTATCACTATCATTGCTGCCCTTCTTTTTGCTGAGGAAAAAAAAAAGAAAGTAAAGATTGATTTTAAGGTGTGCCGGCGATCATCCCTTTAAATTCAAAAAAATACATGAAATATTTTATATTTATAAAGATGTTATTTATTTTTTGTTATCATATTCTGTCCTTAAAGTCGTCCTTTCACATTGCTTTGGCTTTACTTGAGTTTTGTTCCGTTTGGACAATTTTTCTAGATTGTCCATGATTAGAAGAGGGATGTCATAAGCTGATGGATAACAAGATGTTTGAACATTTGTAACATGTTATATGAGGAGTCTAACTGCGAGAATTAAATTCAGAATATGGTTTTCGGCCAACTATGATATCAAACTCCATCTTTCTGTATTGTTTCTTTTTCTGCACTACTGTGTAATTTAACGTGCGCTGTTCGATACCCAGAAATCCAATAAATTTTGAATAATTAAATTCGACTTTCACTTGTCCATGCATGCATATTATCAACAAAAAAATAAATAAATAAATTGATGTGATTTGATATCCTTCCCCTACCAATCACATTAAACCGAACCTCTCTGAATGCTTCTTTTGCCCGACATTTACACCGATCCAATTAGTCCATAATTTTTTTTGAAATTTTAATTGGAATATTGCCATGCAGAATTAAAATCTTCTTATAAACAAAAATAAAATAAAACCCTAATAAATCAGAGGGGACTTTTAAAGGCGGGAATGAAGTATAAAGTTTCGTGCCAAAGAAAAGGTGTAAGGTATAACATTGCATTGCATCCATGTGTATGGTTTGCTTTTGCCTCTATAGAAAGTCAATAATAGGGAGAAATTAACGAAATTAACAAAATAAAAAAACCATTTAATTTATTTTAGATAACGTGAGAGTTCAGAATAATTATAATTTGACTGCTATAAAACTTAATTTATCAAAAAATAGGTAATTAAATTTATCTGTTAATGTTAAAAAAAAAAAGCAACATAATTTCACATTTTCTAAAATAAAGCATTATAAATTTCTTGCAAAGCAAAACATTTACCAATTAAGAACCCCGTAAAGAGAGAAGAAAAATTTAAGGGAGTGGGAGTCGGAAGCGGGGGGAAGTGGCTGAATTTGTCGAGCCACAGAGAAATTCTTAGGTGAACCGTTTAAGTTATCGATCGTGTCATCGGCTGTTCGAGTAATTCCTACTTAACAATCTCGGCATTTTGAGAACTTTTATAGTCCAACTGCTGAATCGTTAAGCGTGTGAGAAAAAAATATTATAAATTGTCGGATTGGTTTTTTAATTTAAATGATTGAGTTATTGAAGGGTTAAATTACTGAATCCCAGAAACTACCTGCTACTTTCTCCGTGTACAGAAGAGATGCATACACCTAGAAATGATAAAAGAAAGAAGGATATAAATGGAATACGAAAAGTTTTATTGGTGAGATCGAACCTAAGACTCACAGGTCACAGGAGGAACGGTATCAACTATACTAATCTTTCTTTATCGAAACTGCGGAATATTGTTTTGCTTCTTCTTTAAGTTCATTCAAATTCCTATGACACTCTTCTCCCTCCCAAAAAGCGTCCCTCGAGATATCAATCCCGGTCACGTTCTTATGTTTCTTGGGGGATAAGATCCCCTTTTTTAATCCTTCCTTTCCCTTCATTGAACAATAATTATAAATAATTACTTGGGTGGTAGGAAAAAAAAAAGGTTAATTACTTTATAATCAAGGTTTTTCGTTTTTTTGCAATCATAGTCAATGGATGTAAAAGTTACTTTTTTTTTTCGATAAGTGAAAGTTACTTTCTTATCCGAATCAACATAACATTTCTTAATTACATTTTACCTTTTCTTTTTTACTGGATCTTACAGCCCCCACCATTTTTACTAAAAAAAATGTTTAAAATAAAGAGATATAAAAAAAAAACTCTCCCTCGTTAACGTTCATAAAAGCTAATCACAAAGGAAACTTGTAAGTCAGGAAAAGTATACTAAGCACCATTTTATTTCAAGTTGAGGATGTTATACTTTGTTTCTCTTTCGTAAAAGTTAAAAATATAATTCCGGAATTTCCAATGGGTAGGTTAAACAAATGGATTTGATGCAGGGGCAGCACTCATCGTTTGCCCAATGTGTTGAAAGTTCGGCGTGAGAAAGAAATCTTAAACGGTTCTTTGTTACGATGTTGTGGTACGTAAAAAATACCCATCAGAATTGTCTCATTTTAGAAGTTCGTGGCTTGTAATCCAGGTGTCAAAAAGCTCATCCATCTAATACTACAACTGCGTAAGTATTTCGACATGCCGCGTGACAAAACAAGATAAATTCCATCATGGTGAAATACGTTCATTAGGCATACATGTGTTTAAACTCCAAAGCAGCATCTCTTAAAACCTAAGCATCCTCCCTTTCTTGTATTATATCACTCGAAAACGGCGTCTGATCAGACTATTTAGTAGAGTCACAAACCTTTAAAAAAAATTTATGTTCCATAGTACTCGACATCATCTTTCCTTTCTCGATATTTGATATCATAGTTGTTTAGGGTTTCTCCTCGGTTGTTCAGGATTTCTTTTAGGTTCTTACAGATTTTTTATTTTTTAAAAGAATTTGGATTTACTGTTTACTGCATAAAGACCTGGACTCACTTGTTTTTCTCTTGTGGCGTTGCAGGGCGGATTTGGCGAACTGTCTTGCGTGGACTAGGACTACATCGGGACCCTGCCGATTGGACTCCTGAGTCCAGCTGGTTGCGGACGCAATGAGGAAAGTCAATCGATTCGGTGGCCTCCCTGCTCCTGTGGACCCAATATATCCACACGATCTGGTTGGAACGGAATATGGTCTGTTTGAGCATGTCTCGAAGTGAAGAGAATTTGTCTTAGATCAATATAGAGAGTATGAAAATGAAGATCTTGACTCTCCCCAGACTAGAGCATCGGATTCGAGATTCCCGAGTCGCCATTTTGCTAGGGCTTTCGTGTATATAAAATAGTCTTTTGTAGATCTTCACTTGTACAAAAGTTTGATCACACTTGTTAATAATAGGCCACTATTTCAAAAAGAAGGATTTTTTTTGCATAAATTTACTATTTTAGTTGATTCATATGGACTTGTGATACCACTAAACACGATGACACGATCACCAAGGCAGCGGCAGTACATCCCAGTGCAGAGGACACGGTGCATCCATCGATCCTTTGATCTCGTCGAGAATTTTACTTATAAAAGAAAATTCCTTCTTTGCTTTTCCCGAAAAAGCAAAAGTGATGTCTTCCCAAAAAATATTTCGCATATTTTGATGAATGCATACATCCCTATATTATATACTTTACAATTTTTTTTTACGGTATCACATTATTAAAATTTAATTAAAAAAATTTAATCTTTTTATGTAAAAAGTAATGAATCTTAACTGCTTTTGTTTTGCTCAAGGAATCTTTAACTGTTGGATAAAAAACACATTCTCTTTTTCTCTCTCCTCTCTTCTCAAGTAATTATGATGTAATGGTACACGTCATTGTTTCATAAAATTTTCCTTTCTTCTTTCACCACCAAGTTGAACGAATAAGGAACTTAAATGCAAAACACACACACATATATATATACACACACACATAAAATATCCTGATATTAAAAAAATAAAGTAAAAATCTTAGGCGATTCGGGTGTACAGAACATACAAGGAGTTCGACTGATGATTATTTAATATAATAGTAAAAAAATTACATTTTTTTAAGAAATTAACTATTTTGATGAATAAAATTGCACATTAAATTCAGGAACGAAACACCAGCATGAGTTGATTCAAGTGGTAAGGTGCTTGTTCCTCTTAAACAAAGGTCTCGGATTCGAGTATTTGTGAATAGAGAAAACCATGCTGGGAGAGCTTTACCCCTTAAATGGGCTGACCCGACTCGAACTGAATTAGTCAGTAGTCGAATAGACTTTTAAATATCAGTGTACACCCCAAAAAAAAATTCAGGAACGGAACAGCAAACTCGGCTCATATTAGAATCTCTTTTCCGTACGCGCGCGCGCGTGTGTGGTTTTTTTGGATAGTAGCCAGAGATTAGTCATGGCGGTGAGGTGTTGTGGTCACGGTGGCGGTGCAGCCTGCAGCGGTAAATAAAAAGGTCTAGATCACTGTCAGATAGTACAAACATTTATGTGTAGGCTCCCGTCTGTTCGAAAGGTACAACCCGGCTCCGGTATTTGCTGCAGCTGCACAGAAATCATGGCATCCGCAAACAAATAGTAAAAGCGTTCGTTCCAATGCATCGTCTTCCCTCCCCACTCTTTTGACGACAATTTAGATGCACACGGTACAATATATCGGTGGCATCGTGTTTGGTCGTGATTCAGTCGCGGGATTTTCACACTCTATGTATAACTGCCGTGTCACGCATTCATGATATGTCATGACGCGGTGATTGAATCATAACTAATACACAGTACAGAACTGCTAATGTTTAATAGAATTTTTTGAGAAGTTAGTATAGGAAGTTCCAGAAATTTTATTGAGAATTCATTAGAGAGTTTAGAAATTACTTAATAGGACTCAAAATACGTCTTTGATAAGGGAGGAAGTTGACGAGGTCGATGCATAATGGGTCTAGAATTCACACGTAAAAAGACACACTTAAGAAATATTGTCCCTTTTAATCAAAGTGGATTAGTTGAGGTAGTAGGACGTCTCTTTCTTTTTTAATAAATGTTGAATATTATATTTCACTAATCAAAATGTACGTTCCACACAGCTGATTTTTCAAGTACCTGATTACAAGTCCAGAACTCCAAATGGGGGGCTATTTGCTATTTTGTGTACCAAGGAAAGAATAGAAACTACTATGAATTTCAGTAAAGAAAGGACATTTGCCCTGATTATAAAAGATGATGAACTTTTAGCTTAAAAGACTTTCAAACTGCGCTATCTCTAAACACAATAAATATAACATGTAAAAGCAAATTTGAAGATACACTTTGACCAATGCCTTCTTCTCCACTTATCAATAGCCCGAGTTAATTCAAAATGCCAATCGCCAGCATCACGAAGATGTTGCAGGATCGTTAAGATTTCCTTCCATATAGACTTGGTCTGATGATAGGTGAAAAACATGTATCCCAGGTCTCAGTAAATCCATGACAAAATACACAACTAGTAGAGGGCAACGAGGACCATTTTGATACATCATCCATCGTGGGTAATCTATTTAAAATAGTAAGCCAACAAGTAAATGATGCTTGAGGAATGTGGTTAGGAAATTGGAGGAGACACAGTTAGAACACCTCTTTCGTTTAAGTAAAATCTTGAGTTTGAGTCTTATAAATAGAAAAAATTAACCTATAGAGAGTTTTACCACAGGCAGGCCTTTCCAGTTCAAACTGAATTAATTACAGTTTATTAAATTTTTAAATGAGTAATTTCGATAATAAAAAAGAAATATTATCCATTTTTGGTCCACACGCCGTTTCCCGAAGTAATAAAGAAAGGGGAGGAGGACTAATAACTGTGCAATAAAGTAAAATTCAGTATTAATATGAGGTTGATGTAATAATTTATTTATTAAACCTTTAAACTGATAATTTTAGGATCGATTTTCAAATCAAAAGGGTTAACGGAAAATTTTTAAAGAATTCTAACATAATTATAGATTAGTTTTAATATGCGTTTTAACTGACACAAGATATTACGTGGTACGTTAAAAAAATTCATCTAGGTGTGGTAAATGCCATTTATTAGGCTTCTACAGTCCCTCCCCACTTCCGTACCTTTTACCAGCTCAGACGACATTTTACCGATACTTTCACACCTCTCATTTTTATCGTCAAATTCTCCTTACCATCCCGCTATAAATGACGTCAATATTTCCCAGGCATTTAATTTTTGGTATTTTCTACCTAGAAAACAAAAATCACATATTATTAATTTAAAACAGTACCGAATACCAAACAGGTTAAAGGAGGATTCGTGGACTTACGATTTACACAGATCCTGTTGTGATACATGGAAATGGATTTTTTTTAAAGTAGTCGTATAATTTACAAAATACGGTACGATTTATAATATAACTTAAAAATATTCCTTTTCTTGAAATTAAATGTCCGTTGGGGCAAGCGCCTCTTCAACTTCACATTCAATTTTCCTTTTTTTTTTGAATTTTTTTAAAAGTTTGTGTGAACCGGGTCAATTGGATGCTGGTTTTTGGTCCAATCCGTTCAACTTGCTGGCCGAGCTCTTAAAGGCTATCTTGTACGTGACAAAATTTTAGCTTAATTTTTTTTAACAAGATAATTTAGTTAAGTTAACTTATAAATGTATCAAAATATTTACCATTCGCATTCCTCATATGTTATATGAATTTTATTTGTTATTTTTATATTTAATTTTTTACAAAGTGAAAAAATTCCCTAAAAAGCCGCAACCGAAACGGGTGATTTTTACTATCACAAATGGTTCACGTGCGGGTTCTTATAACTGGAAAACCGATCCAAAAAAAATCAGGATATAGTAATTTGCATTAAAACTACTCGATCCATTTACCCCCACTTCGCGGTAGTAAGGGCACATTTCTCATTATCGCCCAAGGACAAGGGCAAAAATGCACTTTCACTTCATAGCGACATGGTCACCATTCTCCTTCTAGCGGTACGCATTACGTGTTGATAATTGTTGGTGGATTATCTGCAAATGACCTTCATTTCTTTTTCAATAACCGAGATATTCGGACCCTTCCAGGCGGGTCCCAACTAGCGGGGTTGCGACACCTCCTCTTCGGAGCATATATAATAGCCTACAAACCACATGTGTCAAGCAAACCTGACAGACTCAAGAGTTATAAATTCTCACCCACGAGAAAAATGCGCCACTGAAAATTTAAACTTGGGAGATTTTTCAAGATCTCCCAAGGTCCCACTATCGGGGCTGTCCCTCGTGGGTATCTGAAAATGACTTTTACATTCTCCGTAAATAGCTCAATATCATGGTAGCTTTCATTATTTGACATGTGTTTTGTGGTGACTATTTTGAATACCAGTATACTGATTTGAGTATCAAATGGTCAAATCAGACAATTAATCCCGATCTGACTTCCCCTTGGTGTTTAGGGAAACCGAACCGGATGCCAGCCGACACTGTTCGCGAACTAACCGACCCCGAACCATCCGTGCCATCAACTATGATTCAGACATTCAGCGGAGGACAGGAGTGACCCGAGCTGGCCCACATCCTCTCGGACCCCTTCTAACCCCGTGGAGTCCCTGAATTCATCAGTTCCATCAGCATGTCGGTTCCAACCATGCTCCGCGGGATGCAAAACAGCGGACCCCCAAGCCGGTGATTGTTGGGGCCCTTAATTTCACGATCGTTACAGTTCAGCAACTGAACCGTTTAATAAGGATAGTAGTCGATTATACAGTTGGCTTTACCACTCATACAAACTTTACACGGAACGATTCAGCTATCAAACCATGTAATTTTCTCCTTGGTTTTCATGAGAAATTTGTAATTGGCAAATTGCCTTTTCCCAACACGGTAGTTGATAATCCGTGTTTTAAACACCGACCGTCCGATCCGTGAACTTGCGAATTTCAGTGATCGGAATCCATCTATTGGATCAATTCAAGCAAGTCTCACGTGACAGAATTCACGCGATATTACGAAATAATAAAATTTTATCATTTTACAATTTTTTTATAAAATTATCTATATTCTTAATATTATAAAATTTGATTACAACTCTTTTAACCATCATGCCAGCTTCCTATACAATTTTATATTTTTATTTTTAAAAATTTTTCATGTGCAGTGGGTCCCATGTAAACCCTTCTAGTCACCTTCTTTCACTTTTTATTTATCTTTCCTTTTCTTTATTTTCTCTTTTATTTTTAATTTCTGTACGAGTGGATCGAATGAGATCTTTTACTTTTTATAGAAATCTAAAAAGTAAATTATTTTCTCATACTGCATGATTTATGCTAGAAGTATATTTATTGCTTACATTATTACATATTTTCTTTATTATTATTATTTTATTTTAATAAATTATAAATATTTATATTTTTAATAATTTATATTACGTTACAAAGGTTAATTTTACACGAATAAAAAATAAAAAAGGGCTCGCTGCACTTACTTTAATATTTTTTGAATCCGCCCATTAAATTGTAAATGAATCCTTTCATTACTTCCTCCGCCTCTCTCTCTCTCTCTCTTCTCGCTTCTCTCAATTTCAGAGCTCCAAACGGGTTGCTGCGGTCTCTCTCTCTCTCTCTCTCTCTCTAACCTTTACAGGCGGAGCCAGGGAGGGGCGATAAGTAGGGGTGAAGCTCCCTAATTTCTCCGTCGATGTCATCATATCAAGCGAATGGTTTCGATCGCTTTGCTCCACCTTCGGCCCCTGTGAGTCGTCGACCTCTGGGTCAATGGTGAGAACTGAATGTTTCATTGCTGGCGGTGAGTGGTGAGCAGGTCCAATCGGAGATACACGCCGATCAATCGCTCCGCCGCTGCGGATCGTCGCATTCGCAATGCGAGTTAAGGAAATGCACCCGCTCTGCTGCATCTCGCTTGAGAGCCCGGGCGTCGGCGGCGACTCCTCGCCGGAGGCTTCCCTCTCCCGTGCCCGGAGCATGCCGGCTGGATCGTTGGCCTTATCTGACAGATCCAATGGCAATGCTGGTCATCCTCCACCGGGATCTGAGTCCACCGTCGCTGGTGTGCTCTACAAGTGGACGAATTACAGCAAGGGGTGGAGATCGAGATGGTTCCTCCTGCGTAACGGCATCCTGACTTACTCGAAAATCAGCCGGTCGGATCGCCTGAATCTGCTGCCACCGAGCGACGACGTGAGGCTGATCGGAGATATCTCCAACAGCAAGCTCTCGAGTTTGGACAGCGGGAGCTGCAACGGAAAGCACCGGAAAACAGTTGGAGTTGGCATAGTGCAGCTTAAGGTAATGCCTCTTCAACTTGGATCTTGGCTCAAGAAACCTACCAGTCATTATTTTTAAACTTACTTCTTCATCAAATGGGCAATTTATTTAATAACCCTTCTTCCACAAGCTTTGCGGAGACGTTAAGCAAAGGATTGACTACATTAAGCATCTTTTAATCCATTGCATCAGAACTTGATCTCATAATCTATAATATATAGCAAATTTAGATTATTTGCTTTCTCGTCAATGTGTTTGAACTCGACTCCGCCGTTTGACCAGTGAATGATCGGATAAACTAAGGAAATCGCGTGCAATCGGCTGCATGTCTATTGACGGAAGTCGGGGACAAAAGTGACTGCCTGAGATTTTCATCCCCTTTTCCTCTTTGGCGGTAGACCGTCAAAGTTTCTGATACAGGCAATACTTATTACTTGGAAACAAGAAGCGTCCTTAACTTCCTTTTACCAAAATTGTAAATAAAATGAGAATCCTCTTCCTAGATGCTGAATCAAAACATTTTGTCAGTCGATATCTAAGCAGAAATAGGCTATGGACCTTCGGGTTTATCACATTATTAGCCGTGCCGCAAATGGACCTTTTATAGAGACCGAACTAGCACTCTTTTTCTTTCTTTTTTTTTTTTTCAGTAACTAGAATTTTTTCTTTGTTCCCTTCAACTCTTTCACAAACAATTTCAATTCTTTTTTTTTTTTTTTACAGTCTTATGTAACTGCGCGTGATTTCTGGTGGGTCACATCAGCAGGTGTACAGGAGGCATTTATAGGTGGTTGTAGGCTAAGGATTTAAGCATGGGGTCGCTCCCTCCATCTACCGCTTAGAATTTGGACCAGATTTGTTCTTTTATTTATCTTCTGTTTCCCTTGGCGCTTCTTTAATTCCAATGTCACATCGCTTTTCTCATTAGCTCATCAACCTTGCCCATTCAGAAACAATTCGAGTCACAACGCTTCACTTTTACTGTTCTCCAATCTAGAGGAATGGAAAATGGTGGACGCAACCTTAAAGGGTCTTTTTGTCTTTTGAGCATCTGTGTTTTTCCTTTGACTTCTTCCAAGGACTGCGGCTTCTGCGGTGGTTAGCTGTTACCAAGCCAGCGTGGTTAACTGATAATTTGAAGTTTTCCTTTTGTCAGTCAAATATCAAATGCTCGTTAATATTGGAGTACAACTTGATTTTTCCAAGTCTATCCGTACATTAAATATTCGATGTCGGGGCTAGAGACTAGTAGTTGGGGCAGCCTCTTAGCATTTGTAGAGTTTGTTGTTTCGCTGCAAATGGTCTTTAGTTCTAGGAAGTAACGCAAAGGATTAAGCATGCTCTTAAGCGGAATATTCTTTCGCCATTTTGCTATCACTATGGCAGATCTGTACGCTTTCCTAATCCTTACCGTTCTTCCTTTCCAGTGAATTACTAATTGCGATTGGAGTTCCTTCACGCTTAGTCTTCCCCTGTGAATCTTGTTCTCATTTTTGATAATTTGCTGCTGGATTGGAGCTGGGTTGCAACTTACTGGTGTTGAGGGTTTGATCTGATTACTGAAATTGGCTTTGCTTTTACTCCAACCCATAACCCATTGTTGTTTGGTAACCAGAAAGCTGACAGTCTCGAGCTTTTAGTAGGTTTTCTTGGGCTGCTTTCTTGGTAGTAATGCTTGTACATTATACACCATCCTCTGAGATCTTATCATTGAATTTTCTTTGCTGAATAGCTTTTGATTGGTTCTGTCAGAATCAATTTTTGTACTTTCTTATCATCATTTATTAACTTTTCCTTTTCTCTTTTGTCTTAGCTTTTCCTTGTAAAGCTTCCAGTTCTTCAGTTTATATATCTACATCTAAAGATTATACCGTCTGATATTTTGCCATCTTGAAATTGTAGATTGTCTCTGTCCCCTGAACGCATTTTCATATAAATTTTGATTGTGTCATTCTGCAGATCTCATCATTTCGAGAGAGCAAGTCTGATGACAGGCGGTTTTACATATTCACTGCAACAAAAACCCTTCATTTAAGAACTGATTCGAAGAGAGACCGGGTGGCCTGGATACAAGCTCTAGTCTCTACTAGAAGCCTATTTCTGTCGAGGCCGCTGAATGATACTTTTTCCCATATACCACCTAAGGTATCAGTATCAACTGAGAAACTTAAAAAGCGGTTGATTCAAGAAGGAGTTGGGGAAAATGTCGTGAAGGATTGTGAACATATCATGCTTTCTGAGTTTTCAGAAATTCAAGGACAACTCCAAGTGCTCCATGAAGAACGATCAAATTTGCTCGACACGTTGAGGCAACTTGAGGTATGCAATTGATACTGTAAAAACTTAAATAATATTATTTGTAGTTAGTGCCTCTGCAACTTCCAGATTTAGTGGCTAACATCTATAATTTGTATTGTAAGATAGATGTAAGATAGATGGACACAATTTTTTGTTCGAGTACTGTTCGCATTTTAAATCAAAACAATTATCTTGTTCCATTTGACAGAATGAGCAGACTGTAATAAGGAAATCTCAGAAGTCGAAACCCTGATTGTTCACAATTTTGTGGTCTGCAGGCAGCTAACCTTGAAGCTGAAGCCTCCGGAATTCAAGATGTTGGTCAATACTTGTTGTCAAATCATGAATTTCCTGGTACTGCCCATGGAAAATATAGTGGTGCCGTTAAACCACGAGTCTTCCCATTTATACCCATTCTGACTGTTCCATGTGAAATTTGATTGCATATACTTACCATTCAAGTGAATTTTTCATGTAATTTCATGAAACGTGAAAATATTGTGTCTTAGATTACTCTTAACTTAGTTCATGTGTTTTTCAGAATGCAGCACCACTGAATCATCGGATGACATAGAGAAGAAAGAACCTGATGATGTTTCAGATGAAGACGAAACATATTTCTTTGACACAAAAGAGCATTTTGCTGAGTCTGCTGCTAATTGTGGGAATGTAACGAGAAATGAAAATGATGCAAATGAGCAGAAGGCCATACTGTATCAGTGCTATAATGCAGAGAAGATGGATAATTTAAAAGGCATTTGTGATACAGGGGATCCAGCATTTGAGAGACGGAAAAAGCTTCCTGATCCACTTGAAAAAGAAAAAGGGGTCAGTCTATGGTCAATGATCAAAGACAATGTTGGGAAAGACCTCACACGAGTTTGTCTCCCTGTTTACTTCAATGAGCCTATTTCATCCCTTCAGAAATGTTTTGAGGATCTTGAGTATTCCCATCTTTTGGATCAAGCATATGCAGATGGAAAAGGGGTAAGGTTGACATAAACTTGTGGAAACTAACTTTCCCTTGCACTATGTACAGCTATACTCAGCTTCATGAGCTAACATCTTTAGGTAGTCAAAATAACTTTCTTAATTTTGTCTTATCTAACGCCAAAATGATCCTGTTCTCTTATGATTTCACTTCCATATCCTGCTTCTGGGATAGTGCATTTAGCTTGGTTTTATACTTTAAATTTATCCCTTCATCTGGTGAAAATTTTCTTTCCTTTTCCCAAGTTGCAAATCTTTTACAACAACCCTCATGCCTAAGGAGCACTCTGAAGATTCATCAATCTATTTCAGGGTAACAGTCTCTTAAGGGCTCTGAAAGTTGCTGCTTTTGCTGTTTCGGGTTATGCATCCACCAAAGGTCGACTTTGCAAGCCCTTCAATCCTTTACTGGGGGAAACCTATGAGGCTGACTTTCCTGAGAAAGGAGTTCGATTCTTTTCTGAAAAGGTTAGTTTTTGAACTGATGATATGAAAAATGCATGCACCAGAGTAGGTAAGGAAGAACTGTTCAGAAATCTTCAGTGGTGTGATCTAACATCTTTTACTGAACCATGTTGATCATCGAGGAACAATCTAACCTTTTAAAGTTTCCAGGTCATAAATCTGTTCTTTTTGGGCAGAATTAGGTTGTACTATATGCATTAGATTTTCCTCTTTTAAGATTTTCCAAGTGATATGCCCAGTCTTGGAGATTGACTTTGGATGTCTCGATGATGAAGGTTAGCCATCACCCTACAATTATTGCCTGTCACTGTGAAGGCAGAGGATGGAAATTCTGGGCAGACAGCAACTTGCGGACTAAATTCTGGGGACAATCTATCCAACTTGACCCTATGGGTAACCTAACCCTTGAATTTGATGACGGTGAAATCTTCCAATGGAACAAGGTATCTGCCATTAAGTGGAGGGCTTGGAATTGTGCCTTGGCTTTCTTCACTTGCTTGACGCCTAAGCAGGGTCGTGTATTTCTTTTTTAGGTTACAACTACTATTTACAATCTTATTCTTGGAAAAGTATTCTGTGATCACCATGGAACAATGCATATACATGGCAACCGCCAATATTCATGCAAGATCAAGTTCAAAGAGCCCTCTATTCTCGAGCGAAATCCTCACCAGGTTAATGAAATTTTCATTTCAATGAAATTCAATCTCTCTGTTACAGCCTCTCATGATATTTCTACATGTAAATTTTGATGGGCTCTGCCTTTTGTTGAGTTCCAAAATTATCTTAAACACAAGCTAGTGCTTTCATTAATACCCAAGTTTTCCTTGTAAGGTGATCTCAAATTACAGCAATATTATGTCCTTAATCACACAACATATGTAATTATCTTATGTGCAATTTATAGGTTCATGGATTTGTTGAAGATGCTAGTGGAAAGAAGGTTGTGACCCTGTTCGGGAATTGGGATGAGTCTGTATGCTATATGGATGGGGAGGTGAATAGCAGGCCCAAGGATTTAAGTGCCTCATCTACTGCATCTTTATTATGGAAAAGCAACAAACCTCCTCCTAATCTCACTCGGTACAACTTGACATCATTTGCGATCACATTAAACGAGTTGACTCCAGGACTGCAGGTAAAGGGAAAATGCTGTGAGCATGCTGATATCATTCTCCAATTTCTTCTGTGTTCTAATTCTTCTTTATAGTTTTAGCTGATATGAGTTTTTGATGGTGGATTAAGGAGAACCTTCCACCCACGGATTCCCGACTCAGACCGGACCAACGGCACCTGGAGAATGGGGAATATGAGAAGGCGAATGCTGAGAAACAACGATTGGAGATGAGACAGAGAATGGTATGATATATCTATTGGTCTTCGATTGCATCCATAGGTAGTGATTAGTGAAAGACATGGAAAATTTTTAGTTTGAATTTCTCCTTTTTCAGTTTAGAATCGTGGTTGGCTCACTTTACTTGCAGATAGTAATATTCGTCTGTTGTGTTTCAGTCAAGGAAATTACAAGAGAGCGGGTGGAAGCCCAGATGGTTCAGAAGAGATGGTGAAAATGGACCTTTCCGGTACATTGGTGGGTACTGGGAAGCACGTGAACAGCACAATTGGGATGGCTGCCCTGACATTTTCGGGGAATTAAATGTAGATATTTCCGACACAACAGATGCGTCTCGATAATACAGGTAATCTACCCTTTTATGAGCTATCTCGACACATAGAGAAGACCATGAATACTGGTTGAACTGGCAAATTTTAGCGGGAAAAAGAATCTGCAGAACATTTGCCTCGAAAATCGCAGTCAGATCCTGGAGAGTCGTCAGAGAGCTCTAGATGAAAGAACGCATGCACCCCTTTTTGGCCGAAATCTTAACCCACAGACTCCAGTAGAAGTTAGTTTTCTCCAAGTTCAATCTAATACCTCTTTTGGCCAATGTTGCAGGTCAATTCTGTGGAAGCTTCCAACCAAACGCGGGTTGCTCACATGAATTATTCATCGGAGAATACTCCCAAGTTGATTCAAGTTGAGGAGATTGGAGGTGGCATTTGATTATCGGGTAACTAATCTCTCTTTTAGGTATAGATAGGCTGGTGGATAGATTCGGAGTTTTCATATTTGTTCTTTTCCTATGCTTTTCTCTTCTCCGGGAGCGGGCGGTCGTGTAATTTAGTCTCATGTCTCATAATTTTTTTCCCCAGGAAAAGGACTGGCCGTGCGGCTTATTTGTTAACTGTTTATTTCTCTATCTCCTCTTCTCTTTATGAATAAAAAGGATAAAAAGGGGCTGGAGAAAAAGAACGAAACAATGTGATTTACACGTCGGGATGTGCCCCGGCTCTTTGAGAATTCGGACTCCGTTCAGCTCCATCAGTTTTTGTTGATTCTTATTTTACTGCTAAGGAGAGGATGGAGAGCAGATGGAATGGAGAGTAATTTTTCGTAAGAAAACATGGAAAACAGGACAAAGCAGAGCAGGCTTTCATTTTCTGATCTGGGAGAACGATTTCTATTGATGGTCAATAACGAGGGGACCCTTTTTTTTCCTCCTCCATGAATATCAGGTTCACAATAGTAACGGCGATCTTGTAGTTTTCTGTTACACAATGTTCAAATTTTTACGTTCAGCTACGAACATATCGGTAACAATCAGTATGGTCCACCACATCACTAAAGGCCTAGCATGGAACTATTTTCGCAAGAAAAAGCATACAGAATCGAGCCTGTAGCTGATCATCATATGAACGTCGAGTCGAGCATGGATAAGAACATGCTGGGATGTTATCCTTACGAGCTCACGTGCCACTGCTGGAGCGAGCAGAACAGGCAAAGACAACACATGAAGCCATTGTCTGGTTTGTATTACATTATCCTGCAGGCAGGAGAAAGGTGTTCGTGCCTGTTTTTCGCTTGGTCGGCTTCAAAACCCGATTGATGCTGCAAAAGTTTCCGTTCCCCATAGAGATTCCTGCACAACTCTCTGCGTCATGCCATGTCTTCTACTCTGTCCAATTTGTTTCAGAATCCGCAGGTTTAATTGGACAAGGGAACATTGTAAAATGAATGTTCGTCGTCTAGTTGTCGATGCTCCACGATCATCTTGATCAGCGTCCAATCGCTTCTTCTCGGACCACAAGGACGGTTCGTGGCATCGGACTTACAAGAACTGTACCAGAGAAGTTCACCCATTTCATATTAATTGTAGGGTCGAGTCGGGTCGGTCCGGACCATACCACTATGTGATTTCGCTCCAGTATTGGGTATCAGATTTATTACAGCTTCGACATTTAGATTTCGGTGTGTGAGCCACCAACGACGGTTCCGACAATGATTAATTTTAATCGAGGTATACCTATCAACCTGGAAAATTAAATTAATGTAAAGAGTCATAAGAGTAAAAGAAAAGAAAATTGAAGGATATACCTGTCCCAGTAAGGGGGCAGGGCAGGGCAGGGTGACAACCTTGATAAATGTTGACACTCGTGTTCAAATTCCGAGATCCATAATTTGCGGTCCAAGTTTCATGATCAAAATCTGGATCCATACTAGGAAATATCGATGAATTTAAATTTAAACTGAATCGTTCCATTATGTGATAACGCTGATCTTGCAATCAACTGGCCAGTTCGAGCTAGTCAAAACGGTCCGTCGCCTCTTCCACTTTAATAAAGCATCGAGTTCTAATTCTATGAACGGAGAAAGTTCATGGTCGAGAGTTTTTATGTTGAATTATTATTTGCCCAGCTGTGAATGTGATGCCTTGTGTGTCGGGATTGACTCGACTCTTCGCACCAGCGAAAGAATACCGACAACAATTTACGAGGATGTGACCGGGGAAGTATGTTATCCAGCTAAGCTAAACTCTGTTCGAATTTAAAGACATTTTCTTAAGAAAAATATAAGAACGCTCATGGACCTAATCAGACATAGGAAAATTGAATAAAATAGTACGAGACGTCTACCGATGATCACCGATGACATGCCATGCATAGAATTGAATTTCCCCTTTCGTTATTTCAATAAAAGTCCGGTCATTTTCAATATATAATAACGAATAATTTTTAAATATACCAAAAATGATCAGTATTCGCATCAGATTAAATCAAAGGTTTCCTTGTTAATATATACATGTATGCGTGTTTATGTGTTTTTTTTTTTTGGGTATTGTAGGCCCGCATGCATGCATGTAGTATACATTCTTGTCGTCAATGGTTGGTGAAACAGGGACTACAGGCATCAAATATGACAAGGGGACCTGGACAACCTGTCAGCTTATTCTTTTCAGAATTCAACTGTTTTCTTCTACCGCTCGTTGAGATAATTCGATGATTATTCAATTCCCGGTACTGTGAATTAAAAAAAAATTCCCATGAATGGCAGATCTTAATCTTTTAGTAAAACAACTGGTTTCGAACTTGAATGAATCAAACCCTATAAAAATTTTTTAATATCGGATACTATATATATATAAAGAATACTCGACAGGGGTAATGTCCGCCAGAGAAAATAAAATTAATTTTAATTTAGTTAATCAATTGGGTTCACAGGTTGCTCCCCTGATCGGGAAGCCCATTGATTTGAGATTCCCTGTCCAAACCCCACACAGTTAAAAATGTAAGTGACATGAGGAAATAGTTTTGATACAGTAATAGAAGACTCTGTCTCAGAAATTAGGAATTTACAAATTCGATCCTCATCATTAGAGTTATGTGTCAATTTTATTTTTTTATCACCAAAAAGATGTGAGTGATATATATATATATATATATATAAATCCCAAATAAAGAGGGAAAAGGAGCCCAATATTACTTCTCTATATAAAGTTGGTACATAATTATTACAATATATTTAAGAAATAGATTTAAAATTGAAATTGGAATATAATGAATAATTCTATGCATGGCATGTCAATTCCGTTTCTTCCAATTCAATCCCCTCCTCGGCCAGCGTCTTGTCCTTGTACACGTACCACCTGGAACACACCAGGAATACGATGAAATTCAGTGCACTCAGAATCGCCAGAAGCCAATAGAAATTATACAGTCTCCCTCGATCGAGATTGTCGGCCAGCCATGGCTTCCCGTCTCCCGTCAACCTGTGTACTACGGTCACCAGCACAGAGCTGAAGAAGCACCCCAGCGAGATCGTGCTCAGGAACAGCCCCGTGCTCATGGTCTTCATCCCCTTAGGGCACTCCCTCAGGAAGAAATCGAGTTGCCCGATGTACGTGAACGCCTCCCCCGCCCCGACGAGGAAGAATTGAGGGACGAGCCAGAAGACTCTGAGCGGGACCGGATGAGCCATCGGGCCTTCGACGAGGCCGTGGGCTCGGGCCACCCGGAGCCGCCTGAGCTCGGTCAGGGCCGCCGTGGCCATCGCAAGCACGGAGAGCACGAGGCCGACTCCGATCCTCTGGAGGGGGGTGAGGCCCTGGGGGTTTCCGAGCAGCCTTCGGGCTGTCGGGGCTACGACACGGTCGTAGACTGGAACGGTCAGGAGGATGCTGCCGACGAAGAACACCGTCATGGAGGCCGGCGGGATATCAAAGGACCGGCTCACGTGGCGGTCCATGGTGGTGGCTTGGGAGACCGAGAAGGTGGTCATCTGGGCGTGGACGGTCCAGAACATGATGGTGGTGGCCCAGATTGGCAGCATCCTAAGCACCAGCTTCACTTCTTCCACGTCGGTTAGGGTGGACAAGTACCACTTGTCGGTCGGCATTCCGGGGTCCCTGATGGCTGCCTTGTCCAAGAAACTACACCAATAATAGAGACGATACAAGAGGCTGAACCGATATTTAACTTAAAAGTTTAAACTATTAGTTCGATAGTACCAATTTTATTATCAATTATCATCAGCCACTCCTCTATTAGATTTAGAATTTCGTTTCTTTCTGATCAAATTATACTCGACACTCTCTATCGGGAACAGCCTGGACTGACTCCATGAAAATCCAGCCGGCATCAAGACACTCCTCTTTTTTGACCTTTGTTGTCGGGTCGGGCCCCTGAATTTCTGATTTTCTCTCTTGTAACTGTGGGCTTCAATCTCCGCTTTTAGTGAAAAAAAAAAAAAAACACTAGTGTTTGTTAACATAGATGGTTCAAACTCTCTCTTCTTGATAAGTAAGTTATGACTTTGAATTTGAATATTACAAATAAAAAGAATTTGTGATTAAGGATATTTTATCTTTTGATTAATTATCTGAAATTAAATTTAAATTAAACGAAATTTGTCACTGGCAAATAAAAGAAAAAGGTTGCAGGCACTGCTTGAGCCGTCATATCAACTGGATAGGATTTCTTTTGCCATTGCATCAATCATCTACGGACACGCACCCGCACTGTTTTAAAGCAACCATTCAGTGTCTCAGGCGGGAGAGTAGGCCGAGGCCACAGGTCATGTCAACTTGATCAATTATTATTTAATATATTAATAAAATATTAAATTGAATTTTTTATTTATTAAATATATTCACTTTCTTGGTATAATGTAATATTATTTACAAATAAGTCGAATAATTATTAATCGAATTTATCGTACTACTTATTAGTTCGACCACCTTAGAATTTCTCCCTGGGCAGAGTTGGTTTCCTTTTTAAGGATGTGAATTTTATATTTATAACATTTGAATCAGATTAACTTACTAATTATTAAATATTAATCATCGCACTCCCGTGTCCCAATTTGTTTTCCATACTACAATTACGGTGCATCATCTAACAGTGACATTAGGTCTTCGATTCAGAACTTTTTACAGTACTCTAATAATATCGCATCCGTAATTGATTTATGACTAAAGTACAAGGCCATCAGGATTTAATAAAATCTTTCCTTCGATTCAATTTACCCTCCTCACCGGCAGGCCTCCTGAGGGTCTCTCCCTTAATTGTTAAAAAATGCATTCACTGTTATAGAATCTTGTTTTTTTTTGGACCAAATCACTTTATATTTCAAAGCATAATTTTAAATAAAATTAATAATTTTAAATGAGGGAATAGGACTAACCGGAATTGCTTGCTGCGGGGCAGCCTCTGCTTCTTCTTCTTCTTGTTGCTGGACATCTCTCCTCCCTCCTCCTCAGCAATATCATCCACATTGTACAACACCGACGCATCCACCGGCAGATCCAGTCTCCGCTTCCTCCACGCGCTGACGAAGACCGCCGCGATCTGCGTTAACGGGCTCCCGACCAGCTTCTTATACCGGTACCTCCTCGTGCCGGAGAGGAACACGATCAACCCGATCGTGATTGCACCGGCGCAGATTCCGTAGCCCCAGTACCTTCCCAGGTTGTCCTGTATGTAGACCAGCACCGTGACAGCGCAGAGCGAGCCGACGCTGATGAAGAAGAAGAACCAGTTGAAGAAGGCAGCCATCTGGGCCCGCTCGAGCTTGTTGGACTCGTCGAACTGGTCCGACCCGAACCCGGACACGCTGGACTTGAGCCCGCCGGTTCCTAGAGCGATCGTGTAGAGGGCCAGGTACAGGACCGTGAGCTGCGTGTCCGTTGCTGGAACGCATGGCGCCGAGCCAGTGGCGTGGCTGCACCTTGGCGGACGGAGACCCGGAATTACGGTTGATATGGTCAAGATAGTGACACCCTACTCGTCACCACGCAAGACACTATTAGCCCATTAATACACCGGCCCGCTGCCATAACCAAAATCAAAGAACTGCATCATAGTATGGACATGGAGCCTTACGGTTGCCTGAACAGCCGCAAAGATCGCGATCGTACGATACCTGTCCAACGGGCAAGATATAAACACTCTAATGTGTAATCGACTTGTCGAGAACAGTTTAAAGATTGTAGATATCGAGATGCGGATTTGTGGAGTAGCAGCAGTCAGCATCGTGTTCGTTTAGATTATCGAAGTAGATGCAACACAAACCTGCCGAGGAATGTGTCTGCGACAAAGCCACCGAGGAGGCAGAGCATGAAAGAGGTGCCGAGGAAGTTGGTGACGGTATTTGCAGAGGTCGCGGTGCCCAAATGCATGGTCCCGGTCAGGTACGTCACCAGGTTAACTGCGATCCCGAGCGTCGTTAACCTCTCGCAGGCCTCCCCACCTGAACACACGATCAGAAGCTAGCTCGAAGCTTTGCTTCGGGTCGCAGGTTACATACAGCTTAGGAAATCACACGTACCGAGGATCATGGCTGCGCTGGTCCAGCCTCCAGTTCTGGCCCGATCGGCGGGGCGACCCTTGTAGTCCCAAGCGTCGGGGAGCAAGTCGAGTTGAGACATTACGTGTGTCCCTTTCTTGGGTAAATGAGGAAAGATCCCCTGTGGGCTGTCGACTTTCCCGATAGTTGAAGGATAAAGTGGGAGCATGGAAGGTTTGGTTGTGGCCTTTATATAGCCCGGGGAATTGTGATGGATGCTATAATTTTGATGGATATGAAAAGAAAATAATAATTTAAAAATCTTTTTTCTTTTCATTTGCATGAAATGGATAAATTGATTTTAATCTCTTAGTTATCCTTTGCCGGTTTAATCATTTTCTTAACACCATAAAAACCGGATATTCTTTATTTTAGTTGAAAGGTATCTCATCCTTCTAGGGCTAAATACCCATGTAACAGAACATGCTAGCTAAAACCATAACGAAGCCTCACCTAAAAAACCAGACATGGAATGGGTATCGTCCGAAGTTTGCTAAAACTGAACGAATTGATCATGTATAACCAATGCTAGCATTATCGTGTTGGTTTTTGATAGTACATTCGGGTGATCCATCGGGTTGATAGAACATCACGTGAAATCGGAGTTGGAATTGGGATGGAGAAGATGGGTGGAAGACTCAGAGCGGACTTTGCCGGAGACTTGTAAGAAGCAAAATACAGGGGTGGTTCCTCAAATTGACCCCACGATGCCTAAGTCAGAAACTGGTCTAGGTGAGAGGTGAGAGGAGAGAGGAGAAAGAGAAGAGATATTGAAAAGGGGAGGAATGAGTGTCCTACTTGACCCCCTGATGGGTGAGAGTTAGACTTGGAAGATGTCCGATGTCCGATGTCCACATGGTAGAGAATCAAACTTAGACATCCGACGTTTGTCATGTAGGTGGAAGTCGGACTTTGTGTGAGTCTACATGGGAGAGGGTCAGACTTGGAAGATATCCACCATCCCTGTGGGAGAGAATAAGATTTGGTAGATATTCAAGGTTTGTTGTGTTAGTGGAAGGCGAACTTAGTGTGCATCCATGTAGAAGAGAGTCATGCTTAAAGGATATCCAACATCCATGTGGGAGAGAATTGACTTTGGTAGATGCTCGATGTCCCTCACATTGGTGGAAGTCAGACGTAGCGGACATCTAATGTCCGCTACGTAGGTCAGTATTTATTGAGATAGTTTTCAATAAGTGAGTCGAGTTGGGTACCAATATATCTATCTATATTAGTTTTATTAAAAAAAAACCATATCGGGTCAGTCTCTTGTTGAAAAAATGGCATGATGAATAAGAAATTATTCTCATAAAATTGAAGAAAAAATTGATGGATAAGATTTAAAGGCTTAATATATAAAGAGGAGTTGGGTTAACATAAGCCCATGAAGAGACAAAGTCCACATGAGCCTATGATGGAGGGATGAGAATGTGAATTGAACATGGATAAGGAGAATGTATTTTAAAGGTTCATAAGTAAAGAGCGCTATTGGATGCACAACATTTGTAGTCACTTTGGGCAATTTTTTTAAAGAACCGGTGACTCTTTAGATTCCTCCTCTTAAGATTCCTTTTGAAAAGTTTTAGTCTGATTAAGACACGTTGAATCTTATTTATGATAAGTTAAAGCAGTCAAGAATTCTTCGGATTCCTTCTCTTAGAATTTCTTTTGGGCAATTTTTTTCTTCAAATAACTAGTGGCTCTTCCGATTCCTTCTCTTAGAATTCTTTTTTGGCAATTTTTCTTCAAAAAATGGATGACTCTTTGAATTCGTCCTCTTATGATTTCTTTTGGGCGGTTTAATACTAATGAAGGCACATTAAACCTTATTTATGATGAGCTAAGGCAGCTTGCTCTTCAAATTCCTCCTCATAAAATTACTTTTCGACGGTTTTTTCCTTCAAAGAACATTTAACTTTTCGGATTCCTTCTCTTAGAACTTCTTTTTTAGGTTTTTTTTTTTGTTCCTTCAAAGAACAAGTAGATCTTCTGATTCCTTCTCTTTGTAGCTCTTCTAGCTAGTTTAAGAGTTACTAAAGTACATCAAATTACCTTAGGCTGAGTTAAGGCGATCGATGGCTCTTTAGATTCTTTTTCTTAGGATTCCTTTTAGGCGGTTTTTTTGCTTGAAAGAACTGGCGGCTCTTCGGATTGGTGGCTCTTCAAATTCCTTTTGTTAGGTTTCCTTTTGGGTGGTTTTTTTCTTCAAATAACTGATGACTCTTCAGATTCCTTCTCGTAAGATTCTTTTTGGACTCTTTTGCTTTAAAGAATTGGTGACTCTCCGAATTCCTTGTCTAAGGATTTCTTTTGGGCTATTTAATAAGGCACATTAAGCCTTATATAAGACGAGTTAAGATAGCTGGTAGCTCTCAGGATTCCTTCTCTTATGATTCCTTTCGGGCAATTTTTTCTTCATAGAACCGATGACTCTTTGGTTTTCTTCTCTAATGATTTCTTTTGGGCTGTTTTTTTCCTTCAAAGAACAAGAGGCTCTTCAGATTTCTTATCTCCTTTTGGGCAGTTTAAGACTGGTTAATTACATTAAACCTTATTTAGGGTGAGTTAAAACAGTCGATGGCTAATTGGATTCATTATCTTAGGATTCCTTTTCGGCAGTTATTTTCTTGAAAGAACCGATGGCTCTTTGAATTCCTTCTTTTAGGATTCTTTTTGTAGCACAACTCCGTGTCATAAAAGTTTTCTTCTTCCAGCTTTTTTATCTTGTAATTGTAGCTATCCGAGATTATTATACATTATTTCGACAAAATCTCTGTGCTGGCGATTTCACTAGATGTGAGTCAATTGACAAGTTCTTGTTGTAAAATTTTCACTTGTACCTACAAGAAGTTGAGTTCGTTTTCATAAAAAAGTTTAAAGTGTTAGGTAGTTGCACCTAATTATATTATAAATCCAAGTTTACTCTCTAACCTAATCAATATAAGATTCAACTCTCAACACCCCACACCCTCACGTGGCATTATATTCTACACTTGTCAAGTTCTCTTAAACAATCACCCTCAACAATTGATTTCGAACCAAGTGTTTTTTTTTTCGGTCAAGATACTGGAACAAACTATTACAAGGGAAGCCTTTTTTCATCCAACATAGGAGTTGGGCTTTCTATTCCTTACTCATTAAACTAGTCACAATTTGAACATTTTTCTTCTAATCTCAAGTTTAGCCGATCATGAGTTCCACATCAAGCTTGACGTGGTTGAGCCCACATGAAAGAATTTTTTGATACCATGTAAAATTGTCATTGCCTACTCAATAAACTGGCAACAAGCCATGCAATTTCCTTCCGGTCTTGAGTTTAATTGATCACGAGTTCCACACTAAAGGCTTATGTGCTTGAACTCGCATGAAAATCTTTTCTGATATCATGTAAAATTTTCATCTATGCCTAGAAGAGATTGAGCTCGTTTCCTCCAAAAGTCTAAATTGTAACCTGCTGGTATTTAATTTTCTTATAAACCCTAAGTTTATACTCTAAGCCGGTCGATATGTGAATTAACTCCCAATGATAGCTATTTCGCCCTAAGCCAGAAGGTTCATCAATGCTAACCCCCTCCTAAGGAGAGAGCTTGTGTGTAACGGGTATACCATGCGATAATATTAATATGATATCGCAAACCAATAAAATTTAGCTGTTTTAAATTTTTAATAAAATCATGAAAACAAAAGTAAACAATCCTACAAATAATTGAATTCAATTGATTTGTAACATCACGTTAACTCTGTTAGGTGATATATCCACTATATTTCTCCAACGGAAGCAATTACACCGTTTCCTCGGTCCAGCCAGATGCAGGTATCGCTGCATTCAATTTGTTGCAGCATTATTTTGAATACGTATTTTCTCGTACTCTATGGTAAGATAAAATGAGAATTGGATGCTAGTTCGGAAATCTATGGTACTATGAACAAAGCATGCGCGAGATAATCTTAACATTTCACAAGGACTTGTACTTTTTGATCACCCTTTCGGGGAACTTTACAACATCTTATTAGGAGATGCAGTTGGCCTCACCACCGAGAGGATGGTCACTTGTGGTGCTAGCACTGATGATGTAACTTGAACTCCGATGCTAATATAGCTATCCTAATTTACCAAAAAAAACAAATGAACAACTTTAAGCAATAATAATCCGCCTGATGCTTTTTTTTTTTTAAATCAGCTTGATTTTTTCTATTTTGGAATAATAAGGGAGACCAAATGATTTAAAAGGCCACGATAAATTTGGAATTAAAGAGGTGAGATTCAAATTTAGAATTATTTTAAATTTTTGATGTGGAAATTGAAATATATATATATATATATATATATATATATATATATATATATATAAAAGGAGATAGAAGAAGATGAAATAAAGGAGTTCGTGGCATAGTTTTTAAAACCGGACCGGGCCGGAAACCGGTCAAGGTATGGGTTCTTGGGTTCTTGGGTTCAACCGGGGTTCAATGGGTCTAACCAGGTTTTTACAAATAATACCTATAATAATATAAAATTAGTAATATGAATATAAGATTGTTATATTCTATACATCAATTTATAATTTCAACTTTACAAATAAGATTGTTATATTTTATACATTAATTTAGAGCTTAGGTTTCCTTTTTTTCTATTTTTGACTCTTATTTTTTATTTTTTTTATTTTTTTGTTTTTCTTCATTGACCGGTTCTTGACCGGTTCTTATGGGTTCAGTGAAAATCCTGTCAGACCGGCCGGTTCACACTGTCCAATCCGGTTCTTGATGCAAATGGAGTAATTAACAAAACCGGACCGGACTGGTGTCCGGTTCCCGGTCCAACCGATCCGACCGGCCGGTCCGGTCCGGTTTTTAAAACTATGGTTCGTGGAGTAGCACCGGAAAGAATATAATTTGAAATATATTGATATCAGATTAAGATAATGCCAACCGTTTATTTTTTTAATATTGGGTTGGGAAGGTAGGTCCATTTCTTTCTAAGGCTTAATAAGCTCAGATAATTATGGACATACCCTCCACTTTACCTAACTCATTTTCTTTATACATAAATGAGACGTACATGTCTCGAAATAGATAAAAATATATGAAATAAAGTGGCGTAAAATGTTTCACTAATGAAAATTAATTCCAAAATCATTTAATTGTAGATTGAAGGCTTACCAATTGTACTAGGTCACGACTGATTAATATATATTTTTTATTATTATATCAATAGATGATTGTGCACGATTTGCATAATTGCACTTCTGGTTGCTTTTAGGTGAAAAGCAAATCTATGAAATACATAGGTGAGATGTACTGACACGGGTTGATTAAGTTGATTTGCATGTCTTATTCTTGAGTAAAATTTTAAATTTGAGTCATTAGAATGTAAAAAATTTATGTTATGAAAGTTTTATCTTTCAGTGAACCGATTCCACTTGAATCAGAATTAATCAGGACACGTTAGGCTTTGTGACAGAAGTGCATCGGTGCGAATACCAACTTATGTGTGCGTGAAATATCGAAACCGTATTCACATCCAAAAAGAGAAATCACATAACATAAATTAATAAAACAATCGGACTAGTCCGAGCGGAGTTGAATGAATTAAGACTCGTATTAAGTCATACAAACTTGACGGGTTCGAGAATTATAAAACTCCCACCTATGAGAAAATGCACCCGTGAAAATTCGAACTCGGATTGTATTCGGAGAACTTTCCAAAGCCTTATCACCCCAGCTGCAGGCTTGTGGACGTGAAAGTAATTATTCTTATCGTTAATAGTAACACTTTTTGTTTCCACTTGCAAGCGTTCAACACACGTGAACCACTTTATTTAATCAACGGAGTTGTTTTTTTTTTTTTTTGTTTTTTTACAATGAATCAAACAATTATATCCCCTCTCCCAGCAAAAAAAAAAAAAAATTGTATCCCTTTAGATGGATGAGAAAAGCTTTTTTTTTTTTTATATATATAATCTGATATTCAAAACTCTCAACGGACTCTCACTAATCCAAGTTCAAGGCCGGTGAATTCATTAAAAAATAAAACACTCGCGATATTAATTTTTTTATTTATAAAAGTCAAATCATTTCAATCATCCCATATATTATACCGCTGAAAAAAAATTCGAAAACCAACGGCGCCAATGTAAAATCATTTCAGTAATGGAAAACTAAAAAAAAGTTCAGAAACACATGTTCCATCCATGTTTTTCTTAGATACCAGTGTAAGACAGATGCAGTAAAGAAAATAAAAAGAAAAGACAGATAAAAAGCGAAGGACGATGACGTGGAGTTTTTATGTGGGTCCCACAAAATTAAAAAGAAAAACAGAAAAACAAAACTTCACAGGAAGGTGCCACGTAGAGAGCTACGGAGTTGTCACGTGGAGGGTTAAGAGGATTATAATCATGTTTTAATATATTAAAAATATAGATTTATCGGGAAAAAATAAAAAATTTGGAAGTTCAACCACATTAGCTATGGTTGATCAAATTTTTAAGTACAATTATCCATTTAGATTTAATTTATCTGAACAACTTATAAAGAGGTGAGTTTATTATATTATTTGGGGAGTCGGTTATAATATTATGCCCTCCATTTTAACTGTGGTGCATATTTTCAAGCTAAATTTGTCATTAATTAATAATAATCTTTCAATTAAATTTGACCTCGATGCCTCGACCAAATTATTTCCATTTTTAAGTATAATTCAATATTTAGTAAATTAAACAGTATTGAGGCAATTACAAATTAGTGAATCACTTATTTTTATTAAAAAAAAAAAAAGAAACTGAATAGGTCTTGAAACACTTGATTTATAGTGCTATCGTCATTATAATTGGTTTTTAGATAGAATTTTCCTCGAAATGATTAATTACGCAAAAAGATGTTCTAAGAAAGGATCAGTGCAGCGATAATTTAATGTTTAATTATGCAAAAAGAAAAAAAATCCTAAACCAAAAAGGTTGTAAATTTAATATTTTTACGTGGGATTTTTCATGCTTATTTTTTCTCGGCATGCTCGAGCTTATTTATAAATAAAAAAGGAAGGTGGCAATATCGGTCCAGACATCCTGTTGCATGACATTTGAATTTTCATGTTTGCCTGCCAATATATCGGATGAAATGAATAACCGGTACTAATTCTGATCCCTTTAACATAGCACTCCCACAATATCGTGTAATCCAAAAAACCGGACTCCTTCGAACATAAATTTAAAAGTTCATTCTAATAATATTATTTAGAGTAAAACTCGAACATGAGATCTCAACCTCACTACACTGAACGGGACTGACCTTTGGACTGCTACTTGTATTTAGGTTTTTAATGACTCAATTAATTCATATTCGAATTCATTAAATCAACTAAAGAGCAAGGCTCTCCCATCAAAGCCAAATTTTAGACTGTAATTAAGGAAATGGAGTGTTAAATCACCTTAATCAATCCAATTAATTCTCGCTCACCTCTCTTATATTTAAATAAATCTGTGTACAACCAAATAGTTAACACCCAGCACATGCCAGTCATTTATTTATAACCCTGAGAAAGATCACTCGACATCATCCTTAATTAGAAATTAAGATATTTTATATTCGATTATGATCAATAAATACTATTTTTTTCTGTCCTTTCTGAATTGGTCAACTAAACAGAAAAATAAAAATTGATTATGTGCGATTCTCCAAATTAGGGTCACGTAATTTCGTGTAAATAATTTGTTGTCGGCATTCTTTCGCTGGCACGAAGAGTCATTCCCGACAGACAGGGCATCCCAACTGGGCAAATAATTCAGCAATAAAATTTATATCCATCTATTTATATATCAGTGTTTTCACGTCTAATTAATTCTTTTCTTTGCGAAATCAGGAGACTCAAAGACTTTCCAATGTCCATGAGAGAGGAGACATGACCAAGGTAATGCATCATATCTAATCTCCTGAGGATTATTGGTTTAAGAAAAAAAACTAATGACGATCATGCAGCTGGATCGCAAACTGAATGAGTGACTGAGAGTAAAGAATTTGGTGTAATAATATTATTCTCGACCTAAGATCAAGGGATTATGACTCTGATACTCCCTGTATTTTTTTTTTATTATTCTCATATTGTAAGTCTCTTTTACTCTAAATTCGCAGGTCTTTTCTGAAATATAAAAAATCTAATAACATTCTTGATTAAATTTATGGTTTTTTTTCTTAATATGGAGGAGGGTCATTTGAGATAGAGAGAGCCTTTCGCGTAACACGTATACTATATGACAAGACTTATACAATATCACAAACTAATAAAATTCAGTTATTTTAAGATATTTAAAAAATAACTCTAAAAATGATACTATATAAGTATTGTTATATGATATAACTATTTTATACAAGACTTTCTCCATTTGGGAGTTATTTTTACCTTTAATTCTTGTATTTCTTTTTAAAAACCAGAGAGAATATATATATAGATTTAATTGGTTGGCAAAAATTAATTAATCAGAAAAATAACAATCGGGGGAAAGCGTTATCTGGGGGAGGTCGGAAGTCTACTTAATCATCACCTGGCAAAATTAAAGTTCTCCCGGCAGGATCCAAAGGTTCTGGACAGAGAAAAAACGGTGGTCAAACTTTCAAATGAAATGTTTATTTATCTGATTCGTCTGTCTGATTGGATAAGGATGCGGGAGGGAGACGAATATCCTTTAACGCGCCTTTCCCCACAATTATCTGATCGTACTTCACGGGCCAATACCATGCCACCATGTGTACAGAAAGAAATTATTAGTTTATTATGCATCACCATTATTTGTGTCTTTTTTTAATAATAAATCACCATTATTTGTGTCTCATTCCCAGTACTAGTATGACACGTGGAATGCAAGTTGTGGATTATTAAATATTACGTCGAGTTTATAAGAGATCGAATGTGTATTTACATAAATCTAAACTGATAGGAGGTAAATCAAGTTATTTACATTCATTTTCTTTATATTTTTAAATGTGAGACTGGCCTTTTTCAACGCCCCTCATCGAGCACAGCGGGAATGTGAAGTCATATGAGATGAGAAGGCAACTGTAGAGGAAGCAAGATAGCGCGTTGGGTCGGGTCGGGTGTCAATGTTAAGAGTTTTACTTGACTCTCCAATGCCTTGTTAACTGTTGTATTGGGCTAACAAGAAACTGTAGGTCCACGACAATTTTTGACACGATATTAGGAGCGAGTTACAACCATTAATCTAAGATGAAAGATGGTATAGGCAGTGATATCGTTATCAACCGGAGATTAAAATATGCTGGATTAAATTCTCACCATTGGGAATCCTCGCGCCCCTCTGTTCTGTCTTCGTTTGATCATTTTCTATATTTATGTGTTTCTTTTATAACACGGGAAAAGAAAACCTTAATATTGGGATGCAACTCGGCGTGCTGCCTTGCATTCAACTTAGCGCTCACGCATGTATTTCTCTCCACATTCCCTAGGTTCCGCATCCATGTCAGCTTCTTGTAAGGAAACTGGTCATAAGAAATCTGAAGCCCACCAAAGGCATTCATGTCTCTCTAAGAAGGACTATCCAATTAGCTCATTCCTTCGAAAATATTGTAAGGAGCCATAGAACTTTGACACGAGAAGCAAGTTCAGAATAAACTTCTGAAGGATACAGTGAATCTGATTTTGACGAAGAAAGTATACTAAGCAATGATCCATCCCTCTCTGATCCTGAAGAATCACTCCCTTTCATAAAGTGATGGAAACAGGATCCCGAGTGGATGAACTTGAAGAAGACGGGTCTGAAGTTTCGTGGGATCCCGAGTGAATCACTCCCTTGTTTATTTCCTCTTCATCAGATCATCTTATAAACTTGTAAGTTTCCTTTATAATCAAATACTTAGTAATAATTGCTGAGAGATATTATTTTGGAATGGGACCAAAAGTTAAGTTCGAAATTCTCATTTGAAAAACAAATTGAATGGTAAATGACACATGATTAGAGTTCCCTCATTTGGATATAGCGATAGAGAGACATCTAGCTTGACTTGTTTTGGACAGATGTGTGAGAACTGACAGGAACCAAGCTCTGTTTTGGGCTTGGAGCATGGATGGACACTCAATGAGAGCCCACAACCTCATACCAATCCTCAAGGAAAGAGCACTTATAATGTACATATATTAAGAGAAGGCACCGCGAAGGCAGCCTTGTCACCGATGTCCAAGGGCCGGTGGCTGTCATGTGATGTTCCGCATCGGCTGCTGGCTCGTGTCGACGATTTCATAATCGCAGGATGAACTATGAAGGGTTCAATCATGGCAGCAGGGATCTCCTCTGCCTTGCAGACATTCGGGCCACTGAGAAACTATTAGGAGCTTAATCCAAACCCCAAGATCAACACGACAGAAGTGCATCAATGACCAGAAATAAATTTTTCTTTTTTTAAATCCTACCTTATCAAATCGTATGAAAAAATCAATCAAATTTTAAAAATTGAGTAAATTAACTATGATAACTTGAATAGTTGTCATAATATCAATATCAAAAGTGATTTTATTGATAATTTTTCACTATATTAATGTGACTAGACAGGAACATAAGCAGTTCACATAATGATAGGTAAATTATTTAAAATTTTCTTTTTTCCGTTTCATATTACAGTAATATTTTACTACAAGCTGAAAATTAAGTGAGAACAATTAATCCAATATTAATTTTATTAAAGAAAATAACGTGCTGACAAGGAAAAAGGACTATTAGCTGCTTTGAAATCAGCATCAGACGTCCATGACCATGAGTTGGCAATTAATTGGAGAAATAGAATATGGACAACTTGTAAATATCAATTAAGATCTCCTAAAAAAATTTTTTAATTATGGTATTAATTCTTGATGTAATTACTCAATCGGCACAAATAGCTTTCCACCTTGATTTTCTTCAGGGATGGACCCTGAAAGGTAACCAAGAGAGACGATCGACCGCTCTAAATTGTCAATCTCTCGTAAAGTTTTGTATACCGGGGAACCTGGTCGACAGTTGACTCTGATGGCCGAGAAGGCTCCAAGGGAGGTAAGCTGTGACCACCGCCCATCGATCACGCGAATATCCAGAACACGGTCACAAGATCTCAGTGTTGTTTGAGTAAGCACGACCGATCATCCGCTACACCTTCAAGTCAGCATCCGCTATGATCTGCAGGCACACTACGGCATCCAATAGCTTGCTCGAAAACCTTCCCCATAGATTATGGGAGAAACAGTCCTGAAAATTCTTCAACATAGGATCTTGTCAAAAAAAAAAAAAAAACCTGTGCATCAAGACAAATGCTATGTATCCGTGCGGGAAAGGTGAAACTACGTGCAGAAGCTCATCACAATTTAGTATATGCATGACAACTTCACCCACAGTTTCTATTGATTTAACGGAAATAATTAGTATACGCTGGCTTGGCTCCACACGGTGTGAATCACGTAAAGGTTAAGCTACCCGATGATAATCTATCCAAAAACGAAAAACTTCGATAACGATTGTCACATCATAACATTTTTTTTCCTCTTCTTCACCTAATATTCAAATTTCAATCGATTCGGCCAATTTAGATTTAAGTTTAATCGAATTATTAAAGTCATAAAACTCTTTCGATTATGAATTTTTATTATTTATAATATTCGAAATCATTACCCTGCTAGAAAAAAGTATTAAATTATAGGATGAAGGTGACATCATATTTATTAAAGTGGATTTGGCTGAGTTGGCGAGACGTCTTTTTCCCTTAAGTAATGTATCTTATCTGAATCCTGTGATGAATAGAGAAAATTTATATTAAAAAAATTTTACCACTTAGTAGATTCACTCGACTTGAACTAATCTCAGGGTTTACTAGATTTCTAAATGCCAATGACTCAAGACAAAAAAAAAAAAAAGGATGGTGACATCATGCATATTTGACATTGGTCCTGTAGTGCATAGGGTTCATGGGGCTGCTCGTGACACATTGCTCCACAGAGTAACTCCAACCTACAACCTGACGAGTTCCCATTCATTTTTTTGGGCAACTGCCGTTAAAATTATTTAAATAGGCCTTGATATGCATATCCTGCCCGATTTAGACTTTTGAGCATATCCAGAAAATGTTAGCTGCAATAGTTTCCAGCTGACCTCTTTATATACGTACACACACACACAGATATATATATATACATATATATATATATATATATAAGCTGGAAATCCCGTTGAAGAATATACACTTCCGGAAAAAGATAAAAACAATAGAAATCTTATATATTTATCGATTCTTATAAACGAGTATTGAATATTTCAAAGTGTTAAATTAAGTCTTATATGTTATTTGTGTTACAACATCTAGTCCTTTCCATAACTTATTATTACTTTAAGCTGACGTGTCACTGATACACGTAGGTTTAGAGTGACGGCGGGTGATGAAAAGAATTTGATATTGTAACATGGATAACATATATGACTTAATTTAAAATTTTGAAATATTTATGACTCGCAAGAATTAACAAATATATATATGACTCTCGATATCATTATTTTCTTCAAAGAAGTTCACCTAAGTCGACCGAAAATCGCCTTGTGGTGTGAGTTTCTTGAATAGTTTCTGTAACAAACAAGTAAGCAACCTATAATCGACTGATCGAGCAACTTCTTCCGACGTTGTGTTATAGATGACTACGAGTTCCAAGTTGCTTGGTGTTGGACGCATATTGCTGTGGCAAAATTTGTCGTGTGTTAGTGACATGCAATTAGAGAAACTAATGAATCCATGTAGCATCCTCGATCGAAATGTATACCTTACCAGTGGACAGTAACTTATTAGTCTAGTTAGCCAGTCGAGTTATAAATATATTGCATTCATCATACAGTACATATTAGAGCCTTTTTTTATATATATACATATATAAAGTAAACCCATAAATTTAGAAGAGAATAGAAAGAAAAAATAAAGGGACACGTGAAGTCTTACGCATATGAGCATTGAACTGAGAACCTAGCTTCTAGATCGATAATGGTATTGTTACGGCAAACCCCGTTTTTGTACGTGAGCCAACTTGAAGGTCTGCTCAGGTTCGCCTGGCTTACCCGGTACACGTGGTTTGCGGGCTATTGCGTGTACCCCGAGGAGGAGGTGTCGCAACCACCGCTAGTCGGGCCCGGAAGGCGCTCGGATACCTCGGTTATCAAAAAAAAAAAAACAATATCGAGTCGTATTTCTTTTTATAGTTCTTCATAGGGCTGTCTGTCTAATTGGTTTATATGGGACAGCCCAAATATAATTTGTCTATTAGATTGGACGACATCTCTCTGTTCAATCTCATGGAGATTTCTATGAATTTTTTCGGTTCATGATATATGAATCTGATATGCTCTTTTTTAAAAAGAAAGTTATATCGAACCATCTCAGTCGACGCACATTAATTACTCGAGGAGTCGGTAGTATAGGCTTTTTGATTGCTGCAGATATTCAAAAACCAACAGAATGTACATATGTGATTGAACCGCAATGCTCAAGCTCATCGACAATTGATGAATCAAAAAATCAATTGGTTGTCGAGAGACATTAAAGAACATCAATTGCCAATTCCCACATCACAAGCTTCCAAGAACGGGCTGCCAAGAGCTCCAAACAGTCATTCGTTCTGCCAGCTAAAATCCCAAGGCTGCATGTGGTTCTTCGTACGTACCAACTGCATTTTATTTTAATTTATCATAAATGTTAAAATGATTGGAAATATCTTTTTTTTTTTAATACTGTCCCAACTTCGAATTTTTTAAATAGAGAGAACCTTTAGTTATAAAGGTTTTACATATATGTAAATTAGTAAGATCCCTTAGATTTTAAGGTGGCCATGCTGAAAAAGTTTAACATCCATCCATCAGAACCGGACAATCTCCCACCCCCATGAACCCTATAAAAACCCTCCTTCCCCCTCCCACTCTCTTCATCCTACAAACTCGCTCCTCAACTTCCCCACTTCCTAGGGTTTCTTCGATAGTAAAACTCCACTGCCGAGAATGGCTGCAAAGGGCACCTCAGCGCTCGCTCTCTTCCTCTCACTCAACCTCATCTTCTTTTCCCTGTCCAGTGCATGGACCCCTCCGAAGCCAACGCCGAGCCCTTCTGGCACTTGCCCTAGGGACGCCCTGAAGCTGGGCATCTGCGCCGACCTCCTTGGCAGCCTCCTCAATGTCACGATCGGGACACCTCCAAAGGAACCCTGCTGCAGTCTCATCGATGGGCTCGCTGACCTCGAGGCTGCCGTCTGCCTCTGCACTGCCATCAAGGCAAACGTGCTCGGTCTGCACCTAGATATCCCGGTCTCACTCAGCCTGCTCCTCAACGTCTGCGGGAAGAAGGTCCCAAAGGGTTTCCAGTGTGCTTAAGCGCATCATGAACGACTCAGCTTGAAGTTTACATTATTTGTGGGGGTTTCAGGTTGTGAGTTATTGTCTGTGTACCGCAAGCCTGGAGTCAGCCTGACTTGGCTTGCCCTAGCTAGTCAACGGTGTTGCTGTGTCTAAGTATATCTGGGGTGCTGTATTGTCACAGTCTATTTCAATTCAGTAAATAAACTTTGTTTTGGGGGAAATGATGTCGTGTCAGTTATAAGATTAATGTAATCATTCTGTTGTTCGAGAAAGAGAGGTTGGTATAGTGATATCATCTTAGATGTGAAATTAAGAGATCAATCGTTTGGTTCTCATTGGTTGAACTTCTCATACGTATCCATTTAATCATCTCTTTCTTTTTATCTTTTTAAATGGAAGGATCTTCCTTGTAACGGGGTCCATGGATGAATGAACCCTCGTATACATATATATGCACCAATTCGATACAAACCCTGAAAATGCCCTTAGAAATCCTAATATACATGTGTGTATGCATATGTGCACATGTATAAATTACATTCACGTCCAATATGTGTATTAAAATTGTTAACTTAAGTTGGACCTCTAATTAAATCACGAGCCAGAGCCGTTGGCGAATTCCACTGCTGGTACGCGAACTTTCATTAATGCAATTCAAGTATCCAAAGATCAACGGAAGCATTTCATGAGCAGTGCACGTCGAGAAGGAGTTGGAATCAGTTTTACCTGATGGACTAAGCATCCTCGTGGGATGCGTATAAAAATCATACAGTAAATATTCAGTATGTAATAGAAAAATAATAAGTTCATTGTAAAAATAATCATTCAAATCTTGACACGTATAAGGTTGGCACTCAAAAATTATAGGAAAAAATTTATGTGTCAAGATTTAAGATGAATTTACACAATAAAATCGTTATGTATTAAACACTGAATACCCATGACAGAAAAGGCCTAGAAGAGTAAAATGGGATATGGGAGGGGAAGTGTATGTAAGAAACTCATGTACATGTGACCTAAGCATGGATCAAAAAGATTGTCGTGAGGGGAGAAGCTCAACAGAAATCACACGAAATTCAAAGCACAAATTTAAGGAATCAAATGAGAAAAATTAACTAAAAGTAGTTTAAATATATAAAAATATTTCACAAAATATTTTTTTTTCCAAATTTAAGAGGATAATCATCACATTTGCCCTCAGATTCATTCCGGTGTGACTTAAACATAATATTTGATGATTTTAAGGTGGTCCAGGACAAGCCTCACAGTGTCAAATTTTTATTTGATTTTATTTTATCTTATTCACGGATGTGATGCAGACGAATTACTCGATCATTAAAAAAAAAACAAGTGAAATTGAAACCAATCTTCAAAATGGCGAAAGCGATGGAAAAGAATTTGGAACAATCCAGAGCAATGGAAGTTCTGAGGTGGGCCAAGAAAGCACGGCTCAATCAAACCCGAAGCCTCTTTTGAAATTAAAAGGTGTCGAATCATCTCAATCAATTAATGCCGATTGCTACTACCTTTACTCAAATTGTTTTGAATAGGTGCATCGCGTACATCATTTCTTTATCTAGGAAAACCCCGATTCCTTTACAGATTCGGTAGATGCTCGGGCTTAATAATATGTAAGAATCTCGAACGCGTTGAATCGGTCCCATTCAACCACCGAAAACATAATGTTCGCCCGTGAACAGGTTTTGGCGCAACCCAGATGGCCTTTCCACCAGCACATAGACCCACTTCCCTTGATTGCGAAGTTCTGCTGCATAGTTTAATTCCATGCCTTATGTAGCCATTAGAGAACAGGGAAAACAAAAAAAATACCTAACTGTCTTACACGTCTGTGTCGTTTTCGCAATTGGATGTATCTGCCCAATCCTCCGGATAAGGACGTGGACCAGGGGAAGGGTTATGGTGCACTAGTTATTGATCGATTTTTATTTTAGTTTAAAAAAACTCTTCATTTCATAAGACTTCTTATATTATTTTATTTGCTCATTTCACATCTCTCTTTTAAATCAACGGATTTTCTTCATAATCGAAAAAAGAAAAGAAAAGAATCTTGGTATTAGTTAGCGGGAAAGGATAACGGATGGTGAGCATTATCTAACACGAGTTTCTTTAGGGTTGTTAACGGTTTGTAAAGGTTTTTAAGATCTTTTTAAAATTCCTATGTAGGATTTATCTTTCCATTTTATTGTTTAAATTCTCTCTTATAAATGTGTTGATATGATATCATGTAATATAATATTCGAAGAAAGTGAGCTATTGCCATTCATTGTTTCCGAGAATTTCCATAGTTGCATTATTGAAACATTTGAATATAACGGAACGTAATTAGTATTTAATTTTTCATTATATATATATATATAGCGAGAAGTTTATTCTTCTCAGACAGATGAAGACCCCACAAACCCATGGATTTAGGTCAGTTCATGTGTGATTGTACGCATGTTTTAATTACTTAGCAATAACAGTGATTGCGACGCTTCCTCATCGGAGCACATGCAATAACCCATTAATCACTTGTACTAGGTAAGTTAGACGAATCTTACGGACTCGAGAGCTATTAAGTTCTCACCCATAAGGAAATGCTCCTTAGAAGATTCGAACTCCGGAGATCTTGAAAAATCTCCCAGATCCTGACCACTCGGACTACCTTGTGGGCGGCAGTGGGTTGATTTAAATAATCGTAGAAGCTCCCTTTTTTTTTCTCCTTAAACATCATTCCATACCTTTTCCCTCTTCTCTTTATACAGGCTTTTTATTAGGAGTTGTCGATATTCAAATTGTTCGGTCTAGCAGATTTCTTTATCTGTGAAAAGGAGAGCAGTATTAGTAGTGACGATTTAATTATCACCGCTATGTAATATTCAGACTTTCATGTTCAATTGCAAACATATCAGATGAACTAAATAACAAGTATTAGCACTAACCTCGTCGTGATAACTCCATCAAAATCCTAATATAGTTCTAGAAATTTGCGCCCGCCAAAATTCAGTCTCGCATAATTCCTTATGGTAGTTTTGCTTAGGGAAAACTCAAAAATGAAATCCCAACCTCACTATATCGCATGAAGTGAGATTTGAACCATTGACGATATATTAAATATTGTTATTGAGTTTATAAGAGATTGAGCGCATGCCCACTCAATAGTTTAAACTTATAGGTAGTTTCACAGGATTGAATTTGCCACCGAATTTCCGCTCTTGTGATATTGCTGAGTAGTCTGCACTCTTAGCCAATCACTGCCAATGCAACTACACCGATGAATCGAGGTTACACAGCTTACAAACAGGTGCAAGCAGCAAAATACAAAGGAAATCCCAACCCTTGTTACAATTCGACTTATGCCAAACCCTTAAAATGCACTTGCAATCCTCACAAGGACTTAACAATGGCCTCTTGGTTATCCATTCTACACCTGTGATTGGTTGTTATGGATCTTAAGTTATTCGTAATTTATTTTGCGTACAACGGGAACATACCACGAATAACGGTGGTCTAATATACACTTCGAACCTACTTCTCATGTATTCTGGTGGGCTCATGATTTTAAATTTAAATCCTTTGATCTATATAGTTGTGTTAAAACGTTCTCCGTTAGAAATTATTTGGGCCTATTCTGGGAGAATGTCGGCTTATTTGACTATATTGAGCATTTACATGGGCTATGTTAGGGCTTATACTGAATGCTAATTATTCAGTATATCTCTAATATATTTATGATTAAATAATAAAACCCAAATAATGAGGAAGCTTCCACTGCTATCCTCTTTATCGGACTCAAAACTTATAGGTCACATGACAAAAAGCAGTACCAACTGTACAAAATCCTTATTTTATGTCATCCTTATTTTTACGTATTAAAGAGACGTATAAGGATGACATATATCGTTAATGCTCTTGGGGTTGGGCCACCATCATTTCCTTGAGATTAGTGTGTACCTTAGGACTTATATTGATATATGCACTTGTAAGCATACGTAAATAACAATAAAAATTAATTCAGTGAAATCCGGATATCTCCTGATATAGAAAAAATCATCATCAAAATCTTTAGTCATGCACAGTACTCTTCTTGAGAGTCTCTTTGGTTTCTATATTTCCAGGATTGTTTTTCCCACGTTGTTTACTATCTGTTTCAACCCTGCAAATCATCTTTAGAGTGTCGATATCAGCCGTTGAATATGTCGTGTAGTAAACAATACGTGATTAGTGTGGAACTATCGACTTGTTCCTTTTTTCAGTGATAAATGAGATTTTTGAGCTGAAAAACGAGTAAGAGGATGATGGAAATATAACGAATATGAAAAGTTTCACGGATGAGAATCGGACATAGAATTTCTTAATCCCAAATCGAAAGAATGATTCAACTGCCATAACTCTCATTTCTTAAGTAACATATATTTTTTAATTTTTTTTATAATTCAAGTAATATACATTCTAATTAATAGCTAATATTTACATTTATATATCTACACTTTTTTAAAAAAAAATTATTCATTAAGCAAGATATCTATTCTATAGGTTTGGCCAGGGCATTTATAACACAACCCAAATAAGCCTCAACCACCTGGATCTGAGCCATTCTTCCTGTTACTTTTACAGAACTTCCCTCTTGGATCATCAATCCGTCACCCATTAATACAACACCAACATTATTTGATTCCAAATTCGAAGCAATACACATTGTACCATCTCAAATTCTACCGATTCACTTGCCATTACTTCATCAACACCATAAATACGAGCAATACCGCCGCCTACTTGAAGTATGACACCAGTATTTAAAACCTTTACTTCTTGTTATCTTGCCCAATCCGTTGACAGATAATATTACCAATTTTGTCGGCTATAAGGAGCCGACCGATAAGCGACGGTTAGTTTAAAACCCTATTCCAAAACCCACAACGAGAAAACTGCATCTCTCTGTCTCAACTCATACTCGAGCCCTAGCTTGTTACGAGTAGATAAGGGGCTACGGCAATAAACTAGAAGTTAAGCGACAGTTAAGTCAGTTGGAGTAGGTTGGAAAGAGCGGGAAATTTGTGAAGATAAACCGTGTAATCCAATTGAGATGATTGAGGCAGTGAATAATTGATTTCCGTCAAATCTCTTCTTCTCTGTCTCCTGTTTCCTCCACCGCATTTATCTGATTCCTTCCTTCAGTCCTCTTCTTCCTCTTCTTTCCTCTTTTTCTGATCTTTCCAAGAAATTCACACATCATAACTCCTCGTCTCCCCCTACATTCTCCCTCTGGTGAAGTTGCAATTCGTGTGTGCGTTGCTCGTCAGGTAAGCTTTATGCTTCTTTCTTTCTCTGTTCTCTTCGAATTGCTTGCTGAGGTGCTTGCATTTTGAAAGTTTGATTCACCGATTGCTGAGAAATTCATTTCCGATTAAAAATTGACCGTAAAAGACAAAATATTCAAAGACGCTTCAATCTGAACTTCGGCATCCCCTAATGAAATGAACCCGTGAGATATCCCCCACCCACCCATGAATGAATGCAGAGAGGAATAACCTCCTGAAAATTACATCAATGGGTGGGACTTCCACGAATTTGAGTAAGTTCTGCCAAGGCAGAGAGTCAATGCTCCTCAAATTATTTTCATTCTCTTTGTTTGCTGAAAACAACTAGCCATCGGAAGTTTCTCGAACAGCTTCGTTTGAATCTTCACTTCTCTCATGTCCCGTATACTGTAGGAGGAGCCCCAGTTGTCTTCTTTTGTCCGACTCCTAATAATAGACCACAATAATCAGATAGGCAAAACCCTTCCCCTTTTTTGTTTCCGTTGAATACAAGTTCTCCCATGGCAGGGACTCGCTGACCATATTCAACCTGCTCTTCGTTCTCTTTCTTTGCTGAAAACTGGCCATCAGAAGTATCCCGAGCAGCTTCATTTGAATCATGACTTCTCTCATGTCCCGTATACTGTTGGAGCACCAGTTGTCTTCTTCTGTCCTATTCCTAATAAAAGACCACAATAATAAGATGGGCAAAATCCTTCCAGTTTTTGGTCTCTGTTGAATACAACCTCTCTATGAATTGCTTTATTGAATGCAAGCTTTCTGTGCCCCATGGATTTGATTTGACCATAAATCAGTGCTTTATGTTTATCTTTTTCTACTAGAGTGGTTTGATTTGTCCTGACCAATGTTATAAATGATAAGCTTCACATCCTTGTTTCGTAGCTTTTGGACTTGCAAATTATGGTTTCCTTATTGTGATTAGCTTAAATTGATAATTTTATCAGATAAGACCTAACAATTAAAAACTTGACATATCAATAGGTATATTGTTTTGAGTAGGAGGGAGTGTTCAATAGAATAAGCATCTCCTTTCAAAATGCTTGCAATCACATGAAAGATTGAAAATTATAGTAACTAAAAGCTCGTTTGATCTATTATAAGTGTTCTTGTGAATGATAATTAGCCAATGTTGATTCCTGGCCCAGAAAAGAAAAGCCCATGTTGATCCCATCTTATCTATGGCAATATTCAATCAAGGAATGAGCTTATCTGATAAGCTGCTTACCAAAGAACATATGGGACAGATTAGTCTCTCCAAGCAGAGCATTGTATTCAACCTTTTCAAGTTAAGCAAACAAATGTTCCTGGTTTGCTTCAATCACTCCTCTCTTTTTTGTTTCTAACTTTCTAGCTTAGAATTTTTTTTTGGGGTATTTTGACCTGAGTTGTTGGATTAGACACAATTAATGACTGTGGACAAGTAAGAACTCAGCAGCCTATGCTATATATTTTCATTTGACTTTTGATTATATTTTTACTTCAACATTAATACACTCCTAAAATATAAAAATAATTGTTTTATTCTAACATTGAATAACCGTTTTAAACGATGAAAGGAAATAGACAAAAGGGCTCCGAGTAAGGTTTTTGATGAAACGTTCAGTGTGTCTTGCTTATGGTGCTACTGTAACATCTAAGTTTGCAGCCGCTTACTCAAAAAATTCACTGATAACTGCAGCTAAATTCTGTCCAGACTAGTACCCAAATTTGATTGCCTTCTGGATGATGATGATGCTGTAGATTGTATAGATGATTTTCATCTTAGCAACTCAGGAATTGCACTTGAAAGTAATGTAAGGATGCTCTGCAACTGCCTAGCTGCTTACTCTAATATTGTGGTTGTTTAACTCTTTCATTCATATGTTTCTTGTTGTGAAAAGTGCAGAAGATTATTGGATTAGTTAGTAGTTTCATTTGGAAATGGCTTCTTCATAGTTGCCCGTGAGAAGTTTCGAAAATGCTTTAGGTGAAAAAGTAGAACTCCATATCGGGCTGTTTCTAAGATTTTCTGCAATATGTAATGCCTAAAGGCTACTTAAATTCACTGTCAGATGCCCTTCTATCTACCTAGAAAACTGTTAAAGCAGTTAGCAAAGAGTGGGCTCATCCAAGCTACTATGTTGTTACATCCTTCTTTTGCCACTCTTGACGTTATTAAGGTGTACACCATTTATATTATGCTATATGACGAATTCTGTTACACTATCAAATGAAGGAATGGTCACAGACATTTGTTGTTCATAGTCATCTAAATGAGCTATTGTTCCAATAAGAGATCGTCATTCCAAAAATGAAATGTTTTATATCAATAGGAGGTCTGAATGTTTCATGTCAATTATTGGGGTTTTGCTGGTAAAAAAAGAAAAAAATCTTTTTATGTTTTTAAGCTTCTGGCTTGTTCATTATTTTTCTGAACCATTGTCTTTAGTTTGTGAATTTTGACAATAGAACAGTCCTAATCGGTTCTAAATTTGTTTCACTTTCAGCTGTTAAGGTTCCTATTTTTGTGCTGGGAGCTGAGACAGATCACACGTCTGCACGTGAACTCTTGAAACAGTTTGAGGAGGCTCTTGCTGCCAAGCCGGAGGTACTAAAGAGAAGCAAAACTATATCATTTGTATTTTATTTTCACTTTATAGAGAATTGCTTTTACTTTCTGCTCTGATACATTTGTTTATGGTTTGGTTATACAAGAAACTGCGCCTTCTGTTTGGTTCTGGACAATTGTAGTTCGTTTCCATGTGTCAAAAATATTTTTTGTGGGCGGATCCCAGACTCCCAGTAGATCTTCTGCCATGGGTTTAAATTACTGTCCGATGTGCTCAGTTTGATGCATTTGTGAAGATTTTTCCCAAAGTTAGGGATGGCTGGACGGTGAGGTATGATGTAGGAGATGTGGAGGCTGTGAAGTGTGCTGAGACGGTCTATTTGGATATGAGTGAGTGGTTCGTGAAATACCTCCAAAAAATATTTAGTGCTCTAGAATATCTTGGATGAGTTATCTCAGTACTGTAATGGCTATCATGGTATTTTTCAATGGAATTGCTACTTATTCCAATATAGTTATTAGCACATAAATATTTCAGGACCAGCTATTAATACAGAAATATATTTTGCATTATTAAACAAGTGTTTTTAAACAACTGCCTTCTCTGCAGCGAAGTGCAGGTCTTTTCTTTAGTTCTATCTAATTTGGTGGTTACAGCTGCAGATTCCTTTTTTTTTTTTCCAATGTAACTCTTATCAGCAAATGCTCAATGCCTTTAAGTCTGGCATGAAACAATAGGAATACCAAAAAATAGACAAAAGAAGCAGGAACACTAAAACTTGTATAATGTTGTATATTGATTGTCTAAATTTTTTTCAATGGATTTTTAAGTATATTAAGCAAGCAAGATTTTCATTGCTATGGTTTAGGAAATGGCTTTCTTCTTAACTGCTTCTATTCGATGCTTAGGAGAAACAGTTTCTGTGTAATGCTGTTTTGTGTTTGTTATTGTTCGGGTATCTTTGTTTATTTCGGGTGCATTCATGTACGATGATCCGATGCAGGAACACAGAAACCTCTAATCACTACATAGATGATAGTAGTATTCAGGCATTTGCGCTTTTCTTGTTGAATGAACATTTTATTGTTAAATTATGTAAAATGTAGTGGGAAATTGAGATGGTATCACTGTTTGTCCTATAAGTAAAGAATTATGAGCAGAAACTCTTCATAGATTCCTGTGGCAACGAAATAGATTGAATTCCTTGTAAAGAATCATTTTCCTCTGTGAGGTTGATCTCTTCAGGAAAATGCTTTACATTGGCAAACTACAGGTCCGTTGTGAAGCTGGTCGGTGGTCATATACAAACGGTGTTATATGTTACCCGGTCCATGCAAAGTCCATTTTAGTTTCATTGTTGTTTGATGCTTGATATTGCTGAATTTTCATCATTTTGAGGTCTCTTTGTTCTGCAGATGAAACTCAAGCAGATGCCACCCGAATGTCAAGTTGATCAGTCCAAGGGTTCTTCTAGCTTCTTCAGTGGCTGATAATTTTCCAAATCCTTCCTGCGCATTGACAATCATTTGTTTCAATGATCATTAGCCTGTTAATAGAAGGCTAATATTTCTATTGAGTTCATCTAGGTTTCTCTAATCTTAAGCACAGGCTGTTTAAGAGTTCTACTATCTTTATATGAAGAAGGGTGTGGCTGCTATGTGTGAATAGTTGTCCTCCAGATCAGTTGTCCTTTGATTGGTGCTCTATAGTCGTGGCGGCAGAGTCAGACTATTGGGTCCGAGTTGCCGTTCGGGCAGCATTGGCAAGGATCTCTTGTTTTGTGGCCCTGATGCCACAAACATCAGAAGCTTCTCGCGGAAAAGATAGGCTGCGAGGACAAGTGTGGAATGAATAGGTGCCACTGAAGGTATTATTTTGTGAGAAAGCGAAGAATATGTGGTAATGGATGCCTGCTTCACTTCTGTTCTTTTGCGCTTCACTTAGATACCCTCCTTGTATATATGATGAAATAGTATAACTTAGCTTGACTGGCCTATTTAGTTTCTCCTCTGTTGTGTGTTTAGTTTCGAGTTAAAATGTTTACCTCGAATACATGAGGTCAAGGATGAGCATTGTGGTCGGAGGGAGGAGGAAGGGGAGCCAGTTCTGGCTTGCTGAAGGAAAACAACAACAATCGTGCAGGTGGAGAGAGCAGTGGCGTCCGCAAGGAGGGAAGGTGCTGGTGCTGGCATATTTATCGGCCTTGGTTGGGAGGTGTGCAATTTTCCGGCCAGCTGATTGGCATGACAGAGACTCATTGCCGGGTATAATTTTTTTCCCCCTCACTGGGGCGGTCCGATATTGGTCTGAAGATGAAGGCCATTGTTGTTTCACCAAGCACCATAGGTAGGACCAACAGTACGTGCCCGGTTCTGCTTATTTTTTGGCGTGCCTTAGAAGGCTCTGGAGTCTGGACCTGATAATGGGCCAGGGAAATTCTAGACCGATAATTGGGCCTGGGTTTTGATTAGGTACCTAACGGTAGCGGTCCACGAATTTATCCTAACGTCTCTGGGCCATGAATTACTGTGGCAAGAATTTTCACTCCTCCCCGGGGAAGCCCAGTTGAGGTCTGTTACTGTTAGGTCCCGGTGTAAGCTCAAGTGAAGGCCCATTAGGGGTGCGGCCCAGTCGAGGGCCCGTGGAAGTCCAGATTGGGCCAGCCGGGTCCCATTAACGTGCAGGCCAAGTGAAGCATTAGGGCGGATGTACAGTTCAGGTCCGTCATTATAGTGGCCCAGTGTGGACCCACTTCGAGGGCCCATTGTCTGGGGCCTAGTGAGGCCCATTAAGTGCAGTTCTGCAGGCCCATTATGGATGCCCATTAGCAGCTGGGCAAAGACAAGTTGAGCCCCGTTGAAGTCGAGCTCTAGTTGATGCCCAAATGTGTGCAGGCCAATTCGAGGCAAAATACGTTTCAGCCAGGCCCATTATGTAGGAGGCCAGTAGGCTTAGTCGATACTGTCGCATGGGCCCTGCACAGTCTAGGCCCATCAATGAGAATCCCAGTTGAGGCCCAATAGGACCATTATCTCTGAGGCCCAATCAGGCCCATTAAGTGGAGCCTTAGTCGACTCCCGCTGGTCATGCCCAACCAAGTCGGGTTCTGCCCAATATAGGCCTAGTCAATGCTCATCAATGTGTAGCCGGGCCATAGCCTATGCTTTTTAGGGATGGCAGCATAGGGTTGGGTTAGGTGGTGTCTTGGCCTAGTTGAGGCCCGTAGGCCCAGTCGGGCACTATCAACCAGGCCCACTCGAGGCCCGTTAATGGGCAGCCGGTCCCGACCCTGAGCTTAAGATGGCCCAGGCTCTGTCTTGACCCATTAATGGCAGGCTTTGTAGAGGTCTGTTGCGGGTCACGCCAAGTCGAGCCCTTTCAACCAGGCCAAGTCGTGTTAGGCACTGTCTTGGCCCCATTAATGGCAGGCCTTGTCGAGGCCTGCTGCTTGACAGGCCAGGTCAAGGCGTATCAGCCATGCCTAGTCGAGGCCCATTGCATTCCCTAGTCGAAGCCAGTTAGCTTTGAAGCCCGTTACATGGGCCAGTGGAGGCCCATTTTGGTGAAGAACCAGTCGACGCCATTTATTCCTATTCAAAGCTCCTGTGGCTGGCCCAATTAAAGACCAATAACCAAGAGTCAACTCGAATAGCCTGTTAGCAAATCATTTGTCACCAAGAGGTAGAACGATGCATGCAGCAGTATTTCTTATCAATATCAGTATTTTATATTAACAAGCCCAAACCCATTTCCTTACATCCAATGGGATTCGTACCTCCATCTGTCGTTCCCTGCAATTTACTTACGATCAGAGAGTGGCTCATTTAAATTTAAGAGATGACAAACATGGATAATGCTCTTGGGGTGGGCAACCTCTTTTACCTTTAGAAGATTCTCCCACCCACGTTTGCCCTGCTCTTTCAAAGCGCTGGGCTTATATGATTTCTTGTCCCTCAAGAGTAAAAGACGACATCTATATATACAAGATAAGGTGCGGAGCAAGGAGACTAATAACAAATTTCCAGATGAGGAAGTACCCAATCTCTTTGATGGACTTCTAGAAAGATTTGGTTTATATCCCGGAGTACTCCTATGGCAGATCTGTCACCCAGCCTAGCAAGTGTAGGCTCCAAAGCCGGGTGTATATATAGAGAGAGATCATCCCTCACTTTTCCAGCTTCTTCTAAAGTTCTAAGAATGATCCAAATCAATGATCTGGCCCTGTCCGTTCTTAAGCTAAACAAATTATTAACGGTCATAAGTTCATAAATCTAAAAAGTCGGAACAAGGAAAAAGATTCTGCAGTGTAATTTAATATACCTGAACATAATCGCTGTAGATATGTGCTTTGATGAGGTTGCCTGCAATAATGCACCAAGGAACACTCTGTACAAGCATAAGATCCAGTTAACACCATTTACATGAAAGAGATACATCAGTGGTTTCTCATCAGAAATATTCTGTCAGTTTTCTCAACGGCCACAGCAAACCAACCTAAGGTACATATTCAAATCAAATATTCAATGTTGTTCAAATATGTAGTCAATTTGAGAACTAAATCTCAAATATGTAGGAGCAAAATGCAATTAGTTTTTTCCCAATAATGCAGCCCTCCTCGGCCTCCATCAAGTCGAAACAACAGCATCTCAATTTTATCCTATCAATGTATCTCTGCTCTGATGAGAATCCTTCTTTCTACTAAAACAATAATTTAGGCTGCAATTAAGATCAGAAACATTCCATAATGGGAATTTCAAAAGTAGAATAACGATCCCTTAGACCAGATTTATTCAGGATCAGCAGATGCACAGAGAACTGAGGAAATACAATAAATTTTTATTTTCTATAATAATTAATAAAACCAAATTATCTTCACCAAAAGGAATAAAACCAAATTCTCATCAACCCAAACATGTGAACCACCATAGGATCAAACTCAAAAGGATTGGAGACATCAAAGACCGATTTCAATCAAGACAATCACCTAATAATTTATCGAACATGGACAGAATAAAGAGAGAGATACGATAATGTGAACTCTTTAGTTAGTATATTTCAACAAGAATTGGTTAGACATATGTAATGAAAGACTTGTGCTTCCCATGGTAAGTATGAATACATAGAAATGAGAAAACAACAACATAAAAAGGCACAACCCCTGCATATAAGTTTCGTTCAACTTGTGAGATTATTATCAAAAGAGAGGTAACCCATTGACACAAATTTGATATTATGTATGCTTTGAAAGGTAACAATGTGTGGTAGGAGACACGAATGAGATGGTGGTGCTATTAAATATTCATAAGTTCATTTCACTGGATGAAGATTTTTTATTTGGTTAAAACAAATAGAATAAACATTCCTTCTAAAAAATTCATGAATGGTCATTCATCCACTTTTATTAATTTTATATCAAATCCGTTCCTTCTTATGTTCAAGATTAACATAAAAATTCACCAATTACTCTCATCTTTATTACATTTCACTTGATGAAATCCATTCCTTTCAGTCCATTCGTATCAAATATAACCCATGGTCTTGAGTCAGAATTTGAAGTCTAGGACACAACCTACTCAGCAATAAGTTCCTATTGGAAGATATTTGCATTCTTTAATTTCTGAAAGAAACTCTGCAATGTAATATCTATGACGGCACCAACGAAAATAAGAAACAATGGAGGATGGAGCAATACTCACACCATAAAGGGGCACTGAAGCGGTGCAAGCATGCGGTCCTCCCAGCGAGATGAAATTGTTCACCTGTTTGATTAAATGCCCATAAAAGTAAACAAAAGCATGAGCATCTTAGACAATCGAATATCAGTGAACGATGAGGGACATGCTTCTACCAGTAACATGCCATCTGCAAGCAGGAAGATTAAAGTTCAAAATGCAATCCCTTCAATCAATAGTTCAGTAGTCAGGCCCGCTGGGTTCTGAACAACTTCCTCTTCATTTTTTGGGCGAAATACCTCATTCTAATAATATAGACAGAATAGTATCCACCACAATGAAAGAGGAAAACACAAGATCGAACAGTTCTTACCGGAGGTCCTCCATCACAGAATTCAAGAACTCCTCGACCTATTTATTTACCCTGGCATCGCATATACTTGTGTCAAAGATCCTGCAAGAATCAGACAGTTATCGTTTAGGAGGAAAACCTAAATCGGGCCGCAAAAATGGAGGGAGCCAATCAGGGAGGGAGAGGCCCTCAGAACGTGGAGCGCGTCGACCAATGATGAGCATGGGCCATCGCCGCCTTCAGCTTCACGAGCAGGAACAGGGATGAGCGAAGGACTTCGCTCCGAGAACTTGCCAAAGCCGATCGCCGGGGGGTGGTGGTGGTGGTGGTGGTGGTGGTGTGGGTAGATTTTGGATGGAGGGGTTTTAGTCGCCGTGGTTGTTACGCTATTCAGTTATGTATTACGGCTTCCGCCAACGGCTTGATTCTGGGTCCGGACAAAGAGGGGAAATTTTAAAATTTGTATGGCGGTTGGGTTCTTTACTCTTTAGTCTTGTGGGCTGGATTATGGATTTGGGCCGGCCCTTTAACTCTCGGGCCCCCTAGATAGCTGCTATTTCCTTACTAGAATTACCAAATTACCCCTCTGGGTTATGCACGATAAGTCGACCGCAATGCCCTGCAAAAGTTGAATTAGCTATTTGTTTTACTTCAAATGCACATGATGAAATATTCTTCCTGTTTCCCATTCCCCCGATCTACACTCAATGGATTTCTTAAAATATCATATTAACTAAATAAGAGAATAATAATAGATTTATAAAATAACTGAGTGCCACCACTTAATAGTTTAGGCTTTTGGATTGAAACGGATCTAGTCTCTTATAGCCCACTATGAGAACCTACTACAATGCAACAACTGCCGTAAACTTGGATCCAAATCCGCCTCCGGTAGTCTCTCATTGACGTAAGCCGACAAATCCAGCAATCCTGTTTTGGCCCAAGTTGCCAACTTTGCCAACAGTGCTCGCACAATATGTAAATTCAATATGATATCATAACTGGGTTAAGCCCCTTAACACGCTGCGTATGAGAGGGAGTGTTAAAGTGCCACGTAGACTAAATAAGAGAATAATAATAAGTTTATAATATAACGGGTGCCATTGGCCACCTAATGATTTAGCTTTTTGGGTGGAAATAACTCCGGTCCCTTATAGGCTCACAATGAGCGTTCGACCACACGGCAACAACTGATGTAAATCTGAATTTGTCTCTAGTAGTCCCTTATTGGTGTAAGCCTACAAACCTGACAGTCTCCTCTCGACCCAAGTTGTCGACTTTGCCAATGATTCGCTCGCTCGATATATAAATTCAATAGGATTAACGCTCTTCTCAGAACATCGAGGGAGGGCGAGATGAAGATCAAATATGAGAAGAGTAATTAGGGTTAAAATTTTTAAAATAAAAAATAAAAGTCTTACCATTTAATCGTCCATTAGTTTAGGGAAGTCTATGGACAAAACTATGTCCAAAGTTGAATCTGAAGGCTGCAAGTTGTGGAAAGCTTAACGGCGGGCGAATCGCTGGCACGGCGACGTCACTGGAGCATCCGAATGACTAAACTTTCAACCAATCCACTGCGGTAGACTGCACGTTCCTACTTTAGCTTACCTAATTTCATGTAAAATAAAATATTATAGAGTTAAAAATCTAACTGTATAAATAAGATAGCAACCGAAGTTTGAACGAGAGAGTTATGTTGGATCAAAATTAACAGCAAAAATAAAATTTGTTTATGCATCAAGGATATGATATTGGTTTTGGGGCCTATGAGTCGGATCCTATCCGAATTTTAATGGGATTTATCAGAACTGCTTCATTTATTACTCGAATCCCATCTGGATTTCAATGGGATCTAATGAAAATCTACCTTGTCAGTTCTTATTGGTTTCGGTACTAGTTGGTATCCATGCACACTCCTAGTAATTAAATATATAAGGATATTAAAATGATTCAAAAAGTGATCTCGTAACAAGAAGAAAAAATAACTCATTTTAACATGATATTCATAATATGTGACATACTAGAATACATGTTTTGGGTAGGGTCCACTTCTTTGATTCAATAGGATATGATCCGGACAAAAAATTTAGAATTTTTTCGTTTTAAGAAAAAAGAATAATATAGTCCGGGTACTATCAAAGTCTACTCGTTTTGTGTTATTATCCCTGTGAGCCGAACCATCAATAGTCCCTTAATACGAGCCATCTAGCCTCTCCTTGCATACATGCAGCTGCGACAGTGTTCTATCGTCTTCAACAAAATGTCTTCTATAAACACCGATCTTAATTTGCATTTAAGATCTCTTCGGATCGAGATTAGGAGCCAATGCATGGTTCCGAGCAATGAGTTTATATGTTGCATGCAGTTACATAAATATAGAGACGTGGAACAATCCAAAGACAAGTTCTTACGTTGTACCAGTGAAACAAATCACTTTATTATTGTGCGGTTCATCTGGACGTCCATACATGGCAACATCAATATTCAATGCTTTCAAATGCAGAATATTAATCACTTAAGCACAGACGATACACGTTCAGATCTCTGAAGGATCGGCAAGTAGCCTTCCCTTCAACATTATTCACGATGCCCGGTTCAACACACTCTAGTAGAACCGTCTCACTTTCGAAAAGCAACCATAATAATGTAAACATGTAAACTGAAGGCAAATATTCTGCAAAATGACATTCTTGACCACTTAGGCGCACTGGAACCCTGACGGGACCTTCTTGCCGCAGTAGTTGAGGAGGAGACTGAGGGAGACGGGAACGTTCAGGTGGATACCGAGGACATTGGCCTTGATGGCAGTGCAGAGGCAGACTGCGGCCTCGAGGTCGGCCAAACCCTCGATGAGGCTGCAGCAAGGGGTCTTGGGCGGGGTCCCGACGACGAGGTGGATGAGGTCATTGAGGAGGTCAGCGCAGACACCGAGCTTGAGAGTGTCCTTGGGGCAGGTGGCCTTGTGGGGCTTCGGCTTCGGAGTGGGCGGCTTTGGCTTCGGGGAAGGCGGTGGAGGGCATGCGATGTGGGTGGAGCTCACTAGGGTGAAGAAGAGGAGGTTGGCCAGGACGAGGAGGAGAGCTTTCGAGGCCATTTTTATTAAGCTCTGGCCCTAAATGGGTCAGTAAAGAGGTAGTGGGAGAGTGAGGAAGAGATTTGGAGAGAGATGTGTGAATGGCTATGGAGGGAGATTAGGTATTTATAGATGGAATGAAGGGCTTGGGAGTATAATGATGAGTGGAAGTGGGCAATAATTGAATTTTTTTATTTATAATTGCTTATGGTTGACAATATAGTATAATTCACACCGGAAAAAGTAAAAAAAAAAAAAAAAAAATCTTACAGGGATGGACTTATTACAGTTAACTTAAAAACTCTGGATTAAATATAAGTAAAAATTTTTATAAGTTCACTGTAAATTTAAGATTAACATCATAGATGATAATTTTAGAATTTTATAGGGTCAATAACATTGTATATGTTGAGAAACTTGCCTGCAAAACACGAAAAAAGTCAAATCAGAGGTGACAATCTAATTTGACTCTCGTACGCTTAAGTCAATATATGAATTAGGAGATCGTAATGAGAAAGTGAGAAATCATGCAACCTGTAAGTTAAGATGAACCTCTATTTATAAGGGGGTTAACTAAGAACTGCTAGTTATTAAAGATGCGTCATGTAGTACAAGAACCATGGGAAAAGTACTCTGTTTGTGAGGTTCTTGGTCTTAGAATATTGCCCTTCGGGAGATAAAGACCGATCTGCCCCTGCATATATTTCATTCCTTATCCCTAGATGAGGCTAATCATAACGATATTGCCTTCCCAGTCAATATTTCCTTTTGTGTAACATCGATATGTACCAGTTTTACAAACCGAAACACAGCTAAATCTTGTGCGTATAAGTTTTGCATACAAAAGACTCCTATTGTATGGAAGATAAAAATTGATCCGTCTGGTAGAAACCGTTAAAAAAAGAAATGCTAATTCAAATGGGGATATCGGAAATAACGTTTTACTCCTACTGCAAGAATGTGGAAGGATAGTTTCCGTGAGAAAGTAACGAGGGAGAAGATGCAGTTAATTATTAGGAGGTTTTTCTACGAACTTCTGACTAAAAATGCCGATAGATTTACACTAATACCGTGAGATTTCTGACCGATGTATTACTTCCATTTAGACATGTCATTAGAGATCTGGCACCCCACCTAATATTATATCTAGCTAGGAGGTGGCCCATGTGAGCACACTAGGGTAGGAATATCGAGCACACATGAAGCCATAGAAATGGTGGATTCCTTGTAGTCTTGTGTGATGTCTAGTTGTCAATCTTCTCTTCTCACGAATAAAGACAACCTTATACTCCTTTGGTTTTCAAAGGATTCTTGTCTTTTTACGGCTCCCAAGGGAATATTTCCAGCCCTACATTCTCTTCATCAATATCTGCAAATCGGGGATTTGAGATCTGATGGCCTAAAATAAGATAAAAATAAGAACCCTCTTGTCTTCGGTAAATTTTATATAATTTATGAGAGATGACGAGAGTAAAAATATTAGAAATATTGATAGAGGTAAACAAGATTGACTATAATCTTAAATCACGGGAATTACTCAAAAATTATATAAGATGATCTGTCTATTTTTAGGTTATGAAATTTATATGAATGGGAAAATAAATAATTTAGAATACTGAAATAATATCCAAATCCAATCTCATAAAATCCCATAGATAACTAATCTGATTGACCAATGTGCTATTATTTTCAAATATAAATATCCTAAATAATCACAATATCTGTAATATTAATTATTCGGGTCTCCTGTTTTTTGGTATCCATTATAAAGTATTCAAAAGTCTAATATATTTTAATAATTTAATTTCGAGTTGGATCTGTTCACTAAAGAGTAAAATTCTCTCGATAATGGATAATTTTTAAACCTTATTTAAAGAAAAGAAATTAGACGTGAGTATTCAGGTCTTCGCTCTTTGTAACAGCTATCATTCACGCTCACGAGAAGATTCGAAGCTTTGGACTACACGGCCGACATGAATTATTTATTTTTTAGAATATCTTAAAATGATGATCAAGAAAGAGAATTACATGGTTTATTAGTAGGAAACCACAATTTTCAGCATGCGGTTTCCAGCAAGTGATTAGTGAGATCAATCGGTGACATTATCGTGTGAACATAAGAAACCCAACAAAAATCCTAAAACAAATGTTTGTGAAATTATAAGAAATTCATATTAATGTTTTTCATACAATATATAGGACATAAAGATATTCGCTAAATAAAAGACGAGGTCCCATGAATAATTAAACACTTCACATAATCTCCCGAGTCATATAATATATATATATATATATGTATATATATCACATAAAATTCTTCAAAATTACATTAGACCGGCGATGGAAAGGAATACCAGCCGAGAGTGAAATTATGTAACACGAAATAAACGTAAAGGTTACATTTTACTAGCTATACAAGTTATGGATCAGACAAGATGAAGCAATTTGACAAGTCATTCTATAGTTTCATGATATGAAGCCGAAATCGACCCTTGAATGCAAGTCGAGTAGTCACAACATGACCGACAATTCATGTCCTCTTTGGGAAAAATCTCGGGCTTACCCGAACTGATAAGGACCACCGGAATGTGCAAGTCCTTGATATATCACTATAAGGCTAACTTGTCAGGGCAATATTAGATTCAAATTTTAAATGAAATTCGATGTATATCATCGTGTCTCCAGTAGCTGGGGGCCTTTAAAGAAGACAACAACTCGATCAGTGACGTGACATAAGGCATGTCTGCGGGAGGATTTCTTGCATATGTGATGGTAATCAAGTCAATGTGTGGGGATGAATTTAGAAACTTCGTTCATGGGAGCGAAAGTTCATGAAAACATAATTTGACGAATTCAAGGGAGAAAATAAGATAATTTTATAAAAAAAATTTGACAGAATTAAGTGAGATATGTATATCGAATTTCATTTAAAATTAACAAGTTGAAGAGAATATATATATATATATATATATATATTATGCAGCATAGTTGGACTTCAACAGGGAACACGGTTGGACTTATTAGCTGAATGGCTCTCGTGAGCATGTGTGTAGATTTTTGTTGAAATTGAGGGGCAGAGGGGATAATTCACATCTTCCCAAAAAACAATCAATCGATCCTTCTTCAGCTGGGAGAATCTCTCGATGTGAAATGAGAAGGTTCTTGCGATCACACCATGGACTTCATCCACAGCCAGATCCGCATCATATCAGTAGGAGAAAACTTCTTCAAGCTCATCGTCCCCTGAGCCGGAAGGTCCTGCAAGTCGGGAGGAATTGGCATGGCGTGCTCGGACCATCACGGTCGCGGTGTGACACACGCACGGCTCTGATTACAGTATCCACTGATTTCGTGTTAATGTATGGAAAGACCCTTTGTAGATATATAATATGCGGAAAAAGAATATCCGGTTTATAACATGGAGTAGTGATGCCCTTTCCTTTCAACAACAGTGTCATACACCACCTATTCCAAACCTAAAAGAAAATCTGTAAAAGACTATATATTTAATGTGATTTTATCTTTATTTTGTTAAATTATTTTATTTTATCTCATCGGATTTCTCATATTTATCTTTCATTGATTTCTGTTGGAGATGTCTTAAATTGTTTGCTGTATAACCCAATATGAAACTCGAACCTCGTTAACATTTTAGGCGACCTGTAGTGTGCCGTCGTATGGATTATATAATTTAACGAGGTTAGGAGCAGAAGGGCTCTTCATTGTATTGTAAGTTAGGGTTCGAGTTCCACGCCTTTACTCTGCCTTTGTTTGCTGGACCTAATACCCAACGATTTCCAAGAAAAATTCTTAGGGGAGCCAAGGTCCAACAATTTCCACGAAAAATTCTTAAGGGAACCAGTTTACGGATGACATAGTGAACTTAGCCAATGAATGCTTGACACGTAAGTAAATATTCTAAATTATAATTAAAAAATGAATGTTATTAATTAACAGAAAAAATTATGTGACACTTAATAATAACGTGTTAAATATTTATTGATAAAATTTACAGATGATGTGATGAAATCAACTCTCAATTTCCATTCTTTTTGACTTTTGTTTTCTGGGATATCAACAATTATGAATATTGCATGCGAGCCGCACGGGATCTCGTAGGGTTTAACGTCAGATCCCATTTATTAACGCGCTAGCTCTAGTGGATCTGACTGTTTTCTAACGTTTCGATTGTCTCGTAAATTCCTTCCATATTGTCGGGCAACTTTAGTCCAACTTAACGGCCCAGATATGAAAATATCACCTGTCACGAAACTTCTAGCGCTGTTATACATTATCAATCATCACATCCCGCACGCACTCCAACTGGCCATCCAAGCTAGGCTATGCTGGATTCCGCAGCCAAGCAGGAGTTGTTGATGGGAACCTTTGTGGAACAAATTCACAGGTCCGATGCAGTCTCTGCACTGCATTTCTGTGTTGTCAAGTGGACCTCGAAGCGAAACAAGATCGACCGTGCCCACCATGGTTAAGGAGGCACCCCGAGGTCGGGAGTATATGGTTTCGGCGTGGAAGGTGAAGCCTGTGATCTCGGTTGAAGATGAATAGTAATTGAATATCTGCACATAAGAGTATTAAGGTCACTTGCTGCATGTCGAGAAATAAATATTATATCGAACAAAATAATGAAAAGGAATTTAATTTATAAGAGAGTGCATACTATTATTCTATCAGCTCGATCTTTTGGGTTGGTCATGAGTCCATGTTCAAACCTTTTACGAGTCATGTAGATATTTTATATGATTTCAGAGCCAACCGCGTGGGCTCACACAGTACCAAGCCTGAGCTTGGTCCGTTAAATCTGAGACCGGAAGATAAAATGTCCGGTTTGTGGTCAATTGCCCCCGGTCCGAGTTTGAAAGAAAAATATCCGGCTCGAGGTAAGTTGTTGAAGGTGGGTATTTAAAGACACGTATTAAGTGTGAATATGTTATCACGTGAGGGTAAGTAGAGAGTAAGTAACATTATCGTATCAGCTTGAGTTTTTGGTTGGAAAAGAGTCGGGGAGCGGATAGGAGAGCTAAATGTTCGCGTTCAGCAGGGCAAAGTACCAGCCAATTCGGGAAAAATCGAAAAAAGTAATACATAGATTTTATCGTGGTATATACTAATACAAGAGATTATAGAAATGTCAAATGACGAAACAACCCAGCACCTAGTGCGTAATGAAATACGAAACGAAGTAAAATCGAAGTGACAACTGAACAAACCCTCCGATGCTAAAGTTAATATGAAATACGAAATAAGTGGTATGGGAAATTTGAAGACCTTGGTTGATGGTTGAGAGACACAAAAGAAACCTAAGACGGTGTCGCTGGATCTCGGTACTGATATTTAGCCTAAAAATTCATATATTATTATATAAATTTTATTTGATTTTAGATAATTTTTTATTAAAGGAAAAAAGACAATTTTGGTCATCAACTTTTTACATTTTTATCATTTTTGTCCTAAACGTTTATTTTTTTGTTATTCGTGTCCTCGACCTTTTGAGTTTTTGTCACTTTGATCCTACCTTTATTTTTTTCATCCAAAAAAAATATTGCATCCAAAAATCATTTTTCAACAAAAATATTTTTTTAAAAGTATATTTCATCTATGATTAATGAACATTAGTTACTAGCAAGTACTCATTCGAAAATTAAAACTTATTTTTGTCAAAATGAGTTACGATTTTATAATTACAGTAACCATTAATCAATTTTAAATCAGAAATTTTTTAATTTTGAAGAAGATATGACATGACAATCAATAAAATTCTGCCGATACTTTTTATTTTCATTTCTTTTTTTCCCTTTTTTCTTTATTTTTTGAAAAATAATTTTAAAATAAAATATTAGTTTTTTGAATGAAAAAAATAACAGTATGACCAAAATGGTAAAAACTCAAAAGACTAATGACGTGAATGAAAAAATAAAGGTTTATGATGAAAATGATAAAAGTGTAAAATGTTGATGACTAAAAATGTCATTTACCCTTTATTAAATAGTCTAGTTTTACTCCCCTACTCGTGATGGTACATCCTCATTGAGTTTCGCCCCCTCGACGAGATTTCTAAGTCCGTTCCTGCTTGGAATGGAACTGATGCTAGAGATTCCTTGATCGAGATCAAACTTTTGTCGCTGATATCATTTGAAATATTGGACCCGTCTTCGTGTTGATTGGCGTTTATCATAACACAGTTCCGATTTTCGGTTCATTATCATAATACGCTTCGAATTTATTTCCTTACGACAAGCACACACGTTCTTATTACAATGCTGAGGAACAATGCAGCAACAGAGACTAGACAAAAGAATGAGACATCCTCTCTACGCGCACTCGAAGCCGTAAGGCACCTGCTTCCCGCAGTAGTTCAGGAGCAAACTGATCGACACGGGAATGTCAAAGTCGAGCCCGAGGACGTTTGCTTTGATGGCGGTGCAGAGGCAGGCGGCGGCTTTGAGATCTGCGAGCCCTGAGAGCAGGCTGCAGCATGGAGGGGTCCTCGGAAGGTTTCCAACGACGAGGTGGAGCAGACCGTCCAGCGGGTTCGCACACGCCCCTAACTTGAGGGTATCCAGGGGACAGGCGGGCAGTACTGCAGGCTGGGAGCGGCCGGGGACTTTCGGGGCCGTGGGTGGACAAGGAGCCCCGGTGGAGGGGACGTGAACGGAGCTGACTAGGGAGAAGAAGAGGAGGTTGAAGGAGAGGAGGAATAATGCTGTTGATGCTACAGAGCTTGGAGCCATGGCTTGCCGAGTTTGAGTGTTTTGCGCAGTTACTAGTTACACTCTTCAGAATTTTTAGGTGCATTTCATTGTAACGGATATTCTTCTTATTTTAGTGGAATAAAAATCCCTTACAAAGAGTTAGAGAATGTTCATCCCATCATCTCACATGATTACATTCATTCTTTTTTTTTTGTTTTTCCCCCTAAACAAGCCTAAGAGACTGCTGAATCTCTCTGCATGCTATACATCTTATTCTACAAAACTCGTTCCATTTCATTTCTATCAATTCATTTGTACTAAAAATAATTAGGGTATGAAAGGACATTGGAGGGGCAGTGATGGGAGAGTGGATTGGATTGAACTGTGAAACACAGCCTGGCAAAGGCAGATGTGCGCTTAGGAAGACTGAGGTAACGGTGCATGGGGAGTTTGGAGCTGTCTCCCCAGTGGTAACACCAGACCTAAACTAAACCTCGGGTTGTACTACCAACAAGTGTTATGATCTAATAATTCATACCCCACTCCCATATTATTTGGTAGATTTAAAGTTTCAGACTCGAATCCCTTCTAAACATCCGTCAAAAATATTTCATAGAAATGCATTTTTTGGAATGGGCTTATACATCACCCCTCATTTCCTAAACTGGAAAGTCATCCCATACGTTTCTGCTAATGAAAGCAACTGGGCATCGGGAACGATCCGTGCAAATTCTTCAAATACATCACGAGCCCATGTGCTTGGGAATGTCTTCGCCAGCTTACGATTAAATTAAATGAACTATTTTTTGAAAGGTGCCAGGACAAGGAAGCTGCCTCCGGTGTACCGAAGAGGAGGTGAGTTGTCCGGTTAGATGCACTAACTGATCTGACCGGTAAAGTATATGGCCCAACAACAAGGCCTTGCTTGTACCAACTGCCGAGCAGTCCAGCTATCAGATCCCCCTCCAACCCTACTCAGGTTTTACTCGGAAAGTGTCCAAACGCAAGCAGCATAGCCAGCGGAGGACCTGGCTATTATCATCCCAAGGGATCCGATGTTTGTTGCCCCGGCTCCGGCAACTTGTAACTGAACAAGGCACCAGAAAATGAAGTGCCAGCATAGAGAGCATTTTATGAATGCAGGGCTAAATACCCAGAAACTCATCTAGGCAACTTCCTGAAGGCATACAAGGCTAAGTGCACAAATGCAATGGAAATGCCATGCGCTGTACTTGGGCATTATATACAAACTAGTATATATTATGATCATCTGGGTCTTCATAAACATGCATCATGATTTGGAACTTAAATAACACGAGAAACAGATTGGCTAAGAGAACAAGGAGTTCAATGAGCAAGAACTTTTGAGAACCCACGTGATACGATTTGTTGAGGGAATGCCCCTAGCACCCGAATGTGTTCTCTCCGCTGTACGTGACGTAAAGAAACCATCTTCATCCTTTTCTCTTCATATATCGCAGACATGATTGCCCCTGCAAGAGAAAAAGAGCACAATTGACTTCTCTGTTCAGCTTGCAAGGGTTGTGATAAGAGTAATATTGAGTAGGAAAAACCTCGAGAAAGATCAAGTTCTTAAAGGTTTTTTTTTTTTTTTCAAAGATAGAAGATGTCGAGAGGACAGGAAAGGAAGATAGGGTCGAGAGACATCTTGAGAAAAGATTCGGTGATGATCAAGACCCAAGTCATTTTCACCATTAATCAGAACTTCAGGATGTCTCAGCACCCTTCGTTTTGCTCATTGTCCTTGATCACTATCATTAAGGCAATTGTGAATATGACATATGCGCATCAATTTCATATATTTTGCTCAGTTACTAGTTACACACTTAAGAATTTTTATGTGCATTTCAATGTAACGGATATTCTTCTCGTTTTAGTGGAATGAGCATTCCTTACAGAGAGTTAGAGAAAGTTCATTTCATCATCTCGCATGATTACATTCATTCATTTTTTTTCCCTAAACAAGCCTAAGAGACCGCTGAATCTCTCCACATGCTATACATCTTATTCTACAAAACTCATTCCATTTCATTTCATTTCTATCCATTCATTTGTACTAAACATAATTAGGGTATGAAAGGACATTGGAGGGGCAGTGATTGGAGTGTGGATTGGATTGAACTGTGAAACACAGCCTGGCAAAGGCAGATGTGCGCTGAGGAAGACTAACGGTACATGGGGAGTTTGGAGCTGTCTCCCCAGTGGTAACACCAGACCTAAACTCAACCTTGGATTGTACTAGCACCAGGCGTAATGATCTGACAATTCATAGCCACCCTCATATTATTTGATAAATTTCAAGTTCCAGACTCGAATCCCTTCTAAACATCCGTCAAAAAACATTTGATAGAAATGCATTTTTCTTGGAATGGGTTTATACATCACCCCTCTCATTTCCTAAACTGGAAAGGCATCCATACGTTTCTGCCAATGAAAACAACTGGGCATCAGGAACGATCCGTGCGAATTCTTCAAATATATTACGAGCCCATGTGCTTGGGAATGTCTTCGCCAGCTTACGATTAAATTCAATGAACTATTTTTTGAAAGGTGCCAGGACAAGGAAGCTTCCTGTGGTGTGCCGAAGAGAAGGTGAGTTGTCAGGTTAGGTGCACTAACTGATCTGCCCAGTAAAGCATATGGCCCAGCAATAAGGCCCTGCCTGTAGCAACTGCCGAGTAGTCCAGCTATCAGATACCCCTCCAACCCTCCTCAGGTTCTCCTCGGAAAGCGTCCAATCGCAAGCAGCGAGATGCCAGTAGAGGACCTGGCCATAATCATCCCAAGGGATCCGATGTTTGTTGCCCCGGTTCAGGCAACTTGTAACTGAAGAAGGCACCAGAAAATGAAGTGCCAGCATAAAGAGCATTTTATGAATGCAGGGCTAAATGCTCAGAAACTCATACTAGGCTACTTCCTGAAGGCATATAAGGCTAAGTGCACAAATGCAATAGAAATGCCATGAGTTGTACTTTTTTCTTGGACATTATATACAAACTGTACATATTATGATCATCTGGGTCTTCATAAACATGCATCATGATTCGGAACTTAAATAACATGAGAAACAGATCGGCTAAGAGAACACAGAGTTCAATGAGCAAGAACTTTTGAGAACCCGTGTGATAGAATTTGTCGAGGGAATGCCCCTAGCACCCGAATGTGTTCTCTCCGCTGTACGTGACGTAAAGAAACCCATCTTCATCCTTTTTCTCTTCATATATTGCAGACATGATTGCCCCTGCAAGAGAAAAAGAGCAATATTGACTTCTCTGTTGAGCTTGCAAGGGTTCTGATAAAGTAATATTGAGAAGGAAAAACCTCGAGAGAGATCAAGTTCTTAAAGGTTTTTTTTTTTCCAAAGATAGAAGATGTTGAGAGGACGGGAAAGGAAGATAGGGTTGAGAGACATCTTAAGAAAAAATTCGGTTATGATCAAGACCCAAGTCATTTTCACCATTAATCAGAACTTCAGATGTCTCAGCACCCTTCATTTTGCTCATTATTCTTGATCACTATCATTCAGGCAATTGTGAATATGCAAAGGCACATTAAAAAGGGCATCAAACCGCCAAAAGTGCATTTGATTTTGCATATGTAGTAACTACCTGTAGGTGGGAGAACATTGTCCACAAAAATGAAAATGGCCTTTTCTGCACTGAGTTTGATCCTTTTTCGAATGACATATACAAATTGCCCTACGGTAAGATCAGCAGGGACAAGGTACCTGAAAAATGTTCCTTTCAGTAACATAATTGTGTGAAATTAAGCATCTCTCCCAAACCATTGAATAAACCAAGAGAAAATTATACCATCAGGAAGCAAAAATTCATAACAAAAATGGATAAACTTTTTTCTCTAATGACTCAGACAATCTGCAACACATAATTTTTCTTTTTCAAGGCTTTCAATTCTTATAAGATTTTTAATTCACGTTATACAATTGAAAATGATGACAAGTTAAGAAACAGTTGGCACTGTAAAGAAATTACACTGAGAGATATGGAAAAACTCACTTCTTCTTGTCAATGTTTGGGATATCACTTCTTTCAGCTTTCTCCACAATAACCTTAATATTGCATCAGCAAAGACAAGTCAGTTCAGAAGAGCAAAGTGATAGAACAGTAATGAGCTCATACAAGAAGGCTCGTCCGAATTTCACTGTAATGCACTGAAAGGAAAATGCAAGTATTGACCCTGATTGAGCTTTAAAAACATATAGATTTGAAAAAAAAAGGTAGTAAGCGCAAATGATATCTCTATCCATCCAATCCTTCAAAATATCTACTTGCATAGGCTTTCTGTTATGACTTTTGCGATTAGACGGAGCTGTAACAAAACAACTATGCAAATGCACCTGCTAAAAGAAGATTAAGACCCATTAATGGCCATAAGTAGCCAGCAAATCAGAATTGAAAACAAGTAAAAACAAATAGGTTCACTATAATAAAGCAACCTCTCACATATCACAGCATCTATTTGGACATTCTAAGAAAGCTGTTAGATAACTTTGATTGATGATGCTTTCGAGCATGTTGGATAGATATTTATGGAGCAGAAGATCTGTAAATTTCCTCAAGTTTTATGGGAGGCAAAATTAGAATGAAACATAATATCCACAATGACAGACCCTTTTATAATTAGCTTCAAAGCCAACAGACTAAAAGAACATATAAAAGTTAGAAAGAAAAACTTGTCCTCACAGGAATCCTATCTGGGTACTTCTCCCTGATCCTCGCAGCCTCTGCCCGTCTCTTCTCTGTTTATAAGCATATGGCAGAGTCAGCAGACAAAGGAAACCGCTTCATAAGCATAAAGCAAAGTCATCCAACAAAGACAAACACTATGAAACTGAAGTGCACCGATGCAAGAGAAACACATACCGAGATCATGCTCCTGCTTGAAGTAACTCTTCGCCATTAAACCTGATATTTCAGTAGAAATAATCAAAACTCCAGCTATTATCAAAGAACTATCAAATATGTGAAGAGGATAGAATTGCCATCTACTATTAAAGAACATGTCACCCAATTCGACACCGTCAGAATGTGTGCAAGGAGATAGAATTATGATAAAACTATTATAGGGCATATCAGCCAATTCAACATCATGTTCGCCATTATAGTTTTTTTTTTCCATGGAAGCTTGTTATTCCCAAAGAACATGATGATATATAATTGATCAGAATGGTCGACAATTTATCGCTATTAAATGTAATTTGAAAATATAAATTCGGAAATGCATGACTACCAGGAAAATTTTAATAATAAAATCAAGGTCAGGTTTTGATCAAGAAGTCAAGGAAGGGTCGCTACTGGTTCACCTGTGAATAATTTTCCACGCTCTCTAAAGCTGAACTTAGAGGTGTAAGGGAAAATTCATGAAAATCCCAAATTTGCATATTCTTGAACCAGCTCCTTCAAGGTCAATGATCCTCACAAAGAGTATGATCGCGCGAAAGTTTTGAATTTTTTCAACGAAAAACAGGCACGATTTGAGGACTGGCAAGTAGCACGGCGACCTACTTCAAGAATCCGATCAGATGGACTAATTGATCGAACTGATCAACAGGGCTAGATCAAAAGACACAAGCAGGAACATGGATGGGCCAAACTCGGCCATCAGTAAAGCACAGAAATCAAACCTCGGTAAGATCCAGAAGAAAGAAGGTGGAGGAGAGCTCCTTGGGAGAGAAGAACACGCGTGACGTCCGTGAGTTCAGTTGGAGAAGATAATAGACATATAGAAGCTTCTGTTGCTTGCTATTTCAACGTTGTCTCGCTCTCTCTCCTCTGATTATTTTCCTTTCCCCCTTACACAAAGAATTATTTCAATTTAACCCCTGAATTTGACATGATAAACCTGACTCTATTTATGAAAAAATATCAATTAAAATATAATAAATTAGTCACTTAGTATTAATTATTCGAGTAGTTATCATAATTAATATTAATTAAATAAGTATGATTGATTATTTTTCAGTACATTATTATAAGATAGAACCATTTAAATTTTTTTCCTCCTTGCTACTGTATCAACAGTCCTCTCCTAGTCTTGCTAAGTAATCATCGAGAATATATTTATATACTCCTATATTTAGTGATAATAGGGGAAAAAAAGAGAAGGTTTTGTATAGGGGTACCATTCTTGAGATAGGATTTAGAGGTCCTGAATTTAGTTTTTATTAACTAGACTTCTTATATCATTTTATTCATCTTCATTCTATCCACTTCTATAGTTATGTTGGCATATATTCACATATTTTATCTGTGATCAATGCGAGTTCGCTTGGGTATATGCCAAACTTTAGGGGTGAAAACGAAACAAGTAAAACGTAAGGGAAAGTCAGAAAATGAAACTGAACTTGCGGGAGCAAATTGAAATCCACCAAAACAATAGGTTTGTCGATTATCTACTCCTGTAGAGGGGATGACGCGCGTTCCCGCTCCCCCGTGGCATCGATCTCCGCCGTCCGTAGACAAGCGTTTCTCCGCTTGAGCCAGCTCATGTTTGCTCAGAGAAGCACTTCTAAAAAAACGCTTAGAGATCTTATTTATAGCGAAAAGGTGAATAAGATGTTAAGAATTATCCAACGTCAATTTTTAGAGTGTATAAAGTGTACAGGGGTTCTATGGGATTGAATTGGCTAGTAAATAAATGTTGATTTATAGGTTAAGTGCATGATTTGGTTCTTACTGAGGTCGTACGAGGGATTTACTCGACTTACTCTCGCTGTCAATAAAAGGTTTGGATATTTTAACCTGAAAAAATGAATTTGAAAATATTTTTGTAGCCTAAATTTCTTAACCATGCAGTAATACTCACGTCGTGCTGCGGTTAAAAGCAGGAGTTTCTCCTTCTAGAGCCCCGGGTTTTCGACCGGGTGAACTGCACAGTGCACCCACTTAAAGACCGCGCAGGTTCAAGTTGGGACAGGCCGGTTCGCTGGAAGGCCCGGATCGAACCAGTACGGAGATGGCAGCTGACAAAACCACCTCCGCCCGAGCTGCAAGGGAGAATTGGAAGTAGAGGCAATAATGGGGACGACGAGGACGAACTTCTACAAGAACCCTTCATTTGCTTACAACCGAGACTTGAGTCTCTCCTCTGCTCTTCGAAACCTCAAAGGTCTGACAAATCCTTCTCCGTCTCGCTTCTATTATGCGAAATTTGAGCTCGGAATCGTACCACGCTATGCTGCAATTGCTTTTTTTAACCTCAAATCAAATGTAAACCTTGTGGTGATCGCTGATTCAATGCCTCTGTTTGATCATTGCCGCCTGAATCAACTCGACAGGTTATAACATAGCCACTGGAAACGCTTCTTTGAACGATGAAGAGCCTTCGAAGGGCGAGCGGAGCTCCCGCCGTAAACGCAGAGCAGAGGCTACACAACTGCGTACACAGAGCCGTGGAGTCCACGAGAATGATGGGCCGATGTCCCATGAAGATTATATTGCGAAGAAAAGGTAAAGTTTCTAGTTAGCTGTGTTGTGCTTTCAGCTTCTCGCTCTAACCCTGTTCGAGATTCGGTGATGTCATAGTGGGTGTTCTTTCATGTGCTTGTGCCAGGAAAGAGGCTTGTTCAACCCTTGTTTACGAGGAATTGACTCCAGCTGTTCTGGTACTTTGCATCCCCTACGGCTCATTTGGACATTGCTCCTTTTAGTTTCATTTCATGACTTGTTCGACTGTAATCTCTGCAGGGGAATTCAGGCTCAGGGGTGAACTTGGTTAATTATGGAAGTAAGCTCTCTTTTGAATTATCAAGAATTTTTTTTAATGGTTCATAGCTCGGTAGAATCTGAGTGCCTTTGTTCTGTTAATTCCCTGCTTCATCAAGTGGTTGTCATTAATTTTAGTCTGCTTGTGCTGTGGCTTCCCTCTTATTCCTTGCTTCTTGTTGTCTTTTCCAATCTTTACCTACTGCATATCGGTTTGAGGACTTCGGAGTGATGACGTCATGCCCTCCAAATATATCTCTATGCAATTATATATCCATCAGGTTCTCGATAACGAGTGTGTTTTTGGGCTTGTATAGCATGCGTGGAAAAATATTTTGACAGATATGCTTGATATATTTTTGGCGCAGTGACATTAACATGAATTCTCCATTATAAAACCAGGTGATGGAAGCGCTTCAGAGAGTGAAGAAAAGCAAGAGCCTTCAGCTACTGGTGTGATTCCAGAGCTGATTTTTGCTCCCCCTACCTGTGGACTATCAAAGAATATCCATAAAATATTAGTTAACTTCTTTGTGGTTCATTTTTAATTTCCAGGGTATGTTGCTGAAGGTGATCAAATTGGTCTTGGACAGGATCGAGTTAAGACTAGAGATGAGCAAAGATTTCCTGATCCAGGAGAACCAGTTTGTGTCATGTGTGGCAGATATGGTGAATATATTTGTGATGAGGTGGGATGTATGTTCAGGCTATTCTAATTGAAACTTAACTATTTCTTAGGCTCTCAGTTATCTTTTACATATTAACATTTTGTTTGATGTCCTTTATGATAGACTGATGATGATATCTGCAGCCTTGAATGCAAAGTTAAGCTTTTAGAAACTGTCAACATTGGGGAGGTATTGTCCTCTACTTTCTTGGATTCTGATGTTTGAGATTCTTGCGGATTCTAATTTTTATCTAATAATACTCTCACTTCTCAGACTCCCGTGGCCTGTCATAATCCTGCTATTGGCTTACCTGAAAATGATTTTGCACCCAACGTGCTTGAAGACGGGGAAGATACTTGGGATTACGATCATCATCATTGGTTGAGAAAGAAATCCGATCTCTGTACATATCATTGGTAAGTGTGCTTCTCAGCCTTTTAATCTGATGTCTCTTTGAGGTAACAGTCATTTGTTCCTGTAATACAGAGTCTTTCCGCTCATAGTTATTTCTGGCATGTCTATAATGGCAGCATGCTTTTCTTTGTTTGCTGACCATGTTATGCTGTTCATTATGCTGCATGCATTCATAATCATGAATTTGGAATTCCAGTTCCAACTGTCAGCGGCCAGGACACCTCGCCAAAGATTGCTTGGTGGGTTTAGTATCCTTAGCTTACCCTTCTTTCCAAATGTATTGGTTCTTTTGGTTCCTTCTAACCTGTTCTGGTGCTATTATTGTGTATCATTGTGAACACATTGTACTTTTCTCCTTGCTGTAGGTTGCAGGTGGACAAAGCAAATGCATTTCCATACCTCGTGATCTTTTTGGACTCTACAGAAGGCACGGTTTTGCTGTATAATCATTGAATTTCCCTGTTCACCTTGAGTTCTCCATGCTAAATTACAATCTCTCTAAATGCTGTTGCAACAGCTGGCAACCTTCTAACTTTTCCTTATGCAGGTGCAAGCAAATAGAGAAAAATTGTAGATGTGCAAGGTGCAACGAGTGCCAATCATCATTTGGTCTGGCAACATGCCTTGACTGCAATGTTACAATATGTGATGGGTGAGTGGCCTCTTTAATTTCTGTATTGCAGTAAAATGGGCTGTTGACAGTCATGGTCGCATTGTGTTCAATATTTATATTTTGGACTAATCATAAAAAATATTTATATTTCGGACTTACATGGGCAAGGGTAGGCTCTGGATGAATCATCTATTTATCGTATGTCAGTCTTATCTGATGCATTTTGAGCAGAAAAGTGTTTTATTTTGTGCAATATCTTAGAAGAGATGAGGAACATTTCTGGCACTTTGAATCTATCAAGTACACTGAGATCTTTTAAAAAGGCAAAAGCGTTTAGCAGTGCTCCGTTGATTAAATGGAAGTACCAGCAAGGCCACGTGTAGCACATTATCATGCCAACTTGTAGGCATGATAGATTCTTGTGTGCCATAAATAATCTAATTTGGTTTCTCAATCAATTTACGCGATTAATCCTCAAAAGGGGAAAAAACAGAGAATGAGATGGGTCAGTTCTCAGTGCAGGTCATTTGAACGAGCACATAGAGACACACTTCTCTCATCGACAATATTATTCTCACAAGCTCAAGCGTCTGGTGAGGTTTTAGTCATTTGCTTCTCTCTGGCAATATTCTGATATCACATAACTAATCACGAATTTGATGCAGGTGAAGTGCTGTAAGTCAACATGCGAGGTGACTGATATCTCAGAGCTTTTGGCCTGCCATTATTGTCTTGACAAAGCCTTTGACAAGTTCTATGATATGTTTACTGCAACTTGGTATGTAATATTCTCCAGACTACTTCGTAGAATGAACATTTTTACGCTTCTTTATGTCGTACTAGTCAAGATTTGTGTTGTTCCTCGTAGAATCAAGAAGAAACTTCTTATAAAACTATTTTGTGTGGTGTGGTAGTTTTCGATGGATGCTGAGTAGAAAACTATATTGAATGTGCAACCTATCTGCTAACTGCAGGAAATCAGCTGGGCTTGCCATCATACGGGGATCTATTTGCTGCGAAGATCACTTCTCATGGTAAGCCTAAACTCACTCGCTTCCCCTTGGTATTTTCCTCCTGGTGTGGTCCAACACGCCTAGCGACTCACGAACTGCTCCACACTAACAAATCCAGGCACCAAATGAACTGCCCAGGAGCCGGTGCAGAGGAAAGTGCTTATATCATCAGCAGAAACTCCCGAAAAGAGAAGCGCGCTCAGCTCAGTGAGTTCATATTCTGACGGCTCCTTTGGATCAAAACTGGTACCGTGGTCTGTCGATCAGACTTCCAGAAAGATCCATTTTGAAACCCAGAGCTCCGAGCAAACAGCCGGTAATGTAGATGTAAGAAACAGGTGGAAGATCATGTGATCGTTTTGAACGGTGGAGAGAGCTCGAATTTCTTCGACAAAGACGGGCTTATAAGTCTTGCAAATGTCAGTGTAAACTGCTAAGTTAGTGTATTTAGTTAAGTAATTCATAGTTCTAATTGGTATTCTTCTGAAAATATTGGATTCGATGGTGTCTATAGATTTCATCAATGAAATGAATAGAATGATTAAAATCTTATATGGTGTATTTTCCATCTATTTTCTTCCTCTATTACTCATGTTTGTGCGGAATGTAGTTTTTCGATTTCTTTAATAAAATTTGAATTTATCCCATAAATTTCAATATTTAAGTCTTACCTTTGTTATGATTTAATATTATTATATAAATTTATTTTGAATTATGTTATAAGCGGACTGTTGGTTAAGTCAATGATTAAGTCTAGAAGAGATTGATGAAGTAGAGGAGACTGATGGCAATGGATCAAGTATTTAAATTTCTTATAAATTGGAGATTGTTATCTTATAGTATTGATGTGAGATTTAACCATTAAAACTTTATAGTCATGATTAACAAAACCGTTAGGTCCCTCACCTACAATTGATTTTATAATTAGGCTTTGATTTTATTTAAGCCCATTACAGCTAGAAATTTAACCATTCAGCAGATTAATATATGATTTAAATAATTCAAATAAAAAAGAATTTAATAATTTAAATTTTATTTATTTATTTACCTCTATTTAACCGAAGCGGGAGCACGCGTCTCCACCGTGGTCGTCGAAGAGAATTGGAAGGAGCAGAACCCTAGCGTTCCTCGACCATTCCCAAATCTTCTTCTTGTTCCACCCTCTACCGTCGCTCTCCGGGCGGCTTGAAGACGAAATCACCTCCGAAGACGGAAATTGACATCAAAGGTGCCGTCTCTCGTCCTCGGAGCAATAGCTGTTCTCCACGATTCTATGCTCTGACGTTGCTTATAGGGTTTGATTAGTTCACCTTGCCTTGATTGTCGGAGTTAGGAGTGGCGGGGCCTGATTTTCATGGGGATACGATATTCTTGCAGAAATCGTTTCGCTTGCATTAGAAGTTCTTTGATTCTAAATATCACTCAGCTCTTAGGACAAGAAGAATTCTCTGAATTGATGTTTCGGATTTTTTTGCAGGGCTGTTTCTACGAAATTTACAACTTCATTATCTGATCATGGAAATTTTATTAATCATCCAAGGCTAAATTAGAAATCTGATGAAGTGTCTATTACTAAGCACCAGAAATGTCTTCGTTGCCTGCAGATTTATTGTGAAACTTGCCATGGGAGGACATGGAGGGCTGAACATTCTCCCGCAGAAGCGGTGGAACGTGTACAACTATGAGAACAGAGAGAAAGTACGACGCGACGAGGAGGCTGCTGCAAAGGAAGAGCAGCTCAAACGCGAGCAAGCGAGGAAGCGGGATGCTGAGTTCCGCCTTGAGCAGCTCCGTGCTGCTCGCGGGCTGGCCCCATTAGCCCAGCCGGCAGCGCCCCTCGAGGTTGACAAGAATCCAGGTCACATCAATCTCTTCGAGGGGATCAGGATCTTCGACCCAGTGAAGGGTTCCGACCATGAGGCAGGCGAAGGGAGGGATGGATCCAAGAGGAAGAAGATGAAGAAGGAGGAGGCTCCAAGGGCTGTGAGTGCGGAGGATGAGAAGTATAGATTGGGACATGGGGTTGCAGGGAAAGGAGTTAAGCTGCCTTGGTATCTCGAGAAGAGAAGAGGTGATGATGAATATGTGGAGAGATTTGAAGAGGATGGTTCTTCGAGAGGTTCGAAGGAGGAAAACGGGAAGAAGAGTGGGATGAAGACATTGAAAGAGCTGAGGGAGGAGAGACTGAGAAGGGAGAAGAAAGAGAAGCAGAGAGTACGGGAACTCATACTCGGGAAGGTTGAGAGAGATGGAAATCGTAGGAATGCTTTGGATGGTAGAGGATTTTCAAGGAGATGATGCTGCAATATCTGAATCTATTCGGGTTTTTTAGGTATTCATCATTGTTGAAGAACTCATACTCGGGAAGGTCAGGAGAGAAGGATGTTGTGGGAATGTGAGTAGAGAATTATCAAGGAGATGATGCTGCCATATCCAAGTCTATTCGGTTTTTTCAATTATACATCATCGTTGAAGAACTCAATACTCACAAAGGTCAGGAGAGAGAGGAGTCGTGGGAATGCTTTGAAGAGTAGAGGAATTTCAAGGAGATGATGCTTCCATTACTTATTCTATTTGGGTTTTTCAGGTATTTATAGCTGTTGAACTTGATCATGTTTCATACATAAGAGCTACTCTTTCTATCATGTGAATAATGGAATTCTCTGATGAAGTTGAATAATTCTACCTTGTTGTTTTGATGTCATATGACCTGATGTGTGTGGCCTAACTGTTCTGTTGCAATTAGTGGTGTGATGAATTGGAATTGGAGATAGGTTCTTTTCAGCAAAATATTACTCCATGCATCCCCATTGGAGACTTCATTGTCTTGGCTAACAAATAAGGAGCAGTTACCCTAACGTTCCATTGATGCACTGCCTCTGAGAAAGATCACATAGAATGTTTGAATCGTAATTGTTCTCTCGCCTTTGATCTGGCTTCTTATAGGGTTTCTAAATGAGCTGTTTACCATTTTATGGAATATAGACATATTTTGAGCTCAAACTTGAAGTCAAAATGAATCACAGCTAATGATTAGCTTGTGGGATCTATTTTACCTTAAAATCAATTCTAGTTGACTGTTACACATATGGTGAATGAGTAGTAAATATTGAATATTTAATCAGTAGAAGAGTCTTGTTGCATGTTCTAGGCTGCAGAATATTCTGTATCAGTGTTGCTGTTATACATATCAATAAACTGAGTCAGCTCATCCATTTGATTTGAACATTACTAGATTACTGAAAATATGGAAATTGTTTGATTTTCTAGGTTGCACGTTTTCTAGTTTATAGATTGAACTTGTGAAATCATTCGACTCAGCCGGGAAATGTGCGTTTTTCTGTTGTGTCTCGGATCTTACTTCATAGATGGCTGGTGAGAGTTCATTCCTCCTGTATTTCGAGCTCCAGTTTGTTCATTGCACGCATGCACGATTTCGATATTTGTCTCCTAATGCAAGCTCTAGTCAAAATTTATTAGAAACTACGAATGGGGTAACACAATAATATCAGATATGATTACGTGATAAATCCAATAGTTGAAAAAGATTGACGATCTTCTTAACTCACTCTGCTCCGCCACCTTAGGCATCATGACCTTCAGCACCCCGTTCTTAATCCCTGCCTTGATCTCCTCGAGGTTTTACCCTGAGACCTCCTCAATCCAGTTGAGTTAGAGTTGCGTTTTCGCTTTTCCACAGCCTGTTTCATCGCATTCCTTATCAGATAGAAAGAATCGAGCGAGTCTCCAACTGGGTCACTGGTCCTACCTGCAGAAGAAAATCAGCGCGAGTCAAGGTATCTCCTCTTCTAATAATTCAAGAACCTGATTTACTCAATGCAAAGTTAGGCTTCGACTTGCAGTTACGCTAATATTGCCACTCTCATCAATTAAATGGGCTCATTAATCGGTGAATTGTCTCTGCAATTACAGGTTCAACCATCGACATGCTCTTGATGCACTGTATTAGGAGCTGTCTTCGTGGGACGGTGATGAATCACCGGAAGAAGGAAGTGGAGCTTGCAAAACAACTACCTGAGAAGCTCGGCTCTCGGTGATGGAAAGCAGTGCAGTCGGAGCGGCTATTGGTATTGGTACACCAGTCGTAATGGGAAGCAGTGTGATCGGAGCAGCGATTGGTATCGGCATACCGGTCGTTTTCATTCTCCGAAGAATTGCCTCTGAACGAGCGCACAATGATGCGAGTGACCGAAGCCGAGCGGATAGGATTGCTGGCCTGTGAGAAAACAGAAGCCGCGACTCTCCGGATACAGATCGAGGACGCCATTGTCATTCGACTGCTCGAGATTCACGAGCTAGATGCACAATCTTCTGAAGGTGAAAGATCTGCGATGTTACAGCTGTCATAAATAGCCGACCCATGCTTGAGGAAGTGGAAAGCTGAAAAGATCTGCGTAACGTCGCAGATCTTTCCCCTTTGACAAGCATGGGCCTAGAAGGAAAGTTCTGGAAAGTTCCAGAACCTCAGATGTTTGGGGAAGGGGAAAGATTTCAAAAACCGGCCTTCCTTAATTCCATCCTTGCCATTGTTGAGTAACTTGAGAAAGATATAGGAACCGCAAGTCAAATGTTATGGGAACAGATGACCGTTGGGTTCGAAAATCCATCAGAAGCAACAGGAATTATAGTAACAAGGCGATGCCAAAGAGCTAGTGTTCGACTCTAGTCCGATCTCTCGACACCATGACTACACTACTCCCATGACCCCAGAACTCAGCGGAAAAGATAGAGGAACTCAAACGTGCGCTTATCGTTTATCATCATCGCCAGAGAATAGAGGGGTGGAGAGAGGGATGACAATAATGGTGAATTTGACTCGATCCTCTTCTGTCCCTGCCCCCATCCACAACCACAAGCAGAACCTCTTTTAGAGAAACAGTTAGTCCATAGGCAAACTTACATCCCAATAGGTTTTCAACTTACGGGAGAAACACCAAAGCTCTGGATCCGAACTCAATGTAAAACAGGGTGCATTACATCCTGAAAAGATAACATACCGAACAAAAAATCCGACAAAACTCTGTCCTACAGTCTAAGCAGTAGGGAAGCGATATGTCCAACATCAAACGACAATATTACGGTACAGTAGCCTGGAACCAGATAAATGCTCGGTATGCTCTGGGCATACTATATGAGCCTTCAGCTGCCTGCGGCAATGAGAAATATTGTAAGACTAAGATGACACATAGTTAATTGAAAGCGAATAAACCACAGGAATCTTTACTTGCGGTGAACTGGTGGTAATTAAGGAAACAGAGGCTGGGAGAGAAGCCCCGTGCTCTCTGGGTATCCCATCATCAGGTTAAGGTTCTGCAACGCCTGCCCAGATGCTCCCTTCACAAGGTTGTCGATCTGTAGAGAGGAAGTAGAAGTGTGAATGAAAGGAGAGAGATCAATGGGTCGGAACTGAATTTACTGTGTAACAATGAACATACCACCGATATTATTATGGCTTTTCCGGGATTTCGATCAGGGAAGACATTGACATGGCAGTAGTTAGATCCCCGAACGAATCGAGTGTGAGGAGTGTCTCCCTTCTTTAACACATGAACGAATTCCTCATTCTGCCAGGAAAATACAGAAACAACAAGACATCGTCTCAAAATATTTATATATATAATTTAACATGCAGAAGATACAAGCACGAGGATAAACATAAGCTGAACTTCTTCAGACCGGTTGATGATACTAGAAGAAGAACCTTATCTCTATCTAGAACGAATCATAGACTCATGTCATTCATTAAGTAACTTGGGAAGTTGTATTCTCTTCAGAAAGGCGAGCATTCAAAATCTCAATGTAAGTGCCAAGATCTTTCAGGCTGGTAAAGATTTCACAAGGTTAGTAAAATACTATCATTTAGGGATGATCCATTTCTGGATGTTGGCATCACAATGGGAATGCAATGGAATGCTGCAAAATATTCATTATAAGAATGTGAAATTACATTCTATCCCTCATAGCAAATGGTCATTGAGAGCTAGAGTAAGAACAGAATAACATAATGTAGTTCTACACTGTCAAAGAGTTTGGAAATTGTCAATGGATTAGTGTATGCCTACACAAAGAAAATGCAAGACTGCTGCCTGTGTGAAAGTAAATTGTCCATTGATGACACTATTACTAGGATTACCTCATAATAGGTCTTTAACTGATTGTACAGATCCTCAACACTAGCTCCAGGAGCCATTTCCACATAAATAGTCGATAGCATGCCACGGCTCTAAAAAGAGGACAAGCCTAATCTTTGTTTAGCCATGAAAGAGCTATTTATAATATGGGGGGCACGCATATCTCTCTAAACATTACCATTGGCATCAAATGCGGGGTAAAGCTAACAGTAACTTTTGAATGTGCAGCATCTGAGAGCCCTTGCTCAATCTCCGGAACTGAAGACCAGAAAAAGTGTGGGAAAACCTGGTCATTGACTCATTTGATCATCTTAAGGAATTAGTTCAAGAACAGTCTTCATTTGAATGGTAAGTCTTCCTTTTTTTGAACTTTAAAATGTTAAGTTTTCATATAATCAATTAAAGTCATCTAAACAAAATTATCAAATTTAATTTCATGAAATGAAATGACTTTAATATTTTTGGGATGGAATAGTTTAGCAGGATCATTTACTAAAGAACTGGGTGCTGACTTATCATGTTAAGTATTTTGGGACTCTGTAAAAGGAAGCACGATGACTAACACAAAACACATGATAAACATATCTTGAGTTTGCAATTGAATTCTCAAGTGTGTGACAGATTTCAATTTGCATAGAAGCCTTGCTAGTGTACTAAGGCTATAGGCTAAACAATTAATAAGAAATGCACACAAATCTACATCATCTCAATGAGCCCATGAATAATCACTATCAGGCCACATATAAGCAAGCCATATTCGGTGGCCAAGTTGATAAGATGGCACTGAGGATCAAAAGGAAAAATTAAAGGTTGTAACAAGCAATGAGATCGAGAAGAACTGACCATGCCGATGTTTCGTAATGCCATATGCATGTATGCCTTCTGTTACTTCAGTAAATAAGTTAGCTTCTTTAGGACTACGCCCTGCGTATTATTCACAAAAATACATAGAAGACTCAGAAAAGTGCTAGGATCAATTCATTCCCTCCCAAAGATGTGCATATGTGCAGTCTCTTGTGGGGGTGTGGGCATGCAAGTGACTGAGAGGAAGAGAGAAAGAGAACAAGAGACAGAGACAGCGTAAGAGAGAAAAGATGTTTCAGATATTGTCAAACCTGCTCCACTCACACCAGATTTTGAGTCGATAATGATATTTGAGCATGTTATTAGATTGGCCTGCAAAGGAAATGACAAATAAATAAATTTGGATCCACCAATAAGCAAAAACAATTTATTGTACTAAGTAAATCTCAAGTCACACACTAAGCAGTTCTAACTCAATATTATCCCTATCCTCTCAACAATGAGATGCATTATGTAGTTGGTTGTAAACCTAATAGCTTCTTTACATTGCATGACTCAAAAGTTGAACACATTTTACGTAGCATGTAGCATCAATGCTCGAGTTTCTACATGTCCTGAGACTGAGAAAAACCTAAAACCTGTCATTAACATTTGAAAGCATTCAATAGGTCACAAACTGTCTTTGAACAAGCAAAATAGCACATAGAAAATGTCTCAATTATTAAACAAAATGACCAGCGTGTACGAATCTTATAAATTTGAAACATGTGAAACCGAGAAGAAAAATGAACCTTTATTAAGGGAATGAGAGGAAGTTGAATGGAGGTTGGATAGCAACCAGGATTAGCAACAAGACGTGCATTCTGTATGTCCTCCCTCCGAAGCTCTGTCAAACCGTAGACAGCTTCTTTCTATATCAAGATAACTAAGTATTTAAGATGAAGAGTAAAAAAATAGAAATATATGTAATAAACTTTTTATTCGTTGCAATAGATGTAGATGCCCCCATCATACAATGTTAGTTAACATGAAATAGATGGTATAACAGGATAGATAGTACAAATAGTGTATGTATATGAAAAAAGCAATCATTATCATGATCAACTAAAAGGTAAATTAAATGCTTTTCACTCAAGATACAATGCATTAGCTCTTTGTATATGAGGTACCCAAAGTTCGGAACATTAAAAACAAAACAGCAAATTACCTGCAACTCTGGTGCTCTATGTGGCTGACCATACCATTCTTCATATTCTGAAGTGTCTTGTAACCGGAAATCCTGGAAGCCCAAGGTGTTTTACACTTTCATAGTTTCATTTTAAATGCAAAATTACAAACATAAAATGTAGCCGATGACCCAATAGCATATGGGAAAGCACAGTTTAGGAGCGTACTGCAGAAAGGTCGACAATCCTCAAACTATTGGGAAGACTTTTTATGATATCCTGTAAATTTACATATGGGCAAATCCATCAACTTTAGAAGATAACATGTGGTACAAGAAGTGCTCAACTGTTGGACAATGAAGTTGACCTGTGTTGTCCCATGTGGCAAACAGCAGAAGACAGCATCCACATCATCAAAATTTGCATCCTTGATTGCAACCATATCTGGCAAATCCTATAAACAAGCACATAAATCAAAATCCATATATACAGCTTTTAGTCCCTTGAACCTAGATAATCCCTGTTATATTTGTAGTTAGAAAATGAATCGGGGATAAATTTGATGCTCAAATCAGATAAGCTGTTAAGCAGAAAAAGCTGATTGCTACTAAAAGTTTCATCTCAGGCCTCTGTATCAGGCATACATTTTGAAGTCATGGAGCATGCAACTGATCTAGAAGCGTTCGCCTAATAAAACAATTCTACAAAGATGTGGATAGTGTGAATAGAATTGGTGTTAAAACTTGTTGACCAATAAATTAGGGTTTCTTATCAGGCCATGCTAGAAGCAGCTATGTAAGCCATATTTTTAAGGCAAAAGAAAATAGAACAGGACTTCCAGAGATCAATGACTTATATTCTCCATGGTACTAGCGGAAACAAAAAGGTTCCCTATACAATCACGTTATTTGGAAACATTATACTGCCGATTGCATTTGTAAGGATACAAAAATACAGTAAAAAATTAAATATAATGTATAAAAGAAAATTCATGAAAAAAAAAAAAACCACCTAAAGGATATCATCAAAAAGAAATTTCATATTTCAAACATCTTACCTGGGTGATCAGATGAGGAAAGACTGATCCTATTGATTGACCAGCTTTCCTATCAGCCGTCATCACAGTAATACTAAAGTGAGGATGGTTTGCAAGAAGCCTGATGATCTGCCGGCAAGATATCACATCAAGAATCAGAATAATAAATAATACCAAGAAAGAACTCAGAACAGTTATGGTGATGCCAATATTTCTTGAATCAAAGTACGAAAGATACCTCTTGCATTTAAAAAGATGCAGGCAACACCGACAAGTCTTTTCAAAATAATGTTATGAAGGTTTTTATATTGTGAAATTTAATAAAAAAAAATGCATGAAATAACAAGGTCAAACCACCCTCTATTTGCAAGCACATGCTCCAAATACGGCGGTGAGACACATATTTCTACAACAATTTGGTAACAATAACCTTATTCCTCCCTGTAAATCCTATATGCATATTTTATATTCTTACAACTAAGAATTTCAAGAGAGTGACAGTTCGCTCTCCCCATTACGAGATAACATCACTGAAACTTGACAGTACAACTGAGTACAACCAAGAAGATAAGTTCGTATTGTTCTATTAAGCTGTATGATCATGTGTAAAACCTCAGAACCGGTGTAACCGCTGGCTCCAAGAACTGCGACGCGGACATCCTTACGAGCCTTATCCTTTGGAGCCTGCACCGTCTGTGGTGATGATGCCACCATGGCTTTTGGATAGAGCTGCCTTCCCTGCCATATCTTGGGCTTTGCGACATTGGCATCCTAACATTAGGACACACGTAACAAGATAAATCCTCAAAAACCAAAGACCCACAATTCTTTCAAGCCCTTTAATTGGTCAGAGATCTATTAGCCAGTTACTGATCGAGAAAGCTAAGCTCAAAGGGCATCAATTTTACAGGGAATAGAAACCTTGCAAAAGCATCGAGGGTACAAACAAACAATGCTGAAGGCTGTTGTCGCCATTTCACTCAGTACACCAGAATCTGCACAAAAACGAGGAAGACTACTGAAAATAGGTGCATATGGACATGGCCTTATGTAAAATCCAATTCTGAATCAACATGAGCAAGAATGGAGACAAAGTTGGCCCGACCCCACTGAGATAACGGAGCTCCTCGCAATCCCGGCCCGGTAATTCTCTCTCTCAGTAAGACTTGAATTCAGAACAGGATGCGTAATGGTAAGAGAAAGAAAGGAATATGTATAATAAAAGAGAAAATCGAAGAGAAGGCATTTCACTGAACATTTCATATTCGTTGCTATGGTGTCAAGGGAAGAGGAACCTGTGGACTTGTGGTGGCGTGGGCAGTGGCGGATGTCAACGTGCCGGCCAGGGCTTTTGAAGGTGGAGCGGCTCCGGAGAGGAAGATTAAAGGGTTCTCTCAAGTGCTGGTGGATTTGGTCTGAGAAGCTCAGGTTTCTGATCACTGGCAGAGAAACTGGAGTGGACAGTCACCCTGATCAGTCTTCCAGCGACCGGCGAGGGATCGTTCTTTTTCTCCTGCACGTTTATGCATATGCGTCTGAGTTTTTGGGCCGACTAACTGAGCCGGGCCCATTGCATGTCTTCTACATTTGCCTCTTAGCCTGACCGAATTAATTTAATTTTATAAAATTCGGTTAACCGATTAACCGAACCGGTTAGAAGAAATTCGATTTTTTCTCATAAACCAGTTCTAGTTCATAATTGCACGTCTCTTTCTCAATTCCTTTACTCTTTGCTCTCATTAAATCACTCTCGAGTTTCAGTTCTTAATCTTCTAAACGTTCTCTCTCAATTCTTATTTTTATTTCATATTATTTTCAAACACAAGTAAGAGAATTATGCATGTTTTAAATCCTCTAAATCTCAAGAAGATATATATATATATATATATATAAATTAATATTTAGTAAAAAAGTTAAGTTCAAACCCATTAGATTTAATGAAATTTTTACACATAACCATACATTTTTATTTTTTATTCAATTTCGTTTTAACTTATTATTAGTATTTTAAGACTTCTATTTTTCCAAACTATTTGGAACTGTGATTTTAAACCGGGATTAATTAATTCTAAACCAGCCTTGAATCGCCCCAAATATAGTTCAAGTTCCGGTTACAGGTGGAACAGGTTCACCGTATGAAGTCGAAAATGAGGACCGCTAGTAGTGCTGGCCACGGGCCGGTTTGGGCCCGGAACCGGCCGGTTCAAAACCGGCCCGAAACCGCCCTCGAACCGTGAGGGCTAAGGTTCAGGGCCGGTTCCAGCTGCCTTAGAAATCGGAACCGCCGGTTCCGAACCGAAACCTGAACCGGTCCGGAACCGTAGAGAAATTAAAAAAAATTTGTCTAACCCTCAGCTGGCAGGGGTCCGAACCGCTGGTTCCAGGCTGCCGGTTCGGAACCGGATGGAACCGCGGTTCGGAACCGGAACCATCCGGTTCCGAACCGCCCCTGAACCGTCCAAAGGAAGGTTCAGGGCTGGTTCCAGGGGGCCACGGAACCGGAACCGTCCGGTTCCTGAACCGTGGCCAGGCCTACCGCTAGGACAAGCATTGGCGGGGCCGCCGAGTAAACAATTTTCAAGGTCTCTTTCGACCGTTGGATTTGGCAATTAAACACATGTTGGATTCGCTATTCATAAATGTCATACCGTCACACATCATCATTGTCGCTCATTTCATTGATTTTCTTAGGCACGTCTCTTTTTCTTGAACAATATATTTCTTATCACGGTGCTTCTATATCATTCGCCGCCTTAGACTTAGAAATTGAAGAAAGTAAAGAAGATGGAACGAAAGACAGATCAAATAAGAAGACACGTGTTCGATTCATTGATTATATATGTCATAAAGTTCGACATATCACCATCCCCGCTCTCTCATTCCATCGATTTCCTCAACCACATCTTATGTCATTGAGCAATATATTTCTTGTTATGGTGCATGTACATTATTTATCACATGTCACTACTTTAGACTTGGAAATTGAAGAACGTAAAGAAGATGGGTGAAATAACGAGCTAGATCGAGTATGAAGACACACGTTGGATTCGCCGATCATAAAAGTTATCCAGTTCAACATATCACCATCCCCACTCTCTCGTTTCATCGATTTCCTTAAGTGTGTCTTATCTTATTGCATCTGTATTGTTTATCCATATGTCACTACTTTAGAATCAGAAACTCGAGAAAGTAAAAAAGATGGGTGCAATAACGAAAAGGCACATGTTTGATTCGTCAATTATAAATGTCATAAAGTTCGACGTATTAACATTCTCGCTCGCTCATTACATCGATTTTCTCAGGCTCGTCTCTTCTTTAATTCCATTGACCCTTTGTCTCAGAGGATCAATTGGCAGTCACTAAGTCGATGATTCTGATCCATGAGAGATTGGTCTCATGATCAAAGCCAGCACACTTCTATTTAACCTCTGTATCATTGAAATCACATGAAGCTTAAACTTCGATTGATAGTCCTGTGGTGAACCTCTACGTACAAGCTACACCAAAACCAGATAGAAGGGAGCATTGAGATTAAATTTCCAACGTTTTGCAACGTACAACCATGGAAGTAAGAGACTTCTTTGTGCTCCAATTCAGGCACAAAACCTGTCAACGTAAATCAATTTGAAATCCTGCTTCAGCCCTTACGGCAATCTAACATCCTATGACAGTAACTTGCTCCGAATTTTTAATTACTTTCTTTGGAAACCCTAGATATCAACATGAATTTTAATTTTGATCCCATTAATTCAATTATAATTCTCAAAAAGAAATTTCCAACAAGACACTGAATCATTAGATAACCCTGAGATTCGCATGGCCCGTGTCCCAATTAGATTATCAATAGAGCTTTAAGAGTCAGAAAACCCTAGAGTTTCAGAGAATGAAATAGAGGCGACTTGGTCGACAGTTAGAAAAAATCAGTGTGGTGAGAGAAAAAAGGAGAGGACTCGTGAGAAGAACCACAGGCAAGGTAGACCGAAATCAGAGTTCATCCAGTCCTGCGATTCTAGCGTTATCCTCACGAGTTATTGTACTTACGTAGTCAAAGAACAAGCTCTGAGTATGTCTCGTCAATCACCGTCCTTATGGTAACATTGATGTTGGAACCATCGAACTCAACCGTCAGTTCACTGCTCCTCTCCCTCGCGTTCCCGTGAAGACAATTGTGAAATTTCTGATGAAGTACGCATTTGTGGGCTCTGTTTCATGCAAAATTCTTTGTTTGATGGTCGACAACAATTTTGCCCCACCACGAGACCCGATCCCTCCCAACCCGTGTTTTGTTTTTTTTTTTTGGAAAAATAGTTCTGTTTGGTTTGAACCGAAATGAATGTCTTATTTTAAGGTAATAAAAATAGGTTAAACGGTAAATTGAACCGATTTAAAGCAATTCAATCTTTCTTAAGCCAATTATAGTTCAGATTTAGTATACCGAGCTGAATTAAACCCATTCTTTTGGTTTGGTTTAATTTGATTTGATCTAAAGCCACGTTTGGATGCACACCCCTGCTACGGTCCACTCGTTGGACAAGTCAACAGTTTAATCAAACGACTCATACTTAATAATACAATTAATGAAAAAGAATATAATAATTTGTAATATATTTTTTTACGCATGTTGTACATCTAAAGATTTAGCCACAGATTTTCCATGCTTCTAACGGACCTACGAAGCTAACACATACGGCCATAAAAAACATCCTATATTTCCACCCGCTTCACTCTCCCTTTGTTGGCCGAGAAAATAGTAGACAACTGTCGCATGAAAATGAATATGACCGAATTTATTATAATTTATAATGTAAAATACAATAGTAAGATCAAATTATTTTAAATTTTTTTAATAAAATTTTTAAAATTAACCGTTATTTGATTGTAATGTAATAAGAGACACCCTGCGGGGCAGGTAAGAGAAATTCGAGAAGATTGTGAAATGTTGCTTGCCAATCTAGCTCAGGTGGATGCTCCATTATCGTACTAATAAGCAAAGGAAACATCATTGTTCAGGTTGATTGATCAAGAATCCCGTTGCCTGTACTCATCCTTCCCGGTGATGTTAACCGTCAGTGATGGAGTCCCCAAGTGGATGTCCCTACGGAACTTGCACTATAATATCAAATGAGGATCAGTCGATTTAATTCTTATTTTGAATAAGAGATTCTGAGAATATTCTTTTTAAAATGTATTATTTTCTCTTGTAATAATGGAAAATTTCACGGTTTAGTGATTGAATTATTCAATGTGAAGAAAATAATTATACGAAATGAAAATTTTTAAATATATAATTAATTATAAATCATTTAATTAAATTGCTCAACATTTAAGGATGGGCAGTAGAAGGTACATGGAGAACATCAAGAGGACGACATTTCTCTACCATGGGTCCGCTCGCGCAGTTGGACGAGCCAGCCGTTGACTTAATTGCCGACAATAATTTATAAATTGAATTTATCAGACACTTTATCTTTTTAAATAAAATCTACAACATAGATTCTCCCATTCACGAAGATAATCCATAAATACATTTTAGTGGGTTGTCAATTCGACCCGATTTTGGAAAAGTCCGTATCTTCGACCCCGCTGTGCCTGAGCCGCAACACCGCTGTGAGGTGGGAATCGGTCGATCTCGTGAAAACTTTCTGTAACTCGATTGCTAAATAATTTAGTGGCCGAGTAAAAACTCCTAATTGTTTGTTTTCAATAGTCTTCGAGTACTACTGACCAGTATCCCACACATCTCTAAGGAGCAGACCAGCATGTAAGCTAATAATATGTAGTATGTTAATAATATGCAGTATGTTAAATTTATGGTTTGATTTTCTATGGGAATCGATATTTGGGAATTAATGGCTTGCACCAGACCGTGCAATACACATTCCAGTGAATCGGTCGGCTCTTACGATTTCAAATACTATCGATATAAAACAAAAAAGGGAAGACCGGTATCCGAGGACAGGAGTTACTGTTTTCAGGAGGAAACTTCCAATAAATTTCCTCCTGGCCTTGAGGTGGGCGCAATGCACTCGCTCAAAGAGGAGAAAATCTTCTGTGGAGCGGTCATGTCAGTATTATTTATGTGATATATTTATTCAATAAAAATTTACTATTTATATATTATTTTCAATTAGAGTTCACCTGTTATTAGGTTTTTTAAATATTTTTATCATTTAAATATTATTTCTAATTAGAATTACCATATATTTAAGATTTTTTAGGATTTAATAACCATAATTGTATTATTATTGATTATATGTCAAATGATGATTTAACGGATATACGACGTAAGTGATATTGATGTGATATAACCACTTCACGGAAGACATTCTCCTGAGGGACACAGTATAGCGATGATGTTGGGAATAGGCCCAGTCATCGTTCGTGAATTGATGATTCCAGTTTCTTGGGACATGGAACCGGTCCTAAACCGTTTTTAGGATAGTTCATGGCCGGTTCGAGACAAAAAAGCAGGGCCTAAAAAATCTGGATTTGCATTTTAAGCCAAGAAATTTGTCAAAGGGTGCCTTTGGATTTTGATGCTTGGGGATTACTGTTACCCACAAATCTCGTGGCCTGGGCATTACGTATCTGGATGGTTTTGGTGATTAGCTAGGCATCAATTCAGAATAAAGGATACAAAGAATCTTACTTACGAGAATTGAAATCAGAACTTATTCTTCTCTAATCGAGAATGATATCAACTGTATCAAATTCTTTTCGATTTTATAAAAAAAATCTTTAAAATAATTAATATTGGTTGGTGTCACTACGTAAACAGTATCACATTGTGACATCAGAGAAGACTTGCTCCCTAGTCAAACACACATTTGGCCATGCCATTGCCCAGTCAGCAACATGCACGATCATGTCTGACTGTCCAAGCAACCGACTATCCACGATCGATCTCATTCCCTCGATCTATTCGTGTCAAGATATAAGACTGCTTAATTAATAGATCATATCAGTTCTCGCACAGGTAAACTCCTATAAACACCCCTAACATATCCAAGTACCTCATCCCTCACCCGTACTCGCCCCTCAGCAGTCAGCACCTCCTCTCCCTCTATTGTCTCCATGTTACATTCTTCGGTTTAGTCTCTGACTTTAGTATCGGAGGGGTCTATTTAAACTGTTACCCCAAAAACTCAACTTCCTCGTAAGAACTCGGAGTCATGCCCAATCAGCTTATCAGACCTCGGAGGATGTTGGATGAACCTTTCAACTCGAGGAAATGCCCGAAGACTTGATGGATCTGGTCGAGCAGGAAAACCGTATATTCTGAAACGAACCTAATGCTTTGCATGGTCATGAAAACATCAACCTGTGATGGCTGACACGATTTCAAAGTCCAGAGATCGTGCCCGAGGCGGGACAAGAGCATTGTTTGTCGTGGGACAGTGGATAAGGAAGGATTTGGTCACATGGAAGTGAAAAACAAGTCGACAATTTCGTGCCAGGGGCTGGTCTGTGGCTGCTTCCGAGTTGCCCCCATCAAAATGAAAGTACCAACCACAAGGATGCACTATCCATCGAATCTATTGGAAGACCCTTGGTCATGGATGTTTTCATCGAGATTTGAAATGAAGTATTGAGCAATTGTTGGAATTTCACGGTGTGCAGAATTGTCGGTCGTGCTACTTCACGGGATCGAACTTCTATCGGCTTAAAATTTGTGTTGATCCAGCAATCAAATCCGTATCGGATAATTATAATATATTAGAATTGAATAGATATTTTACAGAAAAGATAGATTTTCCTCTGAGTCAGGGTTACGCTCGCTCGACCGAACCCATAAAGGATCGGACTTAACTGCCTCGTGAAATGTTGTCAGGGGCTCCCTACCCGGTTCAGGTGTCACAGTGGACTTAGAACCTGGGCATCGTTCAGCCGCACCAATTAAATGCTGTTAATGAAATTCTAGGAAGTCAGGTGCTTCTGCTGGCGCGCGGTGGGTGAGATCGCGGGATTAATTGATCGAAACTCAGATAACATTAAAAAAAATTAAATTAAATGATGAAGGTGTTTGAGAGGTCGTTTTGGTAAATACACAGTGGGGCCAAAGCTCTCTTTTTTCTTTTTCGGTTCGAAGGCAAGATTTATTTCCTCTAATGTGGACTTTTCTGAGACGATTTCAGTTTCCAACTTTTTCGGTATTACTTAATTTCAGTTATTTTATATTATTTTAATATTAAAAATATATTTTAAAACTAAGAAGGAATGGAAAAATCTCACATAAAAGAAGATCAAATTGGCTATCAAGTACTAACATTTCCGGGACAGTTTAGGGTCCACATTGACGCCCCTCTTTTCACAACGAGAATTTTTTTATTTTTTAATTGTAAAATTAATTTATTATTAAAAATTATATATTTGATTAGTAAAAAAGCCAAGTCACTTTTGTTAATATTAAATTTACTATAAAAGACTAAAATTGAATAATATTCAAAAGACATATGATTAGAAATAATTCAAAAAAATTTTAGTTCAAATATAAATATGATTCAAAATATTAAGTAATAGAATCAATATTTTCCTCTTTCTCTTTACCTTATATTCTTTCGGTCCCGGAGACCTCTACCTTTTGAGTAACTCTTAAATATAATATATATATATATATCACATGATATGTATCACAATTCAGTAAATTTTAATGTCATAATCTTTAGTTAATCGTATTTACTAACATATTTAAAAATTAATTTACAATAAATATCACGTACTAGGCTAATTACCTGACTTTTTCGCGCTCAAGAAAAGAAAGAAAATGACGTTACAAACGTATGCCCAACTGTTGTTGGCAGACAACTTCAAGTCTCCCCACACTCCTCCCCCAACTCTTCCTCCTCGTCCCCATAGAAATTCAGCACTCACAGAAGCAAAAGGCATCGATCAATCACAGGGTATCTATCCGAGTGCGTGTCTGCTTCGGAGGGCGTGGCTATTTCTCGAGAGTAGGTAGCGTACGGAAGCAACGGGGATGCCGGTGGTGGCATTGGCAAAGCTCAACCTGATCCTGCTCTGCTCCCGGAGCACGACGACCCCTTTGCTCTCCTGCCTGGTGTTGCCCTTCCTCGTCCGGCTCTCTTTCGGCTACCACCGCCTCTTCAGGGGTACTTACTCCGACTTCGTCTTCGCCGTCCGCCTCTTGGTCTTCCAGCTCGGCCAGATCGTCGCCCGCGCTGACCGCGCCGTCACCAGGCGGGAAGGCAGCCGCTGGGAGAGGGCCGTACGGCTTGTTATCCGGAGACTCGGCGATGCCACGGCGTCCCGGGGCCCTGCCGTGTACGTCGACGACAGCCTCCACACTCTCTCAATGCTCGCGCTGTGATGGTGGCTCCACCGTAACCACTCAATCCGGGTAAGGAAAGAAGATCTTTTCTTCCGTTCCTTCAACAGCAGAAGTTTTCTTTCCTCTCTCTTTTTGTGCACGAAAGATTGATGAGAGGAACACATCAATACTTCAATTTTTGGGCACCAAAGTTAGAAAATTTTCAGAAGAATCAGAGCAGATTGCGTTGGCTCGCTCAATCATGTTTTGGGCCATTTTCATAGTACTGCAATTTCTTTGTAACAATCTCCTCAGCCATGAACTCCCATGAGCTCATAGATCCATCTTGATCTAAGTATATGTGAAAATACCAAGGTTCGATCTTTACATTCTGAAGTGAGTCGAGGACGGAATTTATCAATTTTGGTACTGAAACTCGGCTGCGCGGAATGGTCTTCCATATATTCTTCTGATTTTTACGAAATTCACCACATCTATCCTCCTATGGTACAAATTCAATCCCACTTCCACCCAATTTCCTTTTGCAGTTTTGATCAGAATTAGAGCTAGGACTTGACTGATCCATGATCACATACCTATGATCCAGCACGATATAGTTAATCGTGAAATTCGCTTATCGTGAATGAAATCCAGATCAAATGAGTGATCAAAAGAATCCTTGTTGCTGAGTCTAAATTTAGTGAAGATGGGTCCAACTTTATATGGATGAGAATGAAATCCACGTCAAATAAGTGATCAAAAGAATCCCTGTTGCTGAGTCTAAATTGAGTGAAGATGGGTCCAACCTTATATGGATGTTTTACATTGTAATCTATCAGAATTGGTTCTTTGTTTTCCCTTCTGTCGGAGGATAGCATAAAGCTACGTTCTTATATATATTCGTATGTATATGTATGGTTGTTTTGGTCGTTATCCTATTGGTTTACGGCAACTTGATCTATTTTATTTTTATTAATGATTGTTCTCAGAGGATAAGGCAAGAACTTTCAAATCTTTCCATGACGAAAGCTGCCCCTCGTTTTCTTTTCTTGCTTCCACTCTCAACGTCTATGCAAGATGATTGATTTCCGTTGCCGTTTACTTCGATCTGACATTCAGATCCATTGTATGTGCTCACCCTCGCTCTTATGCAGATCATGGTCTCCACTTCAACGGTCTCTCTGCAAATATAACATCTTAATCTGTCATATATTTCTTAAGGCTCGAAAGACAAATCAATTGCGCTACTATTGATGCTGCTGCCCTTGAAGAAACTGTTTTGGTGTCGTATTGTTATCGGGAAAATTGTCACAAGTTTAGGATGCAGGGAAAGAAATCGTGGAGGCCAATTACTTTAATTTGAATTTTATCGATATTGTGATGAACCGATGAATTTTTTCTTGACAGAGTCCTAAGAAGAAAGGAATCTTTATGAGAAATTTATGATGCTGAAAATCATATCTCTTTCCACTGATTCTTAGGGGGCATCTGTCGCACCAGTTGAATAGCAGTAAAGAGTCAAAGGAGAGTTGCTTCAATCAACTTTTGAAGTAGTTGCCTTGTGGAACCAGTTGCTCGAAGATACTATTCGTGTCTGGAGCACGGTAAGAAGAGGAAGCAGGGAAGAGAATGGTAGGTGTAAAAACTGCTGAGGTCAATCCACCATCTCTTCTTCGCTTCTTCGCCACTCTGTTCCATCAAACTTGCGATATTTCCTTCTCTCCTTTCTTGTTCCTATCTTAAGCTCAATGAAAAAGAGCAGCGCTTGCATTCTTCAGTACAAGTCATCCAGTAGTTCTTCTTGCTCGAGAATGCCATCGATTTTCCATTAAAAGACACGAGCCCTTCAAGGCTTAAGAGCTGCTGTTGGTGTTCCTATGCATTTACAGGTGAGAAATGAATGGCTTTGGTGATATGCATTCATTATTGTTCTGGTGGAACAGATATTTTGTACAGAATTGATTCCGCTGCATCTTGAGCACCAGACTGGCACATCAGCGTCTGATCTGCTGGAACCGAGCACTTTTCTTCGGTTGTCAAAACGATTAAATGAACCTACTCAGGGCAATTTCATCCTGCACAGGTTTCTCATTTCTGTTTCTGTAATTTGCCTTTGTTCGTGGGTGATACCTCTCATCGCCGGTGAAACTGGATCATTTTATATCCCATCGGGATGACATCAACATCAGTTTTCCTTTTTACCGGGATTCCGAATATACATATTAAATCCTGCTTGTTCTTGTCCATGGCTTCCGCGACAAATAGACTGCACAAAAAGTCAAAGACAGGTCCCATGCTGTCCCAGAAAAATAAGGAAAAAAATTTCCCGATTAATATGTGTTTTTGTTTTATCTGCACTTTATATTGTGTGCTTAAATCATTGCACTAGAGACCTCAAAGAGAATCATTGCACCAAAGGAAAAAAAAAAAGAAAAGGGTACAACTTTCCATCTTGGAATAATGCTCTGATTTTTACTCTCGCATGAAAAAATATTATATGTAATAAGTATATCATGTATTATGTGTAATAAGCTAACATTTATTTAAAATATCATCCTAATCGGTTATAAATATTTGATTTATTATAATTATCATGTTAATATGCTAAATATCCACTGGTTTATTACGTTTTCGGTTGAAATTATTAGATACCTCTTTTTTCAAAGAAAAGTTGTGATTTTGAGTCTTGTAAATATTCATCAATGGTAGAGTTTTATTCCCATTTGAAACTGATCCGACTCAATCATTGTTTAACTTGAGCAAATTAATTACCAGAGCACTCGATTCAGATTTACCGATCCGTTTTTCCCCCGACTCTTATTCGGTCGGTACTGTAATTCGAGGCTTTCCCAACCTTTTCAACTCTCATCGCTTGTCGAACAACTGTTGCATCGAATGCGTCCTTCTTGGTGCCCGGTGAAACGCTGAAAATAAGACAAAGAGAATCCCACTTTTTCTCGATTAAAAGGTGAGTTGTGGAAAATAAACAGGAATGTGAGGAAAAAGAGGGATGGGGAGTACCAATAACGAGAATGCAAACTCGGACTTTTGAACCCCTGAATTGACAGTGATGCCAGTGGAACTCACAGGAATCCACTCCAATTCAAGGCTTTCCCAGGACATTTTCCAGCAATTTCATTTTCCGAATTGGGCCGACGAGATCCGTCCGAATTCGGCCTGGCATCAGGTGTCCGGGGCAGAAGGATCAAAAGGAGAGCAATCTTGTTCTCGATCTAAAATTAAAAAGTTTGCGTGCATTTTTCAAGTATTGATTTCAATCTGTCCCCTCGATCAAACCGACTACCATAACAGACTTAACATGAAATACGGATGAGTTTGGAAGTTTTCTGTATATTTTTCAGGATCGAAGATTAGCACAGAGAAGCCATCGGGGGCTTGGATTGGATTCATCATGTCAAATTTGTGTGCGAATTATTAAGAGGCTGAAGAATATTGTCCCCTCTCATCCGTGCCCGTCTCGAGAGGAATGGGTCAATTTGCAGGGCATATTTGAAGAGCCCAGTGGATTATCCTTGGGCCGTTTGATTCGAGTATAATTAGATTATTCGTAATTATCTTAGCAAATTCACGAGGATCAAGTTGTACGGTCACCGGTAAAATTCGATCACAACATTTCGAGGGGGCGAGTGAATTTGGAGGATCACATTGCATTGTCACGCGGAGGTCGATTTAGTTATTTTAATGTTTTATAAAAAGATCCTATAAATATAATTAAATTTCATTGGATTGTATCATCGGGTAAGTAATATAACGTGATAATACTTTCTCCGATAAATGAGGTTTATTATAAAGCGCATTACCCTCAAACATCATATTAGAAAGTTCTTGAATTCGATTATAATACATAAGATTCCTCACATCTCTTTATTTCCTTTATTGTCTTTTGTTTTCCAGAGCCATAAACCGCTTTCCTAACCTAAAGAAATGTTTAATAAATAGTCCATTGAGGGGAGAAAGTCTTCAATGGAACGGTCATACTACGTGGACGATGCTGACGCGATATATCTGTCCAATCAAAATTCATCATTTATATATTTTTCCTTTTAGGGTTTACTATTTATTAGAATTTTTTAAATAATTTTTTACCATTTATACATTTTTCCTTTTAGATTCACTATTTATTTGGGGTTTTTATATTTTTATAGATTTTTTTAAAGATTTAATCACCATAATAGTATAATTATGGATTACTTATCAAGTTTCTAATTGGATAAATATACTACGTTATATGACCGCTCCACTAAAAACTTTCTCCATCAAGGATCGTACTCGAATACATACAACATTAAAGAGGAAAAAAAGAACAAACATTTATCCAAAATTGAGTTTAATCGGTAGATGCTGACATTAGAAGCCAGACATTGCAAATTGCTGATTAGGAATTTATACCTAATTTAGTCATGGTGACCAATAATGAAGTTGATAAATGTGACATGATGAGTTTGGTCGGTCTCAACGTACTCATCTTTTAAACGAAAATGTGATTTTAGTACAGTGGTACGAAAATTATGCGTCTCTTTATTTCCTTGTATTGGACCCGCAGTCCTCCCCTATCACCGGAAAAATTTGTTTAAAATCTTCTTTTCAATGAAGTATTATAAGGTCTTGGAAGGATGATGAATGAATGGTCAGTCCATAAGGGCATGACCGAGTAAGTTATATCGACCAGGTCGCTTATCCGTCTACCCCATCCACGAGTTGGTAACTGATAAGATCAATCCAATTTTATTTTTGTTATCCTCTCGAATACCTAACTTTACACACTCCATTTTGAAAATGGAGGTTGTGATGCAACCCTACTTAATCTCGATCGCGACCAGCAAAGATCCGTGCAGGTCCCGCTTACTAAGTCTCCGTCAGGCACAATCAAAGTCTGAATTCGCATCAAATTCGAAAGTTTAAATTAATATGTAGCAGTACATCGCACTTGAGTTTCCGGAATTTCCTTTTCATTTTCCTGGCGTGAGATGATGATGCTAGGGTGGAGATGACAGAGAAGGGGAGTCAAATCGGGTTATTATATGGCGATCCGATACCCGACCATTCAGTCGGTTAATTGACCTTAATAACATGTAGTAGGTTGCTGATGATCGTGGCCACGGGTAGCAATTATTTAATCGATTCTGGCCAGCCAGCCCAAATTAGTATACGTGATTATCGGTTATTGCTGGTCGATCTGACCTGACGGTGCTAGAGAAGCTAAAGCCACGTTTTGACCCCCTCTAGTCTCAGAGCAAGTCAATTAAACAATCCAATTTCAAAAGAAAAATTAATATTTGCCGACGAGAATTGAAATTAGAGTTAAAATTAATGATGATATATCAATTGTATCGAACCCCTTTAAGTTTCTAGGGATGATCTGCCAACCGCACCGTGGACAATAGTCTATAGATATGAAACTCACACACATGTACATGCGATTCGGTGAAGTCGAGTTTTGATATTCGAATCCACTCTATGCAATATTTATTACGATGGGCTCTTTGGGCTTCGGTCCCGGTTGATACCGGTTTCGACGACTATAATAGGACTTTGGTGGTACTATGTTATCGAGACCAGTATCAGTCCCGGTTGTTCAATTCATCCGTTATGTTAATGGTTGAACACGAAAACTCGAAAATTACATAGTGAATGGTGGCTGTGCCGCCGCTACTGCTGCTCTCCTATTTATTGCTAAAAAAAATGGTTACAATGGTCAATGCTTCCACGAGTGTTTGATTCAATAACTTCTAATTTGTCCACTTTACAGTCAGACTTCCACGAAAGCTCATAGTTCTTACTCACCCACCATCCCATCAAAACCGTCAATTCCACTTTGACGTGTCTCTGTACAAGAACTATAAGTTACCAATGACTAATGAATCAATTTAATTAATTTAGTCGTCACGGGGCCAAGAAGTCGACAAATTAGTCATGCTAGCTGCTCACGCTATACCCGGTTCCTTGCCCTGTAAGGAATACTCCCATTTATAAATCCGTCGAGAATTAAATTAACGTACATAATAAAAAGAATTCTAAAATATTAAAAATGGATATTATCACCTATCGGTTTATATTTTGAGATACATATGAACGAAAAGAAAATTCTTACATGATGGTGTTAAGTATAATGAGAGTATGAAAAAAATGACTTACTCAAGATTCGTTGTCAAGGAACGGATGTGCTAGGAAAAAAATCTTAGGTGATCCTACTTCACAACAATGTGATGAGAAAAAACCAATCAAATTACTTTGATTAAAAATAATTATGGCAACTGCTCGAGTGATTAACATTATTCATCCATTTATCATATTTTGATTGGTATTTTCTTATGTCACGTGGCGAGATAAGATCACCTGAGAATTTTTTATGCGTTAGGGTTTATTTTCAATGCTCGAGAGAAGCTACGGGGCAATGAGGCCCCCCACCAGCTTGCACTCTTCCAATCTCCTCACTCGTTCTCTTCTCCTGTTGGGTAAAAACCACACGACAAGCATCCGAATCTTCTTCGTCGAGTCACCCATTTGTCCAAGAATTATTCAAACTAGGTAAAAAGAAAATGCTGGCGCTATTCCATTTGCTGGACGGTTATGCAGATGGAGAAATGACGATAAACCTCACGTCATTGGCAGGGGCCAAAATTTGAGACTAAGACTGGGACTGGGGCTTTCTTCCCCATTCTTGTCGTCTCCTTTCAGTGAGAGCACCAATTAATGAGAGGACCAACACGAGCTAAGAGTAGGATCGTCTCGGGACTCACGAGACACCTCCAGAACAGTCTGCTGCCTCTTCTAAAGTTCCCACCGGTTAATAGCTGGCATACGAACAGAGACCTCTGAACCTGGAGCACAGAGAAAGTCATGACGGTCTAATTTTGCTCTCCGATGTTTAAGTCATTAAAGTATAGAGAATATTGTCAAGTAGAAAAAGTAACCAAGTGCAGAGTTTTCTGAAAGTACCACAAGTTGGAGGCTGACCTCTATGTATAAGATAATATGAGAAATAATCAGCACCGCTAGCTAACAAAAAGTTGTCACGTAACACGTAATCATAATAAGGAGGGTAATTCTCAAAAATAGTTAATTAAGGGCAGCATAAAGACTATTTTATCCTCACTATTTTTTTTATTTCTTATCAGTTATATAGGTGAAGAAAATGACGGTAAATCATTCGATTTTATTTTTTTAATTTGAATCGTTAATTATAAACCGTTAGATTAAGCTGCTGAATAGTTAAGGCACTGCCATCGCGAAAACTTTCAAACCAGGAAGAAAAGCCTAATGATTGAACGGCGAAAGTGGGCATGAAAATGCAATCTCACCATATATTCTCGGCGTCCTTCATGGTTTCCTCCGACCCCAAAATCAAATGTAGGTTTCGCACTCGTAGCTTCCGATGGAGGTCAGTCGAACTCGTCTTTGTCATGAAATGAACATGTATTGATAAACGGATCATCAATCTCTTCGTTGTTTAAGATTACTGAATATCAAGGACAAAACCAGATTTTTAATGTTCAAAATGGACAATACCTCTTAAACGAACATTTTCATATGCGATGTCCAGCGGTTCTAAGCCCAAAGCTAAGCGGTTTAGTGAATCCAAAATTTTAGGTTTGATTTTCTTCCATGTATTATTATCAAAATATCTGTTAGAAATAATCGATGTGACACATAGATTATTTGATACTTTTCATACATAATTTGAGTTAAAAAAATCCGAAAGACATTAGAAGAAGATATTGAAAGTTTCCCTGTGATACAGTTCAAAGGCAGAGCCAACAATGCAATTCAGACAAGTTTGACTCGATAAGAAGTGGTTGTAATGGACCTGTTAGGCAAACCACCGAGAGGGAGAAGTGTTTAATGACACTTTGTCATCACGTGATGATTCTAATAAGTAAAATTCCGATGTTGTTAGGATTATTTTTAAATCTTTTTATATTTTAAAAAATTAAAAATAATTAATCTTATTAGCCAGTGTTTTTATGTAATCCTTGTCACTTAATGACACTGTAACACAAGATACCTTCCCGACCGAGAGAGCCCAGTCAATTGAAAAATAAAAAGGAAAACAACAAATTTTGGTAAGTATTATAGGAGATATTTGGGGCATGCTTGTAAAATACTCTGGACAAACATATATATATATATATGTATATATCATTGAATAACTCAATGTGAACAAAATACTGACTTCCAGTGACATGTGAGTTGAGCCTGTCTCGAATTTTAAGGGTATTATAATTTAATTTAATTTTCATATTTTTTCTTGATTTAATTCTTTATATTTTTTTAAGATTATGTATAAGAATGATTTAATAGAGTTTATTATATATAAGCTTGAGAGTTTTGATGTGCAGGTGTGTCGACTTTCTTCAATAGTTGGAGAGTTTCATGTGAGACACAGCTTCTTATTTTTGAAATTTCTCTTTTGAGTTAGTTAATGTGTCTCTGAGCATAGTTTTCAAAACCAGACCGGGCCGGAAACCGGTCAAGGTATGGGTTTTTGGATTCTTAAGTTCAATGGGTCTAACTAGGTTTTTACAAATAATACTTATAATAGTATAAAATTAATAATATGAATGTAAGATTGTTATATTATGTACATTAATTTATAACTTCAACTTTACAAATAATATTGTTATATTCTATTCATTAATTTAGAGCTTAGGTTTCCTTTTTTTTTTTCTATTTTTGACTCCTGTTTTTTATCTTTTATTTTTTATGTTTTTTCTTCGTTGACCGGTTTCTTGACGGGTTCTTATGGGTTTGGTGGAATCCCGGTCAGACCGGCCGGTTCACACTGTCCAACCCGGTCCTTGATGCAAATAGAGTAATTAGTGAAACCGAACTGGGCTGGTGTCCGGTTCCCGGTCCGACCGGTCGGCCCGGTCCGGTTTTTAAAACTATGTCTCTGAGGATTGAATTCTCTGTTTTTTTTTTTGGTAATCACCCTTCTAATATCTTTATTGTTATTTAATAATGAAGAAATTGTCGATATTGTTTTAGCCGTGAAAGCACAGATGAAATTTTACCATTATCTCTTTCACTTTATATTTGTTCTTATTTGCACAACCCAATCTCTGCTCCTTTTATTCCTTTTTTCTTGTATCCTCTTCCAAGCTTATATTTGCTGAGGATCGTTCATGAACTATGATAAACTATGAATTGAATGACCCAACTCTGATCGATGACAATCAAACAAATGAAAAGACTCACGAAATGATGTAAGTGCTAGGATCTATTAATAAACAGGAACATGAGTCACCATATAATAATTTATGCTATTGTTCCATCGGAAAATTGACAGCTGTGAACTAACATGTTACACATGGTTAATATAAGGTAACATACGCGCTTGAGTTGGCCTGCAGACAATCCTAATCAGGTCAAGTCACCTCAACGTCCAGAAAACAGTCGAGGGGACCAATCTTTAGTACGAAAATATCTATTAAGGCAGCTCTTGAAAAGCATGCAGAGCCGTGAGCTCCTGCCAACTGGTAGCAAATCATCAACATGGGCCAGAATTATTAAGGAGACAACACATGGAAATAAAATCGGTAGAGTGTGATTGACACCGGTTTACTTACTTTCATATCATCCAGACGTCTCCTCTAATTCGAAGGAAATCTAATAAGAGAGTACCGTGTATAATAATATTACTATGTAGTGACACTTAATAATAAATATAAACAAACTTTTAGAAATTTTTATAAAATATTAAAAAACCCTGAAAATGATTTAAGTGTATGGTAGAAAATAACACAGATTTCCATTTCAATGGTAGACGTCCTTACAGAGACTTTTCAGTGCGTCTTGTTCCTTCATGCTGCTCTCATATTTGTTATGGGAATCTTATATTTGCATCTATTTTGTAGTTAAAAAATATTGGGTAGTAACCGACAGAGTTGATTGAGATGATCTCTCTGGTATGAATCTCATAAATGGAGGAAATTTATATCGGAAGAGCATTGCCTTCTCAGCCAATGAACCGACTCGGCTTGAACTTGAAGCAGTGATGATTTATTGAATTTTATATAAAAAGGCATATTGGGTAGGTTTGAATTGATTCATGTCCTTCTACCGTAGCATTTATGAAAAGATTTGTTTATACCATTATATATTCGATTTATGTACCATGCCGAATCAAGTGTGAGTTTTTCGCACTCAAGTATTTCAGAGACCGTGAGAGAGAAATTCTTGCGTGCAGCTTGAATATTGTATGATATTGGTAATGTGGTGTAACGAACTAATATAATTTAATTATTTTTAGTATTTTTTAAATAAAATTTAAAAAAAAAAGAAAAAAAAATATAATCTTATCAGTGTTAATATATATCAGATTTAGATTTAGTATACGACATTTTTCAAAGGAGAAGAAGACCAAGACAAACGCGTATATCTTAAAGGAGCACTAAGGAGCAAAAAAACCTCCCCTTTTGTCCTGATCAAGATTTCTTACAAAGACTCTGTCCCTTCGGCTTCCTTGTTCGGAATCTCTCTCCAGATCCTCTCGCATTGCCATAGTAGCTGGTTGACCCAGAAACAGACATCCACCGAGGTATCCGTGTCGGCTCAAATCTGTGCTTTGAGCTTCCATTTTTGATCGAGGAAGCAGGGAGGGGACATGGGGAAGATTGCTCCGCTCCTGAGTATGGGGCTGCTGATGATGTTGGCCCTGCCGGCGAGCTCCGGATATGCTGGGAGAGCGCCGGCGGCGGCGGATGGAGGGGGCAGCAGCGCCGGCGCCAGGCGTACGCGACGATGATGTACATGGGGACGCCGAGGGACTACGAGTTCTACGTGGCGACACGGGTCCTCATCAGATCCCTGGCCAAGCTCAAGGTAGACGCCGATCTGCTCGTCATTGCCTCCATGGACTTGCCTCCTCGTTGGGTCCACTCTCTGTAAGCAAGCCCCCCACAATCTCCGTTCTCAACTCTCAACCCAAAACGAAAACTCCTCAAAACCCCACAAACGGAAGCAGGAATAGAAAACGTTTTTCGTTTTCCCTCCGGTTCAGTTCATTTTCCGCATTCATGGCGTTTCACTTTCCTTTTTTCTGTCTGTGAAGTATTTCCATTTTCAGCTCTTCAACGTCCGTGGAAAACAATTTCTACTTTGCCTAAAAAAAGAAGAATCTCTCCGGGAAGAAATCCATTTCATCCCTACCACGTCGTATTAGGAAGGAGGAGGACAGGGGAGGCCCACTTGGGTTCCAGGGACTAGGAAGTCGTGATGAGGAGTTTTCTAGGATTCTCATGGAACTTGTCTCTTCCCCTGTTTCTTTTCTTCTTTCTTGTTGGGCTTAATTGGTCGTGTCCCATGTCGGATTGCCCCCAGTCAGCTGCTTAACTTTCCATTTACTGGGTTTTCTCTTTTTCCATTTCCGTTTTTCGATTTCCATGATGTTTTTCTAAACTCAAGAATAGTTTTTTTTTCTCTTTCCTAATCTGCTCGTTATAAGTTTTCATCTCCATGGTGAATAGGGAGGAGGATGGGGCGAAGGTGAAGAGAGTGGACAACCTCAACAACCCGTACAAGAATCAGCAGAATTTTGACTCCAGATTTAAGCTTTCCCTGAACAAGCTCTATGCGTGGAGCTTGGTCGAGTACGACCGGGTCGTCATGTTGGACGCCGACAACCTCTTCCTCCGGAAGACGGACGAACTGTTCCAGTGCGGGCAGTTCTGCGCCGTGTTCATCAATCCCTGCATCTTTCATACTGGACTCTTCGTGTTGCAGGTAAAAGATTTGTCACATTTCATTGCTTTGTCAAACAACTCGATAAAATTCTAGACCGTCATGAGTTCATGAGTGAGACAACATCGTTGTTTGTGCTGTTTACATGTTTCTTGTGTTCAATGTTTATGTTTGGGTATGCGATAACCTTGCAGCCATCGATGGGAGTGTTTAAGGACATGGTTCATCAGCTCGAGATCGGGAAGGAGAATCCCGATGGAGCTGATCAGGGCTTCATCTGCGGCTACTTCCCCCATTTGTTGGATCGACCAATGTTCCACCCTCCCCCTAACGGCACCAGGCTCGCCGGAAACTTCAGGCTCCCTCTCGGTTACCAGATGGATGCCTCTTACTACTGTGAGTACGAAGACTTATCTCCCCCTTATTACTCGGTTGCTCTCTCTGGAGCTCGTAGGGATTCTGACGGGCTTTTTTTGGATGCAGATCTGAGGCTCCGGTGGAACATACCTTGTGGACCGAACAGTGTGATCACTTTCCCTGGTGCACCGTGGTTGAAGCCCTGGTATTGGTGGTCGTGGCCTGTCCTGCCACTCGGGATATCGTGGCATGAACAGCGCCGGCAGACACTTGGGTAAGAACTTGGATCTGGATCGGGTTCTTAAACACACTACTACAGCATCCCCGAGTAGGAGTATTTTGAATTTGTCTTGAGGTTCAATTAATGAAAGCTCGAGCATGTGGATGAAGAACTTATTTCGGCCATGGAACATTTCTTTCTGCAGATATGGAGCTGAGATGCCTTTTGTACTGATCCAGACAGTATTCTACTTGGTCATGATTGCGACAACACGACTAGCCCGACCAAACTTCTCAAAGCTATGCTATCGGCGAGCGACCGACAAGAACACGTCCCTGATCCAGGCAACCCTCAAGGCGATCGCCATATGGTCCATTGTCACATCATACATAGTCCCATTCTTCCTGGTTCCCCACACTATCCACCCCCTTGTCGGGTGGAACCTCTACCTGCTCGGGGCATTCGCCTTCTTGGCAATCCCGATCAATGCCTTCATGCTCCCAACAACCACCGTCCTCGTCCCTTGGGCTGGGATCCTCGGGGCCCTCCTTGTGATGGCCTGTCCGTGGTACACGGATGGCGTTGTCAGGGCTCTGGCGGTGTTTGGCTATGCATTCTGCTGCGCGCCGGCCGTGTGGTCAGCTCTCACGAGAGTCGTGGCGAGCCTTCATGTATCGCTGGAGAGGGAGGCCTTCGTTTCGAGATTAGGTGAGGCCTCTCCTGCGCAGGGATTTAACAAGTTGTACTGAGATGTCGGAATGTACGGAGGCAGGGATCTAGCCGGGGGAGGGATGATCGGATTCTTACGAATTCACTTCCGACATTTTGTAACATTGGATTCTTTAGCTTAACGTTAGATTTGCTTTGATTGGTTTTTTTCCCTCCCGCTTGCAAGAAAAAAATGGGTATACCGCTGATATTGTGTCATAAACTTAAAAAAATTTTAAAATAATCAAATTTTATTAATAATTATTATTATATTAATACTGTTATATAATATACCGTTACACATATTGCTGTCCCCTCTTTTGCATTCCTTTTAGTTGCGTATGAAAAATGGAAGGGTCCCATGAATATATGAATAGAAGGAATGAAAAATAAAGAGTACGAAAAATCTCTTAGAAAAAATAAAATTCGCATCTTAATCTTAAGTTAAGAATAATATAAAAATTTAATATTTTATTTAATAAAAAGAGATGTTAAATTGTTTCTATTATTAAAAACAATATCTTAATTATCAAAATAAATTAAAACAATATCATTTAACCAACAAATATATAAACAACAAAAATCCACGTCACTGCGGATGGGGCCACGTCAGATGGAATCGCGTGCGGACGTCCCCACCAAAAGAACGCATACGCTATCGCTTTACCCATTCCCTAGTGGCCTTAATTCAGACAGAGTTCTGCTCACTGAGCTGCGCGCAGAGAGAGGAGAAGAGACCTCTCGTCAATCAATGGCTGCTGCCCTAGCTCCGGCAGTGTCTCTCCGGCTACGTCCCTACCCTACTCTCCGGCTACTCTCTCTCTATTCCAGAGCCTGCGCTACCCTGCCTAGCACTCGCTCTTTACCGCCGCCCTTTCGCGCACTGCCTCGACGGAGATGCCTTTGCACGGTGATCACCAGCGCTCTCTATTCCGGCGAGACAGTGAAACTGGAGCTCATCGAGAAGCCCAAGGGAGAGGGCGACAGAGTCGGCAAATTCAGGAGGCGGCTGAAGATTGCGGAGATTAAGGGCGGGCCCGACGAAGGAATGGGCCGGGTCGGGCAGAGCATTGTCGTTATGGGATGGGTTCGGACTCTTCGTGCTCAAAGCAGCATTACGTTCATGGAGGTGAGAGTGGTTTCCTATGTTCGCACCGTTTGACTGCAGAGGCAATGCGTCAAATGAAAATTGGTGCTGCTTCATTGATGAGATGAATTTCTGCGAAACCTGATGCATCAATTAAGATTCTTAGAGTGCCCAAATTTGTAAAGCATATAGAAGGATGGATTTTTTGACTGCTTATTAGCAGAATGGTGTATTGAAGGTGTTTGCTTCTTTGCCTGTTACTTGATCTAGGTCAATGATGGTTCATGCCTCTCAAACATGCAATGCGTCATGGACTCCGAGGTGGAAGGTTATGATCAGGTAATGTTTTAAGCCCTCAAATCATTTGTTCATTTCTTTTTTATCTGTACTCACAGACTTGAGCAATTACTTCATCTATGTATCTGTGCAAAGTTTCCTTCATTCTCATGATGTTTTGATCCATTTTCTGTCTTATATTATTTTGTTCAAAAATTTTTATGGATGTTCGATTATAATAGATTGAGGCGTTTGAGACATATGCTGTCATTGATTATTTACTCAGCTTTTTCGAGCTGAATCATTAGGTTGAATCTGGCTTAGTTTCAACGGGGGCATCAGTGTGGGTACAAGGAGAAGTTTTTCCCAGCCAAGGATCAAAGCAGAAGGTGGAATTGAAGGTCAAAAAGATTTTACTGGTACGGCAACTATCTTCCATCCTTTTCTCTTTGGAATAAACAAACAGGGCAGAAGTTATTTAGCTACATGACAGAACGTATGATTGATCTCTCCACTGTCCTCCCTTTAACACTCTTCCCTTATTTGGGCTCTTAAACAATTTATCATATATTTTTTATTGCTCTTGAAGCTTGGAAAGAGTGATCCTTCCTACCCCATTCAAAAGAAAAGAGTCAGCAGGGAGTTTCTGAGAACAAAGGCTCATCTTCGACCCAGAACGAATACCTTTGGTGCAGTATGGTTCTGCTTCTTGCTTTTGTGATTGCACTTGGGCTTATAGGATTTTTTATGTATCGATGTCTTTGAGCCTCTATTGAATTGTCTGACTCCAGTATGAAATTTAGGTCGCCAGAGTGAGGAATGCTTTGGCTTATGCCACACATAAATTTTTCCAAGAGAACGGTTTTGTTTGGGTCTCAAGTCCCATTATCACAGCTTCCGATTGTGAAGGTGCAGGAGAACAGTTCTGTGTTACTACTTTGGTATATTTCTGCAGCTGATTATTTACTTACATAAACAACTTTTAGTTCAGCTAAGCAGGTGGATAGTTCACCAGATTCAATAACTTATCAAGAATGAACCTTTTAACTTGATCTGATATGCTGTTATCAATGATATTTCCTTTAGTTTGAGAAGTCTATTCTCCGTATTCTTATGTTGAATATAAATAATATTGAGAGCTACTTGATGTTATTATCTTCAAAATAAGTGATTTTTTTGTCAAATAATTGCCCACACCAAACCAACTGGTTTTACCATTAATTCGGTTAGCAGTAATTTCTCTGATATGTTCACAATCCTGATTGTAAATCTTTTATTGCAACTATTTAATCTATGAACTTTTGCTGAATCGCAGATTCCAAGCTCAGCTGAAACTACCGATACTCCTGTGGACTCCATCCCAAAGATGGAAAATGGGTTAATTGATTGGTCGCAGGTGAGTTGAATCAGTTTCAGTTTTTCTTCCCTGTGCACTTGCGTGCTAACTACCTGTTTCACCGATCAGATTACTATGTGATTACTATCTTGGCCTGTATAAACTTATATCAAGTTAGAGGAAATGATTATGACTTGGCCTGCTTAATCTTTCTTCACTGATTGGTTATTAATTGTCTTTTGGATTTCAGTTCTCCTTTCACTTTAAGAATATGGGATGTAACTCGTGTATGAGACTGTTAAAGATTGATATAGTGTTTCTCATATGATATGTCAGGATTTCTTTGGGAAGCCTGCATTCTTGACTGTTTCTGGCCAGCTTAATGGTGAAACATATGCCACAGCTCTTTCTGATGTAAGTGATCTGTGACCTTCTTCCTCCTGATCTGCACATCATTTTTTTAATGAATGCAGTGTGTTAATGTTTGTCTATTCCCAGATATATACATTCGGCCCAACTTTTCGAGCAGAAAATTCTAATACATCGCGGCACTTGGCTGAATTCTGGGTGGGGGTCCCTTAAATATTCTTTCATCGTTTTGTTCACTCTGCAGACATGTGCATGGTACTCATGTTTCCCTTGAAGCAATTTTGGGTTCTGTATTCTCATTTGTTAAAACTACTGCTTGATTGTTATAGATGATTGAACCTGAGCTTGCTTTTGCTGATTTGGATGATGACATGGCTTGTGCAACTGCCTATCTCCAGTATGTAGTATGTTTCCTTTCACATCTGTTTACGATCTGACATTCTAAACTCACAATTCTGGCAATTGATCCAATACTTGGCTGCATTTCTGTTGTTTTTAGGATAACATGAAAGTTTGTGCTTTTCAGGTGAGACATATACTGGACAATTGCAAGGAAGACATGGAGTTTTTCAATACTTGGATTGAAAAAGGAATAATTGATAGGCTGACTGTATGGTTCCCTCACTGTAGTATCTCCAGCTTTCTGCTAACACATTTTTCTTGAATAGTAGTTTATGGCTTTTATTTCTGTGATGCAGTGCCTATCAATAGTTTTTTCCTGGTCATACATGTAATGTGACTTGTGTGTTGTTGTCCACAGGATGTTGCTGAAAAAGATTTTGTGCAGCTAACATATACAGATGCAGTCGAGCTTCTGCTTAAAGCAAAAATGAAATTTGAATTTCCGGTAATGCTCACCCTTTTTGTAGTGTTACAAATTTAATTCTTCTCAGAAGTTTATAATCATAATTTTGACATATTCTTAGAGGAAAATGTTGGTTCCTTTATTAATTTGGTAACAGAATTTTTGTTTCTGTGACTATGTAGGTAAAATGGGGGTGTGATCTACAAAGTGAGCATGAGCGTTACATTACTGAAGAAACATTTGGCGGGTCCCCAGTAATCATCAGAGATTATCCCAAGGCATGTGTGGCCTCTCTCTCTCTTCTTATGGAAAAAGCAAAGCTAAGTTCGGGAGGAAAAGGGGCTGGAGAGTTATGTTCATTGTGAAAAATGATCTGATCAAATGTTTTTCCATGTGAGTGGTATTTAAGTTTGGAATATGTGATGGTGCACTGATATCTAGTTTTTCAATAATAATCTCTTTCAGGACATCAAAGCCTTTTACATGCGGCAGAATGATGATGGGAAGACGGTTGCAGCAATGGATTTGTTGGTTCCTCGGGTAACTATGTTTTCCTTTGAATCCTCAACCACATTCCCCCACCCCCAATTACCACAGCAGGTATTCCCCAGCATTGCATGTACAAAACATGGTCCAATTCTATGGTTTTGGGCAGTAAAATTATGGCCGCTAGATATTTTATATTATCATACCTTGGGCAGTAAAACCATAGAATTCCGCCGTTGATGTGGAATGGTGTAACTTTAAGGTGGCAAATTATGGGGGAGGATATTTGCTGAATTCATGCACATCTTATTAGATGTGGTTGAAGGCAAGAGTAGCTCCATTTATATCCACCTTGTGCTAGAACCCATCATTCTCATCCCATATCCTTATTTAGTTCAATGTACATGTCAGGTGGGTGAGCTTATTGGTGGAAGTCAAAGGGAAGAGCGACTTGATTATCTGGAGGCTCGTTTGGACGACTTGAAGCTGAATAAAGACAGCTATTGGTGGTATTTTGATCTGCGTCGCTATGGTTCAGGTCAGGAACCCTTTCTATCACTGGATGCCCAGTTATTATTATTTAGGAACGAGGAGTTCTGTCCTTTTCTTTCCTTCCATTTTTTTTCTATTCGAGATGAGAGATTCAATCAAACCAAAGAAGGAAGAGATTCAGTAGCTTGCTTCTGCTATATGACTCTCACTTAGATATCAGAGGAGCTGTGGAGAAGGGCTAGAAATGATGAATCTCGTAACTCCCTTTTTTTTTTTTTTAATTTCATTTTAATGATTTGAACCTTTTAGTTCCTCATGCGGGCTTCGGATTGGGATTCGAGAGGCTCGTCCAATTTGCGACTGGCATAGAGAACATAAGAGATGCAATCCCTTTTCCCCGTACGCCTGGTTCCGCCGAATTCTGATGGCGAAATTCGTCTGGGCTATTTACACAGAGCAACAGATTTCCAAGTGTTCAACCCTCATAAGATTCTTCCATATTAGGTTAGTTTTATTTCCTTTTACCCTAATCTTTTCCATCTTAAATGCATATATGCAGATAATGTACTGTACCTATGCCAATAAACCCTGGACATGGGTGGGGTCCCTTTTTTTACTTTTTAACGGTTACACTACAATTTTTGTATCAAATTATTTATTATACACTACAGTTCCCTGTTTGCAGTTTGGTAGTACCAGCGACCTTAACCGCTTTGACATTTCACGTGCCTATTGGGCTTTGCGGAGTTCTAGTTGGGCTTAATGGGCCATAATTGGTCTATTGAAGCCCACTCTAGCGGACCCTGAACCAGCCCAGGTATCAAAAGGCTGGGCGTGCACAATTGCAGGCATCAAGCCACCTGCCACTTTTGGCCCATAAATTGGCCAGTGGGCCTTATCGTAATCTCTTGCCGGCCCAACCGAGCCCACCTGTCGGGCCCAAAACAGATCATAGACCCTTCAAGCCCCACTGGGCAAGTAATTTCATTCGGGTGCCAAAAAAAATGGAAGTCCAATTACATTCCATAACCGAGATTCTAATTCCCCGTATCCTTTCATTCTCCTCTCAAATTTTATATGCACGTGGAGATCCATAAAAAAATGCGTGCGAGCGAGCGCACACAGGCCTGAAGCAGTAAAAACGTATTTCCATGAGAGAGTAACTGAAAAAGAAGACGACGGAGAAAAGAAGCAGAAAACGGAATGAACATTCCAAAACCTACGGATCCTTTCATCCTCCTAAGAGAGCGAAGATCTCTGGGGCTCCATGTTACCAGCCCAGCTTAAATACCTTCTCACTGGCATCACCACTGATAAATTGAACGAATCAAGATTGTGTACTATTATATAATTAATCGGATGCACTAAATGACCCAACATTGCCTCGAGCACTTGTAGCAGTCGCCTGTTCCGGTTCAGGTTTTAGGAACAGTGACGACTCCCTTTGCTCTAGAGGGGCGTGTGCATGCCGTGGCTGTAACCAACACCAATCCAGTATTTGCCACCATCTTTTGGAGCTAGAATGGTGAGCTTTTCAGTGTCCGTGATGTGATTTCATAACATCAGAGGACCACCTCAGGCTTCTGTATGTAACTCAATGACAGAACAAAACTTGATATTTACATCTTCCAGCAACCTTGACGCGAGGGTATTGATGGAAGGCAAGGGAACTCGGGTGTCAAAGTTCAACTTCCTGGAGTTCATCGAAGCTCCCTCCACCTTTCACATGCATTTGCATCAGAGGAGGATGATCACTGGTTATTATGGAAGAGGGGGCCATGCTGAGCTGCTCCCCGGGAGGTTTGATCCCAGCACTCTTGTGGGTAGGACTGGAGTCGTTCAAGCTCCCACTCCATGATGCTGTCCGGCGTGAATTAGGTTGGAAGGGGCCGCGTGCTTCCACCATTGATCCTCTTCTCCAGATATTGCCCATGCTTGGGAACCTCTGCACGGTCGTGGTTTCGGAAGGGGTTGAAAATGAGGGGACTGGGTCATAAGCTGCAGATGTTGAGGGAGTTTCGTTTGTTGCAGGCTCTTCCTGTGTACTTTCTGCAATGGATTCCATTTGTTGCTGCTCAGCTGATGCTGCTACTGGACCAGGAATGAAGAACTTCGGGGTACCAGTGGTGACAGTGGGTTTAACAGCTGGAACAGATGGAGACTGGAACAGATTTACTGGACTCCCACCACCTTTATTGAAGGTGTCGACGTACCTGAGAAGAATTTTAACATGAAATGGTGCTCCTAAGGAAATGGAAGAGGAGGGAAACACAACATAACTCAACAAGATCCTCAAAATTTTCTATCATGGAAAGTTGAACAATTGTGTAACGCTGAATTTCAAATGACATTTTCTAATTGCAAACGAACCCAATCCAGGCATTTTCTTCTTGTTTTCCTCATGCTAGAAAATAAAATTAAACCAATGATATTCAATCATCTGTTAGATAGGAAATTAATGTATTTACAAACATATTTGTGGTTACAGTCTACCGAATGAAACAGGAGGACAGTAGAATTTGCGCAAAATAAATGTGAAGAATAAGCCCAAAAATATCAGATTGAAATAAAATTTCTATGGGCTTACCTCGCCCGAATACCCATCCGTCCGCGAGCAGAGAATTGATTCGAGCTGGGAGGCACTGGGGGGATTCCTGAGGTCTGCCCCGTTGTTGGACTCTTGAAATCTGTTGGACTTCCATTGGCAACAATTCCCTCACTCTTGAGAGCTGACTTCAAGTTGTAGTCAGATGTTCCATTCTGGAAAGTGGCAGATGTTGGAGGAGGAGGCAGAGCAGCTTCCTCTGCTGGGGGCTCGACACCCTCCTCTACCCATCTCTTGAGCTTTTCATCATAATAGAATTTATTCTTTTCACCCAATTTTGCCTGAAGTTGAATTGCATTTGAATTTGTAAACACCAAGCCGGAATATGTAGCCAATAAAACCCTGGTGGCACAAAATAAACAAATGGCAAAAGAAAATTACCTGCCGATCTGGGCGGGATCTCAAGACCAGTCCCACTGTCTTCTGCAACAGCTGTGAACCAAAACCAAATCGAGCAAAGCGGGAAGTCCTCCCTGAAGCAGAAGCTTTCTCTCCACTAGCTGGATTATCATTTGATGGATTAACCTGGAATAATATCACAAAAATCAGATTTACCAGAAGTAGAACAGGAAAATAGATAGATTAATTCTAATTAAAAATGGGAAAAAAAAATGAAGGACCTGTCTTGGGCTACGACCAAAATCTGGTTCAGAAACACTTCTGTTAGGAACTGTCATTCGGTCATTAGCACCGGTCCACTCACTAATGGGCTCCATTGAAAGAGATGGCACTAATGATGTCATGGCCAAAGGTGATGGATTGTTTGGTACACTCTGGTCCATTGGACGGTTAAATTGCTGGCCACCTTGGAGTAGCGCTGGGGATACCGACGGAGTAGGAGGTAAGCCACCAGCATTTACAACCCGATTTGCTGTGTTATCAAAAAAATTGAGCAATTTTCCAACCAACTTTGCTGGAGCTAAGTTTGCAGAATATCCCCCCTGCAAAGAGCATGAGTTCGTTCAAACACAAAAGCAACAGGTACTTTCACTGTGGCTACAATTAGTTATGTCGCAAGAGGACGTTTACCTGCTGATGGATTTTAATCCTCTCCTCGAGTGATAACGCCACTTGCTTCCACATCTCTATTTCAGGAGCTCGGGCAGTTTTGAGAGATTTCAACAAGGATTGGCAATACCTAAAACAGCCCCAAGAAGTAACAGTAAATATAGCGAACTACCAGCAGAGTGGCAAATGAAAGGAAAATATCACACACTTACTTGAGGGAATCTGAAACTTTTCCCACTTCCGCCAGCATGTGCGCATAAATGATTTTATAAGGCTGAAATGGCAGCAGAATAAACTGAGAGTTTCCGAGCACTTTGGAGTATTCATATAACTCAGTTCTCTGCCAAAGAACAGCACAGTTCCCCAGTAAATATCATTCATAAATTTCACTTATCTACAACTTGATGCTCTACTGAAGAGAAATAAAGTAGGTGTGGGAGATACAAGACTCGAAGAAGTAGAAAATTGATGAAAGTGCAAGGTAACAAAAGATCCATCTGTTTTGAGTTCACAGTGCTCATAACAACTACATGTACTTTTGTAAATTGAGCGATGCTCAAATCAGGTAAGACAATTGCCCCTCAGCATGTCCCGCTTGCCTTCTGTTTTCCTAGACATTATCACCACTCAACCAACAAGATCTTTGTAAAAGCAAACTAATTCCATATCCATCAACCCACCATTTGATGAGCCAATTCTCACACACACAACAAGAATTGGAAAGCCTCAGGCTCAGTTAATAACTAACATATGCCCCGTCTAGGTAACCAATGGCATCACAAGAATCATGCAATAAAAGATGAATATTGAACTTTAGAAGCAGATATTAGGAAAGCTACTACAAATTCTTCCAAGTAATATCCACATTACAGAAAGAGAACTGTGCAAGCCAGGACAAATTGTAGGGCACCTGAATAGCCTCAGGGCTAGCATAAGTTCGTGGACATTTCCAGTGATCAGCTCCAACAAGACACAGTCTTGCACTGTCCGAATATGACTCGAAGTTCGCTTCAGCAACTAAATAACATAGATGTGCTGCCAAGTTCTGGAGTTTTAGGGTGAAACTATGTTAAATCCAACCTATAAGACATTGGAGAAACAGTAGAAAATCAAGACACTGCAAATATAACATACCTCACTCTGCTCCTTCCATAAGCAGTCTCCCAGATGCATGATTACAAGTTCGTCATCTTTCGTTCTGTTTGCTGTAATTATAGCTAGATTTTCCTCCCAGTTTTCAAGCATACAGTTGGCTCCAAACTGTACCATATATTGCAAAAAAAGGTAACTGACAAACCTCAGTGTTGATAAACAGTAAGATTAAGATACAGTGCTCTCTTTTTGCAAACAGAAAACACAAAGAAAGCTAGTCCTGATCTTTTAAACGGTACAGAAAACCTCTATATTTCCAAGTATTTCTTTTCGGTATCTTTTTAAACTAAAAGATATATTTTTCTCTGGAGTCATAAGGTGGAGATATCTTTCTGTGATAATAATATCTAGAAGGTTGCAGACCAAAATGAGTCGCAGATCCAAATAACAAGACAAAGATATATCAAATATAAAGCACCATGCAAAGTTACACCTGTGCTGGCTGCTGAGCCATATTCGATGTGTGAGGAATGCTGGCAACAGTGGTGGTTTCTGCTGAGAAAACTTCAGCAGGTTGCCCTGCAATTAGCAAGCATAAGGTCCGCAAAGGTGATCCTGGTACCAGCTGATGGAGTGCCATTTGCTTTACTGTATCTACATAGTACTGCAGAGAACAAAAGCTAGATCCCCTCAACACACAATAAGAGAAGCATAAAATCCTACTCAACTTTACAGAAATATTGTTGGAAAAAGAGAAGCAGAAAAGAACCTGATCCCCGAGTTGTGAAGCAAGTACAAGGGCTGGTCCCCACAACTGGCCGTCTTGTGCACGCTGCAGGGCCTCTGTTTTCTTACCAGAAACCAGAAGACTCTGTACCTCATATGCAGTTGCCTGCACAGATAATAGGGGATCATGGAAATGACCAATTGCCTCACAAAATAGAAGGGAAACACTTAACAGGATTTTAAGTACCTGAACTTGTCCTGCAGGAAGCAATAACTGCACGCACTGTCTTTGGGCACCATAATCACCGAACACACCACCATTTCTCTTTTCAGAAGCAAACAGTTTAGCAACTGCTACTTCAGGATTATCACCTTCCTATCCATAAGAAGTAACAAAAGCCATATAACTCATACCATTCTAGAATATATAAGAATTAAAATATGCAAGAACCTTAAAACAAAACAACAACAACAACAACAACAACAACAACAACAACAACAACAAAGAAATTGAAAATAAACTGTATAGGTATAAGAGCCGCAAAATAGTACAATTTATAAAATCTTTGTTGGATAGGCACAACACGAGTTGTCAGCCTGTAACTCCTTCCCACTACCACAAGGACAGATTAAATAGTAGGTCAATGAAGGCAAATATTTATAAAAGAGACCCCCTACAATTCTTTCCTCATTTAAGTGCATGATAGCATAGCTAAAGTATGTTCTAATAATCCATAAGGAAAACTGTCTATAAGCAACGGATCCTCCAAATACTAGGAAACACAACCATAAAATACTTTATTCTGAAAATGTATTTAGTTACCCTTACACCAATTTTTAACATGTCAAGAAAATGGTACACCGAGACTAGCAACACATTCAGGTAAAGTCAAAACACAAATCAAATGGAAACTACAGAAAAATTGGAAAAAAGGTATATTCCTGAAACTTCACATACAAAAACTCATACAGACAATCTCACAACTTCATTTAAACCTTCGATCTCAAGGTAAAAATTCCTAGCCAAGTCAATTTATGAAAAGGGAAGAACTAAAGTTCACCTTCAACGACGGATCGGTGCCAAAAGGAGATCGAAGTTTACCATAATGTTGACAGGCTATCTTTAGCAAAGATAGAAGCAACCTCAAAGCTTCTGCTTTTCTATAATCTAGATTTGACGAGCCACAGTTTCCAATCCTCTCATCAATCCATTTATTCAACTCTTTGTTCCCAAAATTTCCACCAATCAATGGACCAGGAAAAGACTGGTGGCATAAAGCATGAAAATAGCCCAAACCGCCAAATCCAATGTTAAAGCTAGCATCATTCTTCTGTACAGCTTCCGTAATGTTGACGATTGAAATTGAGCCAATACTTGAATCCTTTTCACAAAATGACAGAAACATAGTCAGTCATTCTGCCCAAAGAATACTAATGTAAGCAAGAAAGTGCTCAGCATCTCCAAAGAGAAGGTAATAAAACAAAAGATATTACAAATGCCTATTCCAGGCAGCTATAAGTGCATGTAAACCTTCTCCTGAAGTGGAGGATGAATTTCTATGGGGGAAAAGATCTGTTCTCAATTTTAAAAAGGCAGAAAAAAGATAAAAGAAACCAGGCCCTGGAAAAGGTCACTAAAGACTAACCTGGGCTCCTAATGATAATTTACTGGAATCCTTCATAACTATGACTTTTCCACCAAATCCAAATGTGACCAAGGCATGAGGAGGACGCCCTGCAGATGATCTTCCAATATTATTTGCATGAGAAAAGTTACTTGGAGTCTGAAAAGGCTGCTGGGAGAAGCCTGTTGATTTCTGATTCTGATAGATGTCATTTGACAAAAAACTTTGATCCCTTGAATTGAAGGACTTCTGCTTTTCCACGTGATTGTTTGCACTTGAAACATATGAAGCATTGAATTGCTGGTTTCCAGTGTAAATATCAGTTTGCTGTGGCCAGGCATAATCTGAACTCTGTTGATTGTACTGCCTGGCCCAGAGATCATCCTGGTTTTCACCGACAAGGCCTTGTGATGCACCACTGTTTATTTGTCCATCATCACTGTAACTGTTACCGTCATGGTAAGAAACATCAGCAGCAGAATCTAATCGCTTTTGACTCTGGTAATCATGTGATTGGCTTGCTGATTGATCGTTAGATGTATAGCTCTCCAGCGTACACCACTTCTGGGCATTCGTGTCATAGTACCAACCGGGATACTGAGGATCAAAGACCATATGTTCCGGGTACCCATTATTACCTTCTGGGACCTTGTTCCAATCGGAGATTGTCTCAGTTGTCCCAGTCTCATTAAAAGTTCCACCAACAGACTGAGCAGTTTGCTGCAAATAAAGAATCTCAGTTTTTTCCTCAAAACTACCAGCAGATCCACTCACTGCAGCATTATCAGAGCTCTCATGCACATTCATGTTGGCATCATTAACACCAATATGATACCAATTTTCAGTACTTGAGTCATATTTCCATCCTGGGTATAGATTTTCCCAATACTCGATACTGTTCGAATCCTGCAGGTTACCATTTTGCTCCCCACCTGCTTCATATCCTTGGCCACCTTCATATTGTGTATAGCTAACCGCATTGCCTGATCTATCACCCTCATAAACCATATTGCTAGGTACAGTCTTAGCTTCATTGTTAAAACATTGCCCTGTGTTCCCAGGAAAATCTTCACCACCATTACCAAGGTCAGTGAAAAAATTGGAGTATGAACCAAACCCACCGGTTCCACTCTGTGCTGTGGTATCTGCATGAAACGAATTCCATCCAACTTCCTTGATCCCGCTTGTAGCTTCTGGATTCTTGCTCTTAAACAGGTCCACCATACCCTCTGATTCTAACCTCTTGGTATTTGATGCAATAAGTGTATCAAACTCAAAGGAATTTGAAGATGCTGCAGATGGAAGCTCAAAACCAACATCGACAAGATCTTGATTCGCTGTTGTCTCGGACCCAGATTTGCTCGTTAAATTGTCTATACCTGTATTTAATTCCGACTCAACTACACTGTTGAAATCAAACGAACTTGATGAAGGCAGCACCTTCTTCTCGTCAGCCACAGAGGCATCCAGCGATCCATCATCAAAATCAACGGTATCATTCCTTTCTTTCAACTTGAGCTCACCTTCTCCATCATTATCTTTGATGCTCAAATTAGAAAAAGCATGCGCGACATTAGGAACAGACTGAAGGACTGGTTTCGGGGGCTTAAGCTCATCATCATCATTCACCAAATTATCGAAGAAATCCTCATCAGTCTGATCCTCCATATCAAGTGGAGGATTACTAGCCATCTGACGAAAACCCTAACCGTGACCTGCACCCTCGATCCTGAGCAGATTCACTCTGTCAACCCCAATTAACCCCAAATTTTGGCGGAAAAAGACTCTAATTGCTAGGAAACCTCGACGCTCTCAGCTACGCAATCACGCTGACTTCGAGATCCAGAGCAGGCGTCCCCTAAGCTGCACCTCAAGTGCGATCACGAGATATCCCCAAGACCAAACCGATCGTAGGTATCATCGCAGCAGAGAGATCTAGGGTTTATGAGGTCCTTCCGATGCAGGGATCAAATTCCCCACAATTCCTTGGAGCTGCGAAATCCGACTTCGAATCAATGCACCGAATGCGACGTAGGAGTACAAAAATTCCACAGAAGCAAGAGAACTTACAGATTCGAGGTCGAGACCAGGAAGGGAAATGTAATGAAAGGAAGAAGAATAGAGGAGGCAGATGAAAACCGAGCTGTAGAGAGAGAGAGAGAGGGGGGGCAAAATTTCGCATCAACCCGCTTACCAAAAGTTCGTTTATTTATTCATATTACTTGTTAAATTTCATTTATTTGTGTGTACGTATATTTTTTATTTACACTACGCAATATACCGGACCACCCGAAACGCACTTAGAGACTAATCTGTTATCGGGGTCTGGATCTCTAGAAAAATTTCGTCAACTCTCGTAACCTGGGATCGATCCTGGATCATGTATTTGAGAGTCTAGTGAGAGAATCACTCTCTTGGTCGCGATCCCTGAAAAAATTCTCTTCGACCCTCTCAACCTGAGGATCGATACTGGAATCACATGCTTGGGAGTCCAGTGATTGAATTATTGGATCAATCTCATGTTAGTTTATGTATATATATTTTTTGGTGCGTAGAATCTAAATTAGATTTTTAAATTCTTATAAATTTTGTTCATTTCTCAAATTTTATTTGAGGAGAAAACGTGAAATAACTCTTTGATGAATATTTTTTCCTTTTTTGAGAGGAGCGATTTTCTTTCTCAGTTCTTCACGTTTTGTCAATTTTTTCGATTTTTCATGGATTAATAAAATTATAATTTTGCCGCCAACTGCGCAGGCACCAGTAGTGTCAGCTGACACGTGGACAAGTCCCTCCCTGCCTGCCCTCCCCTCCAAATTTTCACTTTAAATTACCAGTTTTTCTCCAACGTATAAATTTTCAATAATTTAAATACAAAAATAAATAATAAATCAAATGATAAAATTTGTCTGATTTTATGTATATCGAAGAGTTCGAATGGAAATTACGAAAAATGATAGTGAAAGAGAAAGAGATTTTGGTACAGTTAATATCGCTCTCGCCTTGTGACCTGGAGGTCTCGAGTTCGATCTCACTTATGGGACTTCTCGATCTCGTGCCCCTTTTACTCGATCTTTTCTTTACTATTTCTAGACTTATGTGTCCCCTTGTGTACCAAAAAAATGATAGTGAAACACAGGAGGGAAAAGGAAGCGAATGTGGATATGGAGAGAGAGTTAGTAAGCACGCACGTAGTTATAAGTTAGTAAATTTACTATCATATCCTTATTTTTTCTTAATTCATTGATTAATTCATGTTTAAAGCATGTTTGTGGATGGACTCGTCAAGGACTGTGTGCTCAGGGGAATCGAACATCTGATTTTATGGAATTCCGTACAATTTAAATGCACGTCTTATTCACTTGAACTAATCTGTAAGAAGTTTCGTATTACGATAAACTCTTATATGCATATGAAGATTGTGAAATGAAAAGAATGCGAGTTAAGAATTCATCAAAGCATCCCTCTCTTCATTTTTCTTGCCGGTAGTAACCTTCCACCTTAACCCTTTAGAAGCTCAATCCAAATAGTCTATAAAAGGTGCTTAGAGTGTCCAATTTTGTCTTCTTTCTGGTTCCGGTAGAGCAATCGATCTATGTTTATTTTTGTATCGAAGGGTGTCAAATTTCGTCCGACTAATTCTTATGATCGATCCAGTACACGCACTTACAAGCGCAGATGACACGATAAATTTAGCGGTACATGTTGGAATCTAATTAATTAACTTTATGACCCCACAGAGCACGTCTTGTCGACTAACATATGGGAAGCCGGACCGTAGAGGGTTGGCAGAGGAATAAATTCTTGTGCCAAACAGAGAGCACAGCTAAGCCGTTGGTGATGGAAAAATCTCATCTCACGTGACACGTGCAATAAGAAGAAGAAGAAGAAGATATAAATAGATAGATAGATAGAAGATAGGTATATGGATAACTTAGGAATATTAATAAACTATGAGATAAACGTCCCAAAGGTTAGCTCAAGTGAATGAGGCGTGCGTACGACTCGCGTGAAAATCCACATGATATACACATTAACTTAATTGGATTCATAAACTTATAGGGTGTTCGCATCCAGTGAAAAGATAAATTTAACTTCATCACCGTCGAGAGAGAGGCCCGTGGTCTTCTCAGTTTGCTGGACAAGACGTACGCCTTTTTTGGGAGCATTTAGGCAAGCTTTGGGCTTCTTCTTTTTCAGCATTCGCAGTTCAGGTCTTCGACAGACCTTATTGATTGTCTCGTCTCCTCTAAGATAGTCTCTAATAACTTTCCTTCTGTTGTAAATTTGGGGAGAATAAACTTCTCGTGATTCATGGGTCAAGGATGTTGCTTTTATTGGGCAACTCCATGGAGGTCTCCACCTCGGCTTTGTGCAGCTTGCTTACGATTTAGCCTCTTCCTTCCTTCCTTTCTTTCTTTCTTTTTGGTTTCCCGGGCTTCGGCTCTCTGGCCGGGCTAAGTATGAATGGGCCGATCCTAGAAGCACGAGAGTGGGGTTGCCCTGCCCCCCGCAGTTTGGCCCAGGCTAGCCATAGGATTCCAATTCAAAAAACAAAAAAAAAACAAAAAAAGAATCAACCAACTTTTTTTAATCAGAAAGAGGAGTGTAGTGTTAGTGCTGACCTGACCATCCCGCTATATAATGTTCAGGATTTCGTATTCAACTATACACGTGTTGGACGAGCTGAACAACCAGCACTAACACTAGCCCCCCGTCAACGTAACTGCACCGATTGCCTAGTTTAGTTCAAGAAAGCCGGTGTCTGCCAAAGCGCAGATTCAAGAGCCCCTCTAGCGACTTTGCTCCGAGGGAGACTTGAGTTCACGACTTCAAGCCCATCAAATCGTATACGAGTGAATATTGAACCACTAGATCACCGTCCTGTGCAGTAAAGAAATCGACGAACCACCCCATGTGATAAATGTGACCATGAATGTAAAAGGGATTTAGGCATCACCACCCCAGTTGGAACTTAAAATCTGGCGCTAACCCTCACATCTAAACAAAGTCCCAATTAATGTATGAAATTAACTTAGACTAGGTTAGGTGGGATCATCCTGTTCTAGAAAGTGAGAATAATAGGAGATTATTACTCTAAGGTTCTATTTGTCTCCATCGTGAAATCCATTGTAATTAAGGGTGTACACGGGTACCCGAGCACACGTTTAATGAAATCGAAATCAGAATTCATTTTAACCGATTCCTCATTTCTCTACTCAGAATATATTATGTTCCCATTAGAATTTACCCGGAACCTACCTTATCGGATATCCGTGCACACCCCTAATTGTAATATCAAATGGCAATGAACTTTATATTGCAATTTATAGTGTTCGACCGTAGAGTCCACCACAGTACGAGATTATATAGATTAAAATTTTACGATAGGATGTGGGTGATCGGCTGGATGAATCCGATCGATTGTCCAACTTAAGGGGAGGATCTGCGATGCTTATGCGAAGAGATTTGCTTGGACTTTATATGTTTATGCCATGTTGCTGCAGTGCCATTCCCTATATATTTCAAGGAAGGACATCAGCGGGCAGTGTTGGAGTTAGTGCTTGAGATAGCTGATACTGTCAAGATGAAAACTTCAACTCTTCCGTGTTTGAGATTTCGATTTTCCAGATCGATAGTTGTAGGCGCTCTAAGGTTTCAAGGCCAATAGTTTTACTCTTTTTACTACCGTAAATATGTTTTTCAATTGAATGAGACTCATTTACCTTTCCAAAAAGATTTACAACAGAATCGGTACAGCAAATTCTTGGATCACAGTCACGTTTATAGAAAGTCTCAAAGCAGCCCGATCAGGTCTTCCTGTCTGGGATAACTCCTTTGAACTGACTGATTCAGAAGTCGGCTTCTAGATAACTCCTCGTGTCACTCATATCACAGATGAGATCACACCACATCAGTGTCAGACCAGATAAAAGCCTATAGATATGCCAAAACCCCGGGGCATCAGTGTCGAGCTTCTTTCTCTCTCGGCTCAACCTTCACTTTTTTAACTTAAGCATTCGAGGATGGATCCCGAACTTGACTTATTTGTAGGCCTCCAAAGACCGGAAGATCGATTGGTCATCCAAAGGACCCGTTGACAATCATTTTACCTACATTTACCAAATGTTACACCAATTTTACATTCTTTTTTTCCAAGTACAACAAATTCGCATCTCGATCTGTAACCCGTAAAACTTCACTGTGATTAGAGCACTCTTCGTAATCTTGACATTTCTCGTAACATAAAACTTCTTAGACCAACTCCCCCAAGGCAAAGGGAGGAATCCTTCCGAAGCAAGAAATATGCGTCACATGCTAAAGGGGAAAGGAACCTGCACTCCAACATTTAAAGACGCTCGGATTTTTTGTCCTCTCTCTTTAACCAAAGCAAGTACCTGCTCCATCCCCAACACCATCACCTCCAATCTCGATCGCCAAACGGACCCGTTCCGCAGACGACTTCGAATCTCTGTCCCCCGCACGTTCAACACCGATCCGGCTCGTGCATAACGAAGCAATTCGATCGATCCCACGGACCCGGGAGGTCCCGAAAAATTCTGTCCTACTGGTGTACTGGGGTCAGCTTGACAGCTTCGTACCAATCGAGCTCGCAACCGCTTTTGGATTCGTCCTGAAATCATTGATCCCATTCTTCACGCCAACTCAAGCTGCCAAAGTAGGAGAAAGGTGGAGGCAGGGAGAGAGTTTTTACCTAATCTCTCAACTGCATCCTGTCCATTCATGGATCGATTTAAGAGGTGTGGATGATTCCGGTCGTCCCGTCAACTCGGAAATAAACCGTAAAATGTTGCATAAATCCTGCCATTTTTTGACCCTTTTCTTTTTCGTGTATGCAAATCATGATAAGGAAGTGTACATGAAAAAAAAACAATTATATTGAAGTCTAGTGGACTCCAAACCGGTTGCAAGTTTGAGTAAGGATGGCGGTCCAATGAAAGATAAAAGAACTCTTCAAATCATAAACTTTTTTTTTCCATTTACAATATTTGAATTCGAGATTTTATTTAAATGAAGTAATATCGTATGATATGTGTTGGTTGGGATTAGGGCACTTAATGAGAAAGAAGAGGCTTAGCTCCAAGATGGTAACAGAAGCTGAGCAGACAAAGCAAGCACACTTTTGCACTTTCATGGACCCAGTCTATGGTCCACACCATACAAAATTTACCAATCCCCAGTTTGCACTCTTGCCCATAACATAAATTTCCTAAACAAATTCCCCAAAGAAAATTAAAAATAAAAAATTCTTGGAACAAGTCCTATGTTGCTCTACCGCAGATTCTCAGATCAAGCAAGCATCTCCATCGGACACTTCTCATGAGCAAGAACAAATGCGGAAGCAACTGGATTGTCGAATTCAACTAAATGGGGCTGTGGCTCGGTACCGATGACGTGAATAATATGTGATCGGGTCTCCGAAAAAGCGGCGATGTTCATCTGGTGTGACACGATCTTCCATTCGAGGTATGATCCGCCGGCAGTGATCGGTTTATCCCAAATTTCTCGCAAATCCCTTCAAAAATTCCGCCCCGGCTGCTCGGTGATCTCTCCGTCGGACACGACGCTCCGGTCATCTTCCTCCTCGGGAGGAGCCGGCAGGTTGAGATCTATGAAGCTGTTCTTTTCCCGATTACGAGCCTTGCCGGAGCTCACTGGAGACCCATTATCCGATCCGATCAGGTGGGATCTCTTGTGCCCGCCGAGGGCTTGCCCGGAGCCGAACACCTTGAAGCAGTACGGGCACTCAAAGATCTTCCCGCCCGCGTCGTCGAGGAGCCTCCTCTGACGCTTCTCTGCTTCCCCCAACACCTTCCTGTGAGTCACCCTGTGGCCGCCCAGTGCTTGAGAGGACCGGAACGCTTTGTTGCAGACTTTGCACCGGTGCCCTTTCACGTCACTCTTCGCCGCCGCCGCCGCGCCGCCGTCGCCCTCTCATCCCTCGACAGCATCATGAGGCACATAGCAATGGCAGCGTCCTCCTCCTCCTCCGTGGCCGCGCAGGGCTGTCTACGAGGCCGAGTAGATCTCCTCCTGGTCGACTCGGCCTCGCTCTCCTCCTCCCCGCCTCGGAAGACGAGAGCGGCTGCGTTCGGGGAGGAGAACTCGGGATCTGAGAACTTGAGGCTTCTCCTGGGATTTTCCCTCAGCCCGTAAATGGAGCCCTTGTCGTCTTCGTTTTCCTCTTCTGCGGAACCACGGGAAGAGGAAGCAGCAGTGGAGGGGGAGGTGGAGGAGAGGGAGGCCGACTCCGCGGTGAGCTGGCGGGGCTTCGGAGGGACAGGGAGGGTGGCCAAGTGGGCCTTCATGTGGCCGCCAAGGGCCCTGCCGTTGGCGAAGGTCCGGGAGCAGAGCTTGCACTTAGGTCTCTCCATTAAAAAGAGAGAGAGCAGAGCAGATCACAGATGGGGACTTCCGAGGAGGAGGCTCAGAGCAGAGCAGGGAGCTCTGGTTCTCCAATGGGGGGCTGTGCTTTGCTGTGGAGAAGGAGAGTTGGGGGAACTTTAAAGGAGTAGTTGACAAGCATTCCTCCACCAAAAGGACATACACATGCATTTTTCGCACATTTAACCAGGGAAAAAAAGACACACACTAACACAACCAAAGTGAAATTAGTTGCGGTATCATCTTTTTCTTAAATAAAATCTCGAATTCGAGTCAGGATCTGTTGAGTTTATGAATATCAATGGTTAAGATAAGGAAAAAAAACACACACGCGCGCGCACACGTACATACCATACAACCAAAGCGAATTGGTTGAGGTGGTAGTTTGCTTCTCCTTCCTAAACAAAATATCGAGTTCAATTCTTATAAATCGAAACAATTTATCCTAAGAGAGTTTTGCACCTTAATGAGCCCTCCCTGCTCGACCCTAATTAATCAGGTTTCGTTAAATTTCTGGATACCAGTGTTTCAGACTAGATAAAAAAACACACACACATATGTGTAGAGTGATTCTATCCCGTTTATTAATCGTGATTAAGAGGTGATTCTGAAGTTTGAATCGTTGTACTGCAGATAAATATCCACCAACATGTTATGAAGCACCGTTTGCGAATCTCTTCCCCTTAATAAGAAAAAATTCATCTTGGAAGAGGCCGGCTCATCCGACTCGAACTCGGGACCATTTAAATTTTTGAATATTAGCAGTATAGATACAAAAAAAGGGGTAAGGTTTGCGAACTGTATTGCACCTCGTTAATAAACGTGTGTGTATATATATGTGTGTATATTTAGTTTTTCTTTTGTCGGGCCTACGGAAAAATGACTTGCCCCGTTTTCTAATTTCGTGAAATTCTGCGAATATTTCAATTAATCCAATAACTCGCAAAAGCACACAAGTAAATGCTCACGTATAAATGCTCTAAGTGTTAACTCAAGTAGATATGACACGTGTACAAATCGTGAGAAAGGCTACGGGGTCAGGGGTTCGGTTCCTTCTTGAACGCGTGGACTTTGGTGAGACTATCCGCACGTGTGTTTTGGTTACTCTACTGGCATGTGAAGATGAAGAAACTATTCTCACTGGAACAGGCTTACCAGAGATGGGACTGATTAACAGACATCGGTACCGGGTGTTTTTTTTTTTTTTTTAATAATCTCGGGATTCACTTTGTCTATTTCTGATCTTAGATTAGCCCCTCTCAACATCCGTCTCACCTGCAGTGCGGATGTTAAGTCAGACGAGACGTAAAGACGAGACATCTGCATAGTTACGAAGAAGCGGGATGCATGGAGGGTGACCATTAATCGGCAATTAAAATCGGTAGGGCAGGGGGGGAAGGAATTAATGAAAGCAAAAAAGGAAATTGGAAGCGCGCATGATATGATCTTGAAGAAAAAGGGAAAGAGCGGCCGCACCAGGACCAATGCAAACCTTGCCGAATCCCGGAATCTGCCCTTTTTAACTTTGCTCTCTTTCACGAGAGTGTCTTGTGTGTAACGAATATATCACGTGATAGAGTTGATGCGGTATCACGAATTGATAGGATTCGGTTATTTTTAAGATTTTTTTAAATAAAATCTATAAGAAAAAATGACCATAAAAATGACATAATCTTGTTGGTCGGTGTTACCACGTGATAGAAACTCTCCCATGTTTGATGGATAGATGAGATGGTTGAGATGTCTTGACGATCATTTTTCTCTAGCAAGGCTCCGTTCGAGTTTTGTTAATGAGAAAAATCGATAATTTAAGGAATTTTGCAGCTTAATGGACAAATCCATTTCAAGTAAGAACTAGTCAAGATCCATTACCCATTTTGCATACCAGATAGTGCGTGCACATTGAAGCTCTCCACTTCCACCCCAACCTTCCATCCAATCCAGGGAATTCCCAAGGCTTATTTCGCGGGAGCCCGAGTCGGGACGCATGACATAGCAAACCGGACCTACAGGTTTAGATGCTTAAGAGTGCGGCTGAATTATGAGTGGGACATCGCTGCTGTGATGGGTCGGTAAGTTCCGATGATAGTTGAAATCACAATGTCTGGGGTCAAGTTGGGAACTGAAAGACATGTTATGGCATGCTGGGTCACTTTCAACGGTCCATGACCGAACAGTCTCTGCTTTCCCCACTCTGTCCCCTTTCGTTTTCCATTTTCTAATCAAATTGTCTTGAAGGAAAACGTTTTCTCGTATCACGCTTTCCTGAAAAAGGCATTTCACCAGAAGCGTTGTGCTAAGTCTGAAAAAATGCTCTCTCTCTCTTAGCCGGAGGAGAACTCCTCCAACCTTGCAGCAGAGAAGCTCGAAAACTGGCACCGGCATGAGACACATCAGCACGTATCAGCCTCTCCTTTGCGAGAAAAAAGTGTACCCATCAGATTGAATGTAGGGCTGATATTGAAATAGAAAATCGACGAGAAAAATACATCGATAACTGCAAACATTGTTACTGCAGCGAGTTCCGACTCACCACCCTCCATGCACTGGCAAATGGGAACCTACAAGTGCCCGAAAATTAATCACCGGGCGAAACCAAAGGTTGGTTTCAAGACCCGAACGCCGTTGTCGCTGGGGATGAACTGAAGAGAAGAAAGTGCAGCTAGAGGAACTCAACTGAGCTCAGGAACATCTTTTAAAGTAAGAATCTGCAGCAATCCTACTAGAGGCAAAACCAATAAACATCAGATGGACTTTGCTGATCACTCTGCTGTCTGTTATTTCACCTGAAACTCGGAATCTCATGATCCAGTCCCAAAGGATGACAAACTATCATAAATCCTTGGATGACTACCATGAACAAGAGCTAAATTGACCAGGCAATGGAGGAAATGGAAAAAAACAGCCTTAGCCTTTATTTTTTTTTATGGCATTCTATAGAAACGGAATCAAGAAAGGTTTTTTTTTCCTCATTGGTGTTAAATCAAGGGAATTTCACCGTTCCTTCATACATCAATGAATTTACTGGAATAAGTGGCCCTCAGTTACAGTCCTTGTTGCCATGAAGGCAGTCTTCTAATAAAGTCACCTTGGAACTGACAGACCGAGCTCTAGTACAAGAAACAACACAGAACTATCAGAGGTTGATACGTACTGAGCAGATAGCAGAATGAATCGATTGTTCAAAACATGAGACAAACAAGTCATCGTTGAGAGTGAGGCTCCCACAAGAAACTGACACTAATCTTTTCCTTAATCTAACCCAGAACATAATTGCAACAGCAGATCACTTAATCTATAAAACGCAACAAAATATTCAACAATAACATTGGCTTAAAGATGATGAAGAGCATTCTCAAAATGAGTGCATAACTGGTGATTTGGGGCTACCTCCAGATTTAGCACCTCTCTACGTACCATCGACTCCATCTGGGAAAAGGAGCAATTTCTTATTACTACTTGCTGTAATCTGTCATTGACAGGGCTCACAGGCTATTTGGTTTACACAGCAAACTCGAATAAAATTGGCAGCTTAAGTACCATCTTTTACTAATCCTTGCTCTGGTGCAATGGATGGTATCCCTACTGATAATTAAGTTTGTATGAGAGCGAAGCATCTCAATTAAAGAACCATCACATAGACTGTCATTCAATGCCTGCAGAAATCACCAATTGATATCATAATAAAAACCAAGAAGCATAGTTTCAAAAACCGGACGGGACCAGCCAGTCTAACCGGTTTAACCTGGAACCGGTGACTGGTTCGGTCCGGTGCATAGTTAACTCAATTTGCACATTGACTTGGCAGGAACCGGGGTTGAACCGGGATAAACCAGGCTGTTTTAAATGAACTGGATTGAGCATATAAGATATTAAATTATTAATACTTGTGTATTTTAGGTAATTACATGCACTTTATATATTTATTATTTTTTAAATAAATCCGGTTCGATCCATTGAACCCTGGTTGAACCTGGAATCGGTACCTTGACCGGTTCCCGGTCCGATCCAATTCTTAAAACTAAGGCAAGAAGGCCAACTGGTACTAATCAAACCCTCTATGCCTGGCTACTGCTACCATCACCATAGGTATTGTGACAGAACCAGATGGTCAACAATATTTCAAGGAACTTAATATGATCATTGAATCAAACATATAAAGTAGAAAGAGGGGAAGTCCATCAATCCAAATGATGGAAGTAACCGTGCTCATGTATTTCCACAAAGTGAAAAACACGCTTAAAATTTGAAGATGTTATAATTGCTCCAATTTCACAGGATGGACCGTGGGGTTGGGGGGATCGGGCAAATGAAAATCTGCTAAGATAGGTTTTACGTTCAGTCCAGTCCAACAAATATCAAAAGACTCCCACGCATGTCAAATGAGCCCTGGCTTTATACTCATTCATATCTTTCATGCCCTTGGAATATCATGTGCCTGCAGGAACCAAATATCCCAGTCAGATCTTCCAAGTCCCCCCTGAATATCCATCTATTTGAAAGTTGAATTAGGCAAACTCTGAATGAACTCATCATCATCCAAGAATGGGAGGGAGTGATGTAGGATAAAATAATTCCCACTCCTATCGACTCTTTTTGTATTTTTCTTTTTAAATATTGGCCCATTTCGCACTTGTTTTCTCTTTCACATTTGCCCTCTTAGCTGCAGTAATCCCTCTCCTCAGCCCCCCTACTTGGCCTCAGTATTTGATCCTCATTTGCCTTACAGAATTTAACTTAGGTCCTCCATTGCTTTCATTTACCGGATCCAAAATATGGAGCTACATTTTCATGTAAGCAAAGTCCAAGCACATTCCGTCCAAATCTTGAACTGATTGTCGTGTGGTAGGTTTGCCTATAGTTGTATACCTCCGTGAAACGCTAAGATCTGGAGAGAAAAATTCAAAGCTAAAGACTACTAATCCTTGTATCACCTTCCAATGACTTCTATCAACTTCAACCTACATGTGTGTGTGTGTGTATTCACATCTTTACTTCTTGAAAGGTCCATGATCCAATAACACCACAAAGAAACTTTTTAATGTCCAACACTATCTCATTTTAGGTGCCACATCCCCATATTAAATGCTTTTTCATCTGTCACAAGCCATGGACAATTACCAAATCTCCGGTTGTTAAATTCTATCACATTTCAATGTCCATTCCAAGTACATTCCCTATCCCTCTTGATGAATAGTTGAATCACCACACAGTCCTGAAAAACCTATAATTCCTCCTTTTTTTTTTGAAAGGTAAAGTACGTTCCATCAGTCACAACTTAAATGAGGTTTCTTTAAAAGTGTACAAAATTAGTACCAACTTCTTACCCATTTACATGAGATGTTTCAATGCTATAGCAGTACACAATCGGCTGTTACTGATCACGTAGCTAAATCCTTTCACAAAAAAAGGCCCCCCTATTGCATGACAAGGATCTGCAAAGGCCACCGCGCTCTTACAAAATGAGAAACTACCCGTTTGCAGTAATCATGTAGAGCAAGAATTTCTATTTACTACCACATGCAATCATCCAATGCAATGAGCTTCCACAATTAGCAACTTGAAGGAAACAAAATATCAATTTCACAAGAACTGACGAAAATGAAAGAAGAACAATAGCACAGGGAAGAATATCAGGCTAAAGAGATAGAAAAGCAAAAAAGCTACTCACACGCGAAAACACAAAACGACACTAGAGGCCTGGAGAGGTGCAGCAGAGAGTACCCTGTGAAAGCGCCCGACAGTTCCTCGACGTCGTGCTCAGGCATGACGTCATCCTCGCCGCCGCCACTGCACTGTGGAGCGGCAAAAGAGATTGGACGCATCCCAGCTCCCGCCGGACTCTAACAGAGGGGAAAAAAGGCAATAGCAGTCAAATGTCAATTAGAGTTCGGTTTCACGAGGGAAAGAAGATAAGCCCCATGGACATACCTGAGAATGGAGAAGGAGTGAGCGGAACTGGAAGCTGATTTGGTAGGAAGAGTAAAAGCAGGGGATCTGCTGGTGGAAGCAGGACGCAGATTGGATCTCATGGCTGAATTCAGCGGCGCTGAAGCTCTGCGAGCGAATCTGCCACAAGCTGAAGCCATTTGAACTGAGCTCGACAATGGCCTCTATAGAATGCTTTTCTAGTTCTCCTGGATCTAATGGCCACCGGAAGCGGGAGAACGACAAGTAGAATCCGATCTGTTACCTCCCGCCGGCAAATTGGGTTTAGTAGGGTTTAAGCAAACAGGGAGCTTCCGTGAAGATGAAGATGAAGTTGGGCCGGCCCAACCTTAACCAGAAAAAAGAAAAAAGAAAAAAAAACCAAAGGCGAAAATATATGAATGTTTTCTTATTTCTATTTCTGTCCTAAATCTTTTTTTAAATCAAATTTAGTACTCATAGATAATTCTATCTCATAATAATATGATAAAAAGAATCAATCAAATTACTTTAACTAATATTAATTATGATAATTACTCACGTATTCAACAGTAATTTACTTATTTGTCACATTTTAATAGATATTTTCTCACACCACGTAATAATATAAGATCACTTAAGAATTTCTCTTTCCACAGGGAACAAGAAGGCAGCCATAGGTCCCTAAGGGCAATAGTGGAAACACATGCATTTGCTGCTATTTTCCACAGTTCCCGGGAAGTTTGCAGTCTTTCCTGTGAAGGCGAACTTCCACAGCACACACGGAAATGAATCATCCATTCACAAGGCTCGATCTTTCCTCTTCCGGAAAGACACTGAGTTTAGGGCACGGGATTCAGCAGCTATAGAGATCGGAACTTTCATTTTTCAGTCTGTCCAACCAGTTCCCTTCTCATCATCTTGCACTCATTCATAGCTTCTATCTGATCTCTGTTGAACTTCTGGTTTATCATCTTGCACTCATTCATAGCTTCTATCTGATCCCTGTTGAACTTCTGGTTTAGAAGTTGTACTTCTGTACAGTGACAAAAGAAACTTCATTGACAACATCAAAACTTTTGTCACAACAGTCAACTTTTCTGTTGTTACCGCATCGCCTGCAAGGCCGAACTTTTTATTGAAATAGTTGACTATAGTCCATGACAGAGACAGATCCAAAAGTTCCAACTAGGGAGGTGGAACTCAATAGTCTTAATTGGTGGATTTCACGGGGAGCAAAATAAGATAATTCACCAAAAATATAGATAAAATTAGTAAAATCTATAAGGAGTTTTAAAGTTTCTCCAAGTTCAGCTGGTCCATATGACCTCTATGCATTTAAGAGAACTGCAGATATTCCAGATCAGAATAATATATTGCTTTGCTATACGGACACCAAGGTTCTGACCTACTAAACTAATCAGCAGGCATTGTTTATGGAGTCTGCCGTGAGACTTCTACCTGGCCCTACCAGGAAGGAACAGAGGATGGTGTTGAAGAGGTCTTCCGGGTAAAGAGGATTCAGAGTATTCTTCAACAAGTTCGCAGGGTCAGGTCTACCAATTTCCCTCCGCAACTCCATGCCTGACCACATGATTCATTTTTATCGGTGCAGTAGGATTATGAGACAAAAGAAATTCAGTTCGGAATCTTTGTATATGATACAAAGGATGTATCTTCATATGAGAGAGGATATATACTTTTCTTCTTTGGGTTATCACTTTAATCCTGCTGAAAGAACCCACAATTTGAACTGTTCAAAAATTACTAAGGATTAGAATTCAACGAATAACCAAAATTGTGGCATTTTGGTTGAGAAAAAGAATTGGGACAGTGAGAAATTAGATTGCAATGCACATACAGATTCAGGCTTCAGCTTTCCTCGTCCTGTCAGAAAACAACAGTTCTGTTTTCTTCATAAGGCAAAACCCGAAGTTCGCAGTATGACTTTACCGCCTTTAAGAGACACTGCTTCTCAAGGTTCTCTGACTTATGTATAAAGCTATGCAAGTTGTCTCTGTGAGAAACTCTCTCAACCTACGGATGAAAATGAGGTCACAATCACTAAAATGTTCTAGGTCAATATTCTATAATTAACAAAGATCAGAAATAGGAAATCTAAGGACTAACCATTTGCTCGATTATAGGTCCTGCATCAAGTTGTTCGGTCACGAAGTGGCTTGTCGCCCCGATTAACTTTACACCCGCATTAAAGGCCTGACAAAATAGTCTCGCAAATCAGACATTATACAATTAAAGAAATTCACAAGATAGCTATCACTCATCAAGCAAAGCAGAAAAGAAACTTAACCTGTTTGGAGGGATTCCCACCCTTGAATGAAGGCAAAAGGCCATGGTGTATGTTAATGATGTCCTTCCCGTAGCCTCTCAAAAACTTACCCGACAATATCTGAAATATGGGTTTAAAAATAAACAATAAAACTGTGAAAAATGATAGTTGCAAGACAACTGAAGTTGAGTCCGAGGAAATGTTTAGCTCCATAGATTCGGGTCCTAATTTTATCAACTTTTTCAGCAATGAGAGTAAGTTTACACACTCTTTTCAAAAGAAAGAAAGTGATTGCGTGCAATCAAACATTTACTACCTCACCCTATCTTTCCTTAAAAAAAGGAATGGAAAGCTGGGACAATAAACAGACTCGTGTACACTGAGAAAACTGGAAGTTTCATCCATTTACCTGCATGTACCTTGCAAGTACTAGGAAATCGGTGTTCTGGACCAGTTCCAGTATCTCTTCTTCTCTCTTGTTCTCATTGGTTGTTTGTAAAAAATGGTAAGGTATCCCATGTCTTTCTAGGAATCGAATAACATGGGTGTTGGACCCTCTGTCATGGTTGCTGCCAGCAGAAGATTAATCATGAACCAGTATAATTCCTCCTCGACCACAACAATGTCCATAAGACATAAAGAAATATATCAGAAGTTTACCTTATTACGCAAGTTATGTCTACAGGTAGTCTCCCCTCCTGCCACCCATGTAATAGATCAACAAGGCAGTGGTCCTGAAGTAAGTGAAATTAAAGGAGACTCAGTTTAATGAAGCAGCAGCAACTAAAGACCATGAAGTATAAAACAATGCACCTGTTTTGAAGAAAGCACAGCAATCTTGTACTTTGGGTCGAGAAGTGGGACACGGACAACAGACCTCATGGCAGCAAACCTCTTGGATAGTTTTAGGAAGTCCTCATCCATTTGGGCCCGTGGCCAGTTGAGTGGGTCAAAGATGAACTCGCTGTTATTTTTCACAAGAAAAAGTTGGATTGCACTTGAAATTCGTGTCAAGACCTATAGTGCAATGACAATGATGTATACCAATTTTACTGAATAGGAACTTGCAGCAAGTAATGCAATATTGATACGAAACTGGGAATCCCTAGGCTGGAGCATTGTCCTTGTAAAGTGTCGTTGCTAGTATAATTGTGACAAGTAACTCAGATTCAAAGACAACCTCGCAGACGACACAGCATTAAAAGACTGAACAGATAAAACCACTTGGAAGCTGAGACATAGATAATGAGCAGCAGAGAGCTGATTCATTGACTAGATACGCCGTTAAAATATGCAAAATTTTTAGCTATTGACCTCTTCATGATCTCAATCTCTCCACTCAAAAAAAAGGAAAAAATAAAAAAGAGGGTAGTAGTACCTTCTAGAGTAGAAGACATTCTTGTTTTCGGGTACAAAAACATCGGCTGCGAGGATGTTCCCACCTTTGGAGGCAATGCACTCGGACAGCTTTGCAACGATCCCAACTTCATCCTGCCATGAGAATAAAACGGTGGAAATTAAAGCATCCAAATTTAGAAACTTCAGAGGAAGCTCAAGGACATGAAGTTTAGGCCTTTCCTCACGAATGAAATACATTCTGAAAGCAATGGGTCACTCGTAAATCTAAAGAGTCGATGACAGGAGCAAGCAAACCACAGATTATCGACATAATTCAAGGTTCCCGCACATCAATGAACATCGAATAATTGTCTAACAACGGTCTACTACTGATCTTTCATTAATTTCGGGAAGCGAGGACGGGAGCAGGAGACAGAACACGGAGTGGGCCAAATTGCAGATTGAGAGAGGGAAGGGAAGGGAAGGGAAGGACTCACGGGGCAATGGAAGACGTGGATTCCATGAGTGAGAGAGGCGCAGGTTCTGAAACCCGAGGACTCGCCAGGGGACTTGGGAGACCTGAGGGACCTGTTTGCCAGCCGGAAGGCAGCTCGATTGAAGCTCGAGCGGAGCTTCTTCGTAGCCATCATCTCTCTCTCTCTGTCTCGATCTCTAATCTCTCCGGGTATCTGGGGAAACGTGAAGCCACAGCCACAGCCACAGCCACAGCCACAGCCACCCAGAGAGGAAAGCAGGGCAGATGACAGATATTAGAATATTTGTCACTAGAAAAAATCTTGGACAACTCATATTTGGGAGAAAAAATTAATTAAATCATATTAATTATAATAATTATTTACATAATTAATATTAATTAATTAATTTATTACAATATAATTAATATTTTCTCTCGTGATAAAATAGAATTATATAGAATTAATTCACCAGACAACCGATGGCCATGGTCTCTTGTCGGAGCCAATTAGGCTGGATTTAGACTTGGGGTTAAGCTTCGCTCTTGCCTTGAAAATTGGAGCTGTTACGGTTAGATTTATATAAGATTTTTCTTATTCCCTTTATTTTATCTTCTCAAACTTTTTTTTTAGCCTCCAAGTCTTCTTTAAAAGTTAAAAAAATATTAGGCATATAATCAAAATTATTTTAAACGAAAACGTGTGAGATAACAAGATCAGCTTTCTACTAAATCAAATTCTCGAAGAATTTCTCAAGTACTGTGATTGATACTCACTCGAAACATGATCATGGATGCGAGCACAGGAAGAACAATTGTCTTCCAACAGGTCCCAATCGCCAATGTATTACTCAGTAAAACGATGAGAAGCTGTACAAAAGAGGAAAGATAAATAGCTTAAAATTAATTAAAGCAAATCTTTCATAAAATCTTTAGGTATAGAACTCATATCAGATAATCAAGAGAGAAATCGATATCTTGTTTTAAGAGCATGCTAAGATTTCGCGTATCTCTCAGCCTACTTTCCCTCACAGTCCCGAGCACAGCCCGGCTCACAAGGCCGTGCCAACCATGGCCACTCTGTGAGGAATGGCTGATCTCACCGTTGGTTGTCCAGCAGATAAACGCGGTACTGGTATGTCTCATACGCTTGAGACACACTTTCAATAGTGGGCAGCAAATGCCCACGGCTTGACAGATCTCTATGCCAATCTCGATGAACATGTCGAGCATTTTCTATTGCACCTTCTATGCTGATTCTATGTGGCTCTCTTGGTCTTTTTTTGACCAAGCATGATATACCAGTGCCGAATGACAGAGGCAAGTTGCCTGGCACACGTTTGACAAACGGCCTATATTTTTTTGCTGTAATTGCATCTTCACTGGTCCATCAGCTACAAAAGAAGATGTGCTTTACTCATAGAGTGCAGCAGCAATTGATAGAGTGCAGAAGCAAGCGGTATGAGCACAACCAATAGAACAAACATGCTCAGATGCTGCTCATCAACAACCAGAGAGAATTTGTTTAGCAAAAGATTGTGGGAACGGAAATACAACCTTACGTACGACGGGGAACAAATCTGAAGAACGAGTGCTTGGACAGAGTATACAAGAACCAATGCAGGGCATCACTTGAGTCGTACGAGAACACTTGGTATCTCAGTAGAACTCATGCATTGTGTGCACTAACACAGAGCTTGAAATGTAACCAGAAATTTATATAATCATCTTGAAGTGGAGTTTCAGAAGCATTTACACCCAACTTTTTTGCAGATTGCTATAATCCTTCTACTTGCCAATGTTTGTTAAATTCAAATAGCTCTGAATCGAACTGAAACGCCCTCAGTTGTGTATATCTAGATCAAAACTTTGTTCCTGCATACAAGTGCCATATATCAATTCAGAATATGGAAACTGTAACTGAAGAATTGTTTCTTGCTACACATATATACTATAAAGACAAGAGCACAAGGCACTTGATAAAGAACATCACATGAAAGTGGCCTAAGTGGTTAAATACTAGGCATGGATGCCTCCCAAGTGGAAGTAAATAGAAACAGCATGCAACTCAGAAATTTATTTCGTAAAAGATAAGGTTAGCCTGGTTTCTATCAATTGACATTGATTGAGCTACAGTTCTGTCCCGGTGAAGCTGGTGCAATTCTACCACAAAGCTGTTGGGGGAGGACAAACAAATCCAATGGGAGAACTGCATCATCAGTGCAACGGGACAACCTTAGGGAAGCTATTCAAGTTGCATGGCTGCTGATGGTTATGGTTCAACATCCAAATGCCTAGAGTACAGGTGATATGACATATACTATTTTTCCTATCATCAACACACAGTATGGAGCAATGTAAACTTTGCTGTGTCATCCAAAACCTCTTGTGACAAAACAAGAACAACTTTCATGCTCCAGTTCCACACAACAATCAACTTTGGGCAGGTTCAGATCCTTCTAGGCCCAACTAATATCAAATTGCAGATACATGAGGGCATTGTTATCAACCAAAAAACTGCACTGGAAACTATGTTGGATCATTGCAAATACGTAACTATCCTCCAATGGTGTTCGTGTAGACCTACAAGCTATCCTTCGATGGTGTGCCTATTGAAGCTATCAAGAATGCCAAAATTTTTTTAGATTCGCGCTGAAATCAAAATTAACTGATCAAGAAACAAATCTGTTAAGCTAATTTCAGCGTCAGATCTGCACTGCTACCCAATTCTGCTAATAAAACTAGTAATCCAAAATACTGAAGAGGTAACCTGAGAAAGGCACACCTACGTCTGCTTTGAGTAAGAGGAATTAGACGGCACGCGCTTGTTCCGGAACATCATGTAGCCAACCGGCAATACCACTCCAACCATCATGATCGCCGCTCCGGCTAAGTACCTGATCGGGCTAGGCGGCTCCACCTCCACCAGTCCAGCAAGCTGGAAAAGAAAAGCCACAGCAGGTAGCCAACATCAACCACTAAGATCAAATATCGCAAACCAGAGCCAAACCGACCCTCGGCTGAGCAGTAGAGCAGGGAGATCGATGCGGAGAGGAAGGGGAGGATAACTTACAAGCATTCTTCGAGACGTTGGCGGAACGGAGATCAACGAGATGTGGAGATTCGACCTTCAATGGCGATTTGAGTAGCTGCAGAGAAGAAGCGGAGTCGCGCTTTGCTCCCCGATGAGATCTATGGCTCCGTCCCCGGTGTAAATATGCTCTTACTTGCTTTGCTCCTCTTTTACTCAATTTAATTTATTTTCCTTTTTCCATTTTAAATAATAATTTCTCTCTTCCTCTGACGCCATAAACTTTCCATTAGGTGACGTATAATTCTCATAGATTGTAATTGTAGCACTACTAGCACGCCCTCCGAGTCGAGTGAAGTGAAAAGGAAATTTATTGATATGTAAAATTAAGAGTAAATAATTCCTACCAAAAAAAAAATTAAGAGTAAATAATAGAGTATAAAGAGTATTATCAAGTATGGTAAATGTCATTATAACCGAAAGCAATGGAAGATGATAATAAAAAAAATGGCATTATCGAGTTTTCTAAGCATGAAAGACGGTAGGGAGAGGGGAAGATAAAAGGAGCCGTTATTATTAGAAAAAAGGGATAGAAATGACAATATTAATTATTTGTCAAAATAAATAAATAAATCATTATTGAATTAAAGAGGATGACAATTTTAAAATCTTAAAAGTAAAACTAAAATAATCTTCTCTTATATAATAATAGATATACATTAAGCTTACAATGATTAGTGTTGATATAAGTTATTCTATATTTCCAATATATTCACACTTGAAAAGAAAAAAATTAAAAAACGAGTACTAAACTCGTAACCAATTTATAAAGTTAAACCGACGAAGGAATGGTACAACTTTCTGATAAGAAATTTATTACTCAACAGATGCTAGTTGGATCGATTAGCAGTCCGCGCAACACAGCTTGCTGCATCAACTCGAGCTCAGTACCTTGTGCATCCCAAGTACGCAAGCCTGAGGTGCGAAAGGTGATCACATTGAAGATGATAGCCCAACTCAATCCAATGCTGCAGGATCTCCGAGATTGAACCTATGACGGCTTTGATCGTCTTCCCCTTTATTCTCTTTTATGCATACAGCTTTGGTCCCTTTAGAACAACCGTTTCTTTTCTCCGCTCACAAACATATTTCTGGAGCTATGGCATTCTGGTTAGAAATGCAGTGAAGGTTCCTAGTAGCAAATTCTGGAACACACTTCCTGCACACACTAATGCTGATGCCATAAAGCTACTGAATGTTGGATTCTCAGGACCGAACGACGCCACCAAAAGATTAACAAAGGCGATGGGAGCTCAGAAGACTGCAAATTCATCATTAAACTGCAAAATACAACTGTTTGTCGAACCCATTTTTCAAACAGTTCATAACTCATAATGCAGTAGCCACCAAAATCTGAAACTTTGGACGAGTATCACTGTCTAGTATTTGAGAGATTGAGGAAACAAAAACGCAGCATAGAAGTGACCAGATCAGCGATATCGGCGGAGAGAGAGAGTGTTGTTCCTCTTCCAAGTAGCTCTGCGGGAAGGGCGTGCCTTGTGGTGAAGGTGCCCCCTTCCTCTGAGACCCCTGTATTTCTTACCAGCAGAAGTAAGACCACGAAGCTCCCTGTGTTTGTGCACTGGGTTGCAGATCCATTGGATCCTCTTGTCATTTCTGATTGCATTGTGAGCAACATCAACAAGAATCACCTCATAGTACTTGTAAGTCGAATCCTGTAATTGGTATGATACATTATTCAGAGGGGACGGAGAAGCTATTATTAAGTGTTATGCATACACGCCACCGAGATACTATAAACAGACCTCGTTGATCCAGTAGGAGTTGAGGACTCGGAGTCCTCCCAACTTTCGACCAGCTCGCTCCTCTGCAACAGACCTCTTGCTGCGCTGGAACTTCAGTTGGGTAACACCCTGATTTGTAGGCTTACCATACACAATACCCTTGGGAACAGGCCTCTTGCGACCACCGCGTCTGACACGAACTCGGTAAACAACATAACCCTGCAATCAGTTAAATCAGCCATAAGTTGTGGAATAATAATAAGGAAAAAGTTTTGGAATATAGCTTATAAAAAGAATCTAGGAGGTAAAGTAACATGAATAATGGAATGTATCAGATCTTGACAAAAGCCAGGTTCACCATGACAGAACCCACTTGGTCAGATGACCGAATTTAATTTTATTTAGCTGGTCTCAGGAAGCATCAAATCATCATTTATAAGAATCCTCCATTAAGAGGACAGCTTAAGCATCATGACGCCGCTTATCCAGCAGAGACATATAACAATGGGCAAATCCAATCAAACGAGGCTTGGCTGATGTAAAATCTCACAGGGACAACTGAGAATCAATGAAACACATCAAAAGCATAACCTGTGCTCTATACTATTGAAACAAGAATACCAGCAAATGGTTACCCCTCAATCTAATGAAAAAATAATTCTGTAGGAAAAGGAAAAAACCGGGAATCTATTATCATGGACAATCATAAAATGTGCTAAATTATCTTCTTGTTCAAGCATTCTTTGAAGTAATTGATTTGATAAATTCACCTGCTTGGCCTTGTAACCCAAGCGACGGGCCTTGTCAGGGCGGGTAGGACGTGTGACCCGAACAATGGAGGGGTGCTGACGGTACTCCCAGCACCTAACCCTCTGTAGGAACCTCATCACATCAGACTGCTTCTTCCTCCATAGCTCCTGCACGTACTTGTACGCCCCTGCATCGCAATACTCAAAGCATAAGCACCTTTAAACTGAAAAAGAAAAAAAAATCAATACATAGATCACTTTTCAGGCGTAAATATTCTTCTGAATCAGCAACTTAAGCAACAGCATAACGTTGAGAATGGCCTTTGCCGGTCAATAATAGCAAAGACCAAAAATTTTCAGGAAAACGTGATAAAGAAACAATCAACACCTAAAAACATGAAATCAAGACCGGGAGTTGTCAACAGGTGAAGCTAAAAAGGACCAGACAACTTTATCAAAGCGTAAATCAAGGTGAAATGAAGCTATTCAAAGAAGATGGAATCCACCAACTACACAATGCGTGGATCAACTTCAAAATTGCAACTACAGATAAGGTTAAATGGCAGGTGATGAAAATGCACATAGGATTAGAGTCGAGCGTCGAGAGAGAGCTAGGATTTTACCCATTGAATTCGGTGGTGCTAGGGTTTCCTCGGCTTGGCGACCGCTCTGAGCTGGAGCTTGATCCGCATTATATATAGGGCAGCCTATCCGAAAATGTAATCTCAACCGTTCATCTGGCAGGCGGATACACCATACCCCGTCTGTTACGTTGTGAGGCGATAAACACCGTCGTTTTTGCTGATGAACCAGGTTGGGCTTGTGGCCCAATAAAAGCACATTGGGCCGATTCTTGGTTTCGCTTAATCTTGTGGCCCAAAAAAAGCATTTATCCTTACCAGTTCCAGGGAAATGTGGAAACATTTACGCCCCATAGGCAGGAGGTGGAAATCCTCAATACAGAACTGGTCAGGATCCTATGCTTCCATTGGCACATATCAGGTGTCACATCACATTTTCTTTTAAATATTTACTTTTAAATGGCACATGATATGAGGAATAAGACGACGCAAATTTTAATGATTTTTATCTATATTATAATTAAATTATTTTATTTCATCCCTACTTTTTTGAGTTTCACTCCTTATTTCTGGATCGATCTACTGACGGTGACCTTGGGATTGCTCACTTTGAGCATGAGATCAGCTTGAATTACTAAAATAGATATATCCTTCATTATTTTAAGGGAAGGGACCCTTTTTTGTGTCTTTTCTTTAAAAATACAGGTGCGCATATAAATTGAAATTTTTTTAGTCCTTAATTGAAATGAAATGAGGAGTTGATCGTAAATTTAGCAGATATTAGTACCAACTTCCCATTATTCTTTCTCTCGTGCTTGAAAGTTGAAACTCTCATCCTCCTTTTTTTTTCTTAGCAATGGATCGATCTATTTTTAATTGTCATACTTTATTCTCACTCTTTTATCAGCGAACCGTACATGAAAATTATAAATTCTAATTTTATTTATACAATACACTTTCATAACTATTTAATTTAAAAGTTAATTATAACTAATTATTCTCTTCAACCTTATATAAATAAATAAATATTTCTAATAATTTTATTAATATAACACGTATCATTCATAGTATCGGTAAGCCTATATATTAAAAAAAACAGAACGTCTTACTGAATATGATGGTAATCGAGCAAAGATGGTAAGAAAAAGTCAAAAGATCTTTCTTCTCCAGCGCTTCCGTTTTAAGGCACGTTTCCGTCTGCTCCTCTGCACCATTCCCCACTTTCTCCTCTTCCGTTCTCCCACACGTCCCTCCCTCCGTCCCTCGTTTCGTTTTTTTCGTCGGAGAATTCTTGCCTGCGCGATCGATCGGTCAACCAACCTTAATCCAAGTTCTTCCGGACACGGATTCTGCGCTCAGCTGGTTCAGAGGTACGCAAATGCGGGGCCTCTTTTAGTCTCCTTCGTTGACGCCAGCGTTGCGTACTATTGTTTATTTGATATTAAGACGCTCTGTTCTCCGTTTGATTCTAGTTACCCCTGAAATGAAATGTTTTGGCATTTTCTTCGGTCTTGCATATCACTGCATGACAATTTTTGTGTGGCCGAGGTCATTGGATCAAGGTGATACATGGTAATTTGGTGTTCTGTTCGTGTAAGCTGTCCGGGATAGAAATATTAGTATATATCACGGGGTGTCTCTGCGGATTTGAACTTTTGAGGATTAAATATTTATATCTTTTAATATAGCAGAATTGGAGATAATATGCCCACAAACAAATATAATATCAGGTTACTGTCCAGACATTCAATTTTTTTCTTATAGCTGAAAAAAAGCTTTTTGTTGGATTTGAGGCCAAACCTCTTACATATTTTACATGAAGCTGGCTGATTGTGGTTAGTTAGGATGTAGCTCAAAGCCTTGAACCCTCGAATGGGAATAAAGTTTCTTTGTTTCATCATCTGACTTGTAGAGATTTCAATAGTTAAAGGCTAGCAAATATGCTGTTTTCAATTTCAAAGCATGTATGGTATGGGGAGGGATCAAAATTCTTGCAGTAGTGTGGATTTTTTCAATTTGAATGTTGTTTCTTGGGTCACTCTATCAGGTTGGCACGCTTGAAGTTATGGTGCAGCAGGTCCTGACGGGAAAAAATCAAAGTTTGGCCATTTCAAGCACTACTCCTTGCGTATACTCACATTTAAGTGGCAATTAGTTGGCTCAACCATCGGGAACCCTTACGACATTGGCCACTCTGGTATACTCTCTGCTGCTCCATTGACTGGCGGATTTGTTCTCTACTTTGTCATGAGATGAGAAGGCCATTGATCGTAGCTGTTGTTGTGACGAGAGATCTTTTTCGCCTTTGTGTGGGCAAACGAGTTACTTGGAGAAAATTCTTTATTGCTGGAGTCATTGCAACTACATGTGGAATGGTGCTTCCAGCCCTGATTTACCCTTGGAACACTTTGCTCATGTCACAACCAATTGCAGCTTCATCATACAATTCCTTGAACAGCAGTGTACGTTTAAGTGGGGTACAGAATGGGGCAAGAATCGAACAAACTCAGTCTGTTCCTGCTGCCCCCGTTGTGTCTTTAAGCCCCTCTTCAATTCAGACACCTCAAGCAGAGTTAGTGGAGAAGAGACAAGCTGGTAGGAGGAGGCGGAGAAGGAAACACAGCAGGATGATGCCCAAAATTTTATCCCCTCCCCCTCCCCCTCCCCTTCCTCATAGATTTATTCCTGCTCGTTTGCAGGTAAATTTGTTGGACAACATTTTTAATGCAAGAGCAAGGCCAGCCATACTTATCTTCTAAGTGTTTAATGTCCCTATGCTAGAGATATATCTGGTCTCTGCCACCCAACGAGGCACTTGTGTATGCGAAAAAGGAGATTGCAAATGCTTCAACATATACAGATGACCCAGAACTCTATGCTCCAGTATTCAAGAATGTTTCCATCTTCAGAAGGTATGTTTTACGTATATATGTATGTTTAAATTTACTAACTGAAACATATTTATTTACTTAGTCAATATAAACAGGAACCAAGGCAAAGTCATAAGCTCATTTATTTTGCTTATATGAGGTATGACATCTAGGATTTTGCCCCCCTCAAAAAAATTTCTGGCTCAGCCCTCAGATATAGCAAACATCAGGTTTCAGAAAAAAAGAAAAGAACAAAAACTATTTGATTCACCTTTTAAATGTGTATTTCAAATTAGCAGTTTAATGGATTATAAAGCTTGGTAAAGAAGCAGATATACTTTTTTCAACTGTCTACATTGGATATGATTTTGCATAGCTGGCAAATCTTTTGATTTAAATTACATGTCAAAACTGACGCTTGCTCTGCAACTCATACATGGAACTTAGTCTCACTTTTCATATGATCAACAATGAGACTCTAATTTGCTTCCCATCGAACCATTGGAATAATTCCTGGAATATGGATTTGGCTATTCATAATGAGTTACCAAAACTGCATCTCATAATTTATCTAAGATGGTCCATGGAAGCTGATGCAGAGCTATTTTTTTTACAGTGTATAAGCTGGTGTAATTACAGAACAAACTCATTAGGTATTTGGATGAACTCAGGATATGGGTTTGTGATAGTATCAGAACAATTTGCATCTCTTTATCTATCAGTTGGCGAACTAAACCTTGGTATGAAGACTAAGTCATAACCAAAAGAAAGTTTTCTGCATTCAAAAAATTCTCGCTTTGCATTTGGACAATGCAAGTTTTGAAATTCAGGATGTTATTTTAAGTTTTCATGTCAATCTCAGGAGCTATGAATTGATGGAAATGATACTCAAAGTTTATATTTACCCAGATGGTAAAAGGCCTATCTTCCACGAACCCCACCTCATGGGCATTTATGCATCTGAAGGATGGTTCATGAAATTAATGGAGGAGAATAGGCGGTTTGTGACCCGAGATCCAGTGAAAGCTCACCTGTTTTATCTCCCTTATAGTGCACGCCAATTGGAGCTGGCCATTTATGTACCTGGTTCACATAATCTAAGACCGTTATCCATTTATCTGAGAGATCATGTGAATTATCTTGCAGCCAAGTACCCTTTCTGGAACAGAACACATGGTTCAGATCATTTTCTTGTTGCTTGCCACGACTGGGTATGTTGTCTGCTGCTCCTCTGAATCATAGCTATGCTACTTTGTCTGTTGATGAAACTTCAACCATGCTACAAACTTGATGATCGCTTTGTGAATTTCACATATTTATGCCTCTGTCTGCATAAATTAGAAACTTGGAGATGTGTGGGAACCCTGATTGAGCTATTCATATTTGACACTAGTAAGAGTTGTTTGATGGTTCATTCTGTGATTTCCATCATCAGATAGAAAGAGTGGTCCAAAAAGTACTTGTTAGTTTGATTGGTATGAATGGATTCTAAGAAGTTATGGCTGTAGATTCGAGTTACTAGCTTGAGAAGATGACAATGCTTGATGTGGTTGTCTTTGTGTCTCTTCACATGCATAGCGAGAGAGGCGGAGAACTCCTTAAAGGAGTACAATGAGTACCGCATTATGATGTTCTCCTATTCTCACTAATCTTCCTCCTTTTTATAGGGTCCTTATACAGTGACTGCACACGAGGAACTGGCCCTAAATACTATAAAAGCTCTTTGCAATGCCGATTTATCGGAAGGGATTTTCAAAGCTGGAAAGGATGTTTCTCTCCCCGAGACTGCCATAAGGAATCCAGGGAAACCTAGGAGATTGATAGGTGGTTTAAGGGTATCTCAGCGCCCGATCCTTGCATTCTTTGCTGGAAACATGCATGGCAGGGTTCGACCCACACTACTGAGGTACTGGCAAGACAAGGATGAGGACATGAGAATCTATGGTCCTTTACCGAAGAGAGTCTCCCGAAAGATGTCTTATGTCCAACACATGAAATCTAGTAAATACTGCTTGTGCCCCATGGGTTATGAAGTCAACAGCCCAAGAATTGTCGAGGCCATCTATTACGAGTGTGTTCCTGTCATCATTGCAGATAATTTTGTTCCTCCATTAAGTGAGGTCTTTGATTGGAGTGCTTTTAGTGTTATAGTGGCAGAAAAGGATATTCCAAAGCTGAAGGATATTCTGTCTGCTATTCCACTGAGAAGGTACCTTAAGATGCAGACTAATGTGAAGATGGTGCAGAAGCACTTCCTCTGGAACCCGAGACCTGTCAGATACGATTTGTTTCACATGATCCTGCATTCTATTTGGTTTAATCGGTTGAACCAAATCGAGGTCCCACCTCCACAGTGACTTACCCTGTAAATCCTCCAAGTCAATGAAAAACCAAGATGTAGAACATGGTTGGCGGAGACAAGGGTGTCAAGGATATCAGCATATAGTAATTTTATTGAACTAGAGGGGCCACATCACAGCAAGATTTAAGAGAGGGGACTACCAGCATGAAGCTTTTGAACTTAGTCAAGCACTCAGATCGAATCAGGGCAATGGAAGGCATCAGTACCCTATTATCAAAGCAGGTACACATTACCGGCTTTATTCATCTGCCTGAACACTAACTCATTTATTGTGGCATTTTTTTGTTCGGTGTGACGCACGTGCAGTTAAATCATGCCGGGTATTACAAGTTTGCTTCATTACTGAACGTTCGATACAAGGTTCTATTAGGGTTTCTGCATTCTCCCTTTTCCGCTAAAAGGAGAAAATTCATTTTGATGTTTTATTATAATCCATACCCACCCATGCGTGCTTCCCATTTCCCACCCTTTCATCCACCTCTTCTCTGTCAACTAAAGCTTCTGTTCATATCCTGCAGCAGAAGAAAACGACCATACTGGGCTTCTCCACAGAATGCCCGTGATCTTCCAATGGGAATCGAGTGGTCAATGAGCAGATACCATGGAGGTAATAGCATACCATTTTCTGAGAAACCTAAAATGCAGCAAAACTAAAATTTTCCAGCCTTTTTTTGGGTGATTTTGAGGTCACGCTAACACCAGAACGAGTGGCTGCTGAAATGGAGGCATCCACCGGTGTCGCTGTCATGCACATCCCTTTCACCATGAAAAGTATGTATATGGGTCCTCCCTGTCACCGGTCGTCACCTAACCTTTTCTCTGATTCTCTGCAACCAGACAACACTGTGTGCACTGTTTGGAACTATCCATAACCTACTTTCAAAGCTCTCGTTGTGTGTTCGTGTATTACTTGTCAACCTCGTCGAATTGAAGGTACAGCACTTGTTTTTCATTTTCTTGTGGCCCACGTCTGTTCCATTATTCCAATTCATTGTTCTCTGCACGAAGACTTCGTGAAGGACAGGTGATCGGGAAGTCATACGTAAGATTAATGCTGGCTGGGTAAACGCGTGCTTTTTTTGTTTAAGATTTAAAGGAATGTCTGCTTGCAAGTAATTACTGCATACTCCTCGTGACTTCTAGATGGCAATTGGCAGCCTTGATTGGTGACGATGGCGGGTGCTAGGAAGGTTGTGGGGTAGCCTAGAGACATGAACTATGCCTTGAAAATATTTATAAGCTCAAAATTTCTGATGGCTTATAAGAGATTAGGACTGTATTTATTTAAAAGTTTAAATTTACATGTGATGGTATCTCAATGTTTTTTTTTAATAATATTTAAGGATTCTGTAATAGTGTGTTTACCTTTTACACGTGTCTTAAATACTCGCATTCAATAACTGAGCTCGAGTCAGGTACTTTCCTTCTGTACTTGGGTGGAAGGGACATTTGGACAAACTTTCTCTTCCATCCTCGGGCTCTATTGCTAACCACAAACTGAAATTCTTCTTCCGATCTCGAGCTAGCATGATGCAAGCCTACACATAATAGCTGACTTTGATATCATGTAAAATTTTTGTCCAAGATTTATAGGAGGCTTGATCTATCCACTTAAGAGCCTGAATTGAAAGGTGGTGTCTCATCTTCTATTCCAGATTTAAAAGGGGAAAAAGGTTACAAGTATGTAAACGGTCCACCCGACTCAAATCTTGAATACAAAGCGATATGCACCGGTACATAAAAATACGTTTAGAATTAATATGGTGATAGTTAATATGATACGAAATCTGAAATCTGATTCTTTTTAAATAAGTTCTTGGAATTGAATGTTTTGAATTAGAAATAGGAAGAGACTCCTAGCTAAAGAGAGTCATGTCAAGTCGTGTAGCTTATTTTCCATGCATATATTTCCCCCTGTGGTTAAAAAATACTTTTGAGGTTCAAATCAAAAGCAAGCAGGTGGGAGCAAGTAGGGAATGATGAAATTCTTACTGCCCTTGCCTTTTATATATATATATATATATATATATATATATTACATTCTTTAAGCAGTGTTATTTTCAGAAAAGGGTTTGGCTCAAGATTCTATACTGATAATAAAAAATTAAGAAATTTTGAATTCAATTTCTATTGATTTTGACTCATAACGAAGATATTTTAATTCAGATATTCATCGTGAGAGTTATGTGCCATTTATTTATTTGACCACGAGTTGAATATTTTTTTACTAGTCTCGGACTTAACGGACCACGAGCTCCACACTCGGGTCTGGCGTGCTGTGAGCTCGCACGGTTGGCTCTGATGCCGTGTGAAATATCCACTTGACCTATAAGAGATTTGATCCATGACAAACCCAAGAGCTCAAGCAGATAGGCCGGTGACACTCACTCTCTTATAAACCTATTTTCAACTCATTAATTCTTCGATTTATGATTTATATCTCAACACTGTCGACTGGGTAGAGTTCTTCATGTCAGTTAACAATGTTTTTGATTTTTTTTTGGAAATCTTTTCTCGATGTTTAACACGTTAAATCGAAATTCGTTCGAACTTTCCCCCGGTTAAGTTTACACTCCATTGTTGTGTGTGTGTGTGTTTTTTTGTGCAGTTAGTAAATCCTAGGAGGGAGAATTAATTAGGCAAATGATCCAAATGATTGGTTTTTTAATTCTACAATGCCCTTTGCTCTTGTTTTCTAGCTTATGGCCTTAATGGAGCAAAGTTGGCATCTGACATGACAGGCTAAATATTCAGCATGTATCACACGACCGGTTCGTCATATAAATTATCGTTTAAATTCTGACACGTGCGAAACTAAGTCTTGAAAATTGCAAAAACCTTATACGTATTAGAATCTGAGAGATATTTACACAATGAATTTGTTAGGCATTGCACGGTTAATATTTACTCGTGACAATGACTCCCAAAAAAAACCCCCACTAAGTTCAAACCTTTTTGAGTTAGGGGCACTTTCGTTAGCATCATTATATGGCATAGATTGCACCCAGCTCGCCCAAACACATTCACGTATACGTGCATATATATGTACATATATATATATATATATGTATATACACGCGCACGCGCACTCACTAGATGGCGACCCGTGTTGATTGGCAGTGCTCAACCCTTCTTATTTTTCGAGAATTTTCTTTCTGTACTGTCCGTCACATGATAACGTTACACACACTTACCTTATATTATAGGACACTCACCACTATCGATTTACTCAGAGCCGGACATTTTTCTTCCTTATTAGCTAAGAGGACACCCGATCACAGGTCGGCAACGCTCGCTCTCAACAATTGATAAAGGTTCCGTGCTCGAACTTACCTGAACTGACCACGAGATGAGCCTTTTCTTACACGCTCGAGTTTACCGATCACGAGTTCCACATTCGGATACTCACAGATTATGAAACCACCCGACAACCCATTCCGACACCGTACTAGATTTTCGATTGAATCTACGGCTGCTGGATCTGCGTGGACCCCGAGTGTTCAAAGTCAAGCGTTCATGGTTTCCATTTCCAATTTTGGTGGAAGCAAATTTTACGGACTCGGTGCTCTCATATTAAATCTTTGCCTCTTCTTGACGAACATGGCCATGTTCCGCCCCAGTTTCCCTGGACCTTGTGGTCTGATTTACCTGATTATTCAAATCCGCGGTCGGAATTTGGAGGAAAAGTAATTCACCAGCTCCCGGGTAGCAGTTAATTACCTAGATTTCAAAATCCTACATCTGATTTTCTTATCATTATGTTATTTAATTACGAAGCTCGAGATTAGCTATTACAGTCCGCACCCGACTTCTCATTGGCCGTCGGTGACCAGCAAGTCCTCCTCGAGTTCGAGGAACTTGTTGACCCACTCGATACCGTAAGACGCCTCGGCGGAGAAGTCGAAGAACTCGTTCACGTCAAAGTTAGGGTCCAGGCTTCCCCCGATCCCTAGCTTGCCGCCCTCCTCTTCCTCGGCCCGAGAATTCTCCGAAGCTTTCGGCGGCGGTGTCGCTACCTCCCGAGGGGCCGGGACTTCCTTGGATTTCTCATTTTGAGTCATCTTCTTGCTCAAATGAGAATTCCAGTAGTTCTTGATTTCGTTGTCTGTTCTTCCTGGAAGCCTCCCGGCTATCAAAGACCACCTGGTAGGAAAGAGAAAACACAAAGTACAATGAGATAACTTGACTAGGAAGGATTCTGTCAGTGCCATTTTTGCCGGGTCAGTCAAACATTCCGGTTATATGCTTGGCAGGCATGAATGAAAAACGAGGGTCGTGTTCTCAGGACGGAGGAGTGAGATTTTACGTTTCATCGATTGCCCGGGATTGATTCGCAGGAGTTCGTTATATCGTTTAGTGAAGGAGTAATGTTAACTTGGTACCTGTTGCCCAGCAGCTTATGGAGCCTGAGGATCAAATCCTCTTCCTCGTCTGAGATGTTCCCTCTCTTTATGTTCGGCCTCAAGTAATTCAGCCACCTCAGTCTGCAACTCTTCCCGCATCTGTTCAACCCTGCAAACCAACAAAAAGGTAAGTAAGAAAGACAACTAATTTTCATATAAAAACACCTTTTTATTACTATTTTTAAGTGATGTTATCTTATCATATACAGCTACATAAATACATTTATTTTATGTAAACAACATACGGTAAAATCAGTTCATGTAAGAATATCTCGTATTGATATTATTTCTCTACTGTCTTCTTATTATTATTTCCAAGACTTAATGATTTATTTGTGACAGGAAAAAGGGAGAGAAAAGTTAAAATAAAGAGGGGGGGAGAGAGAAGGACCTGATTTGATGGCAATGGTCTTCCATCTCTTTGCTCCGTGGATCTCAATGTACTCAGACAGCCTCCTGTCTTCGTCGGCAGTCCATGCTCCCCTGTTCATCACCTTCCTGCTGCCGCTTCCCCTATCACCATTAACGTTCTTATTACTCCTCGTCGGTGCCACCATCTCTCTCTCTCTCTCTCTATATGTCTCTCTCTACTGTCTCGCTCTCTTCTTCTTTCTTCCTCCGGAGGGATTGTATGGGAGAGGTCAGAAGAAGCAAACAGAACCAGAGGAATGCGGTCTCCTGCCTGTCTGTCTGTCGCTCCCCCCCTCTCTCCCTCTCTGCGTGTGTGGTTGTTTTACCTTTTCAGGAGTGAGGGAGGAAGGAGATGGACCGCGTGAGGATCTGCGAGAGCTTGCAGATATGAGACAGCGAGAGAGAGGGTACTGGAATTTAAAAGCATGAAAAATCTTTCTTTTTTTTAAAAAAAATTAATTTGATTTATATTTTTTTTTGGGTGCCTCCTCCTGTTTTATTAAGAAAGGATCTGAGTTAGGTGGTTTTCATTAATGGAGGAGGGCTTTGAAGGGTCAGTGAGGTCAGCCCATCTGGCCATCTACCATTCCTTCCTTCCTTACTCTTTTAAAAAAAACATAAATATATATTTCATAAGGTATCATATATTTAATACGCCCGTAAAAATAATTATAAATGTCTAATAATTTATACATCATATACTGATGTGTTAAATACTTATTGACTCGTGACACATGTCACGCTCTCTCCTCACCGTGACGATCAAACTAAGGATAAATGAAGAAAAAGAAAAAGTGAAATGAAATGAGATCATCCCAACATTAAAAAAGAATAAAAAAGAAGAGGAAGGAGACCCAACTACCAGTTAGCAAGTTGGAGAAGTCCATGGGGGGTGGGATGTGGAGAAAGTGAAGTATATAGGAGGGGAAGAATGTTTGCTCCCATTTCTGGTAGGGCATGAATTGCCAGAGGTACTCACACTCGACAGCTCGGTTCATCCTTGACGCGATTAATACAGTTGAGTGCAAAAAGAGAAAAAAAAGACATCTCGATCGGCTCCATTTTATAATAGGTTGAACCGAATCAGTAATTCCTAACCCCGGTCGTGATTCGGTTGTTGCCGTGAATTGAACACTGTTTAAGATCATTGAGGTTTCTATGCATTTGTCTTTCTTCTTCTTTTGAGTACTTTTGGATGACTGGGAGATGGCAACGAGCAGTGGAAAGGCAATCGGAAATCCCACAGGTTGTCTCTATTGGAGGTTTCCCACTTTCCAGGATCTTCAAATAATTGTTCATGTCATCTGGTGGCAGTGCCACTCACTTATTTACCGTTTGATATACAAAAACCTTACGAACTTCGATTATTTTCATCTGAGATCAGTTAACTCGCCAAGGGATGAGACACTTTTTATCATAAATTTTTCATTTATAATATTTGAGTTCGAAATCTTTATTTAAAATTACAAGATGGGCCTTTTAAGTGAAAATATTTTTCTGGAATAATTAATATTTGATTTAATTTTTTCCCGGACGGACACACTCTCCTTCTGGAATGAAATAAAAAAGAGAAGCTTCTAAAATAAGTTTATTCAAATAATTTGATATTTCTTCTCCTTATCTTAATTTTAAATTTTTTGAATAAATAAAATTTATCATCGAGAGAATTTTACCTTTTAATGAATCGAATTATCTCGAACATGAGCTAAATTGTGGTACATTAGATTTCTCGGTGATGATTACGAGAGAGCATGTTGGCACAAACCAATAAAATTCATTCATTTTAAATTTTTTTAATAAAATCCAAAAAATAATTGAATTACATTGGTTTGTGATATCATATCAGCACTGTTGCATGAGATACTCGACACACGGATATACAGCAGAAAAAAGCACCTTTTAAAAAAAAATTCCACATGAATAAAATGATTATATTCTTCGTCATCACATTCATCATCATCACCAGCCAAAAGGGGTAAGTGAAGTAAGTGAAGTTCTTCAATGATAAAGCTTTGATGGTCGCCAAAAGGTTTTTCCCCTTTGCTTAGGCCACCAAGGTAAATTACAGCATAACAGGAAACGCACGGGGCCTAATACATCCTACACATGCAGGACTGACAACTTTTTGAGTTCCGATCTGTCGTGACTCGATCGAGATTCAGCCGCTACCCAGATGAAGCGCGAGCATCAATTCTCGGGCGAATGATTTTCTTGTAAATCCCGGCTTTCTCAATGATTGATGTGAATTATCCGACCACTGGGTATTTGCACCCGTTTTCCTGTTAGAGCATTGGAGAAAGTCTTCAGTGGAGTGGTCATACCACGTATGCGATGCTGACGTGGTATATTTATCTAATCAGAACTTGACAAGTAATCCGTAATCATACAATTATGGTAATTAAATCCTAAAAAAATCTTTAAAAATATAAAAAAAAGTCCCAATAAATAGTGAACCTTGAAAGAAAAAATATATAAATGGTGAAAATTTACTTAAAAAATAATAAATAGTAAACCCTAGAATAAAAAAATAAAAATTGTGAATCCTGATTAGACAGATATACCACGTCAGCATCGCCTACATGGTATGACCGTTCCATTGAAGACTTTCTCGCAAAGATGGGGTGAATGACTTCCCTTGTTCCTTGAAAAGATACAAAAGGAAGAGAGAAAAAAAGTTTACGCGAAATCCCATTTGCAGTATTCAAAACTGAAATCTCTTAGACAAGAGGAGGGTTGGTGTTAGACTAACAAGCCAACCTGCAGTGGTTTTCTCTAATATTGACCATGTCCATTGCATTACATGTATATAAAATCATTGAGCAAAGAACTTTCTAGAAGGTAAACCATGTGAAACCCACACTATATATACATTTGAAAGAATTTTGATGGTCGGCTGGCTCCTAAAACTTCAAAGGTAGTGGTCATGGATGAGACGATTCATGGGAATACCATCGATTGTGGATTTGAATTTTAGGGGACAGTCACACACGTGAAAATACAAGAGGCTGCCTATGCAATAAAGACAAATTAACTTGGCACCCAATTACTAAAATCCACGTTCACATTACATTGCCTTTGGTGACTTACCATGACTTCCCCTCCATTTATTCCCCGTTGTTCGCAGAAGGAACGAGATCCGACGCGACGACACCATCTCTGCAGACAGGGATCAATTAAGAGACCTTGCGTTCGATTCTCGCTAGCATGACTCTGCGTGACCCTCTAGCTCAGTCTTCCCTGTATTCCACTCCGGTCTTCTGAAATCGAAAAGTTGGCTATGTTATTAGTGAAAAACAATGAGACTGCACTCGTTCTGTTCCGCAAAGATGCAGAGAGGAAGAGGGAATTCAAGGGGGTATGAAGAGTGCCGGCTGCGAGAGCTAAACTATGATATCTTACTTTGAAACAGTAGCATCGCTGCACCAATCCCATGTTGGCTGTCCCTTTTTTTTCGGTGATAATGGGAAACTTATAGGTCTGATACAAAGGCAGGAGATAAAGAAAGATAAAGTTGACACATAACTCTCACGCTGAGAATTAAACCACAACCTCCGAGCTGTGACGCAGAGTTCTGTTCCACCGTACCGAGATTTGTTGTTGACTCATTCCATGTTGACTGTTGTTTTATAATCAGTCGATGACCAATGTCACATTCTCACTCGTTCATTTTCTTGGATCAGTGCATTAAGTCCACATGCCGGTGTGCTTCCAGGAAGATGACCGCATTGACAATTTGGTATAATATAATATCTTCCATTTATTTATTTAAATCGCGACGAAATTATTTTCACTTTTTCTCAAAATATATGATATAATTATTTGACGTTGATCTCAACCGCTCAAATAATACATTTATATATTTACTATTATCATAAACATATATATATATATATTGGTCAAATATAAATATTGACATGTATGTGTGTGTGTGTCTATATATATATATATGTATATGTATCTGCCGTAAGTAGACAAACGTATCTACCGACTAAACTAAAAGGCAATGATCGAGAAAGAGGGCTCGGTGTAATTATTCTCGATTTGAGATCAGAAAATTCTATATTCGAATTTGAATATTATTAGCAGGTCTCAATTACATCCTTTGCTGTTTTTCGCTTCTATCTCCATCCAAGTTTACAGGAGAAAGTCATGTATGTAACTGATATATCACGTGACAGTGACGGTATTAACGTGACGTCGCAAGTTAATATGATTCAATTATTTACAGGGTAATTTTTTCTTGTTTATAAGGTTTTACTTAAATAATCTTAAAATGACTTGTGATACCACGTCAGTACTGTCACGTGATATATCCGCTACACACAATACTGATCTCTCAGGTTCATATATATACTTTATAATTTTAAAAAAAGGATGTAATACTTAAAAAAAAAAAGGAATGTGGGGGTGATGACCACAAATTATTATTCAAAAAGAAAACCCAATCTGAAAATTACAAAAACAATAAGACATGTGCATAATTATTAATTTTTACGTGCAAATCGAATGTGAGGCACGTGGTCATTTGTCCGGCTAAATGAATCCAACCGTACATGTGTGCATGCGTATGTAAATTGTACACAACACAAGTAGTTTTTGTGTTTTTGCTCTTTTTAATTCGATTCATGATTTTTATTAGGATGCAGTGTCAGTCCATTAGATAATTATTTTAATAAGACAGCTGAAATTTCATACGTTCCTCATTTGCTGATTTGCTGATGTGACATGCTCGCACGTTAGTGACACTCGTACATTAATTCGTTTTACCACATCACCCATTCGTACACATAATATGAATGTGAGTAGTAATGGGACAGGGGCAGCCCGAGTAATCGAAGACCCAGACTCACCCCGCGGCCTTGACGGGTCAGCCCGTATGGGGCGAGTCGTGGCACAGGTCGACCCGATTTAAAAATATATATATGTAAATTTTTTATTTATAATATGATGTAAATTACATGCTTATAACAGTGCTGTTAAATAAATTTGAAATAATAAAATTTACACAATTTTGATATAATAAAATAATGGTTCTCTAATACATTCAGATAAAAGTGTGCATGAATTAATTTTAAAATATATAATAATATAGTATAAGATTACATATTCGGATCTCTCCTGTCCGTGTCATTTTGTCATCCTTAGACACAACTTGTCTTTGCCATATTAACAAACGATACATATGACGGCGCTATTAGTGCCGCGTCATGGTCAGTTAACCATGTGACAGGATTAATATTTTAGAGTTTACTTAGTTAATTTAAAATATTTAAAATTTTATATCAAAATAAAAAAACTTATAAAACTTGCCGCCATCTATATATATTCCAAATTTTTATAACTAAAATATATACCATTCATCCAAATTTGAAAAAAAAAAGAACCCTGACGATAATTAATCTCTCCAAAAAAAAAGGATAAAATGTATACGATTGCCTGAAACATCTAATTAATTAAATGAAAAATATATATCTTTTATGTGTGTGTGTGTGTGTGGAGGTAATGGCATTAGTGTAATTAATGCCACAAGTTATTTTATGAGCCTCTTTTCCTCGCTTTGAATTGAAGATACATTTACACAACCAATTTTCTTTTCATCAACCTAAATTCCTGCTTAATCAGACGGCCTTCACCTGACATAATTGGAGATTAATGACGTCATAAATCGGACCGCTTAGATGAACCTTTCAATCTAGGAACTAGGAATTGAAAATGGAGCATTTGGTTCAAGTAATATTAAATTACGGGAAAAAATCAAATTACATGAAAAATTGTTACTTTGGATAGAAAGTGAGTTGTAATATAAAATTATTGTGTTTGATAAGTATTACAGATTATTAAAAAAATAGTTAAAAATATAATATACTAATTTTTTATGTGCTAGAAAATAAGTCTACTTTTACAATACCAAGAGGGGTTGGGCCGAGTGGTAAGCAGCTCGGTGCCGCTTAAGGTACGCAGACACCCCTCTTGGGAGCCTCACCCGCCATTGCCAGGCGTGCGACCCGGGGCGACCAACGGATTAGTCAAGTATGGTTGGCTGAAAGATGCCATCTCACCGCTGGTGGGGCCTGCTTAGATACCGTGGCTGGCGACAAAAAAAAAAGTCTACTTTTACAATTATACCATCACTCGTTAGTAAAAACTGAAGAAATGTGAAGGATAAAACTGTAAAACATGGAGCGGGCCCACGTAATCTGTGGACATCTGGGGAAGTATGGTGTTTGAAGGTGGGTCCCACTGCAGCAGCCTTTTGTTCTTCAATCAGATTACTGGGTAAATTGCCCAGCCCGGCAAATTGAAGGTGACGGAGGAGTTTCCATATTCAACTTAAACGCGCCCTTAAATTAATCTGTGAGTGGATCGGGATCTCTGTAAAAACTTTCATCGACTATTCCAACCGAGATATCGATAACGTAATCTTCCATTTGAAGGTCTAGTGAAAGAACCGCCGGGTCAACCCGACGATGGTATTATGCCGAAAATTGTCTTATCCGCAAGTGCCCTCCTCCATTGTATCTCTCGAGAGTCGGTCCCGTTAACATCACATGGTACGACCACGAAGATGAATTGTCGACGAGTTATTGCCATGGCACATATGACAATTTTAATTAGCTACGGTCACGTCCATATAATAAATGGGCACGAGAAAACCGTACCGATCGATGATGATTATATTCTTCATTTCACTCGAGTGTCCTGTGTCGTTACCCTTTGCTGCTATTGTCTCATTAAATTTTCTTATATAAGTTATAAGAAAAATATAGGAATATAAGTGATAAAAATAACTTTATCTATCAATTACACGACAGTCTAATAGTTCAAAACTCACTCATATACGATTTGGTCAGGCTGAGGTCGTGGGTTGGAGTCACGTTCTAAGTAAAAATTATTGAGAAATATGGTTTAGTATAGTTGATACGACTCTCGTTCTGTGACCTAGATGTCGTACTTTTCGTGCATCTTTTATCTCTCTTCATGCTATCCTTTCTAGGTCTATTTGCCTCTCATGTATACCAAAAGAAAATTTTCTAGGGAGGACTATTGAGCTTATGACTCGACGGACATTGACATTTTGGACTTTGTCAGGCTTTTGGTATTATTACGTCGACGGAATCGGTGCTAAGACTGATTTCGTCTAATATGTTCGCGGTTAAATATGAAAATTCGAACATTATGTACGTAATACGGTAATCACATTATCACTACTATTATTTTCGTTTTACGTAACGAAAAAATAAAACTACATATCAATTAAGCTTTTAGTTAATGTGTGAGTTGGATTTCTCATAGGAGGTTGATTGTGATATGACAGGACCGATGCCGGTAAAAATCTCGCGACGGGTTAAATTTGTACAATCGTGTCGGGAAGATCGCACGTGTAAGGCATGTCCGTGTCCAATTTCACTTTCCCGTGTCAAGACGACTCAACTTTTTAATCACTAGGAAAAGACTAAACCTTTAATTATTAGCCTGCTAAAGTCTAAAATCTCGGATTATTAAACGTCTTTCCACAGTAAACCCACGATGGTAACGTCTAAATATCTACACCGAATCCCCGTTATTTAATTCACCAACCTGAGTTGAGGACAGAATCAATTAGGAGACGTGCACTTCTCTGACTTGCTAATTCGAGACTTTCTTCGACCGGAATGACTGCAGATCTAATTAGAAGCTCAAGTGAAGCCCAAGAGATTTGAAAATGCAACAGCTGGAAATAAAAAAAAAATCTTAAATGGATATACCTCAAATTAACTTAATAAGAAAATTTTAATTAAATTATTCAGATTAGTAATAATTAAAATAATTATTCAAATAATTAATATAAATTTATTCATTTATCACAATCTGATTAATATAATAATAATTTCCCTTATTACGAGATGAAATAGGATCATCTGAGAATTTCTTCGGTAAATGATGTCGCCACTGTTGGGAAATATTGGTCAAGAACAGACCTCACCAAATTGCAGATCGAAAACAGAGTCAATGCACTGAATTGACACTTTGGAGACTCGAGTGATCAGAATGAACAAAGGCGTGTAGAAGAATCCTTCTCTTTCTCACTCGAATTTTTGTCATGATATTTACAAGAGGAAGGCAACGGCCAGAGAGTAAGGGAAAAAGGCTGCAAATTCTCACCAGACAAAATTTGTATCAGATCCCTGTCAAAATAGTATGTACCTGATAGATATGCTTCATCACCTCGGTTGGTTCCTCTGTGCCCCTTAGACACCGAGAAACGCTCCGGTAGCCCTCCTAAGCACTGCAAAGAGCACAGAGATGAGGACAACCATCGCGATCTTCTTTGAGGCGAGTATCCGAAGGTTCACTCTCAAGCCGCGCTTCCTCATCAGATTCACCAGGGCTCTGCTGACCGCCAGAAGCCACGAGCCCACGGCCCAGAGCAGCGTCTTCACGGTGTCCACAGGCCCACAAACACTTGGGACATCAGCAGTTAACTCCACGTATGACGGTTCTGCTGTGTCCACAGCCGTCTCAGCTCGGTCCAGCCCAATGGCCTCATTCAGCCAGTCTGATAGCTGCACAAGAAGATTCGCAAGCCATGCAATCTCATCGTCAGATACTGGCCTTTTCATCCAATCGCCTCGGTATTTGATATTGGCCAAGGCTTGCTTCCCGATCCTCCGGGGCCTGAATATCTCATCGTGAGAGCAGTGATGTTCATCCACCTTTGGTCCCACATCCACAGGCTCAAGGAAATTGCTGCCAAATAATTGACCAATCCTATCTTTCAGGGTATCTATGAGCTGAAGATTCTGACCCAGACTGTCTCTGTTAGTTGCTTGCATCTCAGCTTCTGCACGGAGGACAAACAGCTGCAGAAGCAAAAAGTATGAAGCAATCCTTTCAGCAGACATTACGAGGAAGGAGAGAGACTAGCATAAAGAGGGAAGCAGAAATCTAATTAAGATTCAAAAACTGAATTAGAATGAGGTTGACTCAACTTCTCATATCATTATCGTGCAAGTATCATGACAAAGTTTAGACTTGCTAGCCCCATAAGGAGTTCCCAGTAAGAAATAGGATATGTATACTAGAATAACGACAATACCATAAAGAAAAAGAACAATAAGTGAAACCTGTAGTAGATGTTTCCCGCCATCTTCTCCATTGCTGAAAAGATGCCATTCCTTGTTCCAGTTTTCATACAAGAATGATCCATCAGTTCTGCTCTCAAATAAGCCGTCCTCCCAATCCTATAATCATCAAGAAATATGATAGATAACTTACAAGTTGCCCTTAGTATAGTTTTTAGTCCGTCTGATAATAGACAAACTGAAGAATATTTTACCTGTAACTGTTCCCTGATTGAAGGAATGTATTGGTAAAAGCTACTAAGATCTGCTTTGCTGATATCAGCCTTTTTCGTATGAAAGAGAGCATAAACATTCTTTATGAGACCGATCAGCCCTTGAGATGATGTTAATATGCTCATAATCTGTCAGAAAAAGGAAAAATAAATACATACAAGTAAGGTCATCAATTAACTTAATCAGACAAAAACTAAACCAAACAAAATGATACTCAAGTAGATCCTGTTGAAAAGGAAACAATGAGCACCCCAGATCATGGATGCTTGCAGAGATATGGGAACTAGAGAATTTTTTGGTGCTGCACAACAAAATTTCATAACATGAGGATGTAATTTTCTAAAAGAATAAGAAAAGCTGATGTTACTTATTATGGTGACTTATTCAGTAGTTAACACTACCACAGAATTATCATCCTTCTAAACCAAGACAGTCTATCAGAGCAAGAAATTATTAATGGTCCACAACCAAAATTTAGCCATGTGCAGTTTTAAAGGTGCACAAGGCAAAAGCATTCTCAGGAAAGAGGACAAATCTATGTCGGTAGATGTTCACACACTAAAGAACTCTTGATGAAGATGGCAAATTCAGTAAGTCAGAACTACATAGCCCTGTTTTGTGCTGTCTCACCACAACTTAATTACTATATCTAAGAGGCCAAAACGAAGATTGAGCCTTAAAGGCTTACGTGTAAATCTAGTGGCTAAGACATGGACTTTTTCCATTCAAGTGGCCATCAGACGAAATCATAAAATTAAAGATTAGGTATTAGGATCTTGCTAAAAGAAACATATTTGCATCAAGAAACGCAAAGAGCGTCTAGTCCTTACCAGCAGTACTAAAATTTATACGGAATAAGCATCAAACAATTAGATTATATGGCAGACAAAAGCTTCTGTAGTAAAGATTTTGAACATTTGCTATTGTTTAGGCAATTATTCAATAAATTATAAAAGCTGAAAAATAACAGGGATAGAAACCAACCTTCAGTACCATCTGGACAATCGACTCTGGATCCGTGTGAAGAAATTTGTGCGCAAACCCAATGAAGTGCATAACCATGGAACTGTAGAACAAGTAATTAGACAACACATAATCTTGCCAAACCAATGAGTATCCGCCCACTGAAGAGCGAGAATATTCCTCACTCTCGCTCTTGGTTGACCCACCAACATTTGCTTCGAGCTCTGAGAAGTCATCCAAGCTAATCTCCCAAGGTTCAATGTAACTTATCCACACTGAGAAAACTTGTGAAGCATTCTTCATTGAGGTCTCGATTGGACAAAACAAGAATGTCCGCAATATATACCTGTACAATGGCCTCTGTATCCATGTATTCCAAGATCCGATAGAACTGCTCTGGGACCCATTAACCATGCCATTCATCGAGTCAGATAAATCTCCTCTCCACCTCAGGCTGCAACTTATCTCCACAGCCCCTTTTGCTCCATTACCCTTTGTCATACTTAAATTCAAGTACTTGACAAATAGTTTCACAACCTCACCCAATCCTGAGGTTGGAGGAGTTTCCCCGAGAACAGAACGAAACGGAAATGAAACACCAAACGACTTGCAAACATTTACAGACACCGGGGAAAAATCATTGTCCACCAACCAGTAATTTACCAATGTGCCAACAAAGAATTGAGCCTGAGCTAAAATCGACCCATCATACACCGCAGGATAATGTAGAAGTGAACTACGGTAAGGTTGATAAGAAGATAAATCATCTATAGGGACAAATGCTCGGAGATATGCATAAAGAAGCCGAATGTATAGATTGCATTCAATCTTGTTACGATCACCTCTGCGTTTCACACTGGAAATGCCTGGAAATGAACTCGTCCAATTCTCCAACCTGAACCTCTTACTCTTCTTCGATGTAACAACGTCTAAGTTATCGCTATTTGCTCTGCAGACAGGGTAATATGCGAACCAGAACATGAAATACTCGAAGACGTTAAGCTGAACATGGCATAAGGAGCCCTTGATCGAGTCCTCGTGAATCTTGCCTCTGAAGAGTGGGCAGACATCGGAGAGAACGCGGGAGTCCCTGTCGTTAAGGAGCATAAAGCGGGCCCATTCTGGGAGTCGTTCCGTCGGGAACACGTATCTGACGAGGCCAAGGCGATCAATGGCCGAGATCGAGCTCATGAGGGGCCCACCAGGGGAGAGGAGCGCGAAAACCCTAGAGGCAAGATCGTGGTCGCTTGAGGAGACGATGGCGTCGATCCAGCCATGGTTCGTGCCAGATGCGGCGGGGAAGGACGGCGAAGAAGACGCGGCAGGGGCGGGGCAGTCGTCGAAGCCGAAGAGCTTGCAGATGAGGGAGGGGAAAGCGATAGAGAAGAAGTGGCGGGAGTGATCCGGGGAGTAGGAACGGAGTAAGGACTCGACGGAGGCGCAGGCGGAGGATATCTGTGGAGGGGAGGAGGCCGAGAGAATGAGGGAGGCGAGGGCCTGGGACTGGGAGAGGGAGTAGGAGTGAGGATGGTGCATAGCGGAGGGTACGGCGGAGCTTAGGGTTTTGGTCGGCGGAGGAGGTAGAGTTTCAAATTGGAGACGAAGCAAATGGCGCCCTTTTATAAGGAAGAGGAGAGGACGGACCCACGTGGCCGCGACGCGGGAGTCCAAACTTTGTGGAGTCCGGCCACTGTGGGGCCCGCGGGGAGCTTTACGTGGACTGGACGAGCTGTTCGACAAATGCTTCCCTGAATCATCTGGAAACTAGTAAGCGGAAAATTCATACATTAGGCGAAATCAATACGTTACTTATAAATTTTATTAATGAATATTTAATATATTATTATTAATTATTATATTATATTTTTTATTTATTTAAAATATTTATTTTTATTATATTTTCTATTCGATATAACTGTGGTCAGGGATGGAATTAGTAGGCGCGGAGGCGATCGCCCTATTGAAGTCTGGAAAATCATTAATATAATATACATATTTCACTTAATTTTATATAATTTTTCATTAAACTATCTTATTTTATTCGTTGAATTCGTTATATTAGTATTATATAGAATTTTACCCCGAACAAAGTTTATAGGTTTATCCCTAGTTGTGGTTCCTTTTTTCTTTCCACTCAATTTTTTGACAAATTGTAGCCTATAGAAAATGATAAATTGATAGTACTTTGTGTTAGATTGGCCCGACCACAGTTCGTGAATCGGTGATTCTGATTCAGGAATTGCAAGTTTAGGTTCGTTCTTGGAATTTGCCCTGAATCGTCCCTACACTCCTTGTTCTACTGATTTAGAGCCAATACTAATTCCAACTTACAGTTCTGTGCAGTTCCATAAATAAAAAAATATTGATAATTATTAATTATGTGTAAAATTTCAGTTCCAAAAAAATAGTTTATACTATGAATATTAAGATAATTTAACCTTTTAGATATTTATAATTTATTTTTATCAAACTAAAAATAAATATGTTAAATTTCATTAATCTACGGCCATCGTTCCTGCTGAGTAATGATTACGTCTATGAAATATTATGTTTTATAGCGACTATATTGTCAGTGATTTAAAATTAAGATATATTGAGTTCAACTTTTGTAAAATGACTTCTCCCCTCCTTTTTTTCTTACTCATGATTTCTAGGATTTATTCGAGTTCTATGCTCTAAGGATGTGAATAAAAACCGAGCATAAGTGGACGGATTCAAAACTCAATCCCATATTGTCTAGTAAGGTCAAGGTCCCGGGTTCAAGCCCTCCTCCTCTGAGCAAAATTGCTGGAATGGACTCTTGAACTTGGGTCTCGGTGAAAACGGGCTTCACGTATTATACTATATCTTCGGTGGTGCCATGTTGAGGGGTCGTGCCAGTATTGGGTGTTTCATTCGTTTGATATATATATTTGTAGTTGAACAGAAAAACTCCAACATTATGCAGTAAGAGTGACTGGGTTGCCACTGCTAGTGTACTCTTTTTACGGATTAAAAAAAAAAAAGGAGGAGCTTGAGAGGCTCCACATGACCTGAGCCCAGGATCATCATAATCGGTCGATCACTTCCAGAGAAAAAAAGCCCACTGTGACAAGTCCAATATATTAATTCCCACCTTCCTCCCTGGGCCGAGCTCTCCCACACTCCTAACGTATTGACATCGATGTCCGGTCTGCCCGGTCTCGTCAAGCACCGATCTCCTCTTATTCGTTTATTCCTTGACAGTCGAGCGCATGGATTGTGCCTGTTTGTGGTCGAGCTCAGTCGTCGATGGGTATCATTCTACCTCGATCGTGCCACAACCCATGAAAGAGAGAGCAGGACCGACTCCGTCCATCCTAACCCCCGTTGGAAGTAGACTCTCCAACCTACTCGCTATCAGAAGCTAAAGCATCGAAGTCCTCGGTTGGATTCCTATGCATTGCCAATGTTTTCTTCAGACATGGTCGTTTTCTATAGCAACCGATACGATGACCATCAACTGCATGGTTCTCAACCCGTAGAAGCTCAATTACCTTGCACTTGGTAAGCATATAGTTTTGTTAGAGACAATCTCGGTAGACCTTATGAATGCGCGGCGTTAAAAGGGGCAACGACTAATCACTTTTTAAAATACAAAAAAAAATCATAGAAATATAAGATATTTGTCTACAAGCTCTTGAGTTGTTCATAACGAAAAGCTTTACAAAATCGTCACGGTATCATATCGTGAAACAGTAAATCGATTATATTGTTAACCACTACTTGACTCGGACCACACATATATCTTTCGTAACAGGTTTCGCACGAGTACACCAATCACTTGAAAGTTCCATTTTATGCATTTGCTAATGAGTAAATCCGATATGTCTTCGGGATATTGGTGAAAGCGGCACGTGCGAATTTGTGACATAAAGTTTCCATAGGACAGGGACATTAGGGTTTGTCTCTACGCGACATATCATTGCAACACAGGCTTCTTTGAATGAATGATTATTCGTGTCGTACGTGTCCACTCAAACCACCTCATATCTCTAGACATGTAGCATTGGCTGGTTAGTTCTTTTCCTTCCTTCAATTTATTTTTTCCACTTTCATAGGATACAAATCTGTGAGGATATGTTTTATATTTTAAATATGATCCATTATCGATTACTCCAATTCGAATTGGCATTTAGTTAATTAAAACTAGAAGGAAAAGTATATATAACATAGCATATAATTTACTACGTAGTTGACGTGTTCTATTAAGAGATAAAACTCTACCAATCATGGAATTTTTCGATTCACAAGGTTCAAATCAGAGCAAATTTGATAATTTTTTACGCTACACGATAACATAAGATAAGGAGTTCCAGTTATGGAATAAACATTTAGTGTGTAATACATAACGAGTTCGTTGTGTAAGTCTCTATCAAATTTTGACACGTGTAAAGTTTGCACAGTTTTTGAGAGTTAGTTTTACACGTGTCAAGATCTGAACGATAATTTACACAATTAACACGTTACATTTTACACGTTGAATATTTACTCCTAGTTAAGCGTAAAGGTATTTCGTGTTCAAGTGGGTCAAACCTGTGTACGTAAGCATGTTAAGTCGGGTTAAACTCATGTAACTTGATAACATGCTAAAAAAACTTGCTTAACTGCATACGTTTAAACGTGCTTGTTGAATCTATTAACCCATTTAATTACTTGTTTATATACGAAATTACAATTATAGATAATTTTTTCTGTGATCAATTATAATACATCATTTAATCTATGCACAAGATTCCAAGATCGAATCTTAGATTGGAAGGGTCAGCGGAAATTTTTACAGGGATCCCAGTCCAACCGTAAATTAGTCTCGATATGCGTTTCAACCGACCCGAGATATTGCGTAGTGCAAATCATTTAATCCATGCACATTTTGCGTACATGTAAATTAGCCAGTTAATTATGGAGGTGGGTGTCTGGTCAAAAAAAAAATTATGGAGGTGGGTGAAATCTCTCTCTAATGAATCTGCATTTCTGTGTCCTTTCCATAAGGGGAAATAAAGCAGCTGATGATGGCACTCACGCAGCTCATTTTGATCCACACATGGCGTGGACTAATTGTCTAGCTATAGTACTAGTCGTACTGTAATAAATAAAGCAATTGATTGATTAAAATAATGAGTTCTTGTATTTAAAATGTGATAAATAAGTAAATTAATATTAATTAATTGAGTAATTATTATAATTAATATTAATTAAAGTAATTTAGTTTATTAGTTCTCGCTATATCATTGTGAGGCATGATTTTATGAAATTTTTTTCGGTCTTACATGTATAAAATAATCGGTAACTCAATTCCAAGAATTAGTTTAAATGGATATGACGACGTGCATAGACTCGTGTGGGAATCCATGGGTTTGAAGGTTCCAAGTCACCTTGAGCACCTAGCCCTCAGTGAGGTCATCCATACTTGTAGAGTGTTTGTGAGTTCGGAAAGAATAAACTCGTTCTTATTATTAAAAAAAAAACTCATTAAGGGAATCGATGGTTCACTGTGTGTAAAAAATTTGAGCTGCTGGGTCCGATACCTATTGAATGGTTGTTTGAAATATAGGCGGGGGAATGTATTGTACACACAGATGTCGCAACCAGGAGATGAAATGTCACCTTTCTCTCTTCTGGGTGGTGGACAAGCGGCGATGGGTATCCTATGTGACTAGGAAACAAACAAACGGGCCATAAGGGCAAACTTGTCTTTTAACTTCGGGCAGCATTAGCCGATCAATTATCAGAAACATGACTACACTGATCTCCCCCTTCATTTGCCACATCGATTCTCTCAGGTATCATTTACCTCTCGACGTATTTTTCTTTTTCTAGCTTTTAATCTCCCCCTGCTACACGGTTGACTCATGCGTCGGATGGTTAAATTTGATTGTCCCCCCGATGTCGACTTCCTCACGTGTTTCGGGATTTATCAACTCGAATTTGATGGAGATCATCGGAGTCACATTTGGAATTAGGAGAAAAAGGGGTGACCGTCCCCTCTAAATTTCAGAGAAATCTGTGAGATATTACGTATACTTAACTTGATTCTGTCCAGATTTTATCGAAGTACCTTATTCCATTCACTGAACTTGATATTGCTCTTTCGTGGTCTCCAATTTCCCGGATCTGTTCCCGCTGGGTGGGAGTAACTGACTGTCAATCGGCTCAAATTGCGCTGTTACACGTAAGGTTATGGTATTGCGCTTTGGTTGAGATGTTATAATCAGTATATAAAACCACATGCATGCATGCATGCTCTTGAAACCTGTGGTGATTGATGGTAACCTCTGACATGCATGCATGCACGCACGCACGAGCATCATCATCGATCCCATACGTGCCCTAATTGATGTCTTATTAGAAGTTCTCCTCACATTCCTACGCATCAAATCGTCCTCGGATGAAAAATTTCATATCTTGAGAACACACCACACGTAGTATTCGCACTCACGGCGCAGAGCATCTGCCGGCATACGCACTGTAATCTTATTCATATTTCACGGGTTCATCACGGCATGTTTTCCGAGAAACCTCCGATGAATGTACATGTGATAATCAACGTGGGTTCCATCAATGTGTGTGAGAATTATTTTGGCAAATCGTGAAGATAAGTACAATTTATATCATTTTTAAAGGTCGTGTCATCCACAAGATGATCGAGGGGCCAATGACAGCAATAGGTTCTGATGTGTCGTTTTTTTTTTCCTTTAATTATAAAGGTGTAAGATATGACACCAAAAGCATGAAAAGAAATTGCTAAATAACCAGGAAGCTAGAAAGTTCTCTAAATATGCATTAGTTGGGTCCAACTGGAAAGCAACTGAGAAATGAAAAAAAGGAAAATTTTCTATTTCAAAACAAGATTTTTGAGAATTAAATTACACGACGATTGAATTAAAGAATAAATTTGAATTTATATGAGAATTAAGTATCGCTATCTAATGGTTTAGACTTTTAAGTGGAAATGACCGGGTGGAACATTTGCCAAAGATAATGAGGCTGGAACAAGCAAGAGGATATGAAAGAATGTAAAATTTTCGTTAGTAAAAAATTTAATTTCGAATTAATAATGATATCACTGTACAGCTCTAACAGTGATTTTTCTCCCTTTTTTAAGGTAACAATGGACTCGTTTAATAGTTATTTGACACGCTATCAAAAATGTCATATCGCATAGTATTAGCTTCTTAAGGGCAATGTGCAACTTTTATTATGTGTCAAATAATTAAGCATTGACTAAATCCATCGCATCATCAATAAATTTGGTTCACACAAGGAATTTTCTAGTCCCAGTTGATGTATTAAAACACATTTCATTTACTATTACAAATGACATTCACGAGTTTAAAAGAGTAAGAAGAAAATCAAAGTAAAAATATGCGGAAAATATCTTATTAGTAAAAATCGAATATAAAATCTCTTAATATTTATAAGAAATAATAGTAATTCATTGAACTAATTAACCCTTGCCTGGAAATAGAGATTGATTTTGGGAAGGCACGTAGCGAACGCCCCTGAACCCGTAAAAGATCATGAGATTAAATGTATTTAATTTCACTTAACTTTTTTTACAATTTTTTTCTAAAATTCATTATATTACTCTTTTATATAGAATATGGTGGTAACATGAAAAAGGATATATCAACCTCTTCCGCGGGACCAGTGTTGTCCACTATGTTTGATTGAATCAGCAAGGGAGAGAGAGCAGAAAAGGGACAAAAACAAAATGGCTCGTCAACTATTCTTCTTCTCATAACGTCAAACATTTTTCCAGAAAAAGACCTCGATTTTTTCAACATTTTTCAACGTTGGTGTAATTTACCAGGGCTGCCTCTTGATTACACCAGATAATTAAAGCAAAGCATTTACCCAGCTGCCAAGAGCCTCAAAGTTTGACCTAATTATGACCCCGTTTCTCATGCCTCGCACTAAACGATAAGAAACAAGCGGGACCGGAGGCGGCTTTGGTACTTATATATAAGATCCCGATCCCGTCACTTAAAAGCGCTAACTGTTCGTATTTTTGAGATAATTGAATCTTACATGTATACACACACTAGAGATCTTCGCAGTTACGTTTTTTTTCCCTTAAAAAGGTAACTGATGAACGTATCAAAAATCTATATTTAGTAAATTCATGATGCCTGAGCGGTTGACCAATTTCCAGAGATTTTACCCATGAGCCTGCCTGTCTTCCCATGATTGGTTGGCCCAAGATTTAGAATCCTCCTGCGAGTTATATTACTTAATTATTCATCTGCTAGGAACAAATGCCTTACGAGTTCATTAATTCAGACAAATATATATACAAATATGTAAATGTATATGTGTCCACGGTGCTGCCAAGAGTTAGGCGAATAAGAAAAAATTGAATTTACATTCTCGTGAATTATCACAAACAGGTCCTGCCGACTTGAAGCTATAATACTTAATTGTTAAAATGCCATTTATGGTGAGAGAGAGAGAGAGATAACATGTCACAAATGGGTTGCAACGAGTCCTTCCGCATAATGACAACGTGGGTCCAGTTTGTAGACACTTGACAAGGAGAATCGATCCCACATAAATATAAAAAATTATTACATATTTCTTATAATACAGAGAGATTCTTAGATGGATCCGATCTATCATAAATTGATTACAGAAAAGTACAAGTACGTAGGTTGTATAGAATTGGTAGAATAACAGTATTTTTTTTTTGTATAGACTGAGTTTACCTTAAAATTTCTCGGTAACACGATACACAACATCACCTGATTCATGGAATGTTTTACTATGCAAAAAAATGGCTTTTTTTCAAGAAAATAAGTATCTAAAATATTGTTTCATACTGTCGATTTTTGGCAGTTTGATATTTCTCTTTTTAGGCAGGATTCTTGGATTTAAATCTTATAAATGGATGAAATCCACAAACTTGAAAAGATTTGCCTTTTAGCAATCGGTCCAGTTTTAACCTTTGCAACCCATTGGACTTATGATTATCAGGCACCGTATATATTATTGCTCGCTCTCGATGTTCACTAGCAATGGCGTCTGCTAGAACGGAATAGTTCGATGAAGATGGATGGCAAGCGTTGCAGTCATGATCTGAAACGAAGATGATTTGATTGACAGCCATGCCAGTCGATCTGATGGGATCGTTTCAAATGTCTCGATCGTTCCTGTGATCGAATTGTCGATTTTAAACCGGGAAATTTATGAGGATTAATGCTCCCTCTCGTACGCGCTGGTCGCATTGTTCATTGATATCCATCAAAGTGTCAAAGATTGGGAAAGAAATTGAGGCAAAAGGGCAATAATTCTCCTGGATCGCTGATTCGTGTCGATCGATTTCAAGAGAGAGAGAGAGAGAGAGACCCTGTCCCCCTCAACCATGGCAGAAGCCGAAGAAAAAACGGGAACACATTGGAGGACTTTCTTGAAGGAGAAATCAATCATGGAAGATGACGGCTTAATCAGTTTGAAGATTAGGTCACAGCATGCATATCTACCCTTAATAAATATGATTATAATTGGAGAACAGAGTAACCTATTCGCTCGATTTCTTTTTTGGTGTACAAAATAGACACGTATATCTAAAATAAGAATAAAAGGAAGAGAAAATAATGAAATACGAAAGAATCTCACTAATGATAATCAAATCTATGATGTTTAAGTTTCAAGTCGAGATTGCACTAAACCCATGTTTTGTTTTTTTTTTTTCTTTCATTTGACATGTTTATAAATAAAATTCTTTTTTTTTTTACTTATCAACAGTTTCATTTCTTTTCAAAAGTTTTCAAATTCATACCTATCATTTTATTATATGTAAGTTATTCCACTGCTTCTAATTATAAATTTCCATCTTTTTATTGTAATAGGTGAATTTCTAATTTAACCCGTTAAGATAATTAACATTTTGAAAGCAAGCATGCTCTTGGGGCCATATTAATTTCTCGCGATGAAATAACTAATACAAAATATGAATTGCAAATTTGTCGATTAAATAAACAAGTAAAAGCGGCACAGTTGCAAGGTATCGCGCGGCTCGAGGACTCTGCCATGATTCGTTTTGGCATGTCACGTGTCCAGTAAGAGCCAGCTCTGAATCGGAATTAGGCCCTACAAAACGATCAAAAACAAGTTGTAATCAATCCTATATGAAAATGGAAATACAGTGAAGGGTTCACTGATGGGAACTCAATTATGTTTTCCAATTTTTGGCTTTGGGTATGTCAAATACAAATCAGCGCACCGCTCAGTTGGGTGGATTTTGTGTGTGACAAAATGCCAGCACGACCCTGTCGACAGGGGCCTCCACGGTCACTTGCTTCATTATTTGATTGAAACCTATGTCTCCTTGGACAGCAGTGACATGAGTAAATATTAGACGCGTAGTATACAACAAATTTATTATGTAAATTTCTCTAAGATATTGATGTGCGCGACCCTGTCGACAGGGGCCTCCACTGTCACTTGCTTCATTATTTGATTGAAACCTATGTCTCCTTGGATAGCAGAGACATGAGTAAATATTGGAAGCGTAATACACAACGAGTTTGTTGTGTAAATTTCCCTCAGATATTAATGTGCGTAAATTTTTCACAATTTTTTGAGGGTCGCCTTTACGCTTGTCAAAATCTGAACGGTGATTTACAAGGCAAATTTATTCCGCATTACTCATGGTATGTTTACTACCTCACTTTATATTGCCATTTCCCACTTTAGACTAATCAAAAGAAAGGAAAAAAAAAATAGAAAGGATGTCTGGTACGGTGAAATCGCTCTCAACTTAAGGAGAGTCTTGTATGTAACGACTTTACTATGTAACATTATTTTTTGACGCCGGCAATCAATAAATTAAGCAATATTTACGAAAATATGTCTTAAAAGCAAAAAACCTAAAACTTTATTTTATTGATTGGAGTTTCTATACATATATTATCACATGATAGTACTATTGCACGCAAGACTTTCTTATCCAATTCAAAGGCTAAGAAATTTGGGATTAAATTCTCCATATTCTTCTATTCTTTTTTTTTCCTTACTCTCTCTTATTTAATAAAAAAAAATCAAACTTCTGTGATGGAAAAAAAAAAAAAAGAAAAGAAAAGGAGTTCTGGCAAGCGCCATGCCTTTCAAACCAAGGATAATGCTTTGATGATGACGTGGCCGATCAATTGTATAAATTAACGTTAAAGAAGGTTGGTTGTGCCGACAATAATAACAAGATTTGTCTTGTCTGTCTACTAAGCAGATGCTCCGATTGAGATGCCAGGAGGGTCCTTTTGTCAAGACCGTGCCACCGTATCATTGGATCAACTTTTTTTTTTTTGGGTTGAATTTCGTACGGTGTCCCGACTAAATAAATAAATTATCTTAGACCATGTTAGGGTTAGGCGCACTTGAATAGAAATAACTGAAATAAAATGAATAATTAGTTTTTATTTGATATTTTTACTCAATTGTACTGTTTAAAGTTGTCATGTAAGTTCTGATCATATGAACTTTTCGGTGAATTGGAATCACCTAAAAAAAAAGTTAAGAAATAGTTATTCCATCACTTCTATTGAGTCCTCCTTTTTATGTTGACAGAAACTCGTGCGAAACTTATCCGGCCATTGACCATTAAACTAATTAATCAAGTAGCCTGTAAAGAATAGACTTTAGTAGCTGTAAATTGTCTCTTGCATGTAGTTTATAAGAGTGTCCCTTGTACAATTATTATATTACGTAACAGTACTAACATGAAATATCTGTTTAATTAGCGTTTTATATATAAATAATATATATGCAGTTACAATTGGTAAAACTTAAAAATTTATAAATAAATATAAAAAAACTGATGTTGAACCTTATTTAGATCAGATATATTATATCATTACTCTTACACGATATAATTATTGTACTTGAGACTTTCTATGCTTTACGGTTCTATAACTGTATCGTAAAACTTACCTGTGTCTACATCGCAGGGGTGACCGACAGATGTCGAAAAGGATGGGCCTATGTGCAGTGGTCCTAGAGAGAGAAATTAGACAGCCACCTTTGTCCTATGAAGTTGCTCCAAATTTGAAGGACTAGCAACCAGGGATTCCATAAACAACTGCACTCATGTAGTTTTATTATATTATATTATATATATACATATATATACATACACATATATTATGTACAGAGGATAATGAAAAAAAGAAAATTGAAGTGCAGTATTATTTTCCCTGGAAGCACTTGGGAAGTCCTAGTAGCAATCCCAGTAAAAGGGGTCCTCTTCTTGGTGAATCGCATTATTCTCTACCTGCCATGGCAAAACCGACTGGCCGAATCTGCTGTCCCGGCTGCTGATATCCTGCGAGAGGTCGGGTAGATCGATGAACGGATCGCCGTAGTCCTCCTCCGTGGCCGAGTCCTCGGTACTAGACTTCTTGGCATCGGTTTCTGGGGATTCCGGCCCTGCCTGCACCAGTATAGTTGCCGGAAAGTTGATGGCAGCTGCCAGGGCCGCGGCGGCCTGGATGTCCTTCGGGGACCGGCCAGCGGGGCGGGGCAGGCGGGATGCGAGCTCGGGGAAGTTGAGGTGGGCGGAGCGGCCCTTGATGGCCATGGCGGCCACGTCGTGGGCCCGTGCCGCCATCTCAGCGGTCTGAAACGTCCCGAGCCATATCCGGGACTTCTTCCTCGGCTCGCGGATCTCGGACACCCACTTCCCCCATTGCCGCATTCGCACTCCCCGGTAAGTCGGGTGCTTGCTCCCGTCCTCGCTGCCGTCACTGCTACTCGCCTTCTTATTCCCTCTTCTCCGATTGACAGAGGAGAGTTTCTCCATCTCCGAGGACGAGGAGGTGTTCTTTTCCGACAAGGAGGAGGAAGATGATGAGGAGGAGAGAGAGGTGTGAGGAGCTTCTTCGCATCTGTTATGGACTTCTGCTGCTTCCATTTTTAGAGGAGAGAAGGGTGGGGAGAGCTCAGAGGAAGTAGGAGAGGATAGTGAGCTTCTTTCTACCTATTTTGGCTGTTCCTAAGTATTCCAAATAAAGAGGGACAGTGACCATTAAATTCGGGCGAGACTGTTAGGTTAGTTTGGTATCCATACACTCTGCATGCACGTCCTATTTACTTCAACTAATTTTTAATTTTTTTAAATTTTCATCAGTTATAATGCAAACTGTATGAAGTTTATAATTTTTCTCTCGCATCAGTGAAACTGTTTTAAAAGATTAGAGAATATTCATTGCATCACTGCATATTCGGATATCAGTATTTTATATATACTATATTTTATTCTATTAAATCTGCTTAATTCTATTCTTTATTTTCTATTAAAAATTCATTTAACTTTCTAAGTTGCGAAAAAAACTGCTTAATCTTCAAGTGGGTAGTTGACTATTTTGTCACCTACATGTCAGCTCTAATTTAATTCTCTTCAGTAAAATTTCGAGTATCTGAATTTTGATACCGTGTAACGTAATTATCCTCGAGGCTTGTACTACCACGACGCCCCTCGCGGAGCTTGAACTCACGAGCCTGACTTCTAATAAGATGACATCGAGGGCAAGGAGATTGACAGTACGTTAAAGATTGTCAATGAGGGTACATAACAGACAGGTTATGCATATGGTTATCGAAAAATCTAAACCGATAAATAATTATTCTTGACATTTCCAATTGTTTTTAAGAAAAAAGCAACAACAAACTTACCAACATGAGATAAGTTTTCATTTTACAATATGCAATGGTGCCCATTTTTTAATTACACAAAATAAAGTGCCATTTCCGTAGAGGGAAATGGAGAGAGAAAGGTAGAGATTGAGAGAAAAGCAGCTTGATGTAGTGGCACTGTTCTCGATCTGAAACTAAGAGATTCGGTGTTTAATTCTCATCAGTGGAATTGCACATACTCGTTTATCTCCCCCTTTGTATATTGAAAAAGGAACGGAGAGTGAGGGAAAGGTCGACTAGGAGGGATGAGCCGATGGTGTGTATCCAATCCTCGCCACCATTGATTGACCGTTCTCAGAGGACGCCAACAGCCAAGCTCGCCCGTGGTCGGTAGCCATAATAGGAGCCATTGTCGCACTCAGGGTTGTGCAAAAAAAAAAAACCGGTTCAGGGAGAACCGAATTGGTTTGAACCAATTATCCCTGAACCGCATCGGTTTTAATATGATAATAATATAACAACATAAAAATACCATTCAAAACCAATTTTGGTTCAGTTCGAACTGGTTTTGATCTGAATTGAACCGTTTCAAAGCCAATTTCAATTTAGATGGAAATAGTTTGAACCGAATTGGATTGTTTTAAAACCAATTCAAGTTGGTTTGAACCAGTTTCTAATTGAACTAAACTATTTTAAAACTAATTCGGTTCGAACCGATTAACCAAATTAGTTTAAACTAATCTTGTTTTTTGAGACAAACTAGTTATAATTCATGCTTGCTATCTTAAACCGAGCCGAACCAATGATTCAGTTCAAAACCAGTTCGGGCAGAACCAATTTTTGCACACCCCTGGCCGCACCGTTCTCTTGCCACTCTATAAGTTCAACTAATTCATCCATCGCTTTTATTTAAAAAAAAAAAAACAGTTTCTTACATTTTTGAAATAAAAATTTATATAATATAATCTGTCGGGCGGAAAGGGAGGAGAAAAAATAACGGATTGGGTTATCAAGTAAAGCATTTTCACCCGGCCCAGTAATTTACCCATAATTTACTTGGCTACTTATTCCATCGGTTTTTTCAAGAAAATTGAAATATTTATTTTTCAGAACTTAATTTTTAAGTTCACTTAAGGTGGACTTGCATTTTATATGAGATGGCATTCGTGATCATCGTCACGTTGTTAATCAAATTTGGAAATTAATAGGAACATTTTGCTTTGAATTTTATCAAGTACAGATAAATTTTAACCGAATCAATAAGGGATTGGAAAGAAAATCTCTCGAAAGAATTTAAGACAAAGAACAATTCATGTGACAAAAAAATTGTTCCTATTAAGAAAAGACTCGGATTCAAATACCATTTATGATCGAAGGCCGTGAAAGTGACCTTGTTACGTTCAAATAATCTACCACCAGAAGAAACCCCGGTAAGATTATTACTCTGTACCACGTCCGATGATCTAGATTGTAAAGTAGACCGAACGTCGAACCATATTACGCACATAATTCTCGATTGTTCAAAAAATTATCATATTTTTAAGTGTTAATTTTTAACAGTATTCTCAATTTTTATAAAAGTGCAATTATAATTTTATAGAAATAAATATATGATTAGAAAAAAAAGGAAATTTATGATTAGTTAGAGAGAATTTAGGTGGTTGTAATAGTTTAAGGATGATTTTTTTTTGTCAAAGCAGGAGAGTATATAGTTTTAAGAACGATTTACCATCGAATTCCTACTTTTTTTTTATTTAGATAATCTTACTTATGTTAAGGATATCTATAAAAATATTAAATTGGACCAATCACCTACATTTTTTTTTATGTACAGAGGAGATACATACGTAAAGAAAGAGTAGAAGTAAGATGAGATAAAATGGATACGAGAAATCACATTGAGAAGATCGAATCCACGACCTCTAAATCACAGAGTAAAATCAGTATTAACTGTACTAGATCCTCTTTTAGCTCCATAATATAGTACGTGGAATATGAATGGGTAGAAGAATTAAAATTCTTTTTTCGGAGGAATATTCGCTGAATTTTTTAGGCCTTGTTTGTGTCACGGCAAACTTTAAATAGATGTAGACGTGTCAGGGATGGATGGATTATTAAAGGCATGGGGCCGTCCTTAGATAATGCTTTTAGAGGAACGGTCATATCATGTAAGTGATATTGATATTATATATTTATTTAATTAAAATTTAATAAGTAATTTATAATTTTACATTTATAATTATTAAATTCTAAAAAAATCTTTAAAAATATAAAACTCCTAATAAATGATGAAATTTAAAAGGAAAAATATATAAATAGTGAATTCTTATTGGATGGATATATTATGTCAATATCGTCTATGTGGTATATATAACCGTTCCATTGAAGACTTTCTCCCGTCCTTGGACAGAGTCTTTTATACAACAACGCAATCAAATGTCAGTGTTTATTCAGCGATGCTAACTAATCAAAATTAGTTATTTTTTGGACTTTTTTTTAGATTTAAAAAAAATGTAAAAATAACTATTTTCTGATTTGTTGATATTGCCTAGTAAGCAGGTTTCAATAAATAAATTTTTTTTATATTTTCTTATGACTCTGGAGTGAACTGATGACGGTGACGATCATGATCCATCAAGACATTTGGTTATTGTCTCACAGTCACTTGCTTCTTTGGCACCTCTTCGTGTCCCATTATTAATGGGGACTTTTGTGGGCTTCATATAATAGACTATTTTTTATTAGTTTTCTTTTTTTTTTCCTTTTTATTTTATACGACAAGAAATTTATCCTACCTCGGTCACTTCCTTCCTTCCTTCCTCGATCTCGCTAACCATTTTCCTTATTCCAATTTGTTTTTCTACGTAAATATTTCATAAAAATTCGTATTTACTACTACATGGCAGTGTCTGACGCTGCCCACCGTGCGGTGCACGCGTGGGTGTGTAGCAGGGGCTAATCCCTCCAAAGCAAAGAGGCATTATTGGATTCGCTAGTCAAGAAACGAATAATCACAGAGTCATCGGTCAAGCAGGGGTCCACCCACGTCCCCGTAGGCTGCTGCCATGGTGTCTGTCATCTGTGGCTTGGCACGGGAGCCCCTCCCGCTCTTCTAATCACAAATTAAAGTTGTCAGTCCAGATTCTCAACAATCCAACCTCGTTATGAAAAGGGTTCCATACAGATAGTTTATAAAAGGATAAATTGATACGGGTCTCGTAATCAATCTGTGAATTTGATGCTTGCTGGCTATAAGCCGATCTTATCGATTCTTCCACGTAGCGTTCTTGCGATTAGAATCATTTTTTCCCCCCTTTTTGCATGTTTCATGAATGGCGAATGAGGAATTGTAAAGTAATCGTTCTAACTTGTTATAATCATGAAATGATTGACTTTACGGTCGACTTAGAAGCACAGTCGTTGGAAGCATGCTCGGGTTCTTAACACTTCCATGTATCATGATTACTTTTACTACCAAACTAACCAAATCTCTGCGAAAAATAATTTGGTACAGTTTGATATACTGCTCTTGTCATGTAGCATAGATGTTTTAGGCCCGATCTCACATGTGGGACCTCTCGTATCTCTTTTACTCAATCTTCATTCTATCAATGTTAGGCCCATGAGAGCTTCAAAGTGTCTTAATTAAGAACCCAGTCGTACCCATTCTTGATCTCGAAATAGCATATTTCTAGCCACGTTTATAGGAAGAGGAATTCGATTTTTCCTCATTGGATTAACTTGTAAAAGTAGACCAATGAAAAGTGGCTGAAGTGGAAGGGGATTCAACGGCTTAAGCAGAGAATCTGGGTTTCGAATCCATGTGGATGCAGTAGATCTTCCTGGGAGGGGTCCCCCGGGAAACCGTCCGACCGTACCTGGAATCTGAATGAGTTGGCTAGCCTTCAGGTACAGAATATCGGGTGGGAAACCAAATATATATATATATATATATATATATATGTAAAAGTAGGATTCCTTACATCAATCCTTCTTTTTTCATTTTTTTAATGATCGAGAGCTGTTGTGACATTTTCTCGATCGGGACAGACGCTGATCGACAAGATTCAATCCCGGAGGGTGATTGGAAAGGGATATGTGTGGCACTAGGAGTGTTGGGTCCTATGGAACCAACCTACTGAACCTTCACGATTTCTTGCAGCTCGATCGACTGATTCTCCTAATTAAGCTGATCGAGGGAGTTCAACACACCAAGGATTTGGTCGTGTCTCGAGGAACCTCCAAGGAAGCCGAATCTGAGGGAGGTGGTACGGATCGATCCTTAGTTAGTATCAGATCTGCTGAAGAGAGCATAACGAGAATATGGGCTACTTATAAATATTGTATAAGATTCACTTGTAGTGGGTAAATCACGTGAAAAACTATCTGTAAAATCTCCAGTGACTTGGGTGATTCTTCATTGATTTCTCGAGCATGACGTCCACGAGCTCAAATTTTTTAATAAAAAGGATGGTAAGCAATTATTCAACCATTTTAACTGCATTTTATTTTATCGAATCGAAAGGAGACCGATTTATTTTAGTCTCCAAAAGTACGTGGACCCTCCTTGATACATAAAAGCTTGGTGCAATTATCCAACTCCTTACACATTCATGTCGCCCATAATCTCTAACCCATCTTTTTTTTTTTCCATGGTTTCTCATCATTGAAAAAAGACAAGAACAGAGCGCGATAGATGATTATCATTCTGAATTCAGACACGTGGAAATCCATTTCAAATTAGAATATAGCGTGTTGGAGCTAACACGTGAATCATGCACTCTCCTCTTTTTTTTTTTTTTTTTTTGCACTGTTCGATGCATCAATATACTTTTATCTACTTATTGTAATTTTTGGGACGGTTGCATCATTTTCGCCCGTTTGCGTATAATTCGAAATGAAGCTAATTAGAAGCTTGAGCTTAATATTATGAGTATTGACAGGAAAAAGAAGACAAAAGGAAAAAAAAATGAAGATTCAAAACAAATTTCCCGACAAAGCGGCTAGTTTCTACAAATCTAAGGAGCAGATTCCCGGGTCACAGCTTATAAATGGCCAACCTTGTTGTGGTAGAGGACCGCAGCCATTCAGAGGACCGCACATTGTTTAGTCAATTCATTCTATTGATATTTAGCTTCGGGATGGGACCACTTTAGGCTGCCTGGACGGCGCTGCTGCCTGTTGAGCCGCCTGAGGCTGCACTGGCGTGAAAGGCCGACTGCCTGGACGACCCATCCAGCAGCTTCAGCGAGAGGGATGAAGGGACAGTGTTACCCATCGACTCCCCTAGGCTGAGCTTCGACATCCCGATCAGCTCGTCGACATTGATCGGGCTCTTGGAGTGGACGGCCGTGGGCTTGAGTACCTCGTGGGCATCCTCAGTCTGGGCGGGCTCTGTGCTGTATCCCGGCCACAAAGGGAAGGAGAATGGGAAGAACGGGGAGAAGCAAGCTGCTGCGGCAGGGTAAATGACTGGAAAACATGGGTATGTTACGTCAGACTTTGAAACCAGATGGGCTGGATCTCCTCCCTCGTTCGAGTTTGAGGACTCCATTGACTCGCATTCCTCTTCCAGGATAGGGGGAGGAGGGGGAGAAGGAGGAAGAGGTGGAGTGGGGAACTGGTCATTGCTCGGGGCCTCCGGCTTTGAGTGGTCTATGAAGAAGAAATCCTGGGATCCCAGTGGCACCTCACCGGCCTAAAATTTAATTGAACAGGCAAGAAGTTCAAGTGAGTGGAGTATGTTATCAGAAGAGAAGAACTATTCATTCAGCAATCGAGAATTCAATCAGTTACCAGGTAGCACAAAAATAAAATGTGAAAAGGAATAAAGCAGGACAAAAGGATGTTTTTTGTTTCATTGAAAGAAGCAGAGATTTAGGGGTCTGTATGGCTTTTAAAGAACTTCCGGGTCTCTATTTTCTTGAACAAAAAAATGCATTTGAAATAACGAAATAAGGTCTCTACTTTCTTCAACATAAAGAAAGTAGAGAGTGTGTTTCCGGCCACTGAAACTACTTATGTTGCAAGATCAGATCAAGATTGCTAACTTCATCAGCATGGCACATAACATTACGTCACAAAGGAAATGACACTAACTTCATCTGTTACGATATCAAACAGGCTCGACCGCCGTTTCCTCCTTGGGATGCAGGATTGCCTGATGTAGTACTTCTGGGCGTGGCTGGCTACTTGAGTAGGAGTCCTAGATATCACGTAATTCCGGGAAATCCCCCTCCAATCACCTTTCCCAAGCTTATGCAACCCAAGCAGAAACAGCCTGTGTTCCTCTTCGGTCCAGGGAACACCTGCATTGAGAATCACAGATCAAAATCTCAGATTTCATGACCTCTACTTCTCTCTCTCCTCTCTCTCTCTCGGCGCTGCTACACGGTTGACCTGACTATTGATGGGTGTGGAACCATGAACAAGGAACAGTCGAACAAAGCTGTGCGCTCATTTTTAATGGAGCAATTCGATTCTCGGTGGTGGTTGTTTTAAATCTGGCGACAGAACAGGATTCCATAAATTATTTTTCAAGCCTTCCATGCCATCCATTGTCATGGATTTTTTGTCATTCAATTCATATCCTCTTCTCCCTTCAAGTTCAGCACGTATTACCAAGACAAAGAAAAACTTCCTTCATAGACCATTTCCAGCCATCACGCATGTACCCATTTGTAACCTTTTCCTTTATATGTGGATCTGATGATTCTCTACTTTGCAGAAACTCAGTAAAACTGAAATCACTGAACTGCATCACACAATATAAATATCATGCCCAATTAGCAGTAACTATGTCAACCATAAACAAGTATAATCAATGAAATCGAGCAGCCTTAAGAGGTAAGAAAGAGAGACACTTTTGAGACCGGTAATGAACTGTGAAGGTCAGTCTAAGCTGAACGGAGAACATGAGGCTCATAGATTTTCCCAAAATGCTCGACAGAATCTGAGCGCTAAATTAATTGTGATCATTAAATATTCCATGCGCCATTCAAGAAACCCAAATCATCGACACACAACCAGTCAACAACAAAATCATCCAGAATAATAAGCAAAATTAAGTCCTTTTCCAGTAAGACAGATCAAAATCCAGAAGAGTAAGCCAATTCCAAACCTTTCTTCCTCTCGCGGCAGCTAGAAGAGGACGAAGTGCCGGCCACGAAGTCATCGGAGGCGTAGCCGTCAGCGGCGGCGCCATGATCGGGCGTTGTCTCCACAGGAGAGGCTGGGTTGTTGGGCTGGTGGCCGGAGCCAGAACCGGTATAGTGGGAAAGGTTCCCCATACTGGCGCTTTTCCGGATCGAGCCATCGGTCAGCCGGACACCGAAGAGCTTCACCCCGCGGTTTGGGCAGGTCCGGGAGTTGTGGCCGTTGTGGCTGCAGTGGGAGCACCGACGGGTCATGGTCGCCTCCTAAGATCGGGTCCTCTTCAATGCAATCGATCGGAGACGGCGAGTCAGCTTCCTTCCTGGTATGGGTCAACCTGGATCCAGTCGGTTCTTGATTTCACTGCGTGCTTCGTTTTCTTCCTGGGGACGAGGTTTCCTTATTCCTCAGCTTTTGGAAGGAAAGAGAGAGATTACATATATATATATACACATATAAATTTTTATAATTCCGCGTAAGATTTGGACCATTTGGTTGTGGATAAATAGGATGGGGGCGATGAAAAATGTTAGATGATATTACGTCGCGAGCATACGATGTAATGAGAAAATATAGATTAAATTATTTTAATTAATAATAATTATAGTAATTGACTGTATAATTAATATTAATTTGTTAGGATATCTCAATTTGATTGGTTTTTTTGCGTTATATAATAAAATAAAATCACATAAAAATTTCTCGGTACGGAGAGGTAACTAGGAATTCATTCCGATCATGAATCCCATACTTATTAATGAAGAAATATTTTATTAGGATAATTTTATTTTCTATTAAAATTATTCGACTAATTTAAAAAAATTGCTCAAAATTTGACTCTAAGTTAAATCTAGTTAAGGTTCAATGGTGCTTCTTAATATACTATGGAATGCGGCTGAGGGATGCCTAGCTGGCTTGTTGCGATGGGCCAGATTTTTGGCTACTGTTCTCGAAACAAGGTAAAAGATTTAACTATGTTTATCATTAACAGGACTATTAAATATCTGAAAACTGTCGTTGTTAATTTGATTGTATCATGTAATATTATTAATATAGTATTTTTAATTAAGAAAAAGTATTGTACTTTGTAGTGTTATAAAAATTTGTCCAATTAAGGACTGCCATATATAGATTGGTTGAGATAATAGTACACTTCTTCTCCTTAAATAAAATTTATAATTTAAATCTTATAAATAGAAAAATTTATCTTAAAAAATCTCTGTCACGAGTTAATTTTTTCGACTCATACTGAATTAATCGAAATTTATTAAACCCTTAATACCAGTGATTCAAATAAATAAATAAATAACCATACCAGTAGTGCAACTGTTCCTTTTCATACAAATGGGCGGTGGGATGGATAATTGGTGCTTTGGGGGGGGAGTGTCGTGATGGAGCTTCTTTTTCTCGTGCGCCGTTGATTCTGTCGAAGGGGCGAGCCGTTCCCTTGTCGTGTCTGCAGATTTTTCGGTTGACTCGTTTTGTCCGGTTGGGCTAGCTATGCTTCATTGAATGGATCTCCTCTCTTGATATTTATTTTAAGGATTTTTCCATTTGCTTCAAATTCAACCCTTCTTTCCAATCAAGGCTTAATTAAACATAGGAGCATCGTTTATGAAGTAAGTACCCGAATGAAATTGTAAAAGGAAAACCATTATAACAAGAAAGAATATTTGGGGGGGGGGAAATACTAATTTAACAAGTTATTACCGTTGCATTAATCCCAGATAACATATTAATAGACAAGACCATCAACTACCGTCAAAATCAGTTGTTTAATAGTTTAGGACTCGTCCACATGTAGTTTGATGATATCGAAATTTCAAGTTTAAATATCTTTCTGAGTAATATTGATAGAAAAGTTCCTTAAACTTGAAATTTAATGGACATGAGGCTCTTGAATTGGGGTCTGGTTCTTCCTTATCCATCATCTTACCGGACATATCCTCGTCATCTCTCTCTATCCGAAAACTGAATTTCACGAGGACTGCTGGATTTCCCTTTGGGCCCATCGGTCGGTCCCGACAATAATTGAATATGGATGAGGATCATTCTTGGCGCTTGGCGGCTACATGCGGTTCGGGCCGAACCGAAGTGGGTCTGGGATTCGTGTCCAAGCCTGAGCATTTTGAAAGAGGTCAAGTTCGAGCCCACAAAAATTACCATTTTCTCCCAACCATGGGTATTGAAATGGGCGTATTGTCTAAATCTGGCCGTATTAGTCGCGCTTTGGTGGATGAGATCCACTCATCTGGGGTTAAAATGGTAAATTTACTCATCAAAACTGCATGCCAGTGGCTCTTTGTAATCGCTAATATCATATACCGTCTACCTACTTATTAAAAAATAAATACAATGATCTCTCATCTGTACTCTCTTTTGGCGGTCCTCTTTATTAGGAGTGTTCACGGATACTGGGTTGAACTGGAACGAGTGAGAACCTACTCAATCCGAACCCGATAAGCCTCGCTCTTAGTCAAGCAGAAGTTTTAAACCCTACACCAGCGATTCAATGCGTCAAAAAGGCAATGATTATCGCAACAGGAGTGAAGTGCACGGACATCAAGAATGGCAGGAGCTAGTGCTGGCAATCTGCATCGTGTCACGTTTGTTTAAACTGTAAACTCCATTAACCTTGATGTCACACGTTTAATACACGTTCAAGTTATGTCAGGTGTGCGCTTTTTTAGGTCTTTGGAATTTTGTTAAGAGTCAAGCCAATAAATTCCTCTGCCCCAATTACAGGGCAAGTTTCTAGCCAAACATTTAGGAAAAGAAGACAACGAGAGCCGCCTCCATTGCTTTGTTCGGACCCGGTCTCCGGGTGACTCGAGAAATTTGCGCCAAGGGGAAGGGATTGATAGCCCGACTCCAAATTCCGAAAAGGGCATCATAGAGTCACCTTTATTGCTCGAGTCCAACCAGGTCTCATGATCTCGGAAAAATGCTGCTGACCATGCTTGGCAATTACCTGGAACCAAACCACTCTTGTTCTGAAATAAGCATTGTATTATAAAAGTCCCTTATGGTACAATCTCCGACATATGCTACACAGGAATAGACCAGAAGATATATGTACACAACATAGGTGTCTGTAGTACATGTGTGAGTCCATCGGCTGCTGAGAACAGCAGATGGTGAAAATCGATTTCCCGAGGAAAAAACAATGGGGGAATGGAATACGAGGACAGGTGACAATCGGACTAGAAATCCCAGGACGAGCTTGAATTGGCTTCACAGTTGGAGTCTGTGGCCTCGACGACATTGTAGTACAGGGTGGACTCTTGCCCATCGAACTTGGAGACGACTTGGTGAGGATGCAGCCCGCAGTATCTCCTCCCGAGCCGGGCTATACAGATGTCGATGATTTTTTTGAACATCTTGTCCCCTTGGATCAATGGCTGCTCGACGAATTCCACGAGCGGCATCCACTGAATTGCACAGAGAGCATTTTACCGGGGCCATGAGATGGAACTTTGTCATAGATTTTCAAACTTTTTTCCTTTTTGCGTGTTTGAGAGGTTTGGTTCAATATCGATTTACCTTTGCAGCTTGGACTTCGTGATCGTCGACTGTGATTTGGGTTGATTTCGGCCTCAGCATGCAAATGAAGAACAGGTCCGACTTCTGGAATGCCACATTGTGAGCATGTCTGGAAAATTTAGACGAATGAAAAGAACATTAGAAGAGAACATCTGTAGCTCAAGCAAGAGCAGACCGTGCCAGTTACCTGAATGCAATTACTTCCAAGAACTCGGAATCAATCTGGAATCAACAAGAATGAGAAGAAATCAATTTGAACGGAAGGTAAACTCTTCAGCAAATCGAACAAATGTGAGCGATTCAATTCTTACACCGGTTTCCTCCTTGACTTCCCTGACAGCTCCTTCGTATATCTCCTCTGACTGGCAGCAGATGAAAAGGTCAGAGAAGAAAATCATTCTTATCGAATGCAACTAACAATCTTTCGGTATACCTCGAGGATGAAACCCGTCGGCAATTTCCAGAGACCGGCAATAGTAGGAGTGCAGAACCTCTCTTGCACTACGAGAACCTGCTTTCAGTCGACAAGGTTCGAGTTATGGACTACATAAATCTATCATTCAGGCTGAGAGCAAGGTGCTTGATGAATGAAACAGCGAGCGAACCTCGTTGCTTTGGTTTATGACGAAACCGCCGACACCGACTTGATGAGAAGCATTAGCCGGGAGCAAGGACGGCCCTTCCGGAATCCAGTAAGTCAGCATCAGGTACCCTCTCTCCGCGTGGTGGTACTCGAATCCTTGCTGTTCAACAACGCACGGTTCCGTATTATGAGTTTATCCGGTCTTATGACAAGATCCAAGTCCATCGAAGAAACGAAAAGGTTCGTTTTGACGAGAAAAGGAGATCAGAAAAGTTACCTTGACAGCAATGGGTACGAAATCGGCGAGTTCCACGGGCAATTTTAACCATATCCCTTTCTTACCCTACAGTCCAATGGCCCGAACTAATCGGTTAGGTTGCAAGAGATCAAACTTCAGTACCATTTCCTTGGAAACCAGCAATCGACTACTTATCACTGACTATAGGACTTTTTGCATCAGGAATCACGGTTATCTACCTGCTTTCTCCAGTGAGAAAGGGAGGAACGCAGAGCAGATGCGAATGCGTTCGGTTTGGGCGGTAATTTGTCGGCGTTAACCACGACTCCTCCGTACTCATCGTCCCAGGCATCGAGTACTCTCAGTTCCGGCACATAAGCAGTCAAACTGGCGCCGTTGGTTCCACTGATAAGGTGGCACGTGAAGGACTCCTGTAAGAAATCGCTCGGACTCATGGATCCGTTCGAGAGGCCCGTGTTGTTTGATGTCCTAGAATATGAACATTTCACCGGAAAACCTGAAAAGCAAATTCGGATTGTTACTTTCGAGTGTACGTTTTCCAGGAAGATTGCCCGGTTTGGTTCGAAGGAATGGATTGAATGACAATCGTTTCTTCCCCAATTCTTTCTGGAAAACAAAGACAAGTTCTCTTGCAACAACGATTCCAGGACCTCGATGGACCGGCATAGTGGTCTAACACACGGAGCTCAGCTCATCGCCGAACTGCTGTCTTCGGCTGCCAAAATCATCAGAAGCAGAACCGAGAATGAAGGGCTCAGATTACTTACCTCTGCAGGAATGACAGAGCTGTCTGGGAGAGGATCTGGTACTGAGAATGTCCCTGAAACTCGGAAGAAAGCTCGAGCACGGTCTTCTTCCTGTCGGGACTGAAACCTCGGAGGAACCAAACATGGAGTTGTAACAGAACTGCAACTTCATCTCCATCAAATGACAGCTCTCGAAGATCTCAACGACCCTCTTCCTCTCTCTCTCTCTCTCGGACCTCCACAATCCAATCCAATCCAATCCAATCCAACTGTATCCACTCCCGCTCTCTGTATATATATAATACGTCCCCTCGTCTCTACGCAATGTCCTTTGACGCCATTAAAGCGACGAACAAGGGAGCCATCTTGGGATGTATCGCATGATCGTTACGAACGAAGGGGAGGAGCGCCGAGATGGGTTGTAGTGAAAATGCTAAATGGGAAGTGACAGGAGGATGATTTTATGGATTCATCGTGGATTAAGACACCGTGAAAGGCAGGATCAAGGGCTGATATCGATGTCAGGCAGGGGAGGAAGTGTCCTCTTAACTTGTGGTGGGAAATGTGTGGACCTGACACACCATGAGAATCAAAACACACTCGTCGCAATAAAATATCCAATCTCTATCCGCTTCGTCTTAATCTGTATTTAATTGATTAATGAGGAAAACGAGGGAAGTAAGTGACTCCAATTTGAAATGAAGAGAGACAACAATTATGCATGGCACTTCATACTTAGGTGGACAAAGTATGATTTGAGGAGGGGAAAAAAATATTTTTCCGATTTTTAAGGATTTTTTTCCACCGACTCTGTAGTGCTCACGAAGATCTTAACCTCCAAAGACGTTCCAGAAATCAATATGAGCTGGTTCAAGCGGTTCGAGTCTTTGTGGTGGAGAAAAATAGTAGTAGGAGAGCTTTACACCTTCCTGATTCGAACTGGATTAGTTATAAATGCATAAGATTTCTAAATAGCAATAGTTCAAATCCAAAAGCAAAGATCTGGGATTCGAAATTTTGTGGACGGAGAAAACTCATACTAAAAGGGTTTTGCCCCTTAATGGGCCGACCAACCTAGCTCAAACTTGATTAGTCAGTAGTATTATAAAAGATTTTTGAATACCGATAGTACATATCCGAAATTAGTCAATTTTTTCCTTCATGTCGTTGATTCTCAGAGGGGTACTAGTCAGCTGTTATTGTACTGGACAGGTGTTATCTATCGATTCATCACTCCTTCGAGCAACAATTATTTGGCCAGTTTGGTTAACAAAAAATCGATAGAAGTAACTATACCCGATCTATATCGAAACACGGGCGTCGATTGGTGAATTTCCGAGAAGATGGAGAATGGTGTCGCGCACATTCATCTTTCTTGATTTCATACGCTGCCTACGTAGTAGATTATTCGCTTAGTACTTTGGAAAGAACCTCGGCATCTAACTGATATATGCCCTTGGAACAATTCACAGGCCAAAAAAATTTATGATCTCAAAGCCGAGGCAGGGATATAATAATTTACAGGATCGGGGAAGTTAGGAACAGTTGCTTTATGGAAGCGAGTACAGCATTATTCTTTCCTCTGCCCAATTGTAAATGCCAATAATGGATAACGCAAAGGAAATAAAGTGGCGCGGAGAGTCCCACTTTGCCGGTACGAGGGCTAGACCTGTAACCTCTCGATTTCATATTGAAATCTGTACGACTGCATCGGACCACATTTCTATCGTGATCTTAGCAATTTCCCTTTACGAATGTAACCAAACTTTTCATTATTTATGTAAAAATCCTAATAAGATGGACGCTTCCTTTCGACACTGAAAATTGCTCGTTTTAATTTGTCAAACAGAAGTGCACGTGTAGATTACCTCACTAAGGGTTTTACACCGAAGAGACTGAATCGTACCTGCTCGAGTTAAATCATCTTCAATTTCTCAACTTTTATAAATAAATAAAAGAAAAGAAGCAAACTAGAGATGAGCCATTTGGTGCGAGTCGGGGCGCGTGCTGTCGAGCTCCATTGTCGAGCGCGTGGAGTGACAGGCGAAGATAATACGTGGAAAGGCATTTAGCACACGTGATTCTGATTCCCCGGAGCCTCGACATGATGATGTCTTCTTGTCGAGGAGATTGAGAGGGCTACCAGCTGTGGTACATAATCGAACATAAAGTAATGTTATTTTTCTTTTATAATAATATTTAATATAATTTTAAAAGTGTATGAATTTGTATAGTCTTAATTTAAAAATTAAAAAGTAATTATGATAATAGTAATTATAACTTTAAGAGTAATTTTATAAATTCATCTTTATTTTTCTTTTTATTAGTTTAAAATAGATATTAATCGCATTTCTTCCCCTTTAAAAGAATAAAAATAACGAAATGGGATGGTTTATGAATGGATTAACTTGTCTTTTCATAACTGTAATTTGAGTAGAATAAAATAAAAATAACGAAATTGGAGTTTTTTTTTTAATTTTGATGAAAACTTAATATTATTAATATATCTATTCTTTTTTAAAAGCAAAATTCATATGCATATTTATCACGTGTCCCAAAAACTTCATATATTTATCTATCACTCAACCACCTATTTAATATCCATATATCAAAACTCTCTATTAAATCTAAGCAAAGTTAATATAAAATCTTTTTATCGAAAAATAAAGAGGAGCGAGCTGTATCGTAAAATAGAATACCATTCCCTCCACGAGTAGATATTTAATATATGATCTCACTCTCCTGTTTAATGGTCGATTCCCTCTATTTACTCACAGGTTTCACTGTTTGACTGTTACCGAGCTTTAGTCAAGCCCGACTACGATCCGACCGAAAACAGCATTCGAAAATTCGAAGTGGAACCCAGAATTACTGTCGTGCTTTTTACCGTCTTTCATCGGTAGCTCGCCGTGCCCCCAATTGAAGATTTATCGTGTAATTCACGATATGTCGGGGCCGGGACGGGACACCCGCGGTTCCATTATCGGAAAACAACGTGGGGGAAGGTTTGGTACAATTTGTTCTCTACTTCTACCTGGGCCGGAGGTGGGCCCACCCGGAGACGTTGAATCTAACGGCCGGCACAGTCCTTGAAAGCTGGCCGTGGGCCATTCAATTAAGGCATTCCCTGTCTTCATTCCAATTGGCAAGAGTCCCGGTCAGCTCTTCGTACTGATTTTATTAATCGAGATATTTTGATTACATCATGATTCAACTTCATAAACTTGCTCTTTAAATTCAACTTAACGATTACCCAAGTGGATTGGCTGATATGGCAGGTGGGACGCCTCTTCCTCTTAAGTAAGATCTTATATTCGAGTCTTGTGAATGTGGAAAATTCACCTTAAAAGAATTTTACTCTTTAGTGGGCCCACCTAACTCGAACAAGATTAGTCAGAGTCCGTTGGACTTATGAATATCAGTGGTACAGACTAAAATTCAAGTTGATGATTTCCATGTGGCTTGATAACCCTTGTGTTCTCAAGTTCGAAGCCTTCACATGCATTTGTGTTAAAAAAATTTACCAGAAGTGCGATGCTCTTTAGATCTGGATTTACCAGTTCCTGTAAGCCATATTAGCCCTTAGATAATATTACGCTGGCGAGGCCAATGCTTACCCTCGTTGTTCAGTTCGCATAACCCCCTCGAGTCAGCGCTTGTCGAGTCCTCTCTGTACGTGCAGTATCAAGAGGGTTCATTCCCATCAACCACGGAAACTCGGACTCATTATTCGGATACACGTTTACCCGACCCGATTTATCATATGAAGCAGGCGCGATGTTGGCTTGTATGTACAGTCGAATTTTCCTTGATCGGCTGCTTTGTGAAGTTGAAATCCTGGGGACTTTTTGGCAGGATTCCGTTCCAGACATGCTGATATTTGTTAGGAATTTTGCCAATGCTGTGAATGGAAGAGGTGTGACTAGGACACTGATATTTTGATTCCACACCAAGAGTATTGAAAGAGGACAACTCATTCTTTTCCAAAGTCCTAAGAAGATATGGTCGGCAATTCGAACTCGAAACCTGACATTTGCTTTGCCAAAGGAAATATCAAATTATTGGCAGGTTGTGTCTTTCTTTCAGCGCAGCATTGTAATGACTCTGCTGTGCGACTAAGCTTCTGCCACTATCGAATTCTTCGGTGTAACGCGAGAGCGAACATTCGCAAGATTAATGTGGGAGGAGGATGAAATCAAAGGTATGAAAAGGGAAAAAGGGCCAGGACGAAACCGAGAGGAAAGTCCATGTGCAGCAAAGGATGGATCAGATCAGACGGTTAGTGTGGATTCGCATCGGTTTCAAGTCCCCCTAAGCTCCGTAAATGACTCTACCTTCCCTTCCAGGCTGTGAATCTCCCTCGACTGGTCCATCCCCATCCGATCTTCTCGATAACTTCGAGGTTCTGCAAGGCAACAGATCCAGAAGTCTCGTTATCCATGGCTCCCTATTCCCCTATTTCCCGACATTTAAAGGTCCCGGAGGCAGAAATGCTTACACTTACCGGGAAGAAATCTGTGCCATAAGCTTTGTGGGTGAATGTCACGGCCACTGGGGCCAGGTGGCCGATGACCTTTCCTGCGCTTCATTCAGCTTCCAACTGCACGGGGAATGGAGGCGGCTTCACTCTATCAATTGATGTCGTGGTAACCGTACCTAGAAGGAAATGTTAGGCGTCATGCAAGGAGGGAAGCCGACAGCCAGGAATACCTTGAGCAGCATAAGCCCCAGCTACCGCATAGAAGGTAAATGCTGGTGCAGACTCTCCTCCAGATAATACGAACCTGAGGATACGGAATATGATCGATTGAGATCGGTACTGCACCGAACAACTAAACGTCCAGCCAACAAAAATGATAAATGACTGTGATCATCTTAATGCTGATGCTGGGATTTGTCGAGCCAGACATTTTTCTTCCGGGCCACAAGCTCCACACTCGGGGTCTGGCGGGATGTGGGTTCATGTGATAACTTACTCTGATACAATGTAAAATTTCCATCTACCTTACAAGAATCCTTGGATCAATATTCAACATAAAAGTTTGAACTGATAGGTAGTGATACTCAATTTTCTTACAAATTAAAATTGTTTTTGATGTAAAAGTCCACGCCGAACCCAGGTCGAGTTCGCCTTCGTATCTATATCTGAGTCAAGCAACCCGCAAGAAAGTCGAGTCCAGGCATGAAACCTGAACTCTGGATACTCGACTCGAACCAATCGGTACGTACCGACAGCTACATTATATTATTGACTGAAAACATGAGTTGTATAGGGTAATTAATTTATTACACAATAGTCATATCGTATCACACTTAAATAGGACCCTGATACGTATACCATTACAACAAGGTAGAGCTTTGCTGGTAAAAAGCAAAGCTCCCATACATTCTTTTATTCTCCCGTACACACAGACACACCCTCATGAACATATACACAAACAATGCACATCTTATCTTCTCCATCCTCTTCTCTCCCTCACTCTACACCATATTTTTCCTCTCTAACTTGAGTATCGGAGAGCTAACTCGAGATTCATGTCCGGACTCCGCTTTCTTGCAGGTTGCTCCGCTCGAAGACGAACCCGACCCGGGTTCGGTGTGAACTTTTACATAAGTTTCGATTCATTATCAAATATGAGATTCATTCTCGATATCACGTGCAAAGACATCTTCACGGTATCTTCTTAGCGATTTGCTCTTCTTTCTCATCTTTCTCGGTGAAAGTCAAAGGCACGTGCTTAGCAGCCCCCGACAGAGAGAGATTGATGTTTGAATCTCTGTCACAGTAGGTGAGTAAATGTTAGAGAAAAGTCAAGTTTGCATTTTCTTAAGCAGCCAGGGTGACCGATTCCTTCGCACGTGTGGATTGGAAGAACAGAGGCAATTATTTTCAGTCGCTTTGTTTCATTGTTACTCACGGACGGCGTCAACCGGTTCTCGCCCGAAAAAGAAACTGCGATCCATCGGGTTGCTGCGATCAATCAAATGAAAGCAAGCAACTGACCCGTGCCATGTGTGACAGGCGTTACCGAATGCAATTTGTAATAGTGAAAATGTTATTATCTCATTTTTTTAATACATCATCCTCCAGTCGGTACAGTAACTTATAATAAAATCTGCATTCCGAGAAGTACAAACATCAATGCTTTTATCGATAATGAGACTAGATTGAGAAGAGGAGGAACAATTTAAAAACAGTACATATGAAGGAGTGTAACTGTTATAAGAGATAACGCAACGGGGAGTGATGGTGAGGCTAGTGAAGATAACCTTAAAAAATAAAATGAGGATTTAGGACTTATAAGGAGTTTATCAGTGGAATTGGGGAATGATATAATTAGAAAAATTAAAAGACATCATAATTGTAAGTTGGTAATTTAAAGTAATAGAGAAGAGATAAATGCTATCATTATTTTTTTCTGTACAACCGGTATTTAAAATTTTAATGGATTTTGACTAATTTAGTTTTAGTCCGGTGGACCCATATTAATTTTCTTTTCAAATAAAGTAATCGGTAATGGATGGATAAGTATCATCCATTTCCATGGCAATTTTCGTCATATGACCAATCGATAGATCCAATCGTTTTTTTTTTCCTTGTAAATTGATCTATTAAACAAACAAACAAACAAATGAATGATTACAGTCCTTTGGAGGAAAGAGAACTATCGATTCTAAAGTTCCTCAAGTAACCATGAGTTGAGGAGATAACGGCGACAGCAGAGGCACGTTGAAGATCCCTTTGACGTCGTCAGTCTCCCAGAACGGAGCCCAAATTGACGGCGTCAACGGGGAGTCCCTACAGTGACTGACGACGTCAGGTAGCGGTGAGGGCGATTTCTCTCTCTTAACCGTCACGTTTGCAATTTCCGTCTCCTCCTCGCGGTTCCGTTTGCGGCTGTCGCTGGTCGCTGCGGGCCCTGCGGCAGGTTCCCAGTCAGAGGCTCCGACTTCGAGGGGGAAATTGAGGATAGCCTTCGAGCCGCGAAGCTTGAATGCGGCTTGGTCGTAGGCACGAGCGGCTTCGATGGCTGTGTCGAAAGTCCCGAGCCAAACCCGGGTGCCCTTCCGGTTCGGGTCGCGAATTTCCGCCGCGAACTTCCCCCACGGCCTCCTCCTGACCCCTCGGTAGTGTACCTGCTCCGCCTCCATGGTGACGGCGGGTTGGCTCTGTTGGGTAGTCTGATCAGGGCAGCTAAACTGCAAAAACTCGGTCCTGATCGGCGGAGAGATTTTCAGAGACGGCTTCTTGGCTGATCTCGGCACCGTCTGGTTATTAATTTTGGGTTTCTGCTCGAAATTGAATCCAACGAACGAGCTGGCTCCGGTTAAGCCCATGATTTGAGGCTTCGATTCGAATTCAAAGGGGTCACTCTGACTCTGCCCTGTTGCAACAGAGCTCAGATCGGACTCGAAGTGATCGTTTCCGTTCACGCAATCGAAGTTAGAGAAAGTGAGCTCGGATTCGGCAGATGAGCTCTGCGAGCAGAGGGAGTCGGATACCGAGTTCGTAACTTCACCGACCCACTGGGATTCACCGAAATTCAGATAATTACAGTGAAAAGAAGCAGGTCCAATCGGAAAGAGTTCACCGAGCAGGTGTTTCTCGATGAAATCCAGCTGGGTCGAAACCTGGGCGGACGAAGATGACGATGCCGCCATTTCAAGAAGAGAAAGAAGGAAGAGAGGGAAAGGAAGGTCCTTTGATATTAAAGGATCGAGGGAAAGCTTCGAGCTTGAGCTTGGAAGGATATGAACAACGGAGAAGACATATATAAAGTGGGAAATTTTCAGCGGTGGACTTTCCTGGCGGTTTCCTGGATGATGCTAGCAGGAAACATCGTCTGCCTCCCGGGCGCCTGTGCACCGTTGGATCGCTTGCGGAGTTGAAAGTCCAAGCTGTAGTCAGCGGTTTGCGATTAGGTGCAATGCAAGAGAGAGAGAGTGCTCCAATTTTCAAATTCGTTTCGTGCCGTAGATTCCAAGGAGGTGAGAAAGGGCTCCGGGTGGGGCCGCCTCTGCGCATTTGCATTTTCCTGGAAAGCTCCAAAACTTGCACGTTCTGTTATGGATAACATATAAAATTGCTTGGGCAAGTTCTTTTAAATCAATTAAAAAGAGGCCATGATCATAGTGATCCAATAATCCTATTAAAAAATATTCGAATTTTTATATTTATCTGCAAACATGTCACTAGTAATATTTAAAAGTGGCCCGGTCAATGTGCTACTACAAAATAAATAGTACGAAATATTCAAGTTTTTGTGTTCGATTATAAATAAATTATATGAACTGAACAATCAGCACTCAGATGCATTGGATAACTAGTGTCAATATTGAAATATCAATACAGCACATGTTGAATTATGCTGTGAGTAGACCGGAAGGCGATGACTAGGTTTAGAGGAGAATATTGGAGATAGATTCGGATTTACTTCAATACGAAGATTTCTGTAAATGGGTTCGGATTTGTGTCAGAAATTTTTGTGTTAAGATCCTCACATATTGTATTATTATTATTAACGAACCTTATAAGATGCTCGCTCATTTCCGCTCAAAATTTCAAACCGTTGGAAGTAATAAATTTTTTATTATAAACTCATAATTATTCGTCTATATGATTGACGTGAGATTGGACACCCCAAGTGTTAAGGGGTTTAGCTAGCTATGGTACCGTGTTGAATTATGTTATGAGCAAACCATTGGTTAAGTCAACAGCTAATCTTAAAAGAAACTGTCAAAGACGGATCTGAGCTTCTGTCAATTGGGAGACTACTGGAGGTGGGTCTCGGTCTACATCCGAGACAGTTATGATTAGACGCTCATATATTATATTATTATTGGTGAACGTTACATGACACTGGACACATTTCTACCAAATTAAAAGAATATGACACCTATAACTTTCTTGTAAATTCATTATTATTCTTTGACGCGATGGAGTTGAGATGACAACAGAATCAAAAGCTTAATCTAGTGAACATATTATATATATATATATATATATATATATGATTTAAGAGTTAGAATGGACACTTGCTGCAGATAAGCACAAGCACATGCATTGGTCCAAATAAACAATCCAAGAAAATTGCTTACAATAAATAAACCGTAATATAATAAAATTAAGATAGTGCAAGAGCATGACCTAATGGAGATCTAATCTTGCATTCCATTACACCATTAAGAAAAGAGAAGCAGCTTGTAATCAAGATCATCTTGCATAACCAAGAGGGGTTGGGCCGAGTGGTAAGCAGCTCGGTGCCGCTTAAGGAGGTCTCAGGTTCGAGACCTCACGTACGCAGACACCCCTCTTGGGAGCCTCACCCGCCATTGCCAGGCGTGCGACCCGGGGCGACCAACGGATTAGTCAAGTATGGTTGGCTGAAAGATGCCATCTCACCGCTGGTGGGGCCTGCTTGGATACCGTGGCTGGCGACCAAAAAAAAAAAAAAAAAGATCATCTTGCATAGTATCCATCATAACAATTATAAAAATAAAAATAAAAAATTAATTGGATTTCCCTTTCGACGTCAGACTTTGTTAGGAGAAAAAGGTTCACCGAGGCCACGGACAAAAAAGGTTAACCGGATTTCGCACCTTTAACTCTCCGGCGTAGAATTTTCTCTCTATGACAGTCTTTCATGTGTTAATGTGCTTACATTTGATACGTATCCTTAAACATCACGCCTCAACAACTAACCTTGAGCAGAATAATACTCCGGTACGGAGATAACTAATCACGAGCTGGGTAATTTTTCTTCTGCTCTTGTATTTTAATTAGCCATGTGCAACCTAAACATCCATACTCGATACCTGGTCTCGAAACGAACACTTTTCTTCTAGTCTTGGGTGAGGGGAACATACTACCATGAGGCGAGTCTTTTTCTTCTTCTTCTTCTTCTTCTTCGAACTAACATACCGGTGAGACTTTCATCTGTACTCGATAAACCGGTCACGGCCCCGAACAATTTTTTCGGTCTCGGGATTAACTAACCTCCACTTCAACACTCGGAGCTGTTGTGATGTTAGTCTGCAAAAAAAAAAAAATTCCAAAACTGTGTAAAATATTCACGAGAGATTAAATTTATTTCCATCTAAAAGTATAAACTATTAAGTAGTGGTATCTGTAAGACTTCGTTATCTAGATTCTTTAATGTGAGATTCATTGTACGAGAATTATAATTAATGTATTTTTGACCGTGGACCTGCACATGTCGAGCCGAGCCAAGAAGGTCCCGGGCACCCTCCTATTTTCACACGTGATGATAAATTAATACTGCTTAGAACCGTTTTTTCCTTTCAACGGTCATAGAATCCTTTTGAACCCCGCTAATCTAAACTGTGCTCTTGTCCTTTGCAAATTACAAGTACGACAGAGCGACTAGTCAATGCACACGTGGGAGCCGTTCACACGTGACATCTCTTCACTGTCGGTCAAAGTCGTAAAACTGACCAAAATTCTCATGCCTCAAAAACCCTATCGCTGTCTGTACACGTATCCTCTTACATTTCAATTCTTTTTTTTTTTTTTGGTTTCCCACCCGGTATCCGGTACCCGAAGGCCCGACTAATCCGGATTCGGGGTACTGTCGGGCGGTTTCCCGGGGACCCCTCCCAAGAAGGTTTGCTGCGTTCACAGGGGCTCGAACTCGGCACCTCTGCTTAAGCGACACAAGCCCCTTCCACTTGCGCCAACCTTCTTTGGTCTCTTACATTTCAATTCATTGACTATATTAGATTTATTTTTTAATATTCAGTCTTAATAATTGGTATCAAGTCCGGTGAGGGATAACTTATCACAGTGCAGGGTCACTGTCACACCGTGTAAAATGTCCACCTAATTTAATAAGAAATCGAGTTTATTTTTATCTAAAAAATTAAATTATTAAGTAGTAATATTTTGTTCTTTTATTAATCAGATTTTAATCCACTGATTGATCGATATGGAATCTATTCTTCAGCGGTCGATTTTCCTTTCTACAAATCCGGAATCTCTGAACTCTGCAACTGAGGAAGCTATAATAAAACTTGCCTTTGCTCCAGCCCAAAGAGCTGCTTTGTGGACTCATCTTCCTCGGCAGCAGCTTCCTGCCGGACGACAAGATTCACCATTGTTTCTTGCCAAGCCGCACAGTGTAAACCTTTATGCATGCTCAAAATGGCTCCTCCCGTGGTTCCGATCACGACATGGACTCGTGGGTTTAATCGCATCTTAAATTAATTAAATAATTTATTAAACCTTTAGTTGATAGAATAACTCTTAAAATATGCACAATTTATGATACCAATAAAAATATATATTTTTTTCTTTGTATTTTTGTTGAAAAATCACAGCCTTCCTCTTGGGATCAAACTTCTAACCCAATTATTAGAATTAAGCCTGACAATGCGTGTCGTGTCTGAACGGGCTCGTGTCAAAGTATCTCTACCCGTGTACTACCCATTAAATAAACGTGTCAAAAATTTTAAACACGAACACGACCTGTTTAAAACCGGGTTGATACAACACAACATATTTAACCCATATAACTAAATGTTTATAGTATAATTGTAAATTTTAACTTAATATATTTAAATGAGTTAATGAGTTCGACACGCAAACACATAACTAAACGGGTTTAATTGTGTCGGGTTGGGTTACATGAACTCAACCTCGTTTAACGCGTTTATGGAAACATGTTACATAGGTTAACCCGTTTAGGATCAATTTGAATCTGTTTAACTCCGTACCGTGTCGCGTGGAGTTATCGTGTCAAAAATTGTTAGGTTTAATCAATATCCGTTTTTGAGGTCAAATGCTCCAAATTATTCCACCGAGAGACGATAAATTCTGCAATCTTAGTATGTGTTCTCTTTTGTTTTTGCCTCCTGTTCCTTCTCTTGTTCCTGCAAGTCATCAAGTGTCATGTACCCGCAATTCATCAATTGCCATGTACACGTTGAAGCAGGAGAAGCACCGGCCGAACCCTAATCTTCTTCCTTCTCCAATCTATACTGCTAGGGTTAATGGAATATGCTTTTAATCGCTATCTCAACTCTCGTCTCCAAACCCGAGTCAAATGCGACGGAGATGGAGCATGAGAAGAGCAGTGAGATCCCTCAGAAGACCCTCTTGAAGTCGAAGATAACCGAGGAGAAGAACCCGAAGGTCTCTGAGTGAGGTGTGTTTCAAAGATGACAACTTTGAAGTTTGATCATGGCCGCGAGTATCTTGTGTAGAGTCCGAGTATAATAATCTCGATGGCCACAATTGGTGAATGATATAAGTAGAAATAATTTAATTATTTCTTTGCGCACGTAATCGTGCTAGAAAGACTTTATCGTATGAAAAGAGTAATCAACTAAAAGAAAAGAATATAATAGTATGAAAATGTTACTGATCGTCGAGGCCGGTGGCGGTCACAGTTTCCTTAAGACTTATTTGTCCCCTCTCGGTTGTGCTGAGGACACGTGGACGTAAGTCCCCCATGATACAACGACTGCAGAACTGTAAGTAGCACCGAACTTGAAGCTCCAAGGCGAACTGAAGTAGAAGCTGAACACCAACGAAAACAATGCACGATAAAACAGAGAGAGGAATATTTCGTAAATCAATTTTATGGAGAAGGCGAAGGTTGTCGGTCGAATGCACGAAATCGACTTAGGAGGCTTTTCCTTCTCTCTGTGTGTCCTTACTCTCCATCCATACACTTTATATACAAGTGTATATGCAGGTGAAATTGAAGGAAATAAGGCAACCAATGATTTCTAACAATCATTACAATTAAGTTTCAATCATGCATACATGAATTCTTTTCCAATGATGCATGATCGAATCAAAGAGAATGGAGGCAGCCGGTGAATAATCTAGAAGGATTCATTCACATACGTGGTCACGTTCTCGCACATCGGAGCAATTCAATGGACCTTCATCGGCACACTCCAGAACGAGCGATCTTAATCCATTTTAGTATTGACTTATTTTAGCTCATTCAATTCCTTCAGTCTAATGAGAAACAATTTTTCATTCACACATTTTATTCGTGTCAATTGTACCATTTTTCCAACATCTTGTATCAGCTGGCTTGCGATCTGTGACGAGCTTCTCACCGAATCCAAAATTGCAGCATGAGCGCTTATCTTCAAAGCCACTGGATGCGTTTTCTGCAAGAAGGTTGATGAAACCGTACGCCATCTCTTCTTCGCTCTGCAAGAAGCAAGAGGACGAAATGAATGCATGGGAGGTGCTGGGGTTTAAGAAGAAAATAACTTTTTTAGAAAAAAGAAAGATATTGGAAATTCTATATATTTATCGAAGTGAGTTTTAAATATTTTAAAGTTCTAAATTAACTCCTATATATCACTTGCTTTACGACATCAGATCATTTTCGTCACCTGCCGTTATTTTAAATTGACGTGGTATTGGCATCCGTCATTTTAAAGAAACAATAGGTAATGGAAAGAACTCGATGTTGTGATGTCGATAATAATATGTTGAGCTTGATTTATCACTCTGAAATACTTAGAACTTACTTGTAAGAATCGGTGAATAAAAGGATGCACAGAAAGAAGAAGGCAATGAAAGTAGCACCAAATGTTCCACCAATGAAATGAAACCCATATAGTAATTGTACCAGATATTTTTTTCAAGAAATAAATATTTGATATGTAACACCTAATGGCTTCTTGATATAAATCATCGTTTGTCCAAAACCTTTTTTTTTTATGGAATCCAAATTTAACATTATTTTAAAGATTCGCTTCTAATATACTTTTATTATATTAGTATTAATAAATAATTAAAATAATATTATTAGCTTTTTCTATTATTTAAAATTTTTAATAATTTTCAATGCTAAAACAACAAGACACTAAGGAGACATTTAGTTCGAATATTATTATATTTTAATGAAAAATGAATTGTAATATTAAATTGTAATATTTAAAAAATTTTCTAGGGTCATAAAGAAAGTATGTAAAGTATAATGCTGTAATAATGAATATTACAAAAATGCCTAACATTTCACATGGGTCTTGAGCATAACAATGTCTTGAGGTAGGTCCCATTGTGAGGTTGTCGGTGGTAATTTTAGAGGTGGGTCCCATGTAAAAGAGAGATTTCACCTTTTTGTTTTGTAAAAGCTTTACCACCAAACTCCCCGGACCCAGCAAAGAGATTGAGACCCGGGAAATCTAAAAAAATAAAATATTTTATATTCAAATAATGTAATTTAAAATATAAAATAGCCATTTTTCTTAAAAATTTCATGGGAGGCACCCAACCAAATACATCGCAAAAGTAAAAAGGTCTTAAATAAATTTAGGATTAAATTCGATTAAAAAAAGAGGGGTTTAATGTGGGAAAAGAAAAAAGATTGAATGAAATTCTGCCCCTCACCAACCTTGAAGTTGAAGGGACACAAAGGGGATTGGATAAGACCAAACCTGGTTGGGTGGGGCCCACAACCCACCAAATAATAACAATAATAATAAATAATATTGGGCTGAAAATTGACCTGACCTTATTGGGGAAGACTTCCCCTCCCACTAGATAACAAAATTTCACAAAGTGGGCCTGGGGGAAGCGATGTGTCCTCGTGCCTGCCACGTCCTTTTTCCCCTATTTTTTGTCGACGAGAAAATTCTGTCAGTCTTTATTAATAAATGAAGGCATTCGGAGAATATTACTTGAAAGAATGATTCTCGGTCCAGTGATACATAACTCTGTATCACAACACAGAGTTTGGAGATTCGATCATCGTCAAGGAGTTATATTTCTATTTTATTTCTCATTGTCTTTTTTATCTTTATATTAAACTCAAATAGTTTCGAGAAATGGGACTTAGTACGATCGGTACTATTCTCACATTGTAACCTTGAGGTCCTGGGTTCCATCTCACCACTGGAATTTCTCGTACCCTTTTATCCAGATTCATATGTCTCTTTTGTACGCACAAAAAAATCAGCGATTTCCTTATCATTTAAAAAAAAAAAGAATATTACTTGAGACTATTCTTAGTCATCAACTCATTCATCAGTAAACCCACGAGGCACGATTGGGGATTCGATAATCTGATGGATCGACAACATGAGGGAACAAAATGATTATAAACAGTTAAATAAAATTACCGAATAGTCAAATAATTGGATAATAAGATCTTCTTTTACTCTGTTTGGTATCGTCAAGGTACGGCTGACGGCTCCCTAAATGGTAATAGTTACCGGATCTGAGATTCTTGAAAATTTTGATAGCACGTGATGAACTGATTCGACACTTGTCTCATTTAAGAGAGATTCCTTGTTCGAATGAACACGCAAAAAATCTATTATTAGAAAAGTTTTATTTATTAGCCGATCAATACGGCTCAAATCTGGGTCAATTAAAGTGTATTATATTTTTCGATTTCGGGTTATGCACGATGAATAGTTTTAGTAGGTGCGAAAGAGTATTGCGGTCGGCCGATTTCCGTGGAATGTCCGTGCGCATGGGAATCGACTGTCGAGTGCCATCTGGGAGTCATTCTCAACTATTACTAGACCCATCCGAAATTCGGAATCCTTAGGCCCGGAATTCCGATTCCGGTCGATTCGAGGAGTGATAGCCAGCAAGTCCGGTGAGTGGGCATTTAAGATACGGGCAACTTGCTGAAGAGGACGTCCGACAGACAACAGTCCCCTATGCTGTCAGCCGATGACATCACCTCCCTCAAACTAGTTTCATGATATGTTCTAGATTTAAAATAAAAAATAAAATTTTTGTTTAGAGCTTCTATAATTCTTTATTTTTCTCTTAGTACGAACTGTGTTAAACTTAAATTTTACCTTGTAATTGGAAAAGAAATTAAGCACGTGTTTCATATCACTCCTCCCCCACTTGGAAAGCTAGGAACCTTCAGAGAAACCGGACACATCGAGAAAATCGCAAACATCATGAAAAAGCGATTCCAATTGCTGAAAAAATCACATCCGCCAATTGAATTATTAACGATTTGCCAAGAAAACAACTCTGTCAAAAGTTCAAGTTGTCCAAGTGCATGAATCTGCCCTCCCTATATATAATTCTCTCACTTCCTCATCCAACCTCCAGAAATCCCATCTGTCCACGAGGTATATGTTCCTCCCCCTCATCAAATTCAATCGATCTGATATCGAGAAATCGGAAAACAGCCCAGACCCGGATAAGAAAATCCGAGATCGCAGGAGGGTCGAAGTCGATTTGGAAGATGGAGATGTATGCTGGGAGCGTCCAAGGATCCGATTTGGGGGTATTCGGGTCGATCCACCGGCAAGGGGAATTCTCTGCAAGGAGTGCGACCGGAATAGGAGCTCCGTTTTTCTGCCGGAGCTCCAGCTTCAGCAAACTCTACCCCTGCTTGACGGAGAACTGGGGCGAGCTCCCGCTCAAAGAGGACGACCCGGAGGATATGGTGCTTTACGGAGTCCTCCGTGACGCCGTCCACGTCGGGTGGGTCCCCACGCTAACCGGGTCCTCCGGGAGCAGCCAAATAGGGTTCGGTTCCCACGCGTCGGTGAAGCCGGAGCCGTACTCCCCGTCGGAATCATCCTCGTCGCCGGCGCCGGATAGGAAGGGAGTGGGACCAGCTGCGGCCGCTGCCGTGCCGAAGGGGAGGCACTACCGCGGGGTGAGGCAGCGGCCGTGGGGGAAATTCGCGGCCGAGATACGGGACCCGGCCAAGAACGGGGCCCGGGTCTGGCTCGGGACCTACGAAACTGCGGAGGACGCGGCTCTAGCCTACGACCGAGCAGCATACCGGATGCGTGGCTCCAGGGCACTGCTGAACTTCCCGCTCCGGATAAACTCGGGCGAACCCGACCCGGTAAGGGTGACCTCGAAGCGGTCTTCGCCGGAGCCCGATAACGGGTCCTCGCCGTCGCCATCGTCGTCATCGTTGGAGAACGGGTCCCCGAAGAGGAGGAAGAAGGTCTGCGTATCGACGACTCCTTTCACGGCCCAAGTTGTGCAGGAGACAGTGGCGGGGACTGTGAGTGGGCCAAAAATGGAATTGCAACTGGAGCAGCAAACGACAATGTGCACGCGTGGCGAAAGTCTATTGGTTACCGGGTGCTGAATCGGCAGACAGACACTCGTTGCCGTATTCGTTGTTTTATTTCTGGGCAAGATATTTTAGGTTTCTTCTGGGAATCCCGTGAGTTTCGGGGGGTGATAATGGAAAAGAAATGGTTTTACAAGTCTGTAGGAAAAAGAGGTTTCTCTGTAACTTGTCAAATTGTGAATATATGATCGACAATAGTATTCGTTCCATCGACATCGACCCATCAAGGATTGGCCATTTGGAGTGGGCAAAATCTATAAAATTACATAAATATTATGTTATAAAAGTTGATCTAATCGGGAAAGTCTGTTTCCTTCTCTTTGCTCAAGTAACCTGGACATCTGTCCATAAATTTCCGATTGTTTTACAGAGAACCTGTTCATAGCTATGAAGAACTCGGATCGAGCCTAGAAGTCGTCGAGCAATCACAAGAGTAGTAAAGTATTGCTGCGGAACTCTTTTAGAGTGTAGAACAGAAGAACAGGTGGAAAGCTGAAGGAAGCCGCGGAAGGGTAGGACAGGCGCACGAGGGGTTGGTTATTCGGAAAAATCAGAAAGTCAACAAGTCAAAGTCCATTCGTCAAAGTTCAAACCGCTCATCCTCCATTTTCCTTTTGACTTCTAAAACTTGGACCTTTCTCATCCATTCCTGACCGTAGACTCTTCCAAATCCAAAGTTCTCATATTCGATCTCTCCCTCAACAGTAGTCTGCCTTAATGACACAGACCAACCCCTCACTCAACCCCACTTGCAAGGCTCACCACACGGACGAGGATTTCGATAGATGTAAGAAGTGAGTTGTAGTGATGACAAGAACATTAGTTTCCTAGGGGCATGGCAGTTGCATTGCGATGATGGGTGATGACAGAGAACCATAGCCTACATGGGACACTGCAATTCCAGACACAAGTTCTGTGTGTCACTCCATTCCGTCCTATGCCTTTCGTCATTTTTGAGGTACCAAATGAACTGTATACAAGATGCTATTCCATCAATTGCTCAGAGGCATTGAAGCTTCTTATTTTAATTACTTGGGCTAGCTATGCACAAAGGGGAGATTGCTTTAACAATTTGTGTCCAGAAATCAGGGCAACAGAACCCCAGTTCCACAACAAACAGTTCTCTTCGAATCATGAATTTGCTACTCACCTGCATACCTGGGCTTTCTTTTCTCAGCGAATGCTGCTAACCCTTCGAGTCGATCTTTTGTATCCAATAGTTGCGCGTAGCATTCTTCTTCAAGCTCTAATCCTGATGCCATATCCACCTCAATCCCCAAGTTGATTGCTCTTTTGGCCATTCGTATGGCTAGTGGACCCTGTTAAGAACAAGAAATTGAATGATGGTTCCTACATGAGAAAAAGATGTGCTGTAGTGCTCTTCTTATCTTATGTTAAGCAAATAGACCTTTTGAATAATTTCTCGGGCAATTTCGAGGGCCTTTGAACGAGCTTCACCAGCAGGGGCACAGTGATTGACAAGACCTGGGTTAGAGACCACAAAAAGTCAGTGTTCACATGATACTGAAGGGAGAGAAAATGGTTCAAACTGCTTAAATTTGGGAAATGCTCAAAGCCATTGGAATGTTGTTCAATCTGGTGTTATTTATCTGCTTAGTCTTTGATCAAACACACTAGATGCACATCAATAGATTTACATTTCTGCTAATTAAAACAATAAAATTTATAAATGAAGGTCGGGTAAATACAACGTACCTATAGAATTCGCATCTCTTCCACCAATCTTCCGGCCAGTGAATATGAGTTCCTTTGCCACCGATTTACCCACCAACCGGGGGAGCCGCTGTGTGCCACCAGCTCTGTATAGTATTCACAGAATAAGGGGTTCTTACTTTTGTGATAGTCAAACTAAAAATATCTATTAGAAAGTAACATCACCGATTAACCATTTCTTGTCAAACATACCCAGGAATTATAGCAAGTCCTGTTTCTGGCAATCCTAGAACTGCATCCTCTCCTGACAATTTGCGGGAAGAAAGAAAAGAATCTCAACACTAGAAGTATTGCTGAACGCCAAGCTGATGGAAGCTTCATTGAAGGTGGAACTTTGATATTTCCAAACATAGAGATAATACCGCATACGCGAAAGTCACATGACAGGGCCAGTTCAAGTCCACCTCCCAGTGCCGGTCCTTCAATCACTGCAATGCTAGGAATGCAAAGTTGCTGCATTGTCACATTGAAGAACTCCGCATAAGTTTCAGCAACAAATCTCAATACAGTAAAAGAGTGAATTCTGGGATTTAAGCATGACTTCAAGGAAGTATACAAGCAACGGGGATGATTCAAGTTACTATTACAATGATTACATCAATACATATAGATGTCCAAAGAAGTAAATACAAAGAAAGATTACAACCTCCAGAGAGCAAAACGTTGAGCGCAATGAATTCACGAAAAGCTGAATCTCGGATGGAGTCATTGTCTTCCTTTCCTGCCAGGTGAAAGCAAACACACAGTGTCGAAAAATAAAGCACCTGCTATCTGGGCAACAAGTTAACTTTACGGGCCTCATAATGTAAGTCAAATGACAGTCTATCACCTACCAGAGCAAGATTAAACAATGAAACAAATCAAACCAAACCAAGTGCAAAAGTTAATGACAGTACCTTCAGATCAGCTCCTGCACAGAAAACCTTTGGAACAGCACTGCAGATCATCAAGACATTAGCAGAAGCATCCTCCCTCAGAGCATCTAATGTGTGCTGTAGCCCTCTCAACATATCTCTCCCAATGGCATTCTTAGTTCCAGGTCTTTCTAAGCAAACTTCTACTATTCCTGCAAATAACTCAAAACTCTAGTCAGACCAGTCAATGCGCCCACAACATCTATCTGCAATTCGGTTGCGGGGAGCCCTTAAGCAAACTAATTTCCGACAACGTCGGTAGATTGAATTGAAAAGCAAAACCCATATGGAAAAAGATAAAACAGAACCAAAGGAGCTTATCAGCATCCAAATCGGAAGTGCTGAAACAGGCGCACTGGCATGCGGTGGGACGCACCGGAGTCAGAATCCGAAAGCCTATTGACCTTCACTGATTCAGAGGCAGCTGACTCCAAGATTAGGGTTCTGCTGCTCTGATACTGCCAGTTCGGGAAATTGGGAGTGAAACACTTGGACGTCAGCGTCCTCAGGGAGCAGAGTGTGGGGTGATCGCCTCTGCCCAGATTCAGGAGCTGAGACAGCGGGTAGTGTTTCGGAGCCTCGACGCAGTGATGGAGGAGCGACCTGGTGAGGGCTTTAGCACACACGATACTCGCCATTTCTCTTCTTCTTCGATCTTCAGAGCAGAGAGCACAGAGCTCACGGTTCACACGGAGACAAATGAAGCAGAATGAATCGGGTCAATGAAGTCGGGTCCGGGTCACGATCCTTGTGCCCGTACCGAGTAGCGGATAGATAAGGACAGTTGAGATGGCGCTGACACGAAGATTTTGCTAATCCATCTGTGTATGGCAGGCTCATATTACAGTGTCTGGTTGCAGTATTTATTTATTATATGTGGAATAATTAATCACGATTTTACCGTGTGGTTGGTTCAAAATAGATAAAATTTTAATTTTACGGTTATTTTATCTATATTTATCAAAATTTTCAATCAATTTGATATGTCCACCGGATGTAAGAATCTCACATTTCAACCGAAAAAAATTTACAATGACCGAAATGTTGGTTGTAACATATAATATAACATCGTTCGTTCGAATCAAACGCATTTGAAATAAATTGCTCATGAAATTAATAGACTGAATCAAGCAGAGGACATTAGGAGCAGAGCATAGAATAGCTGGAATGGCCAACCTAGGAATGACCAACTTAGATTGGTCTAATAGTTTCCTCACTATATTAGACCAAAAAATAGATGATTTCAGAATCGATCCTTATATTTGGAGGATCAACGAAATTTTTTTTAGAGATTCCGATCAAATCATATATTAGTCTCAATGTGCGTTTCGACTAATTTGGGATACTATATGATGCAAAAGAAAGAAAAAAAGAATAGCTGGAATAATGCCAGGGAATCAAAGGTGTGCGACTGTGTTCACGGACGCTTTCTATTGTTATATAATGTAATCGCTCCCCGTGGAAGGATCATTTTCTTTTTCCCGGCATGTTTGGTCGATTTTTAAACAATGATATATGTTGTTCGGTGGTGTTACCGATTTTGTTACAATAATTTTTCATCTACTATTTATTTGATATGGGAATGACTCATCAATACTTACCTTCATGTGATAATATAATTTACGTTTGTCATGCGCCTTTATATACTCACTATCCACGGCTGGCTTCGTGACGGACACTTTTCTTTGGTACTCGATAAATTGGCCACAATTTTCCCAAGGTCTAGAACTTGTTAGGCCCAATTCCACCTAAAAATTTAAAAGTTATTTGGTGGTAATGTTAATTCTTTTATAGACTAAATTTTAATCTATTTTTTTATTTGAAGTAGGATTTTGCTGCAACAACGTAAAAGTTGAGATTCAATTCTTATCATGATAGTTATACGACCTTTTTTTTTTTGGTCTTTTATCCTTGTTCAGAAGTGCTTTCACTAAAATAGTAAATACATGAAATGACCCTTGATTATTGGTTCGGTTCAAAGCCGAGGAGCCTCTCATTTGGTTTGAATATTATTAAAGTACGATATAAAATTAGATCACAGGAAAAGTTACAATTTTATATTAAAAAATAGTTAATAATATAAAATTATTACATTTGATAAATCTATATTTTTAATATGCTAAAACAAGGTAACAATCTTCTTTCTCAAGCTTCCACATCCTCCTCTTATTCCTCACTAGGTTAATGACCCGCGCTACGCTGCGGGACCGAAACCACTGCACAATAATTTGAATCACTCTCCAGGATTGATATTCATAGGAGGTGATCCGTGCTAAACGAATGATAGTATTCATATCATGCAATTTCTACACATACGGATAGTATGAATTGTTTCATTGATCAATTGTTATATTGAAAACGAACAGAACATGAGTTGTCACAGTGGTTCATCCTACCTACGGCTATGTGTAGTACTCGTTTTGTATTCCAGGAAGGATATTTTCATGCTACGGCTTCGTTATATTCTCTTTTTGAGGAAATAAGGATAGTAGCATGGTACAAACAGAAAGTACATGAGATTATATCTAATCTCAGTGCAAAAAGTAAAAATACAAATGAGGCGGTCGGTCTGCTTTCTAGTAGGATGTAAACAAAATACCGAGAGCTATTTCTCCTAGGAGTAGCATCCACCAAAAAGCTAGAGATCTCGCGCATGATGCTTCCCGTTTCTTTCCATCCTTCTCCCATTTTATAGTCCTGTTAGCATAATGTAAACGGTGGAACTCTAACATGGTATAAACAAATTTGATTGACCACCCAAAGATATAAAAACCGTCAGTATGTAAGGGAGAGGCATGAGAATGATAGTGCAAAAAGCCTAGTAGTAAATTGGCTGATTTTGATTATATGTTCAGATCGTTAATGAAGATGACAGGTAATAAATTTGGTGATAATTAAGTATGGTAGAACAGTTTGAGCGACCAATGTGGTGGACGGTTAATGGAAAATGAAAATGATTGTAGAATAGTGTTGTTATATGTGTTGGGGAGACAGAACGTACCTCTACCAATCGACGCATGTTCTGGTTGGTCAAATTGAAGAGACATGCGGACCCAAAGTAGTAGGCTTCTGTGAACCTGCTGGTTGTTTTGACTGATTTAAGTGGACGCGAGTCAGAGAGAGTATTGGGAATCCCATGCAAGGAAGCGAAGTAATAGAAGGTCGCATCCTGACTGAGGACAAAAACTTAGCGGGACTGGACATTAGATATCACCTTTTGTATATAAGTGAGCATATTATGCACAACATCCTGTGCAAATTGATAATGTGGATACTGAATCATAATTCGAAATGGCAACGGAGACAATTTTTTGCCTGTACAGAATTGAAAGTTAGGAGGGAGAAAAAATATTTATGGACCTATTTTTTTTTTTACACACTGCCAATACCTGAAACATCTTATTGTACCGAAAACAATGAAGAGAATTTAATCAAGATAAACTATTCCTTGAATTGCTGAGCACTGAAGAGAATTTAACCAGTCATATTATAATGAACGAAGGAGCATTGCCATAGCATATAATTCCATGAAGCCAAAAAAGAAAATTCAACCAAAGGATGTACAACCAAATATGTTTGATTAATAAAAAGAGAACAAATCTGCCTACTGTTCTCATTCATGCTTTGCTAGAGGTTCACAATAAGTGGCCAATGTGCTAAAAAGAACTTTAGAAGAGGTTGAATACACTGCAGAGTACTCAGAAGGACAAACATAAATACCATGATTGAATTTCAGATATATAAACAGTTCATACCAGGTGCAGGTTCTCTATATAAAATTATTTATTTACTCAAATAAATCATGATCCTTGTCATCCTTGAAATTTCTTCGAGGCTAATAACAGCTGGATGGTGTCCTTGAGCTAAAAAACACTATCATAAAGGATTAGTTTTGACTTGAGATTTCAATAGAATGCAATATAGTTCAATGTAATGTCCAACTAATTGGAAAATAGCTTACCTGGATGATAATGAACCATGAAAAATGTCAAGATATCTTTGAAATATTGCTCAACCACTATATTAAAGTATATTTCCAACTGAAAGAGGTCATCTCTTTCATATTAAGTGTTGTGAGACAGTAACAACAGGTAGATACTGGCATGGGAAAAACCATACCAATTTTTGCCAGTGCAAGAAAAGGCTATCATCAACCAAGTTGTTCCCTGCATTCTTGAGAATATGAAAATAAATTTCATCAACAATATTATAATCAATAAAGGAGCCATGCCACAACTTATAATTTTATGACGTCAAAAAACAAAATTACTCACAGTAAAGGTCTCAAAATAAATATGTTTTGCTAATGAAAAGAGAACAATTGCTTCTACTCATTCCACTGATGCCTTGTTAGAATGATCTAATGAAAAGAGAATGACTACTTTTAACATTCGAAAATCTAATATGCACACATTATAATTGATGTAATGTAACTATTTTACCGGAAAAATGAGCACATTGGAAGTTAGGAAAATAGATAAATGGAATAAAAGAACAATTTTAGCATCTCATTCTCTCTGAAAGTCTGAGTGAGAAGTCAAGATGATTTAATGATAGAGAATAGGGATAGTAAATTACTTACCGTTTCCAAACATATTGCAGTTTGGGATACACAGTGACAGCAGAGATTAGAGCGAAGAACAGAGAGCTGAGGAAGTATTAATCTTGATAAGCAAAGAAGATAGTGTGTAGTCTATGACAAATAAGAATAATAACTTTAACGTTCTATGAAAAATTAAGGTAACAGAATTTGGAAAAATAAGAGCGAGCAGATTGTTAAGCAAACCTCTAGTAACAATCGATAGCAAATGAGAAATAACAAAGTGAGTATGTACGGGCTGCTGAAGACATAGAGACACAATCAAGAAATACCTGCGAAAAGATGTAACATAAAACTCAACATCTTAATTTAGGCTATCCTCGATTCCAAGTTGTTCCCCTAGATCTTATTCCACTAAAATAATCCTCAGATGCATTGACTGTATTTGTTTCTACAATTGTTTGTTCTATTTTGTCTATCTCCAGTTGTCTGGTTCATCCCGCATTCCTGCAACATGAAAACTTTCCTTAGCCTAGATATAACTGGAAGAAAGCTAGACGGCTATGGCAATGTGTTGAGAAGCATTCTAGATTTGATGTGCGATGAGCTTTGGATGAAAGGGAATGTGTACATCTAACTACCAACTGTTTCTGCAAATGAATGCTTTACAATCATGACCTCGTAATCTTTCTATGTTCCAGAATCTTCTTCAGCTTGTATCTCCTCAACCGTGGTAACAATTTGTTTCTTGGCAAAGGAATTATTCGACCACAGGTTTCCAAATGTAAGGCTACTTTGAAAATTTCAACATTAGCCAATTTTCCCCTTAAAATAATTGGAAGAAAATAATTAGGAATCTACTGTGCAATAAGCCCAAAAAAGAACAGGCAGAGAAATTAAGTGGCAGAGCAAAACATAAAGATCATGCACACCGGCGAGGAAGAGCTTGCTCTGCTTTTGTGATCCCATTCCTGCTGCTGCTATTCACTTCAATCTCCTTGTTTCCGCTCCCACCTATAATGAAAGCTTGCCCTTGCTTTGGTAATTGGCATATTTTACCCGTGTGCTGCAATTGAAGAAATAAAGAAAGCTATAGTCTCCAGCGAGCTATGGTTAGCAGAGAAAAGGGATGGAATGCCTCAACAAAGAAACCGAACCTTACCCTCGAGCTCAGTAAGGCAGAGAAGATGTCGGGACTGCATCGGAGTAAAACGAACCAAAACTCCTTCCTGGACCGAGAAAGGACCACCACCGCCATGCAAGATGTCGATCAAGAACGCAATGCATCGATTGCGATCAGATCAGATCCAAAGCAACAGAGCTCCCAATTCTGCACGGAAGGGAAAGGGCACGTAATGCTTACCTTGTAATCACACTCGGACAAGAGCATGCACGACTCCACCCTTCTATGTATCGCCTCCATGGATGAAGTGAAAGCTTAGATATTCCTACTATAATGCGAGCGGAAGGAGAAGATTAATTGCTTCAATCGAGGAAGAAGAAGAAGAATATGCTATGGAATGAGAGAGTGAAGAGAAGACGACGTTTCGTTTTGAGAGAGTAAGGGCAGCCGAACAGGCTCGTTGAGAGTCTTCCTCTATAACTCTGTTATACGGTAGAAAATAGATATAGATGAGAGTAGGGAAAGCAACTCCTACTCGCCTCACAATTCAAAGAGAGGAAAAGGGGGCGACGTGGAGGCTTAGAAGAGGGTTTGTAACTCATTTTTAGTATAATAGTATATAGATGTTTCCATGTCTTTCCCTTCAGCTTCAGCGTTTTTTACTTTTTCCGTTTCGATAGCCTTACCTTTCCACCCGTGTCTGTCTGTCTCCTTGCTCGCATCCGTTGCTGATCTGCTCTGCTTACCCTCGATGGCTCGATCAATCGCCACGAGGGATGCGCTTCTTCCTCGATTGCTGGAGCCAGCAGGATCCGATTCAGTTTATTCCATCAGTGGCAGAATTTCTTCCGTTGCCGAAGCCTTAACCCATTCGAACTCAGTTGTCTGTTCTAAGTTTATCTTCTATTCCTCTACCTGAGACTCACGGTACTTCATCCCAATTGATCGTTGATGAAGGTGCTTTCCCGGGGGCTTGGGCAGTCAAAGGCCAGTTTCTTTTCGTGTTATGGGTTCTACTCTATTATTTTTGTTTCTTTCTGTTGGAGGGCTCTATTTTTTCCACCAAACCCTTGGGAACCTTCATCTATAAATTTATTTTCGTTCTACTCTAGGTGGGGAAGGTTTGTTCATTGCTTTATTCTTTCGTTCTGTCAGGTGGCCTGCTCCTACTCTTCATCGACCACCTCGTTTCTTTGCCAAGGCCTGTAGTGTTAATGTTTCTCCTCCTGTTAGATGGGTAGGGGCTTCGTTGTGTCTGTTGCCTAGCCCATTCCGTTTATCTAGGGGATTGTTGCCTCATTCGCTTGAGTAAGCTTCCTCTCATTGTCATTCCAGCGTTGATTTGTTAGGTTGTGGGAGGTTAATTGCGTGCTTCAGTGTTGGTATGTGTGAGGTGGGCAGACCAAGCTCTAGCTGGTTGCAAGGACAATATTGAAATAGAAATACCATTAAAATATCATTGTTTATTTTTGTATTCTCATGCTAGGATTTGTTCCATCGTCGAGTTTAAGTTTAATGAGAAGTTTACCGTATAAGGGTCTTCTTCCACTGGATTTGAATGCCACAATGATATGTTAACTTCCTTTCTCCTTATCCTTTCCAGAGTGATGAAGAAGCTTGCAAGAATTTTCTATCCAACATGCTGTGAAGCTAACTTTGCAATCTATCAGGCAACTTCACAAAATTGTGTTCAAACTTCTCGGTACCCTCCTGTTCATTTCTTAATGCAACTTCTACTTACATTTAAGGACGATCTCCATTCATTCAATTGATAAAACTTTTATTTGAAAAGCAACTTCTTCCATCTCTTTAGCTTCATTGCTTGAATGTTCTAAAAGTGTGTGTGTATTTGAAGAACCATCTAAACTCCGTTCCATATTCCCTATTTGGTGGTATTCTCTGCAGGTCATCAGGAAGCCAAAGGAAGTAAGTAGGCTGTTGTTGTGTGAGGTAACCTTTATTGTTATGAGGCAATGCTTCCATCTCCAGGTGATAGTGCCTATCTACAAGATGTAATTACAGAAACACAATCTTCTACCCATGTTAGAAGGATCAGGTTGGGATTCAATTTTACTAATTGGAAGGAAATTGAGGAAGTGAACACACTGAATTGTTATTAGGAATAGAAATTGAACAGCTAGAAAAGTTTCTCTTTCGAGATATGTGTTGAGTATTGAGGGGCATCTTGAGCAATCTTTTGTCTAGTGAAAAGGCCACCGAGAAATAAACTCAAATCGGAATGAAATTGCCATCTTGATTACGAATGTTTTTGGAAAACTTTGATTCTGTCTGGTATCCTTTTGCCTTATGGTATCAAACATGACCAGAGATCAGGTGCCATAATTCTGAAGCATAGGATATGCAGTAGAAACTTCTTTTCCATATTACAATGGGTCAAGATTTAGGCATTTGATACTTCTTGCAGGTATATGATGGGATAGGTAAGCAAAACAGAAACATAGACACTTCCAGTTTGTTGACAATGTTAAATAGTTAATTTGACATATTTAGTCTTTGTGAAATTAGTCTTTCTTTCCTGTTCATGAAATAAGTTTCATTATCATTCAAACAATCTGGGAATTCTTTCCTTTTCAATTAACTAATTTAGCATAAACTTTAATGATTATGCTGGAAATAGATAATCTTTATGTATCATGTTTCCCTTTTTGACCTATTTTCATGTTTTGAAAATTGATGCCATGGTGGTTTACTGTTATCTGGAAGAAGAGAATTTCTGCAAATCAAATTTGCAAGTGCTTATTGGAACTTATGTGTATTTAGCTAATATCATTGTAACGTAGTAGTAGAGAAGATTTCAATGGGATTTTCTTTGTTGAACTCTTGGATTGGAAAGCATAACTAACTTTACAGGTTTGTATCTTAAATCGAGTTTACGGTTAACGGGTGGTTTTGGCAAAGTAGATGGTTGATTAGTACACATATTATCAGTTGATACAACAATCAGATGTCTAACCGCCAATGCATGTTAGTGAAATATTTGCATTCCTTTCTTTTTCCAGTTTGGTATATTAATTTAGATTGTTTCTATGGTAGGAGGGAGGGATTGCCTTTTGTTATGTTAGCACGGATTCATGTAGTTAGCTCTCATCTCTTAAATGATGTTTACTTTCAACAGGTTATTAGCACTAAAGATAACAACACGGAGGATGGCTCATGTGGAGGATGTAGATGAGCAGCAATATAATGAACATACTAACTACAAATGTACGATTAGGATTCTCAAGTTCGACTTGATGTGGATTTACCTTCTTATGTAGTGACTATTAATCATCGGATGAAAGGTTTTCATGATTTCATTGTGACGTAAAACGTTTATATGAATTTATTATTTTTCCGAAGGTACACAGGCGTAGAGCTTGGAAGAAGAAATTTGGAAGTTGCAGTAGAGATTGAAGGAGAGGAATGGGGAAACTCGAGTGACAGTATTTTTATCTCTTACCAATTTTACCAAGAAATTTGTTCCTTCTACTTATAAATTTTTTTTTATCTCATACCACTTTCGAATATCTACAGCATTTCGCTAACTGCCGATTCCTTATCTCTTTTCTTTTTTTTATTTATGGGTTATGACTGACATTATCCGGATTTACATAATCTAAAGCATGGAGCACGTAACAAGGTTTGCTTTCTACTACTAAGATCGCCACACCAATCATGTAAAAACTATTTCTCTTATTTTAATAAAGTGCGTGTATTTTCAAGTGTAATTAGCGATATTTTAGTGTAACTATACTATATCCTGAATATTTTATGCCATTAAATATCTGATTAGATCCTGCAGCGGAGCACGGGTCTTCTTTCTAGTCATCCATTAAACGAAAAGACCTTGAGATTACGAAGTCTTCCTGATTCACCAGCATGGGGTTGGTCTAACGGTTCTCTTACTAAACCCCCAAATGGATGATCAAAGAATCGATCCCTAGGTTGGGAGGGTCGACGTAAATTTTTTCAGAGATATCGCTCGACAGTAGATTAGTCTCGAGGTGCGTCTCGGTTCGCCCTGAAATATTGCGTAGTGTAAATAAAAAAAAAAAAAAAGTCTTCCTAGTTCACGCACATTGCTTTGCCCTCTTTCCTTGTTATGAATCCCTTTCTTTTTTTCTATTATCTTTTTTACTTGTAATAACTGACATTCGCAAATTCAATGAATTTCAACTATTTTAATGTCCAATCTAAGGGTCGCTCTTGCTTCCTCTTCGGGGCAAATGTGTTTTCCGCCACTTTTCAGAGATGGAAATGCCATGGAAGCTTACAAGGTCCCCAACTTGCTTTCTTCGAGTTCACCTCCAGTGACGTCACCCGTCTCTACGTCACTGTCCCCAAATACAAACAAATAGTCCGCCAATTCAATAATATTTCCCCATTGCCACGTGAAATTACAGCATTAGAAAAAGGCCGACAGTTTGATTTTAATTCTTAATGCGACCCTAAGAAGATGGACCAGTTTGAAAGGAATCAAGTGGGTTCATGCATGGAGGCTAAAAAGACATAAAACTCAAGACAAAGATTATCGGCACGTGTTCTTTAAGGTGGGAAGACATCTTTTTTTCTTAAATAAAATCTCATATTCGAGTATTTTAAATCGAGAAAATCCATGCCGGGAGAGTTTTATCACGTTAGTGAACCGACACGGTCCGAACATAAATTAATCAGGATCCATTAAATTTTTTAATATAAGATGATATAAAAAATTGACAAAGGTTGACCAAAAAACTTTTTAAAAAATCCTTAAAAATACAGGTAATGGGAATTTTTTTTAATCTCGACATATTCGTGGGTATGCGAATTCATTATAAAATTTAATATAGTGTTATAATCATATTAAGTCCTGAAGATTTCAAACTAATCCTGTGTATTGCCTTGCTTCTCTTTTGGCGCTCATGTCGTTCATCTTTCCATGCGTGCAGGAGTATAGGCTTTTAGGTTAACATGAATCCGATTTCAAGTAGACATGCTACAATATTTAGCAAAAAACATGCGTAGTTGCATGCATATGATAATTATGTGTATGCACCTCTGGCAGTCGGAAACTGTCGGGTATCTTCGTGGTGACAGCAAACAAAGACAAAAAAGAGTAGCTGTGCGTGCCGGTCCATGCTACTCAGTCGCACGTGAGCTCACAACAGTAGGATTTCCTGTAAGATATGGATTGGTCATTTGCTTGATGTCCTAGCAAATAGGCGTGAGACCTCTGTCCTCTCTTTGGAGTAAGTCTTTAATTACTAACAGGTATATCACCTAATTGTGTGCCTTTACAATAAATAAAATTCAATTATTTTTATTATCATTTTTTAAAGATTTCACTTTAAAAAATTTTAAAATAATTAAATTTTATTAATTTATAATATTATATAAATACTGTTATAGAATATACTATTATACAAAACACCTTGCTTGTTCTCTTTTTTTTTTTTTTTTTTGGTCGCCAGCCACGGTATCCAAGCAGGCCCCACCAGCGGTGAGATGGCATCGTTCAGCCAACCATACTTGACTAATCCGTTGGTCGCCCCGGGTCGCACGCCTGGCAATGGCGGGTGAGGCTCCCAAGAGGGGTGTCTATATATAGCAGGCAAGTGCCGAGTGCATCAAATAACTTCAAACTCTGCGTACAATTTAATCTCCAGATCCAGAGCCCGATCTCCGAGAGGAAATTCAAGATGATCGTGCGTGACCTTCTCATGCATTCGGCTTCCGCGGTTGGGGGTCTGGTTGTGATCATGACCCTCTTCCGCGAACACATCCCCCCTCACCTCCGGGAACTCGCCGAGAAGTACATGGGCAAGCTGGTTAGGATGGTGTATCCCTACGTCCAGATCACTTTCTCAGAGTACACGGGCGAGTGGCTGAAGAGGAGCGACCTCTACACGTACATCCAGAACTACCTCACCGAGAAGGCGACGACGAGGGCTAAGAAGCTCAAGGCCGATACCCTCAAGGGGAGCAAGTCGTTGCTCCTGAGCATGGACGACAACGAGGAGGTCACCGACGAGTTCCGGGGAGCCAAGATCTGGTGGTCCTCGAGCAAGATCGCCCCTCGGGGCATGTCCCTGTCGTTCTATCCCTCGACTGAGGAGAGGAGGTTCTACCGCCTCACTTTCCATAAACGCCACCGAGAGTTGGTCACGGATGCGTACATCAAGCACGTCTTGGACGAGGGGAAGGCGATTGCGGTGAGGAATCGACAGAGGAAGCTCTACACCAACAACCCTAGCCAAAACTGGTAGCGTGGAAATCTTAAAAAATGCTAATGAAACACTAGGAATCTGAATTGTTTAAGATTTTAATTAGGAAACTTGACTGTTTGCAGGTCCGGTTACAGAGCAACCAAGTGGAGCCATGTGATTTTCGAGCACCCAGCTACGTTTGAAACCTTAGCGATGGAGCCTAAGAAGAAACGGGAGATCATCAGCGACCTCGAGAGGTTCAGAGAAGGGAAGGAGTACTACGCGAAGATCGGGAAGGCCTGGAAACGAGGGTACCTCCTCTATGGACCGCCCGGGACGGGCAAGTCCACGATGATTGCTGCCATAGCGAACTTCATGAACTACGATGTGTATGATTTGGAGCTGACGACCGTGAAGGACAACTCTGAGCTGAGGAAGTTGCTGATCGACACGGCTAGCAAGTCGATAATTGTGATCGAGGATATTGACTGCTCGCTGGAATTAACGGGACAGAGGAAGGAGACAAAGAAGAAGAAGGAGGAGGAGGACGATGAGGAGGAGAGCAGCGATCCTGTTAAGAAGATGAAGAAAGAAGAGGAGAAGGAAGAGACCAGCAAGGTAACCTTGTCGGGTCTCTTGAACTTCATCGACGGGATCTGGTCGGCTTGCGGGCAAGAAAGGATCATCATCTTCACGACGAATTTCGTCGATAAGCTCGACCCAGCACTCATCAGGAGAGGAAGGATGGACAAGCGCATCGAGATGTCTTACTGCTGCTTCGAAGCTTTCAAGGTGCTCGCGCGTAACTATCTGGATCTGGAGTCTCACCCACTGTTCGAGACGATCGACTCGATGTTGAAGGAGACGAATATGACTCCGGCCGATGTGGCGGAGAACTTGATGCCCAAGTCGACCGAAGAGATTCCGGAGGCTTGCTTGAGGAGCTTGATCGAAGCTCTTGAGGAGGCGAAGGAGGAAGCTAGGAAGAAGGCCGAGGGGGCGGAGGAGGAACGTGCGAGGAAGAAGGCCGAGGAGGATGGAGATGAAGCAAAGGAACCGGAGGCCAAAGATGATGAAAAATCAGACAGGGAAGCCAAGGAAAATGGGGTGGTGGCGAACGAGAAGTTGGAAGAAGAGAAAGTGAAGGAGAATGGCACTGTAACAAAGTGAAGTAAGCATGTCAAAACTTCATATGGTAATTAGATCAAAATGCAGCGGTTGTATGAATAGCTGCAGATTTATGAAGGAAGGAGAAACATCGTGTAGTCTGTCGGTTGAATTGAATTATTCGGTGTGTCTATGGATTCTTAGCATGAATCGTCTTATCATTATACTTGCAGCATATGAATCATCTCTTAATATCAATTTTTTTTTTAAGTTATGAAGAATGTTAAAAAGAAAAAGAAGATATACAAATGAATAATAGAATTTATAAGATTTTAAGGATTAAATTTAAAATTTCTTAATATAATCTGTAAGATTGAGCCCTACTGACACCCTATGCTGTGCTTTCCAGTGGAGATAACATTAATCAAAGACCTAGAGTTAGCCAATGAGATTGATTCCCGTGAGATCCCGGGTCAGAGATCCCAACTGGACTGCACTTCCCAGAAAAGGATCCACGTTCTTATATATATAAAATGTCCGCTATATAAAATTAGGAGGAAAAAAGAAAAAAGATATGGACATTTTTATAAACAAAAACTAAACTTAAAAATTCTTAATTTCGAATGCGGATGATCCACGTTTTTGTGCCGGAAGGAACTGATATGCATTGTTTTTAATACTACTGGGTCGGTAGCTAGCGCCTAGATGTGATGCCAATCTCTACCCCTGACATCACTGTGTTCGTCGACTAGTGTAATGCATCCGCCGCCAACTAAAAAGTCCGGAAAATTTCCAATTTGCATCCATTCTTATCTAAAAATATAAATTATTATATGATAATATTTAATTTTTTTTATAAATTTAAGTTTATTCTGTAATGTAATGCTCCACACATATAAAGTTAAGTTTAATGCAATGAATTTTTTGATGAATTATTAATAACTTCGCACGGTAAACACTCTGTAAAATTATATTATCGACCAGTTTCTAATTCACGCACAATTTGTTAGATGTTTAGATTTTCAGTTTCCTAGAATCCTTGGCCTATGTCAGGCTTGCCATTTTCCCTTTTTGAAGAATTCAGGTTTGTTTCGGATAGTTTAATGTGACGGGAGATTATTGTATAAGTTTATCAGGTCATCCGTGAATTTCGCTAATGAATATTTAACACGTTATCATTGACTGTCACATTGCATTTTCCCTATTCATTTAAAGCATCTATTTTTTTAATTATATTTATTTACATATCGAATATTTATTATTTAAGTTCACGATATCTTCCACAAGTTCGGATAAGGAAAAGACGAGAATCCGGTTAAAGCTGAGATGGGCTGCTAGTACATAAAACTCAATCACACATGAGCTCGCACCAGTTGGATTTCCTGTAAAATATGGATTTTTCATTTACTCGCTGTTCAAGCAAATAGACTTTGAGATAGATCTCTATTTTTTTTTTTTTGGTCGCCAGCCACGGTATCCAAGCAGGTTCCATCAGCGGTGAGATGACATCTTTCAGCCAACCATACTTGACTAATCCGTTGGTCGCCCCGGGTCGCACGCCTGGCAATGGCGGGTGAGGCTCCCAAGGGGGTGTCTACGTACGTGAGGTCTCGATCCTTAAGCGGCACCGAGCTGCTTACCACTCGACCCAACCCCCTTGGTAGATCTCTGTCCTCTCTTGGATAAACTCTTGTAATTAGTAAAGAGTATACCATGTTACCACATTGTGTCACAATCAAGTAAGATTCACTTATTTTTACAATTATTTTTTAAAGATTTTATTCAAAAAAATCTTAAAATAATCGAATCTTATTAGTTTATTATATTATGTAAACACTGTCACGTTATATATCGATATATAGAAAACTTTCTCCCTCTCTGTATATGGCAAGCAAATGCCGGGCAAGTAGTGCATCGAATAACTTCACAACTCTAAGGGCAATTTGCATAATAATCAAATATAAATAACATTCACTTATTTTGTTAAGCAAATGTCCAAAATTTAAGTTTTTTTAAATAGAAAAAAATCATATTCTGAGAGTTTTATCATTTAGTAAGACAACCAGACTCAAATTTGATTAATCAGTAGTTCAAAAATTTTTTGAATACTAGTATTATGTATTACAAGAAAAGAAAATAAATACAATAATATTGTAATCTTTCATGTTACCAAAATGACTATCCTCCATTTGCTTGTTGAGTGGAAACGTGAAGGGCACAAAGCTTTTTTGTAATTTTCCAGAGACCTTACAAGTGAGTCCCATGTATTCCTGAAATACAACCCAACCCAGAAACGATGTAAAAGCTATGCATTATTCCTGAAATACAACCCAACCCAGAAAGGATGTAAAAGCTATGCATCCAAAGTTGTTTGGCCCGGTGTAAAAAAAAAAAAAAAAAAAAGCCACAAATCAGGATGTAAAGTTTCCACTTTACAGGGAACCAAACACCACCTCAAGTCATGGAGCTGGATCAAGAGCGCTCCCGCGCACTATCTACTTCAATCCAAGAACAGAGTGGAAGTGTATTCCGTTTCCATGATCACCGCAGCATCAGAGATGAGCAGTACAATGGATTGATTCATAAAGTAAGCAATTGCCCCAAGAACATGGTTAGTACAGAGAACGTTGTCCTCCCATGTGTAGGTCCTGGCATCAATCAACCTTCCGATCGCTGCTTCCCAATGACATGGACCCACTTCTCAAGCCTTAGCTGCTTCATCGGAGGTCCCAGTTTCGGTTTACTCTTCTGAGGGCACTTCCATTTTCCGGCAGAACCCAGCACACCTGGGTGATCATGGAAGTTTGTTGTCTCCGACAATGGCCTTCTCCTGATGCCGTCTTCTTCTGCACATGCAGAAGGAGCTCTTTCTTTCGTGCTCGAACACTCCTTCAAGACATTCCTTGGCCCTGTCGAATGATTCTCATCATTCGACCTTCTCCTCACCTTCTTGACAGAAATAAATCCACCACTGTTGGTGTCTGCTCTCTCATATTCTGTGTCACGGCTTTGAAAAACCGGATTTCTCATTGGAGCTTCAACTGAGCCAACCTGTAATGCTGTGAAATTTGTTTCTTCAACAGAGCTCTGTCTCAGATTCACTTTGGTGCTACTCTTGTTCAACCACGATTCTTCCAAATCGACTTGTAGAGATCTGTCGCATTCTGTTACATCCCTTCTTTCCAAGTGCTCCGTGGACAAAATATCAAAAGTTGGGACATCCTTCTTTGTGACTGCGAGTGCATCTCGTCCCTGCAATTTTCAAGATAAAATTGTGTCGGTTTATATTGCAAACACAGCTCAAATCCTAGCATGGAAGTATCCAAACTTAGGATGGATCTGTCTATAAATGGCTTTCCGAAACAATGGCACCCTACTGAAGAAAGAAGGAAAATGGATATGAAGAAAATCACCTGACTTGGAGGGTGTGTTGCCTGCTTAGAGGGAAACCTTTTCTGAAATTGCAGTTCATCAATTTTAGGACTTGGACAGTTACTCAAGTTCTCTCTCATGTCTTTATTACATCCTTGAGTGGCAAATACATCTCTCAGGGGCTCCTTTTCATCGAGAAAAGATTCTCTAAAACTGTTGGCTGTATCGAGTTCAGGGGATTGATAGACGTAGCTCGAGAACCAGTTACTTATATGAGGAGGCTCTGAAAGAATGGAAAAAAAACTACCTAGTTAGATATCTCCCCTTTAATGAATCCTGGTGAAAAGATAATGTAAAAACAAGTAATCCAACTTTCAGGTTTCTTTTACACCAACAACCAAAATCTTCCCACAAAAAGCACAAGAATGAAGTTCGCATAGAGAACTGACATATTTAAAGGAGCAGCACGGACCAGAAAGTTGTGATGTTGACTCTGAATAACTGGCAATCTGCAAGAAATTTCCACAAGGAATAGGCCATTTAGCTTTTTGCCGGCCAGCGATTCTAAAGTTCATCTGGAAAGACGAAATATACAGCGCCATTGTTCTACTGGCAGCAAGAGAATCTGCGGATCCAGTTGAACGAACTATACCTTCCTTGGAAATTGATCCTGATGCTGCTCACTCGGGATGGAGCTCTTACGGCTAAACAAACGCTTATCACAGTACAGTATTTCACCAGCAACACCAGCATCTCTGCAATGTTTTGCGTCTTCAAGATACCAAGATGGTCGCTCTATCTTCCTCTTTTCATCGGTGAAACCTTCTCCGCCGCATCTGACTTCCTTAGAGGAGTCTTCTCCGAAGTCGATAGTTAACTCAGGCGATTCATATATGTAACTTGAGAACCAGTTCCTGACATCAGGAGGCTCTGAGAAATCGATTCACAAAATCAAGATCAGCACTATGAGCAACTACGTATCTAATGCTCTAAAGTTTACTCTCTGTGTCGTCCTCTCTTCTTGTTAAGACGTATATGAGAAATCACAAATAGAATACAAACCAGAAAGCTGAGTCTCTGACTGCAGATAATCCGGAACCTAAAAAAACACGCGCGATAAACTCTTTAAAGTTCATAAAATACTGAGAAGAGCCAAGGAAAGCAGCCACGAGAAATAGTCAAAGCACCTCATTGATCTCAGATTCTGCGGACGAGCTTGAGTCCGTCCGCTCAACGGAACCTGCTCGGTTGATCTTCGTGACATTGCCGAAATCAACCGGACGCTCGTCCTCTTCTCTGCACCTTGCTTCTGGATCAAAACTGTGATTTTGACAATTTCTTTCTTCGAGGGGAGAAGCTACGAAACCCTCGTCCGAGCCCAGAGCAGGGGATTCATAAACGTAGCTAGAAAACCAGTTCCTGACATCGGGAGGCTCTGCACAGGAAAAGACACCAAGACCCAATTGATTTCCTATCTAACTCATCCAACCTACGACCCTAAACCTAAACATGTTATCCGAGGAAATGCGATGGTGCTCACCAGAAGGAAGTGAGGGCGAGGAAGCCGGTTCCGAGAGCTGCAGCGAGGAAGCACAGGTCAAACCTTTTACTCTGCTGAAGAATCGCGGGAGAAGCACGAAAAAGGTGGAGTTTTGCGGTATACCATACCTGAGAATTCAAATGAGAGTGCTCGGACGGTCGGAGATTATTGCTGGTCCGCTCCATGTCCCCTCTCCCCCCCTCGATGCTTGATGAGAAATGGAGAGGTGAGAAGACAGAAGCAATTGGGTTGAAATTCTTCTTTTCGAATTTCCCTGGGTGGAGTCCTTGCCGCCAAATCAAATAGAGTGAAATTCCGAGATTTTTTTTGGGGGTGTGGGGGGAGGCCGGCGGGGAAACCACCCTCTAGTCAATAAATTTTTTAAAAGAAATTGTAAATTGTAAACTTTTTTTAAAATATCTTTTGAAAAACATATTCCAAAAATACGTTTAGAAGCGCAACAAATTCCAATTAATTCAATTCTATCAAATATTTTTGAAGACTCAGACAGGAAACGTTGAATTTATTAAACACATTAATTGAGTTTTGAATCACTCTTTTTTGTATATAAATGATGTAAGGTAACGTAACCCCCTTGAGACTCGACCGCCTCAATCGGCGATCCGTCGAACCTCAAGCGACACCGGCGAAATCGTAGAGTTGTGGCTCTGATATCATATGATAAGAACTCAAGTCCTAATTCCACTCAAAAGTTAGCTCAAGAGTGGAAGGTTGACCCTGACCTTATATTCTAACCCAGGAGGCACTCCACAACCGATGTGGGACGCATCATTTATGATAAGAACCCAAACTCTAACTCCATTCAAGAGCTAGTTCAGGAGTGGAGGGTTGGCCCTGACATTATATTCCAGCATAGGAGGCACTCCACAACTGATATGGGACGTATCATAGTATTTTAAACCGCCTCGGGCTAGTCATTAGTTCCTAAATATTAGTCTCCATAGGAAATCGAACTCTAAACTTAACTTATTGCATGTTATTAATTTATCAGCGGATCCGTTCCTCGAAAACTGAGTTTTGAACAACTAAATTATGTATAAAGCATGCCTCCCTCCTTCACCGGTAGATGGCCGATCGCAGAAAATTTTACGGTGAGCCCTTCCGTAGGTTATAACAATCACTAGGGCTTCTGTGATTGCGCTGTTACTGCCGTGTTGGCTAGGGTTTCGCAGCCTTTGCTCACCTCCACAGTCCACACTCCTTCCCACACACACTGAGCCAATAAGAAAACCCAAATCAGCTCTGTAATTATGGACATGGTCAGGAATAAACTCTAGAGTTTAGTTAGTTGCTGATATCAGTTGAAGGCCGGCTGTCGAGTCTCGATCTCGGCTGAGGTACAGAGGCGGAGCACCCGGAAATGGCGACAGCGAACCCTTTTGATATCCTGGGCGACGACGACAATGAGGATCCGAGCCAGCTCGTTGCCGCCGTGAGCCTCGACAAGACGAAGAAGGCTCCTGCCACCGCCCAGCAGGGCAAGCCAGCTGCCAAAATGCCTTCGAAGCCCCTCCCTCCGGCCCAGGCTGGTGAGTTTTAAATCAGTGCCAGTTTTTCGTTGCTTCAGAGCAACCGAATCCGGGCAAAGACTGCAAATTCAGAAGACTTCTCTTCTTATTTTCGGTTGAAAACGAACAAAAAGCTGCAAGACCCAATTTCCATTCTAAAAATAGAATTTTTTTATCTTCTGACAAACGGAGTAGTTTCGAGCCTTGGTCGGAAATTTTTTGTCTGGTAATGGTTAATTTGAAGCAGTGAAAATTAGACTATGAAGAATCGGGATTAATTGAAGTTGTCTGAAATTTCTAACGGCGATGTTTTGATGCATGCCCTTTTCAGACTCTTCAAAATCCACTTTTGAATGATTGTTTTCATAACATGATTGCAGCAATTTAACTATTATGCCATGTTAATAATTATTTTTCTTCTCTCCCTAATGGGTAGTGCGGGAAGCTAGGAACGAATCTGGGCGTGGTCGTGGCCGAGGAGGCGGGCGTGGATTTGTCCAAGGACACGGAGGTGGACGCCGATATGAACAAGACTTGAGCAACAGTGAGGGAAATTTCGGAGGCAACGATGGATTCTCTGGAGGTTATAGCCGGCGTTCTGAGGAGAGTGAGTCAGGGAAACCATTTGAAAGACGTGGTGGTGGTGGTGGGGGGCCTCGAGGTCCTTTCCGAGGGGGTCGCCGTGGTGATTTCAGCAATGGAGATGTTGGTGAAGGCGAACGTCCTCGGAGGGTTTTTGATCGTCGCAGCGGCACTGGAAGAGGGTCTGTGTTCGACAAAATAATTGCTTTGTACCTCTACAAGAGCTTACCAGTTGCAGTTTTTTGCTAGTCTCATTTCATGTTCTGATTATATGTTCACTGGCCTAGAACTGAGCTCAAACGTGAGGGATCTGGTCGTGGAAACTGGGGAACTTCGACTGATGAATTTGCTCTGTGAGAATATTTTTCACTCTCAGCATTATTACTTCTACGGAATTGCATCACGAGAGCTGTTTATGGTATGATTAAAAATATTGTACGTGCAGGGAGGTTGAGGAAGCAGTGGTTGATGCTGAGAAAACTGTGGCTTTTGAGAAGCAGTCAGGTGTTGAAGAGGGTGCAGATGCCAGCAAGGAGAATGTTGCGAAAGAGGCAGAAGAGGAGCCTGAGCCTGAAGACAAGGTAAACTTTTTTACTGCTTGTGCTTGATTTCTGTCCATAATCTTTACAGCAGACTGATGGTTTTAATGCCTTCCAATTACTGATTCAATATGTGGTGAAGGCTCTATCTTCCCGTGTTTTTCTTTTGTTGATCCTCAGAGGGTTAGCTGTACTGATGTATATGTTGCTCCGATTTTCATCTTTTGAACACAAACAAATAGAGTAGTTCGGTGCTTCAATGTGGTTAATGTGGTTGGATTCATTAACAGCCAAATCTTTCGTCTGAAAATGTTTAATCTGAAGCAGCAATGAAGTAACAACATTGTTTCCCTGTGGCTTTTGCTTGGTACACAATTGCCTCCAAGTCCAAGTAAATCACGTAGTTTGGATTTTTGGGATTAATTGAAGTTTTGGGAATTAAGCACTTCTATTTAGTGCTGTCTGTTGCCTCTAAATGTGGTAGCCCGGGTAAATTTCTGATACTCTTTGGGTTGCTTAGTACTCATCATTCTTTTTTACCACAGGAAATGACTCTGGATGAATATGAGAAAGTACTCGAGGAGAAAAGGAAGGCTTTACTTGCAATGAAGACCCAGCAGAGGAAAGTTGAGCTGGACAAGGAACTGAAGTCCATGCAACAACTTTCGAACAAGAAGAGCGGTAATGAGATCTTCATCAAGCTGGTGAGACGCATCTTTCCACTCCCTCTTCTTTATGCTAGCTACAGGTTTATCTTCATGAACAATTACCAATCTTGGCAATTTACGTAGGGCTCCGAGAAGGACAAACACAGAGACTCTGAGAAAGAAGAAAAGGCTAAGAAGGTGCGTGTTTCCTTTTTCTTTCCTCATTCTTTCCTTGCTTGCAGCAGAAAGTCTTTTAATGGAGCGGTCATACCACGTAATTAATGCTGACGTGGTTTATCGGTCCAATCAGAATGCATTATTATATATTTGTCCAATTAGAGCTAACCATTTGGTTGGATTTTTTTAATATTTGTATAGGAAATTTTAGGATTTAATATGTCAAGTTATGATTGTGCGGATATACCACCTCATCATTAACACGTGGTATAATTGTTTCACTGAAGATTTTCTCCACTCTCAGACTCTCATACTGAGAGATCCCTTTGAATTTGCACCTGGATAAGGCTAGAATAGGAATGGAATGTTCCATTGTTTTCCCTCTTCATTATTTTCGTGACGAAAGGGCCGACTATGGTTTCCTCTAGTGGAAGATCCCGTGGAGCATGTACAGCCAATTCCCATCTCCTGAGTCTTCCTTTTCAATTATGCTTTGACTTCTGAAATTTTATGCATGCTATAAGATGCATCTGTGGCTTGAATGATGTGCAGTCCGTCAGCATAAACGAGTTCCTGAAGCCTGCTGAGGGTGAGAGATACTACAGCCCTGGTGGTCGTGGCCGCAGCCGTGGGCGAGGTCAAAGGGGCGGCCGTGGCACCAGCTTCGGTGGTGGCTATGCAAGCAATGCTGCAGCTCCCTCAATTGAAGATCCCGGGCAGTTCCCATCCCTCGGTGGCAAGTGAGAGAGTGGAGTTTTCCCTGCATCAGGGTACCCGAGTATTTCCACTTTGTCGCCCGCGGTCCTTCGTCGGTCGTGAAAAAGATGGTAAGTGTGAAACCGGAATCACATTTTTCCTGTAATAGAAAACTTCCGTTGGTGGTATTGTCATGTTCCTTTTTTATTGTAAATTTTAAGATTCTTCCTTCTGTCGGTGCTGTACTTGCTTCATTTCCTGCATCGCATCAGTTTTGATTGAATTGGATCTGAAAATGCCATTAGTCGATTTACCAATTTGAAATGTTCTTATTTTGCTTGTTGCAAGCCATATCATGGTTGCCGTCTAAGTTCTTTACCAAAAACATGGCTGTGGAGATTTGAGAGGAGCTTGTCACCATAAACGTGGACCAAAGATGTATCGGAGGCGGCAGGCCAAAAGTGGAACACTTCTAATTTGTACACGGACGTTTAGAATCAGATACACTGGAAAAGAATATAAAATCTGGGTGACAAAATGAAGTATTGACAAAACACATCAGAAGCACAACGTAGTAAAGGGGCAGGTCTACCATAAAGGAAAGATTCATCAATTGAAGCAGTACAAGTTTTACATGCCATAGACCAACCGAAACATTTCCAGGGTCCCAGCATGCTGAGGCACATGCTTTCAGCTTCAGGACGAACAGCAACCTGCCTTTTGGTTCACAGGCTGCCCTCGGATGTTCACTGTTGGAGGTCTCGCATTGTTCACGGGCTGACTTGCCATCCTGTACAGGTTGTCGGACCCAAAACAACAATGTAAAATCACCAACAGAAATCGCAAGAATATCCAAGGTAAGAATCATGAAGACATCATCTCAGACTTATCAACGTGATTTGACAAGTACTGCGTGGTTGTCCACCTCTAAGTTCTTTTATGAAACTAAAGATGGATCCATCAAACTAGATATGTGCTGAACTATATCAGCAACTAAGTTACATCTAGGGCTTACCGTACAACAGATGTTTGACATGAGTCCAATTGTTTCTCCACATTAACATACCACGAGGCAATCAAGTCCAGGTAAGTTCGTGGTCCCACTCATTTGGGTGGACCTTAATTAGGGCATACTCCGAGCAAGTGGGAGTACAAACTAAAGACTTTGAGTTATGTGTCCATGTCGACTCCTTGAACCGACTCAGGAAGGAATTTGAATAATACTACAGCAACGGTGGAAGAAATACCTATTCTTGATGGCTGCAGCCATGGCCATGAAAGCCTGCTCCACATTAGTGGAATCCTTAGCACTTGTCTCCATGAATGGGATCCCAATTTCATCTGCAAATGCCTACATTGAAGGATATATCCATTTCCAGGTAGAATTAGCTACTTGCAGAAAATTTCATCAAATGCAGGATGAGCATTGTGTTATATTCTACCTTGGCTGTTTCATAGGAAACAACCTTCTGTGCTGTGAGATCGCATTTGTTCCCAACTAGAAGCTTGTTGACATTCTCACTTGCATAGCGATCAATTTCGCTCAACCACTGCTTAACATTATTGAAGCTTTCTTGGTCAGTGACATCATAGACAACCTGCCAAAAAGTTCATTTGAAAATTATTACCAATTTGCGCAGCAAGATAACATGGTCAAGACAGACATCTTAGAAGAGTATCAATCTCACTATAATGCCATGGGCGCCACGATAGTAGCTACTGGTTATAGTTCTGAAACGTTCCTGACCAGCAGTATCCCACTGCATGAGGAAACAACAGAAGCTAGATAATCAGCAATGAATAATCCCTTAAACAGGAAAGCAGATATTACATACATGGATTAATACCCTAGCAGATCTTTTTTTCCCCAATGTTAATAAAGAGAATGCATAACTGAAGCATTATCAAGTACAATTCCTCAAATTTATTTTCACCAAACATCATTAAACCTACTAATGTATACAAGTTAACAGATTAAAGATTTTCTTATATTTTCATGCAAATTCAAACTTCTGTTGCAATTATATGTCAAGATGCGTCCAACAACAAAACAGACAGTATGCTCCAAAGCACACAAGACCTACAATTTGAAGTTTAATTGTTTTTCCATCTTGTTCCACTGTGCGGATTTTCTGCATGAAAGAAAGCATAATCGGTTAGGTTACATGCACAGCACAACTCTGCAACCACACAGGCAAGTTGTCAGATAGAATGGCTTACAAAATCTACACCAATCGTGCTGATGTAGCTGTCAAGATACGAGTCATCCTGCCGTATAAAAAAGAAAAAATGTTAATAAAGTTCCATTTTCAGCTCAAGGCAGATGCACTTATGCAGTCAGAAAACATGCAATAGATGAGAAATGCAGACATCATTGGCAAAGCTTCAAACAGTAATGAGAATATGATTGGAATAATTAGGTGGATCTACATGCTTTAGAGATTCCTGTTGCAGGCATCAGCAGTTTAGGGTAAAGAGAGTTGGTAAATCCTTCCATATGGAGAAGCCATATATTGTCCTATTTCTGGACAGGTGAAAGAACTGATACAAATGATGAGATTGTTCATTCAATAACTAACTATCCATGAAATAAAAGAACCAAAAGCATCAGAAGAACTCACCGCAAACCTCAGAAGCAGACATGATTTTCCAACACCGGAGTCTCCAATGAGCAGAAGCTTAAATAAATAGTCGCTGGATTTACAAATAGCAAAACTATTATGACAGGGACAGGATAGCTTAGGCAACTATCACATATTTACATAGATTATGACATATCATTCCACATGAGTATAGAAGTCGTCAATAACGGTATAGACAGCATTCATCCCAAGCCCCCAAACCGACACTAACCACTGAACAGACACAAATTATCATGTAACCTAAACAGTGTCTCAAAATTCTTCTCCACATGGACTGAGGTCCCTCAATCTTTCCCAGATCAACGAGTGGCTGATTAAATCAAACCATGACTAAAAACAGCAGCAACTAATTTGATGAGAAAAAAAAAAGTAGAGCCAGTATTTAAATATCTCCACAAATAGATTAGACGAGTGAACCTGCTGCTTCTTACTTGTTAATTTGTTGGTCTTATCTACAAAGTTTTGAAGGAAAGTTTAAGCAGTAATTAGAGATAAGGAAATTAAAGGAGATTTAGAAGAACTGGTGACAGTAATTTCAGATGTCCATAGATGGCCACAACACTAGGTCGACATTCAATTCCCCAAATTACTCAAAAGATTTTTTGCTATACAAGCACTACAGGCAAAGCCGGTCTCTGAGGCGAGGCAACGCAAGGCTATCGAATCGAGTTCACTGAACATCTATATAAAACATACAGAATCCACGAAGTCCAGAGAAATTTAAACGCCGACAGAAAATAGCGTGTCTAATCCAACAGGTCAAGAGGCAACACTCGACGGATCTGGCAAACAAAAAAAGCCATAGGATCTAATAATGAGCTAAAAGGTCCCTGAGGCCGAGAACCAGGAAACAGCAGCTGATTAAGGCTAATCGGCAACAGACCCTCAGCACAAGCACGCATAGGTAAACAAAAAGAACAGAAAATTTCAGACAATTCTCATCGCCAAAACTTGCTTCAGATCTACATAAATTTACGCCGAAGAAATAATTAGGTATTCCATGGAGGAGACTGTTGGAAGCTTACTATTCAGGGTTCATGGCTGAGGGGACGTCGAGATCGATCTGATCACTGGAAGTATGATCGAAGATCGGGAAGACGTTGCTTATAGGGCAAAGACCAGACCGAGGGATCGTCGCCGGCGACAGGGACAGGAGGGGAAAGGGAAGGAGGAGAGTTTTCGTAATAAACGAAAGGTCTCAGAAATGCTCTTGCCACTGCTTTTTTGAAAAAGAGTCCAATTCAATTGGAATTACCTTTTTATTTTTAAAAATAAATTATTTATTATTAAATTTTTTTTACCTCTAACAACTTATATTTATTGAGAATTAATTTAAATAGGATACATACTGATAAAAAAAATTAAATGGGATACATGACATTACTATGTGACCAACCGCCTATAAAAATTATTTAATAATTTAATCCAATAACTTATAATTATTAACTCAAATTATAGAAAAATTCAATAATTTATAATTATTTTATCACCTTATTAATGGTCGAGTACTTGAAGACAAATTTCTAAGTAAAAAGAGTTGGTTGGTGGAAGTTGATGTAGAATGAATGACGGGACCTAGTATTAATTAGGAAAAAGATATTTTTAATTCTCAATTTTTTATATTTTTATCTTAAAATATTTATTTTTATTATTCGCATCCTCAATGTTTTGAATTTTTATTACTTTAATCATACTGTTACTTTTTTCATTTAAAAAAGTATATTCTATTAAAAAAGAATATTGCATTCAAAAAATAAATTTTGTCTATGATTAAGGAAATATTAATTATTGGCAAGTATCCGTTCTAAAATTAGAACTCATTTTTCTTATAATTGGTCACAATTTTATAACGATAATCAACAGAAATCAATTTCGAGTCGGAAATGTGTCTTAATTTTGAAGGATATATGATCTTCGGTAAAACTCTAATGATACTTTTCATTTTCATTTGTTTTTCCTTTTTTTTCTTTATTTTTGAAAAATATTTTTTTGTTGAAAAATAATTTTTTGGATGAAATATTCTTTTTCAATGGAATTTGCTTTTTTTAGATAGAAAAAGTAACAATGTGATCAAAATAGTAAAAATTCAAAAGAACGTGAATAAAAAAGTAAAAGTTTATGATGAAAATGACAAAAGTGTAAAAAGTAAAGAACTAAAAGTGTCATTTACCTGATAGCTATTGTTAGATGGAATTTCTAAATAAAGAGTGCGATTAAAGTAAAATGAAGGGTAAAAAATTTCATAACCGCTCTCTTCTCGCTTAAGATATTAGGGATGTCGTGAACTCATTTTGGAAACATTGCGATTTCACTCGACCAGCTTCCACCTCAGGTGAATTCCGAGTAAACGGTGTCGGTCGACTGCCGATGCTGCTTGTTCAATCTGAACCTGCAGGGTGATCCTCTGTTCTCTGTCAGCCTGTCATGCCGGACGTATTCACTGTAATGGCACGTGGAGAAACAAATTTGTCCTGAGAGCCCCACGGGACGATGATTCAAGGACGACCTGCCGCCGTCTAATTAGCTTGAAATGGTTGAGAAAATACAGCAAGTTAGCTCTGTTTGGCTGTAGAAAACTGTTTTCCATTTTTCAAGTTTCCTCAACAGACTTCAATTGCTTGACATAAACTTCACCAAACACTTCACTCCAGTAGTCCCTTAACCACTCGGACGAACAAGCCTACGACGCATATACCTGTTCCACTGGGTACCGCTGAATTGGACCAGACTTAACTACCCGATGTCGCGAACTCCTATTTCCGGTTCAGTTCAACGCCTTGCACCACCGATGGACCAGTGTGCATAAGTTTCTTCACGAGAGCGTAAGTTGCGGTCAGAAAATTTTCCCAACCGCCATCCGACAAGAGCAGCGGGGTTCTGTTTCTGGAAAGCGTTTGCTGACTCCCATGTAAAGTTCTTCCGGTCTTAGGTGACGCCCCGTCCCTGAAACAGCTCCATTGAATCGTTGATAGGGATTCGCGTGATCTGATATTTCTTTTTCTTAAACAGGTATTGTGTTCGAATACTATAATTAAATAAAATCAATGGTTCGAGGAATTTTATCCAATAGTAAAACCGATTCGACTTCAAAAATTTTTCTGTTATGTCCTTAGTTCGCACGGTTGATTAAGATGAACGATATTTCAAAGGAATGGTCTTTTCCCTATTCCCTATTCAACCAATCTAGTGGAACATAAATGGAAGAGAACGAGACTAGTAAACTTGATATTGCTCTCAGCGCGGAGAAAATCTTAATTTTTATATTTTCTAATAACACGACAAGAAATTACTGATAAAATTGCTCAAAACATCAACTGCTATAGCGATTATTTGAGTGAGTTAGACCCATCTAACTCATTTGCTACAATTTTATTAATATTTTTTCACGTTATTTGATGAGATATAATTATCAAAAAACTCTTCAAGAATAATAAATTTACAATTTAATTATCGTTATTAATTCCTTCTATTCCCTTATTTTTATTTTCTTCCCATCCCTTGTAACCTCTTGATCCTCTTTTATAATTAATAGCAAAACTACTATCCACCTTTGTTGAGTTGGCAAGGTACCCTTCAGTTTTTTTTTTTTTTTTAGAGTAATTAAGGTACCTTGACTTGTCTGTACTAATTTTATTGCCATTAGTTGATTGTGCCCCCAAGTCAAGTAGTAGCACCACATAGCGTTATATGTAACGGATACACTACGTTACAGTGCTGATATGGTGTAACGAGTTAATAAAATTAATTATTTGTAAAATATTTTAAATAAAACCTAAAATAAAAAAAATAAACCTTGAGAGGGAAAAAAACCAACCATAAAGATGATTTAATTTAATTGGATCATGATACCATATCGATAGTGCCACGTGATTTAACCCATTACGTACACGACTTCCTCCATGCAGCGCGGACTAATATTTTAATGCTAGTTTATCTATCGAGTATCTCGTGTTCCCGTTTTGTCAGTGTTGTTGACTGCGGTGAATGTCTAACGTGTTATTAGTGTCACATCATTTTTTTTATCACTAATAACATTCATTTTCAAATACGAGTTAAAATATTTTTTACGTGTAAAATATTCATCAGTTAAATTTATCACGTTATTCATGAGCTTGTCTAATTCCAAAATTTCCCGTAATTGACCTTTGCCCGGCTAGTAGGGTCCACCATGATAGGTTTTGTTGCCCCGAAGAAGAAAGCAAGTAGAAATTGACGTCCGGGCCAATAAGAATAGAAAGGTTAGATCCAATTCTGATGGCCAAATCTAGTGGATGGAAGACAGATCCTCTCCCACAATTTTTTTAAAATGCTTTCCCGTGTACAGTTAGGTGTAGCAGTATACCAATTCTGTACAAAATACAGTAACTTGACTTTCTTTTCCTTCGATTACGAAGTCGGCCCGTGAGATTAGAAAAAGATCAGAAGAAAAATCAACGAGAGTAATGGAGTAGATGAGATATTAACCGCGAAAAATCAGAATACCTTAGTCCTAGATTGATCGTGACGCCGATCCGTACCGGGCCCCTTTCCCGGTAACCAAAGTTTTTCACCGGCGCGCTTCCCTGGTAATTCGAAGCACAGTGAAGCGTGAGAACTTTGGGCTCGACCCGCGATCAGTCCACTTAGGGGTAGATCTCTCGTAGTACAGATTTTTTTTATTTATAAAATTCTAATATGAGATATTTTTTAAGAAAATAAAGGGTCGAATTATCTCAATTAATTCATATATATATATATATATGGGTGTGTGTATGTATACACGTAAATGTTTTGCCAAACAAGAAAGCAAGCTTCCTGGTCAAATCAATGAACTCTAATGTGCAAAGCATGCCTATAAATATATAACCAGAGAGAGATCGAAAGTGTACCTTGACAAGCATCCAAAGCTTTTTTTTGTCCAAAGAAGTTGAGTAGTGTCCCACAGAAATGGCAGTTCTTCCCAAGCCACGCATCGAAGCCATCCAGAGCGTGACGGCGTTCAAGATGACCGATCCGCGGGTGACCCGGCCGGTCGAACTGGGATCGCCCGGCTCGTTCAGGAGGTGCTTCAACACGGTCCTCTACTTCAAGAGGGCGGAGGGGGACGATTTCTCGGGGTGGGACGTCGCGGGGTGGATCAAGGACTCGCTCGGGAGGGCCTTTGTGGAGGAGCCAATCCTCTGCGGGCGGCTCCGGAGGCCTGAGGCAGGTGGCGGGTTTGAGATCGTGTCGAACGATAGCGGCGCCCGCCTGGTCGAGGCCGGGATCGGGATCGACATGGAGGGGTTTCTCGGGTCCGGAGGGAGGGAGGAGGCTGAGGCTGGGCTAGTGTACTGGAAGGACATTGACGAGGAGAATCCTCAGTTCTGTCCACTCTTCTACGTTCAGGTATAGCTTTGCTCAATATTTCCGTTAGGAGAAATCTTTAGATGAGTTGAGGGTGTTCATGGATGAATCTAGAAAACTTGCTCAAGGAATTAAAACTCTATAGGAAATTGAAGTGAAGATTTCAAGTAAGCGACCTATATATAGTTCAATAAAAAATTAGATAAAATTAAGTAAAATTTGTATAAAATCTCGTAGAGTTTTCCAAGTTCAAAGGAGCGATCGCCTCGCGCTCCCCTAAATACATCCCTGTCGTGCACTGTTAAGAGAAAATATTGTATTTAGCTTGACAGTTTACATTTGATGGTAAAGTATCGGTAGTTTGCTAAAGAATTTACATCTAACGATGGAGTATCAGTTTTTTTTCCCTAATATTACATGATAAATTCAGTTACCACCGAGGATGGCGATCTAGTGGTCTAAATCTCACTTCTATGCAATTTGGTTAGGTCGAGATCACGATTCCGAATCTTATTATAAAGTCTGAGTAATATTGTCAGGGAAGGCTCTTGAGCTTCCGCCTTGGTGGACACCAGCTTCTTATAAGATCATACGCTTGAATACGAAAACTTGAATATTATATGTTGTCGACGTAAGTAGGACTCAAGGTCGAGAATTTTGACCATGTCGATGACAAGCCGAAGGGATTAAACCGAAATTCGGTTGATTTTCTCAGGTGACGAACTTCCAGTGTGGTGGGTACTCGATCGGGATCAGCTGCAGCCTTTTACTGGCAGACCCACCATTCATCATCAGCTTTCTCAAGCGTTGGGGAGCCATCCAAATCAATTTAGTGTCCGGGACGAACCCAACGGTCAAGAAGCCCATCTTTTACCTCCACAGTGTCAGAACCACCGACTCCACGTCGCCGAGTCCACTGAGCCCCAGACCGTGCAAGAAACCGGCCCAAACCGTCGTATTCAGGGCCAACTGCCGGACCGCGAGCCTGGACACAAAGTCGCTCGCCCTCCTCTGTGCCGGGGACGCCGAGAAGGCGACTGGCCTCGAGCTGGGATCGAACTTCTCATTGTTGGTGAGGCAGAGGTCGGGCGAAGTGAGGGTGGAAAGTGCTGATGAGGGTGCTGGACTCGTTCGGCCTCAGCCAGGGCTTGGAGGCCAACCGAGCCGGGTGAGCTGGGAGTGCTTCGGGGCCGAAGAGGTTGCATTTCGGAAAGAGAATTTCCCGGCTCTCGTTTCGCATTGGATCAGGTCCCCCGACGGGTTCGTGATGGTGTCACCGTACGAGGACCAGGGTGAATACTGGGCCTATGTGTTTGTCACAATTTGACTACAAGAACCCATGTGTGATGCGCACTTTACATGCTATGTTTAATTTTTCCTTTTTGGATTGCCTGAGATTTGAATTTGGTAAGTGTGCACATGTTGTTGAACTTTACCCAGTGATTCCGTATTTACTTGCGAATTATATTGTAATTTGATATGATTTCAGTGGAAACTTTATGGTCATGATAATAATAAAAATTTAATATTCAAAAAATTCTTGAATTTTAACAAATTTTACAACCGTTGTCAAGGTGGTACTCTACCGCTGAGTTATATCCCTTGCCTGCCCCTCTACATAAAGAAAATTGACTAATCCTAAGACAAAGTGCCGGGAAGCTCAACGCGAATGTTCTCTCTCAACTTGGGTACCATGGGACAGGCCTTCGTGCTATACCAAACTTCCCGCTGTCAACCTCCCTGCACATGTCGAGAAAGTCTCTAATGGATCGATCATACCGTGTGAGCAATGTTAACGTATTATATCCGTCTAATTAAAATTTATTATTTATATATTTATTCAATTATGATGCACTATTTGTTATAAATTTTTACATTATTAAGAAATTTTTAAAATTTGATAATTATATTTGTATAATTATTAATTATATATTAAATTTTAATTAGACAGATGTGCAGTACAACAGAAAACTTTTTGGATCATGACTGCACAGCGCCCTGGCACGGTCGGTTAACCTTTGTATTGTCCCTGTAAGAGGAGAGGGTTTTAGAAAGACCGGAACTTACCATCGGATAGTGAGGGAGAGAGACTTCTTGGTGAAGGATGTGCCAGAGCAGCGGCGGAATTTCAACCGACACGGCCGGCGGCGGCGGGAGCGGGAGCATTGTGGTGAGCAAACAGAGGAGATGGGCTTTCCAGGGAATCAGAGTACAGAATCCGCTTACTTTCAAAGTGGGTCAAGTATTCACGGGCTTTGGCGTCGGCTGCGGTGTTGGTATCGGCGTCGGCCGCCCCATAAATATGGGTACTCTTCCCCTTTCCTCTTCTGTTTCTGCGAGGGACTAAAGCTAAAACTTTTACAAGTAAATCATTGAGAAGATGGACTTTGGAGCTATCTTGAAATCCAAGATTAGTACCAAGAAGCCCTGTAATCGAAGTAGTTCTTATGATCTTTCTCTACGTTTAATAATTTTGATTGTTGGGTTCTTAGTACATGAACTGGCAGCATGGTAATAGTACTACATTTGATTGCTACTGGGCAGTTGATGGTGTCACCGTTGTGAAATTATCTCTGTTCTTTTGTTTGAAATCTATAATTAGGTGCGATACCGGTTGTGAACCAAGTAATGAGTGCCACCAGAGGAGCCACTGATGCATTTTCAGGTGTCACGAGGCATGTCAATGATGCGGTAAGTGAAAATGGCACCGATCTTCTAATGATAATACCAAACTATTATAGTCGATTAACTTCCTGGAGATTGAATGGTACTTCTCTTTTCTGCTGATTTGTCAGTTAAGGAAGATTGGAGCGAAAAACATAGAAGCAGGCATTGGCTGCGGAGTAGGCTTTGGCCATGGTTTTGGTGTCGGTATGTTGATGTGATGTCTTCTGATATTGACATGGATAGACTGCAAAATTTTTCCTTCAGCTATCAGTGATTTGCAAATGCAGCTTCTTCATGTTATAAATGCTTGTTGAAACAAGATCTTCTTCAGGAATCTCAGTTAATGGGGACTTTGATATTGGAAAGTACGATCTCTTAAGTGGATTATGCGGCATTGATCGCTTGATATGAATCTTTATACATTGGTAAATTGGATGAATTAGCATCTTTGAATAGTATGCTGGATGCGTATGTTCTATATGTACATCACCACTATGCAAGTAGACACTATCCATGGTTTTGAGCATTCTGAAGCTAAAGGCTTCAGTTCTTCACTTGGCAGGTCTTGCTTTGAAGCCTGGAGTAATAAATCAGATTCAATCTAGCCTTGTAGTATGTATCGATATCCATGTGTCTGCATATATCTCTGATGAAGGTTTACATTTCTCCTATATTAACATCACTAAACCAAATTTGCAGCAATTGATGATGAAGATGATGTCCAAGTTTGGAATGGGGCCCAATTTTCCCATTGGTCCAGGGGCTCTTCCTGGTTCTCTTCAAAGTGGCATGAGCATGATGAGTGGGCCTCAAAGCCAGAGTCCAATAGGAAATATGATGCAATTGGGCACAAATTCACAAGATAATACCTCACAAATGCCAACTGGATATGGAAGTTTGGGTTCCAGTTTCTATCAAAGTTTTGCTTCGAGCAGTTCTCCAGATCTCTCCTTTGGGAATCGAACAGAGAAGGTTATTGGAAACTTTCTGCAGAATCCAGTTCTCAGAAAGGGTGACGATACTGAATTATATAATCTGGTATGTGGAGGTTATGAATTATCTATCACAGTCAAGTTGTCATTTCTTTGGTCTGGTAAATAAATAACCTCCTTTAGCATTCTGCTGGTGAAAATATTCTTCCTCACTTGAGAATCTTTGCTGCTATTCTTCTCTGCAACAGCTCTGTCAAACCAACTCCTTTCTGAATCAATATCTATTTTCGGAAAGTACCATTCTTCAACTGGTATATTTCACGTTGGATACAAGTTTCAGCACATATAATCAGATTGCTCGAGCATTGTCTTCCTACTGGACTTTGATGTGGCATTTGTTGCACATTAATAGGAAAGGACTGGAACAGCTTTATTTCCATTCCCTTGTATCATGTAGAATGAATGGAACAAATCAATGCTGCTGTACATTGCAATCCATAACAAATGCTACCACTCCTTTTGTGGAAGCCTTGAAGCCACATTCGGTATGATGGAATGGGAAGGAAATTGAATGGAATCACCGTGTACAACTGTTCTATAATCAGTTCCATTCTAGAATATTTCCATCTCTTCATGGCAAAAATGGTCTGCTTTTCAAAAATTGCCTTCTGAGGCTTGGGTACGAGAGTTTGATGCTTGCATTTATCGAGTAAAACGTTCTGAGACTTAATGGCTATTTGAAGTTCCCTTATTGTGTCTATTTTTGGAGGTTTTGAAGCACCAGCGGATCATTGAAGAGCTCCAGGAGGAGAATGAAAAGCTCCGTCGGATACTCATAGAAGATCTGAAAGTCTCTCCTAGCAAGATTGAAGACTCTTACTCCTATAGACATAAGTCTCCCTGTGCTGATTGTTTTGAATGCAGAAGGAAACAGAGAAGAAAATAAGCAAGTATACATATAAAGCTTCACTACAATTCTTCTGATAGGAAAGTCCTCTTATGAGGTTGTTTGGGATTCAATTACGAGAGGTCCATACTGGGTTACAGGTCATTTGCTAGAAATCATGATGAAGGCATGCTCCGTTCATTTCAGTACTAATCCATGAAGCAACAAGTGTACACGAGTCTGATGGAGTTACTGACACAGGTTTGCTTTTGGGTCCTTCCTCATTACAGATCTCTATGGGAGGCATTGGCTGCCTTCAAGTAACATGAGCAGGATTTCATTGTAGGTGTACTCAAAGCTTTTTATTGATGAGGTTTCTTGTTTTCTTTATCCTGTTGCAGCAGCTAATTCGATCGGTTACGGTTTGAGTTATTTCTCTTTTGCTGTACATTGATGGACTTAGTGAGACCTTTTGTTCCATGCCCCATTTTCTTTGGCTTAATTTGTAGAAGGATATTGATACAGAGAGATGACTAAACTCTGGATTTACCCAAAAAATGAAAATTTATCAGCTGGAAAAAATGAGTTATTTGGATATTTCTTGGACAATTCTGAAACTTGTGACAATTCGAAAGTATCTTTTGTGGTACGGGGAGAGCCAACCATCCGACCAACAAACCGATACGGGAATTAAACATAGAGTAGAACTAAATTGAGGCATCATTGATCTTAGAGTAAATGATTCCCTAGGAAAGTCAATGATTAATTATATTTGTAGCAGATAACTATGCATTTGGTTCTTCAGGTTTGGATGCTTGTTAGATCTAACTATGAACCAGGTCTAAGGTTCGAGAATTTGCTTTAATGGAGGTGTGGCTTGAGCAAAAAATTCTGGCAGGACGAAGACAGCAGCACAAGAGAAATAAATGTTTCACTTGGTTGATCAAATAGTGCTCACCTCAATGGCGGCGAGTCTGAGGTGAGCTTTATACGTTTCTCTTACTGTGAGATTAAGACAAGGAGAAGACACAGTACTTGTTGCAGATCTTATGTTCTGTATCTTTGTGGCTGATTTATGGCTCGAAGTTCTCGGGTACGCATTCTATGCTTCCATTAATGGCGTGTGCAAACTGCTGTTTTTGGGTTATCTCCAGCAAACCCGCATAACACCATAACAGTGCGGTGATCACAACTTCTTCTTAGAATCCAAGTTACTCATCATCTTCAATATTCCTTCTTCTGATCGTCTCAATCACCTGGCGAAGCTGTATGCTGTAGAGGACGGTGGTTGACAACGGAAAGTTCTGGTCGATCCATCTGAAAGCATGTGTTTTTTATGAGCACGGTAAAGTTAGACGAATAATGAATCCCTTTCAGAGAGTGCGGAACGAAAGGAACGTATCCCTTTCTTCCTTTGTTACTGTAATTCAACATCATGGAATCCTATGCTGGGTGTGGGACTTTCCCGCAGAAAAGTAAACCTCTTTCCTCTAAAAATCTCACTGTATCTTTATTGGATCACATGAAGTAACTGAACATATGTTGACAAACAGATGCCGAATTATGATCTCTGTGAATCATTTCTATATGAGGTGGCATTCGAGGACTCTTTGTTCTGTTACTGATAGCAGTTTCATCTCTCGATGGACCGGCAGGAGGCTCATCGGGTTTGTTCATCCGTAAATCTCGATTCCGACCACCCAGTTACTTCTCTGACTTCAGGAACTTACCCAAGGACTGTGGGGGCAAGTCCGCCATGTGAATATCACTTTCATCCTCGTATTCCTGTCTCTCTTCCCAGTCCCCACCATCACCATTATCCTGTCTGTCTTCTCTTCCATTAGGGGGGAAAAATGGAAAAAGAAAACGAAATCTAAAAGCCCATGGCCCTTTCATCCTCTACGTACAAGGAACCCTCGCCAAAGGGCACCTTCCCTTTACAAAGGAAGCTGTCCTCTGTCCTCCTCATCTCTCACCTCCTTTTCACTATTACAGCTAGCAACCTAACTTTCCCTCCATGCCCACCACGAATTCCTTCATCAATTCACTCAACTGATCTTCATAGACGAATCTGACCCAAGAGACGATCCTGTTTCTTTCAGAATCTGGAAGGGTTGTGGATTTTGTATGATCGTGTGAGATGTTTGCAGCCAACAATGTCAGGACAGAGAACAGCAGACAGAGGTCCTTTTATTCAACTAAAGAGAGTAGAAATGCTACAAAGCGGATGTAACATCTGATGAACATTCTCACAGGTCTCACACATGGGTACTCAAGAATCAAGGGAAACACTAATGAAGGAAAGTCATGGACAGAGTAAAAGAATGACACAAACAAGTCTCCCGTCAATCTACACTGGAGTACAGAGGACTCATGTTCTTTTAGGCTAGGAATGTGGCTGCAGCCGAGAGTACCGCAAGAGCGAGGCTGCTTCCAGTGGCAAAGGCACCGTTGTCCGGCGTTGACGGTGGGGGTGTCAGCGGGGGCGGCATTGCTCCTGGTCCTGGCGACATTGCTGGAGAAGGCATGCTCGACGGTGACGGTGGAGAGGTCGGCATGGAAGGGCCCATGGGAGAGGACGCAGGTGCCGGAGGAGGCGAAGTGCTGACTGACGGGCCGGGGCTCATTGCTGGCGGCGTGGCCATCATCGGCGGAGGGGCAGCCATCATCGGTGGAGGCGTGGCCATCGGCGTGGGGGCCATGGTAGCTGCAGGTGGTGTTGCCATGGTTGTCGGTGGCATGGTGGGGGCCGCCATGGGCACTGAGGATGGAGCTTGTTGGGCTAGTGAGGAATAAGCCACGAGGGAGAGGGTGAGGCTGAGCATGGCGCTGGAGAGAGCCATCATCATCCTTGAGCTGTGCGGCGTTCCGACGAGGAGAGGAATGGTGAGTTCAATCGTTGGAAACTGGAAGAAGGGCGAATGGTTTTGGTAAAATGAGGAGAAGGTGAGCGGTGGAATGGGTGCTATATAGAATGAAGACCGCGAGAGATTCTTACTCAGTGCATATGTAATCTTTACTAATAAATATTTAATATATCTATTATTAAGTGTTATATTATTTTTTATTTAATAATAATAATAATACTTTTTAATCATAATCAAAAACATTTATTTATATATTAAATATTTATTAAATAAATTTATTGCATCGTCGGTGAGTTGATCTAAGGTAGGAATTTTTGGAAGAAAGCTACATGGAGTGAGGGGAAGAATAATCAATAATGTTATGGTCCATCCAACGTGGGATCCTGTGGATTGATGGGGAAGTTGGCGCAATGTTGCATAGAAAGTTGACACGTGGGAGGGAGCCTCAATCACTGTCATTTTCCTCTGTACTGAGAGGATTTATGGTTGATTTGGAGATGCAGCGTAAAATTTATGATCTTGAAGAGTTCTCCCGATCTCTCGAACCTAATTCGAGTCAGTTTGAGCCTATCGAGCTTCTCTCTGAATGTCGGGATGAACAACCAAGAGGCTTCATGCTATCGGTATTCGTCGGCTCATTACCTCTTTTCCTCAGCACGATATTGAAGTTGAGTTTTGCAGATGAAAAAAAAGCAAGATTGCGAGAATTTTACATCTCAATGGGTCGACCCATTTTGAAACCGAGTCGATTGGATCCATCGGACTTCTACATGTCAGATGATATGCAGGTTAGACTTTGAAACGGAAAAAACAAACTAAAGGGATTCGATACAGTAAAATCATTTCTCAGTATGTGATTAAGAGACCGATAGAACTTCTCGTGTCCTTTTATCTCCCATCTTCTCCATGTCTTCGTGGCACACGATCAACCAAAAGAAAATGTGCCAAGGAGTATTCGGAGCGGATTGATTTGATGCAAGTGAAAGTGGCATTGATCCAGAATGAACATGGTCGAGCCAAACTCCTCCTGATTAGGTCTATGTGGACTTTGTAGAATCATGGGAGGAGTTCCATCGAACGAACGGCAAGAAGCTTTCAAGGTTTTTCCATGTGTGACAAGGTTTGTGGCCGTGATTGCGAGTTTCACTTCCCTTCCCTTCGAAAAAAACTTAGATAGTCATATTTCATAATGACGTATCGATAAAAAACCAATCAAATTACTTTATTAGTATTAATTATGAAATTGCTCGGAAAATTAACACTTACTTACCTATCTATCATATTTTAATCGATATTTTTTCAATTCACATGATGAAATAGGATCACCTGAGAATCTCTTTTTCTTCCCTTCTCCAATTTGACTTTTTAAGATTCAAACTAGTCGGTGTGGCCCGATCAACCCTCAGCTCCCACAAGCGCACTCTCCAATACTGCCTCCGAAGCCAGAGAAAGTGTTGAACGCGCAGCTCTCACATTATATATCTATCTAATCAGAATTCACTATTTATATATTTATTCTATTAAAATTTATCATTTATTAGTTTTTTAATTTTTTTAATCATTTTTATATTTTTCCAATTAGGTTCACCACCCATTAGGGTTTTTTTTTAAAAAAATTTAGAATTTAATAATCATGAACGTGTAATCATTGATTACATGTCAAGTTCTAATTAGATGAATATATCACATCAGCACACTTATATGATATGACCGCTCCACTGAAAAGTTTCTTATAAAACTGAGCATTAGCATTATCGATTATAATTATTAACTATGTGTATGTATGTGTGATTTTTTCCGTCTTCTACGGGGTCTTCACGGGCGGAGGAAGAGCAGCCAAGATTGCAGTAATTTGTCAGCATCATTAATTTAATTGGTGGGGACGTTGTACCATGGAAGGTGCAGTAGAGCTTTCAACACTTCCGAGCACGCGGCAGGAACTTCTTCTTCGAGGCATAAGGAGTTAATCACTTTCCTCGTATCGAATTCGAGGATGCACTGGAAGTAGCATGAATTCACCATAGCACTAGCACACTGGAAGCAGTAATTTATTGATTTTCTTCAATGCGAGACAGCAATATTAATTAACAGTCACAATGATACCTCTTCATATTGCTATACAAAAAACTCAAGGAATTTGAATTTGAATTTCATTAAGTCTTGCTGGCTATGCATACTTATAAATGTGTGTATATAGCTGTTAGGCTTGTTTTTCCCCAGAATTCACATATTAAACTGAATGAAAGTGGAGTGTTATCCTAAGAAAAATCAAAATTTTAAAATGTAATCTTTTCATGAATCTCTAAGTAAATGTAAATGTTAGTGCAATTGTTCAACGAAATTCGATCAAAATTATAACTCGGTTGAGCATTGATTAAAATTTTTTTGAAGGGTACTATGTGTCTTATGGCTGCATTTGCATGAATGCAAGAGCACTGATTGAAGAACATTTATTACCGAGTTACCCAAGTTCAAACACAAACCATTTATTAACCGAGTCGATATGTACATGCTATTTTTGACTCGTTTGATTAAGCATATCTAAATAATGTGTGGGCAGGTGCTGACATCCCTAGCAAAATCGACACAGCACAAATGTTGTAATCGTAAGTTAAAAACGACTTGACAGTTAGTTCATCTCCAAATCAACTCAGCTCAGCTCAGCTCTATTCTTCACATATTTGAAAGCAATACATCACCTCTGTAGATCTTCCGAGGGCCGTTATAGAACAGTGGCTTCATGATAGGCACGGCCTCTCCCGGATGCTCTGCCCAGTATTTTTCCTGCTCGACATCATCCATGACAGCGACGAAACAATCATCAAATCAATCCACAAAAACAAGCAGATTCCCGTTAATCGGTCTGGAATGACTATTTTGTCATAATAGAGCAGAGGCACCCATATCACAAGTCCAAGAAGCCGGTTAAGTTTCCAATCGATAGATAACTAATCAAGTAGCATGAAAATTCTTAGAGAGCATCTCTAAATTTGTTTTTTTTTTTATAATGAGGAGTTTGTTTTCCCCGAGCCCATGAACAACATCTAAACTTATTTAAAGGGAATCAAATTGAAATCTGAAACCATGCACTCAAAGTATCACACAAGATTGATGTTACGGAACTCTAGCATCTTCTGAATCACATTCAATTGAAAAACTAAAACAGATACCACGGTGGTGTCTTGCACTGAAGTCTCAGACATAATTGAAAAGTCTATATGAATTTCCAGGATGAATCTTTTGATGGAAAACACTCAACAGCAGAACTCAGAACTGACATAATAGCGCTGTTATGGATAGCATCTTCCGGGTTTTCAAACCAAAAAAAAAAAAAAAGAGGCACCCCAATATTTTGCACTGCAAATCTCAGACACAGAATTGAAAAGTCTATATGAATTTCTAAAATGAACTTTTGATGACAAATAATCAACAACAAAGTAATACCTTGTACAGCTGCTCAGTGATTGCAGCTCCAATGACCCCAGTGTAGAAAGCAGCAGTGTGCATGGTTAATCTAGGAATAAAGGAATTGGGCCGCCTGTATGGTTCCAGCATCCTCCACAAAGCGTCTCTTTCGAACTTGTTGTATAGATAGATAATCAGCATATTTCCTCCAAAGGTAGCTTGACACTCTCTAAGGAATCATACTTGAGATTCCACTGTAGACCTACGAAATGTTTACCCAATACCTTCAACATCTAAAAAAGCCAGCACGGTAGAATAAGAAAGAGAGGCTGCAATCTATGGTAAAACCTTCAAAAATGGAAATTCATCAGCCTTTCCTTACCAGAAGAAAACATTTGCTTGTCCTCTAGACGAATTTCACCGCTGAATTTCTTCATTCATTTTCCACATGTAAATGAAAAAGATCCGTCAATGTCAAGAGTGATAGCTGTGCTTTCATTCTAACATCGAAAAATAATATGCTGTTACAGATTTCCCGATCAAAAATCGAAAAATCCTAAATGCCCGAAAACTTAAAAATTTAAGCCTTTCATCTTGTGAAAAGACCCATACACACACGCACACACGCTCAAGAGGCCCACCCATCTACATTTGGCCCTTCAAACGCACAAATAAAGACAGAGAGAGGGTTGATCATGGGCAAGTAATAGAGCCAGAGAATGAAAGCCAACAAGAGAGCCGGTGTGTTTTTGGTGGTCGGTACCCTGGGCTTCTCATGCGAGCTGGAGGCTTGCGAGCATCAGGGGCCAGTCGGAGAGGTGGTGGTCTTGCTCTCTCAGCTCGGTGACGGTAACCCGGACTTCAGGAAGGCACGGGCGTTTGTGGCTTGATCGAACGGAGGAGGAGGATGGCATAAAGAAGTCGCCGACGAAGCTTGGGCAGCGATGGCTTCGTCTCGATGGTGATGGCTTCGTCTCCGATGAGGCAACCGTGAGTTCCAGGAAGCAGATGCTGCCCTCACTCGCCTCCTCCTCTGCGCCGCTCCTCACTTCCCCAGCTCCATTTACGCAACAAACTTGTTATCCATCGTTTAATAGTTACTCATACTCGCTGCTTTCTGCTCCCTTTCTACCTTGGGAAAGCTTTTTCTTTTGAGTTTTTTTTTTTTTAAATAAGAGTTATATTTATTCTTTTTTTTTTTATTATTTTTTTATTTTTTATTAAAATTTATTTAGTTACTATTCATTTGGAGATGAAATTCGAAAAAAATACTTAAGTATGTTCTATATAATTTTTCAAGTCCGGCTGATTTTTACTGACTCCACAATTTCATAGGACTTAATAATCATCCTTTTCTGAGATTATCATCACTTTTCAGCACTGTATTATATTTTTTTCTTTAATATTTAATGAGTTAAGAGTTGGGCCGAGTGGTAAGCAGCTCGGTGCCGCTTAAGGAGGTCTCGACCCGAGACCTCACGTACGCAGACACCCCTCTTGGGAGCCTCACTCGCCATTGCCAGGCGTGCGACCCGGGGCGACCAACGGATTAGTCAAGTATGGTTGGCTGAAAGATGCCATCTCACCGCTGGTGGGGGCCTGCTTGGATACCGTGGCTGGCGACCAAAAAAAAAAAAAGAGTCAAACCACATTAATTATACTCATTTTAGACTTCTCGATAAATAGTTATGATTTTTAAAATGAAACTAGCCGTGATTGAATGAACTTGACCAAATGATCAATTTTACATAAAAAAATCATATATTTCTATCTGGATCGAATATCGGAGTTCGTTCATAATATGTTAAATCAAAACTAGTTTAATATTCTCCACATTAACTCTAAATTTGCTATATGATGAATCTAACAGGATTCTCGATTTTAGTTTCAAACGATGTGTTACATCAAACATGGGCAAGTATTTGCTCAATTTTTTCGAGGTCTAAATTTAGGTCCAGGTACTTTTGGAATCAAAACGAGGTGTCTAAACTAACTAAAGAAATTTGATGCGGTAAAATTATTTTTAATATGTGACTAAGAGACTGATAGAACTTCCCATATCCTTTTATATGATTAATAGTAAGAAAATGTGATGTGACTTATTAGCTAAATTCTCCGATTATGTGATGGATTCAACTTGTATAATAATCTTCACTATACCCATAGAGTTATGATCTATATCCCTCACTTGCACACACTCCCCGTTTTCACTAACTTATGTATCGGATGGTCAAATTGGACCATCACCGTTAGCTCGACTCCCTTCTGCGGTCAAAGGAACCTCAGCCGGAGCCTCCGGACTATCCTGAACCAGCTGTACGGTTTGAAGCGGTCCTCTGGGTATCTGGATTGGACTGATCCAACAAGCCTATCATGGACCAAGACGAGGCCCATGAGCTTCGAGTCGGCCCATGATCGTTGGAGGGGGTCCTGGGACCTATTCACGCGCTATCTAGCGCGTGGTTAGCACAACCCGATCGAAGCAGGACTCTAGCAGTGAACCCGCCTTCTTCCTGGAGAGAAACTGATTAGGTGTTTCTTCTCCCCACTGACAATGGCGTCCCAGGTTCTTCCACATGTAAACTCTCTCTCTCTCTCTCTCTATATATATATATGTATATGTATATCTGCCTCCTTACCTCTTTTCGCGCTACCGAAATCTCAATTGAGAGCTTCTCTTTCTGTAGCCTCTGCAGGCGGTGATTTCGTTTTCGAGGAATTCGCAGCAACGGATTCCGAAGAAGCTTGGTTTCTCCGCCCTTGTGCCAGGATGCTCCTCTCATTTTGCTTCCGGATGCGGGTTTTCTCTTCCTAGGGCGTCTTCGAGCTCCATCGGCTCGCACAGGGATCCGATTGTCGCTGCCAGGCGGTGTTTCGTCGTGAGAGCTGAGCCCACCGGCGAATCGGAACCGGTTCCAGATGGGAGTGCCGAAGGGGAGGTTGAGGCAGTCAGCGCTGAAGAGAACCCCGAAGTGGACGCTGGGGCGGAGGGAAACGCTGAAGAGGAGAAGCCTCCGAGGAAGCCTCGGGTCAAGCTCGGAGATATAATGGGGGTACAGTGGAACTCTAATGCAGATGTTTTGTATTATGATATGCATATTGCTCCATGAAAATATAAATTTTTCTGTTTTGTGAATCCTCTGCGATGGATCTTGTAACGATATTGAAGTCTCTTATTGCGTAGATACTGAACAAAAGAGCAATTGAAGCATCAGAGCAGGTGAGGCCTGTGCCAGATTTGAGGACCGGAGACATTGTCGAAATTAAGCTGGTAACTGTTGCTTCCTTTGCGGAATTGCCCTGTCCTGATGATGAATTTTGACTCGGTGGAAGAATGGGCTATGTGATGTTTTTCTCTGTTTGTGGGAGCTCCCTTCCTTGCCGTTCTTCCTATTGTTTATGTTTAATATTTAGACTATGCACTCATTCTTGCAGGAAGTTCCGGAGAACAGGCGGAGGTTATCTGTCTACAAAGGAATAGTTATATCCAAACAAAATGCGGGTATCCACACGACTATCAGAATAAGGAGAATCGTAGCAGGTGTTGGGGTTGAAATCGTATTCCCAGTGTAAGTGAAACATCTATTTGTTGCTGTACTATGATTATATATAAGTTATTTTGCTCTGCACTCAATAACTTGCAAGCTAACATGATCATATATGACATAAAATGGATAGAGCTTGCATGAGAAATTTGGAATTTGCAATGAAATTTAACCGTGAGTGATTTTAGGCCATGAACCACTAAGGCTTGACATTGATAGCGTCTACTATCCGCTTTAGGACATGATGCATGCATATAGTAAAAAATTGTTGCAGGGCATGAAACTTGCAGCTGTCTATTAGTTTCCTTGTTAATATTAACTCATATTTGGAGTGAAAGTTAGACTTTGGGAGAATTCGTAGCATAGTAAAACTTTGTTTTTTTTAAATAAAGAAATTCAGTTCCTATCTTTATCTGCTTCTTGATGAATCCCTGCTGCCATAAGAATTTGGTGAGTCAGTCAGTTTGGTAGCTCCTGGTCTTGCTCCGTACACTGTAGAGATTCTGTTGTATTCTTCTGGCAATAATATACTCACCTATTCAGACTTTCCTCATGTTTTGGGCTCAGAGTAATCACTGAAATTCTTCCCGGACTGAGGTAGACTGTTGGTTCAGGAATTCCTGAAGCCAAGGCTTGTTAGTTATTACTTGATAGTTGGAGTTTTGTTAGCTATCTAAAATGTTCTGTGAACCATAGCATTGAGGACTATAACTGGGAAGGGTCACTTTTCAGCAATGCACTCTTGCTAGCACAACATTTTAAATTGGAAAGCTTACCATCTGAGCCATCTCTATTACCAGTATCCTGGTGATATCCGAATAATGCAGGTCTCTGTTGGTGCTTGCAGGTACTCACCCAACATCAAGGAGATAAAAGTAGTCAAACACAGGAAGGTGAGGAGGGCGAGGCTGTACTACTTGAGGGACAAGCTTCCTCGTTTCTCCACTTTCAAGTAACTAAACAACTCATATTAGATGCTGCTGCTACTATCCTTTTTTGGAATCATCAAGGTTATCTTTAGCTTGGCATAAGCACATTCTAGATATACCTTCCCCCTCCAATATGCATTGTCTACCCTTTTTGATCATATAGATGGTTGTTGAGGTCAATATTCAGGTGAATAACTGGCAAAACTCGGATCCTGAAGTTGTTCTCTTGTAGTTTGTATTGGTCAAATTCCGCTCGCACAGGACATGCATCTCACCGTGCTCGTTCTGTGCAGCATTTGTCTACTTGTCCTCGGAGTACATATCTGGTTAGTACTTTATAAGTTATTGGCCATGTTGGCGTTGGCATTTGTAAATGTGGCAGGTTGCATCTTTGTAAGCGCAAAGTTTGAAAGTTAACCGTGGCATCAAAGGCTTAAAGGATGGCTTTACGTGTGTCAATTAAATTAATATATAAAAACATCTCAAGCCTTATTATAATTGCAGCTTTGAAAGGCGGAATGCCATTATTCTTTTACTTCGACCATAAGGAAAAACGATAGTGGATAGGTGCTGGATGGAAAATAAAAGGTATAAGGAATCTTGTTGCAATAAAAAATCCAACCTTGTTCACGAGGTCAGAGGCTCAATTCTTCCATTGAGTAATGAATATTTAGAAATATAATGTGTTTTAAATAATTCATATTCAAATAATATGGATTAATTAAGAAGTAAAACTCTCTTAATATTACTAATATGAGTTAGTCAAAATGATAATATACTTATTTCTTTTAAGTAAAAGTCTCGAGTTCGAATATTTGTGGATGGAGAAAACTCTTGTTAAAAGAGTTTTACATTTTAATTGATTGACCATGGTCGAACTGAATTAGTATGTAATAGTGTACACCAAAAACTCTCTTAAGATTGTTATTTATAATACATATCTAATCGAATTAACCCTCAAATGTTGGTATTAATTTCTTAGTTGCAAAGTAATTTTCCCATCTGTTGTTGAAGAATAATTGGGATGGTCAGTAATTTAATTGGAATCGACGGTTGGGGTTGCGACACTTGGGAGATCGTGCGGCGAGTGATGGCTCCCACCGAACATTTCCCGCTCCTACAGTAATTGTCCCTTCCTTCTAGCTTAATTCTTCCCTCTCTCACAATGACCAAAAAAAGAAAAAAGAAGCAGAAAATCGTCCTCTGGGAATGACACGTGTCCACCTGGCCCCGGGTCTCCCATGGCGGAACCTGAAGGATGATGGCAGGTGCAACCGCCACTTCACTTACATGGCGGTCGCACATATAATCCAAGCCTCTGCTTTTCTCCCTCTCTCTTTCTGTTGACCGCAGAGCTAATTCATCTCTCACGGGAAGCAGGTTAGGGCCAGTTTTTGATGAGGGAGGGCCTATAATGGCGCCGAGCTGATCGAACTGCTTAGACCGAGCAATTCTTCTTCTATCGTCTTCGCCACACATCAATCTCTCGCTGTTCCTCCTCCTCCTCCTCCTCTGTCTCTGTCTCTGTCTCTCTCTCTCTCTCACACACACACTGTGCTGAGTCATGCGGTCTAGGTCGAATGACCGGCCTTGGAGTTTGTGTTCATGCAGTGTTCTTTTCTAATGGTTGCAATTGATCATTGAATGGGATTTGGGCTCTCGGCTGCACCCCGTCACCATGTCCAACGCCGGTCAGCAATTGATCTCCGTACATCCTGAGGAGCTCAAATTCATCTGTACTCTCTCTCTCTCTCTCTCTCGATGTTGATTTTTGCTAATTGAATAGATTGCTGCACTGTGATTGGGCTGAGTTTGAAAATTGAATAGAGTTCTGAAGCTATGATAGGCAAAATTAAGGTCTTTTCTTAATCATTGGCTCTAAGATTCTGAGATTAATTAGCAAGGACATGTGCTGTACGGAAATTGTCGCAATGGATCTCTGGCATGATCCAGAACAATCATGGAACCATGTGAAGAAAATGGTCACTGCTTTCAGGCTACATAACATTATAAGTCTACAAAAGAACTTTTCTTTTTGTATCTCTTAATTCATATTTTGTGCACTCAAGTGAAATGTAAGCTTTGGGATGCTTATGGTGTTCAATCAATTGACGTGAACAGTTGAGCTCGGAAAGCAAAGTTTTTGTGATATTAAAGTTGTGAACAACACCGAACATCATGTTGCTTTTAAGGTACCCTATCCCAGCACAATTCAGGTTTTTTGGCAGCTTTCTAATCACCTCTTGAATTACCAATCATTATTACGTCCCTGCCTGCTTTCCTTATGTTAGGTTAAAACAACTTCTCCTAAGAAGTACTTTGTCCGGCCCAACACCAATGTCATTCAGCCTTGGGATGCATGTTTCATTAGAGGTACTGCTTTTCATGTGATTTATGTTTTTACTCGAAAAATGTCTTTATCTGATGAGTAACAATCATATGCAATGGTTTCCATTTGCCAAATTGAAGTCACTCTCCAAGCTCAACATGAATATCCGCCTGATATGCAATGCAAAGACAAATTTCTCCTCCAGAGTACAAAGGTTCCTCCACATTCAGATATTGATGATCTTTCCCCTGACACTGTAAGAATCTAATGTATATATTCTCGATAAGGTTTCTGCTTCGCTGGCTAGAACTAGTCATTTTTAAATATTGAAGATGATGCTATTCTCTTGATCGACTCAGTTCAACAAGGATGGAGGAAAAGTTGTAGAAGAATGCAAACTCAAGGTTGTTTACGTTGCTCCTGACTCAGCATCAGCTGATGCAATAAGAAATTCCAATGCAAGTCCTGATATATCCTCTGTGAGTCTTATACCTTCTGTTGCTTGGATTAAGGCTTCTGTTGCTTGTAAGTCAAAGTTTCATCTATTTTCATGAATGAAAAAGGCTTTTCCTTAACTTGAGTTGCTTGTGCTGGGTATTAGCATGGCTAACATTTTACAAGCTTGGTAAAAGGGGGCTCAACTAATTACCCGTGCAATATCTACTTACTTTTCACTGCATTTGGTCTCTAAGCTGATTCCTTTGGTACGCTAATCATTAGCCATTTGTTATGCGATATGGATGGTGCATGTGACATGTTAAAAAGGAAGTGTAGGAATTATGAGTGGTTCTAGAGGTAGGACAGAGACAATGTGGTAAAATTGCAATTGCGTAAAGTAGGAAGTTCTTGTTAATATCATTGCTGCTTACTACTAAGTCTGTGAGACACATCTTTTGTGGCTTCTACCCTGTTTATCTTGCTTTCTGCAAGATGCAGTTTGGTATAGAGTATACCTAGGTATATATGTTGTGGGCAAGTTTGGAGATTAACTTTTGAAGTTTGGTGGGTGATCTATGCGTGTGTTTTTTTGATCAATGTGATCTATGTATGTTCATGAAGTAAAAATTGGATCAAGAAGAAAATTGCCTGCAGTTTTGTTTAAGGGGTTTTTTGGTTCCATGAAATGGCAAATGTCTTACGTGATTGTACCTTGGTCATTCTAGAATCAGGCTATTCAGCGTGCGAAAGAAGAACGAGATGCAGCTGTGCGACAGGCGCAGCAATTACAGCAGGAACTGGTAATTATTCTCTCTGTTATATTGCCCTCACTTTAATTAATTTCACAAAATGATATTTCTTGAGTGCTAACTTGCATGGTTAAGACTGTTGCTTCCTCACTGTGAGAGTTAGCGGTGAGATTGCTTCCATTGATAATCTTTTATTTCTTTTATAAAAGTTAACCAACCCAGCTCAAATGTTCAGTGTATCATACTGTTGCTATTGATAAAGAAACTAAAACTCATACAATTGACTCGGGAGATCTCATTCAAGGAGAATCTTGTAATTCCTAATCTCTCTTTTCAATCTAATCTTGAAGGACATGTTGAAGAGAAGAAAACTGCAAAAGAGAGATCCGGGCTTCTCCTTCAAATTCACCCTCTTTGTGGCTCTCATAGGGCTTATGGTTGGATTCCTCTTGAACCTTTCACTGTCTTCACCTTCATCATAATGATCTGCTCCTCTTGAATGGCTCCAGGAGAGATTGGACTGTTTACTCCTGCAAAATTTTGCAGTCATATCAGAACCAAGAGTTTGCTTGCTTATTGTTCCTCCGACTGTAAATCTCTTCACTGCCTATGTGCGGTTTTACAGAGTCTGCTTTATAAATAGGCCATGAAACTATTGGCATGTCATTTTATTCTCATGTCTACACATAAAATTCTTATGCTTCTTTTGGTTTGGTAAATTTGTGCAGATGGGATAATATATCTATAGATGTTCGATTACAACTTTTTCCTGAACTTTCTGAGAGTAGGGGTGTATTTGTAACTCGTGAATAGAGAGATGTGTTGATTAAGACTAAAGCTGCCGGTTCTGCTTTTGGGGCTCACTTTCAGTTTGTCACCTTAGTTCGTGTGTATTCTAGTTTTCCTAGTCAAAAGTTGTGTGTTTGCTTTGAGTTTATTATTCTAATGGAGGATGGTTCCCTTTCTTGCCCACTATTGCCACTGCAGGAAACTGCTGCTGGCCTTTTGCTAGTGGCGGTGTTCCGTGTTGCCACTATGAGTAAAAGCAACTCGGTCAGCTCTTTCTGCCGACGTTATAAGTATTTGCGTGGTGTCTGCTGACTCTTTTGGAGTTCCGGAGGCCTTTGTTGTGCCAATGCTATCGAAAGCGTCGGGCATCGGCCTTGGACTGTTTCAGAATTGCCAGTCTGAAATGTTTTGAGAGCTAATGAATGGTGGATTGGGCTCAGAGGTGGTCCAGTTTTCATAACATCTGTTTCTGTTCTGTTGGGAAAAATGGCATAGATCAACACTTTCTGCATTTGAGAAATCTGCCAAATCTGAACCATCAAAGCACTTAAAAAAAAATATGGAACTATGGTCCCCAAATCGACAGTGAAGATGATTTTGCGCTTTGGCTTGCTGCCTAAGTGCTCGGGGAGCTTCGACTAGTCTCCCTGGGCTCGATGATTCTTGCATTTGGAACTAGTGGTAATAGTTCTCTCTCGTAACCTTCCTCTAATAATAATATCCAAATGAAGAATTTTAAAGGATAGCTTATCCGTTCAAACCATTCAAACCCCTCCCTTTTCTTCTTCATCTTTCAATCCGAACAAATGTACTAATTTAATTTCATCATTTAACCACAGCTGTTCTTGAGCAATAGTAATGGTGCCTTCTCTTCTGCCTTTAAAATTGACACTTCCCCTCCAAAATGGTTCTTTGACATGGTTATAAGGTTTTCATTTGTATAGTGGGACACATCTCGATCCTTAGGGTTCATATCGTGACAACAAAATCTCAGGGAGTAAATTACTGCTAGGGCAAAACTTTAGGGTGCACATTGGGATGATATAAATTTCAGGGAGCGAGGATGCCAGGAGACCAAACTTTAGGGTCCAAAATTTAGAATTTCCATTTGTCGTCTCGTACTATGGTGGTAGCATGTCGTCGGGCTCATCACCGGCGCGTCAGACCGTGGAAGAGGAGCTCCCGAAAGCTGTGGAATGGCATCCGAGTAGAAGGCCCACAATTCTCCCTGGCTTTGTTCTGGTTCAGATCCACTCTCTACTCTGTACATGAATGTATCTGTATTTGATTGCTGCTGTTGAGCGGATTTTGAAGAGGTTTATGCGATTGGGTGTTTCTGATGCTGTGAGCCACTGGCGCTGATTTCTCAAATTCAGAGATATGGACGGTTTTTTCATCCGCAAAATGATTGAATTTTTCGGTGGAAAACTGCTTTACTAGGTGAATTCGGGGACTTGGATTCTGGTGTTGGGGCGGATATTACCCCCACTTTCTTCTTGTCAGTAGTCGATTCTTTTCGATTGAGATAAATGTATCCAACGCATAACGATTGTTGTGGCGGTTGGCATCGTTTCCAAAATATGTTGCAAACTCAGCCTTCAAAGATCAGTTTTCAATTGAGCGGAACTGCAAATTTCGGTTTGTTGGTTATGGGTCCCGTTGTATGTCATGAATACCTTTATAATTGTTTTTGTCTTTTGGCTGCAAGAAGATTTCTTTAGTAGCCCTGTAAAGCGAATAATATTAGTCTTGTTATTGCCCGTCAATGGAGGCAGTTCTCTGCTGATCTTGTAGGAGCAGACATATGTCGGGAGCCAAACTTATTATGTTATTAGTAACGCCCAAAATCTTAGAGTTTATGTTGTGCTTTTTGAAACAGCACAAGAGTTTGAATCTTTCGCAGTTAAATTTGGATACCTGTCTTTGCAGTTTTTTTTTTCTTTTCCCCTGCTTAGCTGAGGGTTGAGTAGTATGAATAAGCTTGTAGAATTCGGAAGAAAAGCCTTGTTTTATGCAAGGGTCCTTTCTGGATATGAAGAGCAGAGGATAAGATCTTACAGGTTGCAGCTTGAGAATCGCATCAAGCAGGTGCTTGTCTGACTTCAATGAATTTATATTTTGACTTTCTGGTTCGTTAAGATTTGAAGTTAAGAGGACAATAGCTTTTTTTGTGAAATTTTACCAATTATCCTCTTTTTCCTCCTTATCTAAATTGTTGTCGGAAGAGGGCATAGTCACAGTCTGAATTCTTAATATTTGTGTAAAAGTTGATTCTGGTTGGTATTTACTCAGTTTTGGAACTCTTCAAATTGTTTGTGAAATGTGCGGTAGCTTGTATTTTTTAGCCGGGGAGCATCATTTCATTCATGTTTCGATTAATGGATAGATTATTCTAAGGACTTTCCATTGAACTACATAAATAAGGTACCATCCACTTGAGCCACACTGTAATTTTCATTTTTCTCCTGTTTGACTTTCAGCTCTAATATTCTTTGCAAATTCCCGCTGTGACTGCTTTTTGCACCTTATGGGTACTTGCTTATATAACCGTTCTAGTTTGTCAAGAGCTGTTGATTGGTTTTGTCCTCTATTTTTGATATTTTGTTCCTTTGACATGTAAATAAAGTCTTCAAAATTTTATTGAGGAATTTTTTTTCCTTTTCACATCTTGTCAAGCTTTGTACGCACATACTGATGATCTGTATCACCAAGATGGTGTCCGCATGTACTGGAGATAGGACCTGCATGCTCCTGGGTGCTAATGATTTTAACTTTACTGTGATAATTTGGCCGCTAATTTCAAAGAAATCTTTGGTAGGCTGATGTATAATATTATAATTGTCGTTTCTTCTCATCTAATCTTGAAATTGTTATTCTTCCTTGTTTCTCTTTCTTACGAGAATATATGCTTGAGGTCCTTCATCTTTTTTATTGAATTATATCAGCCTTCATTCATGTAGGCTCAAGAAAAGAGAGAAGCTGTAAGAAAGGTTCCAGAGCAAATTATTCTATCCGAAGTTCGTCATATGGTTGAAGAGATGCAAGCTTTAAACAAGAAGCTTGAAGAAACGGTGAGAATTTGAATGAAACGTTTCTTGTAGTCTAAGTTCTCAGTCAGTTCAGGTTGTGAATTTCGTCTAAGCGAAACAGGAAGCTGCCATTGAAGAGTACTTCAAGCCAATTGACAAGCAAGCTGAGATGATCATGAAAATGCAACTCGAGGGAGAGGAGAAGACAATGAAAGAGATGATGAAAGCCATGCAGAAGCAGGTGTTGCTCGAGAAAGAGGAAATGGAGGAACTTGCGAAGACGAATCAAGCTGGAGAGCTCCAGTCAAAACAGAACTCCGATGAAGGCAAGGCAGCAAACCTTTGACTCTGGAATGACATGGATCAACCTTCTCCAATCCGATAATAACATGTAGGTAATATAATAAGAATTAATGCCAGAAAACAAAATGTGTTGTATGCATTTTTGGTCTAAAAATTAGCCCTCAGATATAATTCAAATAACAATCTGGGATTTTGCTAGCTTCTGCTAGAATTCATTTTTTGAAGCAGTTACCACGTGTTTTGCCTGTCTCAATTTGGTTCCTTTTTAGAGTTTCAGAGGTAATATTCATTTATTTGAACTGTTGAGGCCTGCTGCACCGTTAGGACAGGATATTTGGATTCTGTCATATCATATTCATGAAATGAGCAGAAAAAATGAGTCCGAAGTAATCTTTGGGCCTATCTACACTATCTTCTTGCTGGAATTTACTCCACAAGATGGGTTAACTTTTCTGCCTTTTATTCAGTAGCTTTCAGAAAAGGTGTTTTCAGTGTAAAGATAGTCCAGCACTAGCGTTCCTCTTATGCTTTGTTCAGAGAGGAAGAAAGGGACTTAAAGATGGGATGTTTTGCCAATCTACTTCGCATCTTACCAAGTTGCAATCCTTATCAGATCCCAGCACCCCTCTTAGTGCTCTTTCCTAATTCAGTCTCCTTGCCTTTGGTCACTAATCAGGTATCAATCCTCTGTTGAATTTTTCCATGTTGGGTCTCTTGCAAGTAATGATTTCCAGTTCTTAAGCTGCGATTGATTAGCCGAGCGACCAAAGAGACTTCCTGGCTTAACAAGCTTGTTACTTACAACACACTGTTTTCAGTCAAGACATTCTTAATACAAGTTGCAGGTGGGGACACAGGTGGCCCTCATTACTTTCTGATTGGAGCTTGCTTGCAGTAAATGGTTATCTTTAACAGTGTCCTGAGGTCACTCTCAAAGACTATGCAATGTAAGTTGACATATGTATTATTCAAAAGAAGTTTGATGAGTATTGAGGATGGGCAGCATCGATAGCAACGAGGTACGCTTTTGCTTAATATCGAAGCAACGCCAGATTGGCTCCAACAGTCAAAGACCGTCTGGTCTATTGAATAGACCGAAATACTCAAAAACTTGTTAGCAGATTGGATGATTCCATGTCAATGCTGATCTTTAACAGTAAGGAGATCAGTGGAGTGGTTGCCCCTTGAGCTGTAAGTTGTTTATATGATTGTGAGGAATTCTTTGAATAATCAAAGGAAGATTATGAAAGGAAGGGAGGAAGGAATAGTTGTTAATAATAAGGAATCTGAGATCGGTTGGAAGTACGAATAAAAATGGTTCTGGTGGAAAGGCCCCACTTCCAGAGCTCAAACAGTTCGCTTCATCAGATGCAGCTTCTCCCTTTTAAGATATGACGTTGGAAAGAGATAAGTTTCATGATTTGAAAAGTTTCACTTCTTGATGGACCTATCTAACTTAAAAGAGAAAGTCTTCAGTGCATTGAGTATATCATTTGATAATATTGACGTAATTTGTCCTGTTGATTAGGGTTTGCTATATGTTAGAATTTTTTTAAATATTTTTTTTAGATTTTTTAGGATTTGATAGTTATAATTAAAAATTTGTTAATTATATGTCAAATCCTAGCTGAACAGATAAATCATGTTACCATTATCGTGTGGTGTATCCAATGCATTAGAGACTTTCTCAACCCATTAAATTTTTAAATATCAGACCAGAAGCGGCATGTTCTGGGGAACTCAGAAAGTAATCAAAGGACCAATTTGATGTTGTTATTTCCCCTCTTTAATCAAAATATGGATTCTCAGATATTATTTGCCTTATGAAATTCTAAAATCGAAATTCTTTTCATTACTCTTTTTGGGGGGAGGTTAGGGATCTGATGTTTTCAATAGAATTAAATGTTTTTTTTTTCCAAATTAAATGACAAGTGAGGTAGCCATGTTCTGCGCCATAATTAGGAGTTTGATATATATTAAATTATCCATTTTTCAGGTCTAAATTACTGGCATTCAGAAGTCCAATGAACTTTGACTGATCCAGTTCGAGCTAAAAGGTCTCACTAAGGGGTGAAACTTTCCCATTATAAATTTTCTCAATTAAAAAAAACTAGAATCTGAGGCTTACTTAGGGAAAAGAGACGCCCTACCACCTCCGGTACGCCTATTACACGACAAAACAAAAACAGGTTGATTTCATTTTCGAAATTAATTGCTAATCTTTACCTGCCCTGCATGCATCACTTGAAACTACTCCTTTCCCTGTTTTAATTTCTTTTTTTTTTTTATTGCAATGATCAATTTCAATAGAAGTTTGGGTGGACCATTCACTGAATCATTCAACAACTTAATTCAGCAACTCATAATCAATCATTCAAATTAGAAAAATAAGAATCTAGGGACTTACAATCATTTTTTTCAACCTACTTAATATTAGTCGGATCGTAGAATTAGCAAAGAAAGGTTTTACTATTGTCAACGACTTGATTGATATTGTTTGATATATTTTCCCTTTAAAATAAGTTGTTCGGTTCGGATTTTGAAATTAGAGAAAATTTATGAATGAGGAACTTTATTTCTTAATTGTCCGATTCTCTTCCAACTTAAATCACTAAGAACTTATTGAACTTTTAAATATCAAATATATCGACCAAAAAGCAAAAGCCTATTAATTTACTGGAGGCCATAAAATCTATGGTGGAACTCTTCGTAGTTGACTCCAGTAACAGCATCTATGTTACAGATTAATTCACGTATTCGGATCACCAATCGGATTGCACGACAATCCCGATAAACTGTTCGATCTGATCGGTTTTGATTGTCTTCAATTTTAATTTTCGCGGCGGGAACCCCTCAGAGACGAGGCCGGCCGGTCCCACCGGGTGATTGATGTGCTACTATGCAGGATGAGTTTAGGGTTAGTTGTCATCACCTTTTGTGGCTTAAACCACTTGAAAAGGCATATGGTCTCTTCTGGACACCGAACGAAAAGTTTGATGAACATGTCAGTGCGTGTGATGAGTCAAAGGTTTTGCTGTCTCCTTTGTATTGAAAATTGATTTGGAGGGATTTTGGTGGGACTCAAATGTCTGCTTAGTGCATATTCAAATTAACTCCGCTTCTCATTTTCTAAATAAGTAAAATTGATTTTTTTTTCCAACTTTAATTAAGAATAGATCTAAAAATCGATTGGTTGAGATAGTCTAGTCACTATCTTTCTTAAATAAATTTTCGGATTCGAGTACTGTAAGTAATAAAAAAACCGTGATCGGGTGGATTTTTAATCATTAATAGACATGCCCCGACTCGAATCCAAAGCGCACCGAGTGAAGTTTTCAAGAGGAATTTTTTTTCGGCTGTCAAAAATTGAAGGTATAGAGATGAAAACACGAACGGGATCGATGGTATAAAAAATCTTAAGCAGCAACGCGATAAGAAGATACTGATTAAATTATTTTAATATATAATAATCGTGACAGCTGCTCGCTGCTCTGTTTTTATTACAACTCAATCCATGCTTCCTCGCATCTTTGTAGGAAATCTTAAGAGGTCTCACCTCACGATTACGCGATGAGAAAATATCTGATTTACTCGGTTATTACGATTTAATTGATATTTTCTCGTGTCACGTAATGACGTAGAATCACATGTACAGCGGCATGGCTCGGGTAATTCGGTGAGCGTGTAATATGTGGTCGAACTGCATGATCCACGCGCCCACTAAACATGTTCAAGCACTTTAATCATGGGATGGGTTAGGGTTTTCTTTTTTTTTTTGCCTTTTTTTGTTTCTCTTCCTTCATCGATTAAATTAAGGAGGAAAGCATCCGTGTCCATGTGCACTCACCACCGTTCGTAATTAATAAGAATAATACAACAATTGATGACACGATAAACCATTCGTAGGTACCAAGTCGGACGTCGTCTTCCTCACCGTTCAGTATTTACATTTCCCCCCCTTTTTTTCTTTCTTTTCTAGAAAAAGAATACAAACAATAATAATGACGATCTAATCACCTGTCACGTAATACTTGAGACTTCGTATTTAGCTACCAATATATCAGATAAATTAAACAACCGGTACTAATATCATCCCCGTCAACGCAGTATCGCTAGAGGGCTAGTACAGTTTAAAAAACCAGTGTCCACCAATATCCATATTCAAGAGACCGACCCTCTTAGCTACATTGCTCAAAACGAGATTCGAATTAAAAAATACAGAGACCATTAAATCGCATGGAAGTGAACTTTAGACCGGAAAACCACAGCCGTTAGTGGTGCCATCCAGTTTTTTTTATATCTCTATATTCGTTGTCTGGTATTCCATGCTGTCTCCATTGGAATATATAAATGCGCATATATAATAGCAAATTAGAAACAAAAATAAAAACCAGCCTGATCCCATCTGAAAAATCGATTTTTGAGATTATATAACAGTAAAATATTATATTTACTAATATATATATATATATATATATGATGAAAATGGAATCTCTTAATGGTTTTAATTCACCGCAGTATTTATGTCGACATGATATAACGAATTTCAGTCCATATTTTACGTTTAATTTATTATTGTATTAAAAATCGAGTCCGAAAAATCACCCGAAAACTTCGCATCCTTAATAATTTGTTTGTCTTGTTATCTAAAATGGCTCTTAGTATAGTGATTTCTAATGTCCGAAAAGAATATACAACACCGGTCGAGCCGACCATTTAAAAAGAAATCCATGAAAAGGGCCATCTAACCACGTAATACTTTATGGATTGGAAATCAAACAATCTTAATCCAAAAAATTACCATTTGGTGTGTTATGTTAATGTAAATTATTAAAAATATCTATTCGCGCACGATTGAATACAGTAATTATTTATAAATAATTTTTCAGGTAAAAATAGTATATGCTTAGCTTTTAAATTAGATAATTATAAAAGTGTATTGTATAAATAAAATTGATCGTAATTTACATGTATGGTTCGCTGATAAAAGAGCGAGAGTGAAATGTGACCGTTAAAAATAAATCTGTTAGAAATGAAAAAAAAAGAGAGAGAACGCGGAGGAGGAAGATGATGAGAGTTTCAAGTGCGAGAGAAAATAGTGAGAAGTTGTTAATTATATATACTAAATTTACGATTATACCCTCATTTCATTTCAATCAAGTTAGCAATATTTCAATTTATATGCACATAGTATTTTTGGAAATGAAAAAGTGAAACCAAAAAAACTACCAAATCTAAATCTTTGTAGTTTATTAATCAAATGTAAATTATTTTTATTTATTACATATATAGGATCATCTTCATTAATTAATATTGGAATTAAATAATGCATACTGTGTCTTTTTAATATATTGGACTTTAATATTACTCAACTTTTAATGCTATTAGACTTATTTGATGAAATATTCACATTGATATGTCTAATCGTAAGTCTTGTTGATTACTATTATTTTTGAGCTACTATTTATATTTTTAATAAATTATTTATTAAAATTGAGCTGGGAAAAAATTAATCTTTAATAAATTTTTTGGACTTTAAAAATTCATCCGAAAAAGTCGGATATAATTTATGGAAAAAAAAACTCACCCGGACCGACCCGTTTCGCTAGGAGACACGGCGTGCAGGGATGAGATAATATTGTTATTATTGTAATTAATAAATTTTAGTTATTTTTATGGGAAAAAAAATAAAAATTTGGGTTCCCTAGCCGCCCAAATTCTTTAACGTGCATTCATCAACATGTGAGCTGTGCCTTGCCAATTTAGTTTTGAATTTTTGGATGTTTTCGACAGAACTTTTAATGAGGAAACTTTTTCTTAGCAACTAAGGGGTCCATTGTAGGGATGTGTATGGATATAGCGTAAATTCGGAACCGATAAGATAGGAAATTGATGAAATTCAGGTGGGTTCTCGGTAACAAGATAAGAAATCGGCTCGTTCCAGTTCTAGTTTCGATGAACAGGGTAACCGGAACTGGAACTGGAACCTGTTACAGATTTACACGGCTTATTTTAATAATTCATAACGCCCTCATCTGAACTCTGATTCTTGAACTGTTTAAACAGTTGTATTTCTAACTCGATAAACTTTTATTTGGCATACTAATTATGTATTTGTGATGAATTTATCGTGTCTAAGATATCATTATAACTTAAAAATGAGAATAAATAATAATTAAATGTATGGTAAATATTATTAAAATTACAATATGATAAAATAATGAGACAAACAGTAATAACCATGAAAGTATTTTGAACATGGTTACTTTAAGATTATTAATATATATGAAAATATCAAAATTATAAAGGTAAATAAACAGGTTCCAACATGGTACACGGAACCTGTGGCATCTAATATGTTCCAGTTATGGCCCAATTCCAAGATTTGACATGGTAAATTACGGTTCTAAGATGTAGGAATCGGTTTTATACATAGTAGGGTCTTAAGTACTATGAAAAATACAGGGTACTCTGTTCGCATCATCCCTAGTCCATTGTTCTAAAGGAAGATAAACCAAAATGGGAATAATATTATATGGAAAGTTTTATCGATAATAATCAATTTCTGATAGTTTAATCTTAGATTGACAGTTTATGTTACTGCAATTACCTCCTTTTTTTTGTCAGAAAAATGATGTGAATTTATGGTTTTATATCAGAAAATTAACCCGAAGAATGTCCAAATTATTCATCTTATTTCATTTATAAGAGTCGATTTTCAAACTTTTTAATTCCCGGTTAAGAGTAATATCGCTGCCTTTATTCTCTTTAGTTAGCAAAAAAAATTAATGTAATTTACGGTCTTATATCGGAAAATTAATGCGTAAGCGTGTCTAAACTTTTCTTGTTGACCCTTCGACGTTAAGGAAAAAAAAGAAAAAAGGAAGGAAAATCAGTACAAGTTCTTCTTGCCACGTGGCAAAAATATTCAATTGGTATTATAAGAGCCAATGGGAGAAATCTTATATGCCGAATTAATTTATCAATTAAAAGTTCATATTTTTTAAATATTAAAATCCGTTAAATTTTGAAAATAAGGTAGGGGAGAGCCCGAAGGGGGGTCAATTTTTGACGGTGCGAGAAATCAACTTACGAGAGTAAAAAATAATTATTTATTTATCAATTCAAGCATTAAAATAATCATTGGTATTAAAAATAATAAAAAAAGAAAATCAGCCGGATACATCTAATGAATATATTGATACAATATTAAATAAAAAAATTTTCAATTATCCACAGGATAATACATTAATATCTAAACTATTCTATTTATTCGATATTTAATAAGAAATTAATTAAACTATCGATACCTTCCGACTCATTTGGTTTTCAATATTCCAAGCCTAATTAACCGAAGTAAAAGATAATTGTTTATTAAGTGAATCGAGAATGAATACTTAAAGGCTCAGTGGTAGAACATCAAGGAAATTAAGAATACTACGCATAATCAATACCGACAAGATAGATATAAATTAAAATTAATATTTCTGATATTTAAATTACTCTATTTATTCGCAATTTTAAATATCATAAATCTTGTGGTATGATCCACCGCGTTAAATTCCAGCAGAAGGTTCAAAGATTTCGAGTTGATCCTTACACACTATTGTTTTCGGAATCAAATAGCCCTTTTTTTTTTCTCTTGCAGTTAAATGCATTTTTCTTTCTGTAATATTTACCAAAAATAAAAAGTTTGATCCATTCCTAGAAATTAACATAAAAGAGATAAAATTACCGAAATTTATATAACATTAGTGTAAAATTCGTGTTTCGTAGCGGAGTATATATTATTAAGAATACGAATATTTATAGTTTGTTAAAATAGAACGATTGTAAAGAAAATATGCAGTGATATGAAAGGTATGAGTACTTCTCACATTAATGATCGGTATGGGAAGGCAAATTGTTTTTAGGTTTTTACTGAAGGTAAAAGATCTCACTCGATCTCCTCGTGCATAAAATAAAGACGAAAGAGAAAATGAAGAAAATGAAAAGCCGATAAGAAGTAAGGGACGCCGCTATAGAGGATTCGCGTGGGTCTCACCGTAGATAAAAAATCTTTAAAAAATGAAAAACAAAACTTCGCAGGAAGCTGATACGCAAAGGGATAAGGAATTGTAACACTGTTTTAATATATTAAGAATATAATTTTTTACAGGATTTTTCGAGTTTAATTCGTCCCCTTAAATCCGCCGCTACGAATTGCTACGTTCCTCTTTCAAAGCGTGAAGAAGTAAATTAAAATTTCATGTCCACGCCATGTGAATTAAAGTTCCGATTAATTACCCAGCGAGTTCACTTACATACCCTTGCCTCCGGGTAATTCATTCAGTTCGAACAGCAGATGTTAAATTTACGACGGACTGGCTAATTCAGTTCGAACTGGACGAGTCCCGGTGAACGTAAAACTCCTCTCTTAATGTGAATTTTCTTAATTCATAAGATTCAAGATCAATATCTTACTTGAAGGGAAGATGTATCTCGCAATCTCAACACCGGTCCACTTTGAATAGTACCACCTAAACGCAATTAGGTGACAATCGATTTAATGAAATCAATCCATAGTTTTTCCGAGTCAATAACGTGTCATCGATCCCAGGACCCATCGGAGGCGACTTAGCAGCGTCAAATACGGTGGGAGCCGCGCAGGACTTTCTTCCAGGTTCGATTGGGGCCGTGACTACCTTGACTCGTACAAATTTTTGGGATCGGTCATGGTGACTTTTTTCTTTTATGGGTTATTGTTCTTTCATTATAAGAAATAGTCATATTCCCTTTTTAATTAAAAAAATAAAAAGGAGAATAATCGTATTGACGATCTAACCACCATCTACTCAATGTTCTAATTTTTGTGCTCAACACAAACTTCTCGGATGAATTGAGTAAACGGTAGTAACACTTGTCTCATCAGCACAATATCACCACTGGGCTTGTACAGTCTGAGAAGCCGGTGCTCGATGAGACTGAGGTTCAAAGAGCCCCTTCCAGTAATTTTTGCTCAGGTGAAGACTAGGATATGGAACTCGATCTCTACATGAGAGTGGATTTTAGACTATTAGACCACCATTTTTTACCGTAGAAATAGCCAAAGAGTATGAAAAGGTATTAGATTGAGAATGTCAAAGAAACCAGTTGTGCTTTCCTCATTTTTAAAAAGAATTTCATCTGAATATTTCAAGCAATGCTCCAAAACAATATCATTTCTTTCTAGTCCTTTCTATTAAATTTCTATTTGATGGGCTTTTTGGGAATTTTTTATCTACAGGAGGTGGAGAAGAGTCCACAGTCAACAAACAGGAGACGTGCAAATAATGTTCCTCAAAAAACCATGGCCAAAAAAAAGAAGTCAAAATCCATATAGGTGAAAATGATACTGTGGTATAATTTTCGTCAATAAAGTCTCTTCTATGAATTTTCATATCATCACTTCCTTTTTACTTTTATGCCCCTCTTTCGTAATCGAAAAATAAAAATTTTCTGGAAAAAAAATCAAATCTTTATCTTAACAGACAATCAAATCCAAGAAATAAAGCAGAAAATGAAGGGAGCTTAGCAATTAACTTCGCATAAAATGCAAAGAAAGAGAGATGACATCACATTACATTACAGAAGAAAAACACAACACACCCTCTCCATCTCCTCCCCCTCAACCATTATTTAGATTCCTCCAATGGTGACATTGGATTGTGTAGGTTCCCAGCTACAGCCCCCTATTTCAATCTACTTCTTGTAGATTTTCCTCCATTCCTTTTCTGCTGCTATTTTTGCCTTTGATTTTTCACGGAATTGTATTGGACATAGCAACACTGTCTGGGTAATTTCGGTTCTTGCAGAACTCTCTCTGGGCTTCCTGCAAAGAAGAATTAGATGCCCAGGAGTGTATAGCCATCAAAGCTTTGAACAAAGATTTGATTTCTTTGGGGGCATTCTTTTGCAGTTATTCCCGACTTTTTTTCTGTCCATATCTTTTTCCAACCTTTTCCTCCTCGATTTTACTTTCAATTTTTGTTTAAGGAAGAAGAAATACATGGGAAAACAAGGACCTTGCTATCACTGTGGAGTTACAAGTGAGTTCTTGTTCCTCCTCTTTAACTGACAGTATTCTTAAAGATTTTTCCTGGTAGTTTCTGGATTTGATCCGATAATCAAATTCTCTAAATATGGAATTCAAACTGCAGTGAGATTTCTATCTGGGCTTGAGTTTTACAGATGAATGTTCCCTTTTGGTGCCTATTCTTTAACAATTCAACTCTCACTTGTTACGCATGCACTCAGTGGGAACTAAATTTGGACTTTGTTGAGTATTTGGCATTTAAATTTGCAGAGTTTAGCAAAAGTATAAATTTTTCATCTTGTCGGGTGTTCCTGCATTCAGTTGGAAAACAACACTGAATTTCATAACACAAATCGTGAAACAATCTTGTTTCATTCCCCCGCATGCCCCGTAAGCTGCTTAATTCAATACCAGGGTATAAGTTTTGCAAGATGAGGCAATGGTATTTGAAGTAATCGGAGAAACTGGTTCTTGTCGATCCCGGTGCTTAGTACTTGGGAGGACAATGTGATCAGTATCTACTATCTGATGATTCACGAACAAATGCTCATATGGTGGAGATGTCATTTTGAAATATTTGTGAATACTTGATTGCCTACCTGAACAGAGTGTTGCTATGGTGAAATTTGAACTGTTTAAACCACTTAGGTTGATCGAAAAATCAAATTGTGCTTAGAAAGCAATGTGCTTCTGAACCTGAGGTGTTGCCCCTGATTTAAACTCTAAATCAACAAACACGTACCACTTGCGCAAGCGCTGTACTGCTTGTTCCTTGTAAAACTTGTCACGCCACATTGAATTCATTAGTTTGGTATCAAGTGCAAAGAATTCAGATTGAGTCAGTGCTCATGAAAGCTGCTGCTTCCTGATTTTGTTTTGTTAATTAACATACAAGTGGTCGTTTTCTCACCATTGTCTGCGAATGTTCATTTGTTCTCATAATCTTGGCAAGAACTTGAATTAAGCAGCACCATGAGGAAGCTGTTCTCCTTCTTACTTTGTCAGTAATATTAGTCTTTGTTTACTGTGTTGCCTAAAAATAGGCACCCCTCTTTGGCGTAATGGGCCACCGGACAAGCCGGTGCTATGCAATGCATGCGGGTCGCGGTGGAGGACAAAGGGAACCTTGTTAAATTATACTCCGCTGCATGCCCGTGCAGACCCTGCGGACTATGAGGATCACAGGACAACCCGTGTTAAGGGCATATCCGTAAACAAGAACAAAGAAGTAAAGCTCCTTAAGAGAAAGCATGCCAGTGATAATTTCGTAGCCAATGGAGGAATTCCACCTGACTACAGCTTGGGTTCTCCAAAGTTAGGGGAGGAAGACATAAGTAATAGATCAAGTTCTGGGTCTGCTATGTCCAATTCCGACTTGCAATTCGAGAATGCTGATGCTAGTGATTTGACAGGTTGGAATATTGTCAAGTTAATGAAATTACCTTGCTGTTTTCAAAATTTCCTGTGCTGTGACATGTAGACGACTCATCTTCCTTGTTACACTGGACATGAGAAAATATTTTGCACTATAACTTAATTAAAGACCTGGAAATTTGAATACAAGTATTATCCTTCCATTTACTTGATTGCTTTTCTTGCAAAAGTAAAGAATGAATGGAAGAATATATCACTGAAACACACACTGCTTCACAACAACAATAGATGAAGTGTTGGGCCTTTTCCTTTTGAACTTTCTGTTCTAACAGATTGGAGCTCTTGCATACCTTGTTTTCATGATTGTTAAAGCAGCAACGGTGAATTTTTTGTACGATGCTTCTGAAGAGCAGTATAAGCAATCTGTTGGCCTTTAGGAGCTCTAACTGCTACACTTGGGTGGCAATGCATGGTTGTGGTTATTGATCCGTTGGCAATGATTTCTTTTCCCAATTATTCATGCCTTTTTTCATTACATTTATAATGCGATAAGGACAATTCAAATTTGTCAGTAGTTAATATGTCTCTTTGATTTTCAGGTCCAGCTCAGTCAGTCGTGTGGGACACAATGGTGCCTTCGAGGAAGAGAACATGTGTGAACCGCTTGAATCAATCCTCGGTTGAGAAACTGACAAAGGACTTGCATGCTATAATGCATGAACAGCAGTCTTCATGTTTCTCTGGGACATCTGAAGAGGACTTGCTCTTTGAGAGCTTGACTCCAATGTGCTCCTTTGAGATTGGACATGGAGCAGTCATCTTCAGGGACCCTAGCTCGGTAGCTCGAGAAGAGGAATCTGAAGCAAGTTCTCTGTCAGTTGAACGGAAACAATACAAAGCTAGTGTGGCCGACTTTCATGCAGAGAACCTTCCTCCTCATAGCAGCGGGAAGGGGGCTTATTTTCGGAATTCAATTCCCAAAACCGTGAAGATTAAGAAGCCAACTGAGCAAGGGTCAGGAGAAGAACAGCTTAAAAGGTGACTGCTGCTTTTCTTTTTCTGGCAAAGAAGATTATCCGGTTATTTGAGTAGGCCTTTCATATAATGATGTCTATTTTCCTGAAATTGCAGGGACATTTCTCAGCATTTAAACCTGCAAATTCTTGGAAACCACAATTCCACATTGCCTACCACAAATCTTAGAGTAAGTTGTTTTGTCATGCCTGCTTTTATTATTATGGGAAATTTCTTTTCGAAACAAGTATTTCTAATGATTGAATATACTCTTCGTGATTGTTGAAGGATGTTATCAACATTGATGAGTTCATGAAGCACTTGACCTATGAGGAGGAACAGCAGCTTCTGAAGTATTTACCTGTGGGTGATAAAGCCCGACTTTCCGACAGGTTGATATCCTCGCCACTTGTTGTAATCCCGTTCGAGTTCAGAAAATATCATTCTGTTTAGTGATTTTATTCAGGGAATGAAAGTTATCTCCACACCACTGGAGATCGGCATTGAATGAGAAATGCTAATTGTCGTGCTCTATTAATCATTTGTGCAGACTCAGAAGCTTTTTTGATAGCTCAGAATTCAAGGAGAACTTGTCTGCCTTCCCTCAGCTGCTTGCTGAAAGGATCTCTGGTGGCCCCTTTTTAGGGGCAAAAGTGGGAGACTCTAAGACTTTAAAGATGCTTACATTGTTCAGTTTAATGAGACATAAAGAGGTCGAATCCAGCCACTCGCTCGAGGTATGGTTCAGTTCAATACAAGGAATACTCTGTAAAACCAACTTCTCTTTTGCTGATCACAGTTTTCTAAATTTGAGACAGGAAAATAAGAATATCTCTAGTAGTAGTTCTGCGGGATTGAATATGCTTCATGCCACAGCATCCAGCAATTTAGTTGGCGGGAAAAGACCTCGTGGTGTCCAGAATCAGAACTTTTCAGGTTGGCCATGAAATATTATTAGTTCAAATTTCTTTTTTGTGATGCTGGCTGTGTCCATCTATTAAAAAAATCAATAAATCCTCATTTCCTGTGCTTGAAACCTGAAGCAAATCAACTCTTTAGTGTTCCTTTTGTACTTTTTCTGGAGTTGGTTCCTTAAGTGACCAGCAGAAAAAGGGAATATTTTGGGTCTGTGGGGTTGTTTAAGTGATTTTATTGATCAGGGCCAAAATACACGTTTTCTAGTTTCCTTGGATCTTGGTGATAATTATCTAATCCCTTGAACTATTCCGAAAAAATAAATTCTATCTTTCAGAAGCAAGGATGATGAGCCCAAAGAGGCCCAGCGTGAAGGGAACCTGTGAAGACAAGGAACTGACAGACAACAATGGCTCTTGCTTCAGCCCCGGAAGCCTATTTGCCTTCCCGCTCGATGGCAGCATCCTCATGCTTGATTCTTCTCAACTTGCTGATGACAATTCCGATCAAGATCTCCTTCTAGATGTGCCGTCCAATAGCTCATTTCCACAGGCGGAGCTCCTGTACCCATCTCTCAGTTTTGGCTCCCACTCCAACCAAGCGAGCAATAGTAGCAGCTCAGTGCATCAGCATCCTCTTCCTCCCCGCTGATATCTTCTGGAGGATTGGTGGGTTCGCAAGTTCAATGCTAGGCACATGGCTTTGAAGCAATACATTGGAAGGTTAGGACAGAGTAAACAACATCCAAACAGTGGAAGGTTTGTGAACGAGGTTTATGGTTTGAACCTTGGGATGGGTACATATTGGGCTTCTTACTTTGTATAGGATATTTTAACAGGTTGTAATATAGTTCAGGATGCAGAGAGTTGGTTCTCTCTTCAAAGTTCTAATTCTGCAATTGAGTTCTTTTTTTTTTTTTTAATTGCTTGCGGACAGGACAACGTGGCAGATAGTTGCTTGCTGCAAAAGCATTGTCTATCATGGCCTTCAGTGGAAGGCTTACTCTGCACGAATATTTGCAGGTGGTTATGTTAGGCTATATCACAGATGGTGATTGGGAGAGATGAACTCATCCATGGAAATGTCATAACTGAAGTTTCGCACTGTGGGTTAGGAATATAATGAACATTTGATTTTCAGCAATTATGGCTTCATATGCAGCTAAACCCATGGCGAGGTCACAACAGTCCTCCTATACATCTTCCTGGAATGTCTAATCGAGACTTGAGCTTCTCTTGCTTTCTGACAATCATCAATGGAATCGAAAAGCCAGATGCTACAATTACGAGCACAAAATATCTAGCAATGATGTTCTGTTCATTGGTGCTAGACAAGGCATTGCTCCAAGGTGCGACGATGTAGTTTGCCATGACGTAAGAAACCGATGTGGTCAGCATGGGCACCAGATGAATCCCGGCTAAGAACTTGGCAATTGCCAACATCGAGACCGCAAAGGCACTAGAATCGTAAGAGATGAAGAGGGATCGATCATAGCCGCCCATGATCATCTTCCATGCAGTGTGCGGGGGACGTCGTGTGACGTTGTCAACAGCCCCAGGGGCAGCAGGGCCGGGGCCAGGGCATAGCCGCTGGTGGTGGCACGGCAGCAGCAGCGGTTGGGGGTGGTAGAACTGGTAGAGTCATCTTGCCAGTACCCACCGGGCGGACTGAGCACCCCCTGGTAAGTGGCTGTGGCGATCAACAAGGCGACCCCCAAGGACATGCCACGGATCTCTTTCCTGTAGCTTGCTTGGCTCGCGGCACTAGTGAGACCCAGTCTCCGGTCCCCCCATCGAAAGATAGAAAGACTGGGTCGGCTCAAGTAACCTGCACCGGTCACAGAGTCCGAAACTTCCGAGCCTTGCCTGCCTTTCGCACCATGCAGGATCTTCTTGACTTCTGCATCGGGAAGGTGCCCTTCGCTATGGTACAAGTACAGAGCTGTCAAGCCGTTGAAGTTCTTCGCATTCACTTTAGGCGTATCCGATTTAACGCCATCCATAACACATCAGCAAGGAAATGGACTTAACTTATGTAACGGAGAAAACATTTAGGATTGAAAAGTTAACTTTAAAATTTAGAGGACTGACTTAGAAAAATGACAAATTTTTAAAACCGTCAATATAATTCTCCCCAATTAATTCACCAATTCACCAGTGAGCAGCTGAACAGATTACATATATATATATATATATATATATATCCTTCAAATTTTATGAATTATGCAGAACTTTTCCTTTCCCTCACAATCCAAACCAATGTAAAAACTGAACAGGAAGAATATAAGGAAGTGTTGTGATTAAAATGGTACCTCTGGTTGATTTGTGAGGGTGGCAATGTGCAACACAATGTTGCCATCCTCATCCTTCCAGCCCAAGATCTCTTCCAGGTCCATTCTCCTCATCCATCCAACCAAAACCTTACAGGCATCAAGACTCTTGCTCCTGACCGCGACATGCACTGCCATCTCACACGGGGAGGTCAAATCTTCAACGGAAGAAAGGCAGGCGAACAGAAACTCGGCCAGGAGCTCGGTCTCCTCCAACTCAGCTGCATAATGAAGAGGCGTGACCAGATCCCTTCCCTTCACCCGGATCAGGCAAGAGCCACTGGGGCCCTCACCGTCTGGACGTGTCCGTGGTCCTCAGACCTTCGTGGTTCAGCTTCCGAGCCAGCGAGGGCTTGAGATTGGCGACTTCCAGGGCCCAGCGGGACATTCCTGCGGCCGCAGCCTCGTGAAGAGGAGTGTGGCAGGCTGTTCTCTTCTCCATGTCGTCCAGATAATCTTTCGTACCTTCTTACTTTAGTAGGCCGCAGAGTTCATCGATCTTCGTCCGCTCTTCATCGTGACAATTCTCCGACTCCATCGCTGCTGTGTCTCCCCTCTATCGTCACAAGTTACGAACTGCTTAGTGGCGTTTAGGTTGTTCGCCCTGCATGTGCTCGCGCTCGGTGTAGGCTTAAATGATGAGATAAACGTAGATCCAGAAGCTCTGCTACCGCTTATTGGATCTCTAACGGAAGCTCTGACATAATTATGTTAGGATTGGAATCAACACATGAAAATATAATGTAATTATTTTATTGATCAAAATAATTACGGCGTCAAACATTGTTTGAATTTAAATTGTCAAGACTCGCACTCACACTGTACCGCAAGACCACTCACTTAATTTTTCTACCTCGCTCGGGTTCCTCACAATCACATTTCACTCATCACTCTTCTGACTTTCTTACACACATGAACGCACGGGAACCCTATTTATAGGCATGTATGTCGGGGGAGTCAGTGACCTTGTGCATCCCGGAAAATTCTTAGGCCCCCCTGACGGAGCAAATTTCTAGGTCTTCTCTTATTTAAGTTGGGTTCACATTTCATATGGTGAACTTAATTAATAAATATTTAACATGCAAGTAAATAGTTTAAATTATAATTAAAAAAGTATTATTAATAAATAAAAAAAGATGATGTGATACTTAATATAATAAGATATTAAACATTTATTGATGGAGATTATGAATGATGTGGTGAGCTGAACTTTATCTTGCCAGCAATGAATTCCTTAAAATTCTAGAGAGTTCTAGCTAGAAATGAGGTGGTGATGATTTTTAACAAAAAAATACCATTATCTCTAAAACGTTTCCTTCAGTGCAATATACCACATATCTTGACTAACTCTGTTTGTAGGCAACTTCTAATTTGACTGCATGAGTTTTCTTCTTTCCATTTTTCAGGATCAAGAAATTGAGGACCGTGACGATGACAATGATGATGATGAGAAGGAGGAGGATAATGGCAGCTAGTCTGTAGGGATGGAAGACATCAAAGAAAACCTTTGCAGTGAAAAAAGATCCGTCTAATTTAATCTATGCCGATCCTTTCAGCATGTTACCAGAAAAGAGCTTCTTTGAGTTGGTTCAGTTTCACTTGGTTCGACTATTGAAAGTCAGGATTTAGATCATCGTATGGATGTTCCTGCTGGTCAATATCTTTCTGGCTGTTCCACTTTATACGGATGCGAATTGCTTGGTTCTTTCCTTGCTGTTTTACCATTCTGATGAATTTCTATGTAATTACTGAGAGTATCGGTTTGTCATCCAGAAAACATTTGACTTAGAAAGCTTTAGAAAATGTTTCTTTCAAGGTTCACTGAGAGCGTTGGTTTTCCAGATGACCCATCTAAGGTAAGAACTAGTCGTAACGGACTGTATGACCAGGCTGTGGCGACTGATGCACGACCAAGAGTAGATATTCAATGCATAATAAATACATAACGAGTTCATCGTGTAAATGACTATTAAGATCTTAACACGTATAAAGTCTTTATAATACCTTCGGGTGGCCTATCGGATTGAGAGATTCTCAATCGAAGTCGGAGTTGGCCTCAAGATGGAGAAGATGGGGAGGCGGACTCTGCTGGGACATCAATTAGAGCGAGAAAAAGAAAAAAATGGACTTCCCCTTGTCAACTTTTTAATGACTATGATCTGCAGGTTGGTTCATCGAGCAATCGTTCAGTTGGTTCGTAGATCAGAAAATCCACCTCGGCAGCTGCGAACTCTTCATCTCATGTATTTCTTAGTGGGGAACCGACTAGGTAGTCGGTGCATCAATCGAAATGCGTTTCTTTGTTTAGTTTGCTTTCCGAACTGTATTTTTGTGTTCTGGATAATTGATGCTCTTTACCTGGCCTCTATCAAATTTCGAATGTTCAATGGTTTGTATTCCCGGAAAGTCCATAGCGAGCGTTCAATGATAAGTTATGCAAGACGGTATCAACGCTGCTGATGGCTTGGTCAAGAATACGACTTCCATGTATTACACTTAATAATCGAGATAATTATCACTCGGTGAAGCATCTCCGCAAACTAATGAATTTAGTGAACCTCCTCGCATTATTACAACAATCTTTCTAGACCATGAAAAGTAAAACTTGTGTTGTGTTATTTCTTCTCCCCAGGAATGACAGGGATGTGGAATTTTGGGGGCACATAGTACTCATGATATAATGGGATCCAACCACGAAGATATGACCCTAGTTGATCTCGTGCTTCACGTGGGTGCGGAGGTCTTGCGCATGGTCTACCGGTATGAAACCTGCTGAATACATCTTACGTGAATTAGACCAAGTCGGTATCGGATTCAATGAATAGATTTATAAGATCGAATGAAGTAATAGAAAAGAAAAAAATAAAAGAGGAGAATTCGTGCCTGCAAACCCACTGTATTTTTTAGAATCTTGCCAAAGAATTAGAGGTGAATATTAATAGAGAAATGATGTTTCAATTTGTGAGAATTGAGGTGGTGTCTTTTCTAGGTACCGGGGGCACGCGGAACTGGACAAATCTCCTCAACAAGATTCACATATCCTACAAAGAAGACAGGGTCAGGTCAGGCCGCGAGATCGGGATGATTATTTTGCAGGTCATCAACAGCTCATAACTACGAACGTGATTAATTACACTCGGTTTTGCTAACACATGCTATGCTACTGATACAAAAATCGATAGTTCATAATCTTTTATAAAGTGAAAAAAATTGTGCTAAAATTGATTAAATTAACAGGAGCTCAATCTTTTATTATTGCACTAGGTTAGAGACCCCGCACTTCGCTATACACATGCTCACAGCATATATGAACAGATAGAACCCAAAAACATGTAGGCACAATCACACCCTGAATGATGTCAATTGAAGAGTCCATAAAATTAACTTAAAAGAAGAAGCAACACTATGTGTTGTGCTGTTTCGGAGCGTATTTCGGTCCCGACTAATGGTGGTTGCGACACTTCTTTCTCGGGGCATATACAATAGCCCGCAAACGCAATAGCCTACTCCACATTAGTTGTCATGCTTGAGAGGGAGCTAAACTATGGGGAAGGTTGCCTGTCAGTGAATTAGAGGATATTCCTAAAAAAAAAAAAGAAAAAATATGCTTTGATACATCACAAAAATTCAATTATCTGATATTGGACAGTGTTTCATTAATCCGAAATAGAGTAAGTTGATATGAGATTGAAATTAAAGGTTGAGATCTTACAATGTTGAGAGTGAGATAAGGTGGATAAGCATATCATTAGAGTAAATTAACAGTTTCCTTCTCGAGAAATGGATTTAGTGTCACTTGTTCCTTAGAAATTTTTTACCTCATTCAAATCCCTCAGCGATGCATTTTACATCAATTAGGTCATCGAGTGGATTTTTCACATCAATTATACCTTTTTTGTGTGTCAATTAGGTCCTTGGTGGCTTCAATTGGGTCCCTCCGTTAAAATTAGTAGTAACGGCATAATTATACTATCAATTACGTCTATTTCTCTATTTACTTTTCTTTAATTTGGTCATCGGTATTATTATACTATCAATTAGATCCCCATCTTAATTTATTTTTTTATCAATTAGGTCACCTCGTAAATTTCAATTTTTTTTAAAAATAATTTTTTTTCAATAAATGACATATTCGAATGATATTTTAAATGAAAAAATTTAAAAATAAAAATCTTAAATTTTTTTAAATTAGAAAAAATTTCAAAAAATAGAAAAATAATACTATTAATTAGGTTTCAAACTTAATTTCTTTTTTATCAATTAGATCCCCATAAATTTCTATTTTTTTTAAAAAAAATAAAATTTTCTTTGAATAACGTGACATAACTGAATAATATTTTAAAATAAAAATCTTAAAATTTTGAAATTAGAAAAATTGTAAAAACATCAGAAAGATTATAATATGTAGGAAAACTAAAAAAATAAAAGTATTTAAATTATATAAAAAAACACGAAGAGCTTGAAAAATTTTTAAAATTTTTGAAAATATAAAAATTTGGGAAATTTTTTATATTTTGTAAAAATAAAGAATTATAGAAAATAAGGAATATGTAAAAATAATTGAGAAAAAATAAAAAATTTCAACAATTTAAGTAAAAAATAAAAATATATGTTCAAAAAATATAATTTTTTTGTAAATTAGGAAAACTTAAAAAGAAATAAAAAATTTATTAAATTATGAAGGGTATAAAACCTTTAAAAAATCAAAAAACTTTCATAAAATAAAATGAATTAAAAATTTCTAAAATTATGAAAAATTTAAAATTATTTGTAAAATTAGAAATTCATTTGAAATTTATAAAAATTTAAGCTAAAAATTGTACAAGATATATATTGTAGATGGGATAGACCAATATTTTGCTGTCATAGGTGACACAAAGAGATATTTACAGGAAAGATAACAAACTTTCATAAATATTGCAAGGTGACGGACTGGTATTTTAGATTTTCTTTTTTAAAATTTATAAATTTCAAATAAATTTCTAATTTTACGAATAATTTTAAAATTTTCATAATTTTTATAAATTATTTAATTTTTTTAGAATTTCTATAATTATCCAAAAATTTTTATTAATTTTTGCAATTATTCAAAAAAATTTTATTAAAATTTTTTAGAATTTTATAAAATTTTTAAATTTTTAAAAAATTATTTAAAAATTTTAAAATTGATTAGGGACCCAAATGACACAAAACTCATCTCTGAATGATGAAATTTCTAGTATTTCTATTAAAATCGATAGAAAAGTTAATGAAATATCTCTTAAGGATTTAATTGATAAAAATGAGAGACTTCATTGATGCCATGAGGGATCAAGAGGGACCCATCTAATGCCAAATGCGTCTATCATTAGTTAAATGAGGTAAAAAATTGCTTAGAGACCTAATTGACGGCAAACCTATTTTTAGAGAACGAAATTGTTAATTTACTCCATATCATTCAGTTGGTTATGAATGAGAGATGTCATTTGAGATATAGAATATGGGGCATCTCCATTGAAGTTGTTATTGGCAAGCGTAAACGTCTTATTTTGACCCAAAAAGATCTCGAACATTAATTTTGAAAAAGTTGATAGGCTCATTTCGGAAGACAATCATGACAATGGAAGTCAAATTTAACTTCTTGAATGTGTTGAAATTAGATAAGTTTTTATTTTGTCAGTGAGAATTGAATCGTCTTTGACTTGGTGTATCCGAGACCCCAAATTTCAATTTGAAGTGTTATCCGATTTCGACCCGAACCATTTAGTTTTTTTCTGTTTTATTTACAGTTTTATCCAAGAAAGAAAAAAAAAGAATGAAAAAAGGAAATATAAAAGTAGATATAAGAAAAGAAAAAGTAAAATAAATAAAGAATAATAAAAATTAAATGAAATGAAGGGAAAAGGGATCGCAGCTGTCTTCCTCGGGGCGTGCCTTCGTTGTCCTGGTTGGAAGCACTGCAGCGCCGCCTCCGCCGTTGCTCCAAACTGCAGCCTCCGACCGCCGGTCCCTTAGCTGCTCCGCCGCCGACAAGCGTGTCTCCCGCCGGCCTATCGCTTACTGTGGCGTCCCACTTCCCTTTAAAACTGACGCTCACAACTCCATCGGGAGGGTCGGGGGGCCGCGACCGAAGACCATCCCCGACTCGAGCTTCGGCCGTCAGAGGCCATGGGAGTTCCAAAGCCCGGCTGATCGGAGGCCTCATCAACACCTGATCATCACCACGCCCTCCATTCCACAGCTCCCACTCTTCCGGGACTCCGATCACCTTCGATGCCTAACAACTGGGTTCTAGGCCGTTCATTTCCTTCTCAATCCTCACTTCATCCCTCTCCTTCTATAAAGACCAACAGCGACAAGAGCAGGGGAGCCTTGGGACGGACGGGACTCCAGCGACACTGAGCCCGAGCTCTCAATCGTCCCACGAACCATCTCCATTCTCCCCAATCCTGACCCAAGACCGCTCCTGCCACCTCCCTGAGCCAATCTTTCGACCACCACGAGCTGAAGCCACCACCCGCCCCTGCCGTAAAACCTTCATTCACGTTTACTCCCGGCTCCAGTCTTCATCCCAGCCCTCTCCCGACCCTCCACGGCATTGCCCTTCTTCACTCGCGCGATATTGCTGGATCGGGCTTTCGCACATTGTCCATTACCCGAACTCAAGGCCGCCCACAAGGTGTTTGACAAAGCGGCTGAACGGTCTCCCGCTCCTCAACTGCCGAGCCCGCTGCTGACTCGTTTCCCAGAAAGCCCATTGGAGCCCTCTCGACCTGGATTATCTGAATCAGGTCCTGAGCGGGAGCCTCCCTGTTCACCTCGTCTCCGAGCTTGATCCCTGAGTAAAGCAGAACAACTGATCCCGGGACCACCTAAAGCTGACCCGAATTCGTCTAGACCTGTCCATGCCTCTGGTGGTAAGCAGGTGAGGTTCCTTTCCCTTTTCACCCGCTTGTTTGTCCCGTGGGATCCTCGGGTCTGTGATTTTATTATGTTTATGATTAATGGGGTTGTTTACTCTAGTTTAGATGCTATCTTTGATGCCATTTGCCATGAATTTGCTGCGGGTTGGTGTTGATTAGTTTCTACCTTATTTCGATGGTCTACATGACGTCATTTTTACTTGAATTGCTGCTATTAGATAGGTTGATGTGTTACAGCAATGGTCTAAGCAGTTTTAAAGGAATTCTCTTATGTTGAACTGCAATATCGTCCACTGCTCGATGTTTGAATCAGTCCCGAACTTTTTTCATTGCTCAATGAGGTTGTGAATGCTGGTATTCAGGCCTTTGTCTTGATCTTTAAACCTGCTAAGCATGGCTGGACTTTTGGTGGATGAATGTGGGTTGTAGCTGCAAGAGTCTTAGTCTCCTGAATTGCTGCTGCTCCTTGTTTGACTCTCCTACGAATTTTAATGTCGTTTTTGATGAAGAACGGGCTGTTAATGCCTGGTGCTGCAGCTGGTTGTTGCTCAAATATTTCTTACGACTTTAATGTCATTTTTGGGAGAAAATAGGGCCTTTACTTATCTGATTTTATGGCTGCTCTTTGCTGCATCTTTCGTCTTTGTTTCCATGGCATTTTTGGATAAAAATGAAGCTGTTTAAAGTTCAGAGTTGCAGCAACCCCTTTTGCTCGATGATTTCTCCCATTTTCATTGTTGTCTTGAGGAGATAAGAGCCTTAGTTTTCCGGCCATTGCAGCAGCTCCTTGCTTTGTGTTTTTCCTTGATTTTAATGACAATTTTGATGGGAAAGAAAGGCTATTTAGGGTTCATGGCTGCCGCTGGTCATTGCTCGAGGATTTCTCATAATGTCATTCCCATTTTCAATGAGAATAGAGCTACCTATTGCTTATTACTGCAGCGGCTCCCTGTTCATTGTTTTCCATTGATTTAAATGACATTTTAATAGGAAAAAGTTTTGTTTAGTGTTCATGGTTGCTGCTGGTCATTGCTCGAGGATTTCTCATGATTTCGATCTTGTTTTTCTACAAGAATGTGGCTATTTGTCACCCATTGTTGCAGCAGCTACTTGTTCTGTTTTTTTCTTTGTTTCAATGACGATTTCAATCGGAAAGGGCTATTAGTGCTGTTTTGCTTTGTCCACTGCTATTAGTGGCTGTTTCGATACTGTTAGTTGCTGTAAGTCGCTGTTTTGATGTTGTTAATTCGCCGTGTGATGCTGTTTTTGCTGATAGTATGCTGGAGTTACTGTTTCATTGCCGCAATGTTGCTGTTAAGAGCTGCTCTGTGGCTTCTTACTGCTGTTAAGTGCCTTTTGCTGTAGGATGGGTGCTGCTATTTGCTGTTTGTGCAATGTAGAGGCTGTTTAGAGTTATTCTGCTGCTTGTTATTGCTGTTAACTGTCTTTTGCTGCAGAATAAGTGCTGCTAGTTGCTGTACAATTGTTCTAGCGGCTGTTAGTTGCTGTTTTGCTATCGTTTACTTCTGCTACTTGCTGTGTTGTTGCCCTTTTTATAGTCTAGATGCTATTGATGCTGATTGATGTTTGTCAGTTTATGTAGTTTTGATCCAGTAGTGGCATGATAGGGTTGTGACTTTGATTATTGAATTGTGGGCCAAGTCCACTGTTCCATACTTTGAATAGAGCAAGAGTTGGACTTGATAAAACAAGGCAAGTTTAGAAATACTAGGGTACTGATTTAGGGCGTATCGAATAGCTTATGAGCCTTTTGAATGTAATAGAACTCCCGGATCAAAACTTTGGTTCGAGACTCATTATAAAAACCTAGGTGTTTAGTGTCATGCTCCCTTAGGTGAATAACAGGTTTCTAATCGACCTTAGGACTAAATCCTTAAATGATTAGTGGCGACTCCTTTCACATATTCATTGATGACCATAATATCGCAGGACAACCTGCTGAAACTCTTGATTTCGGGGTGCGACAGCAAGATTCCTGCAAACTAAAATGGGATTTATGCAAAGTACGAAGAAAGCTAGATGGAGAAACATGAAAAGAAGTTGAATAGAGAGGGTTCTGAATATTAACTACAGGTTACTAACCCAATGAGGAAAAACAAAAAATCGGCATTAGCAGAGATGGCAAGTTAGTTTCTAACGAATGATTGTTTTACAGATTTTTCATCTGACCATTTTATCAGCCTGTTCTCTTACAATGCGTAGATGAGAGATTCTTTTTAAGCTCAACGATTACATAACTCAATTCATGTTGCTAGTTTTTCAATGGATCTTTTGTATTAAAATATGAGAAAGAAGAATTATCAGGTTCATAGAATTTTCGTGCAGCTTAGTTGTTCAATCAAGAGAAAGTATACCAGTTTCAGTAAGTGGTAAGTGGGGCTTAACAATAGGCAACCCTCTTTGGCGTAATGGGCCAACGGACAAGCCGGTACTATTCAATGCATGTGGGTCGCGGGGGAGGACGGACAAAGGGATCCTTATTAAATTATACTCTGCTCCACTGCATGCCCATGCAGAACCTGCGCACTTTGAGTATCACAGGGCAACCCGTTTTAAGAGCATATCCATAAACAAGAACAAAGAAGTAAAACTCCTGAAGAGAAAGGATGCCAGTGAAAATGTTGTAGCCAATGGAGGAGCTCCACTTGACTACAGCTTGGGTTCTCCAGAGTTGGGGAAGGAAAGGATGCCATAAGTAATAGATCAAGTTCTAGGTCTGGTATGTCCAATTCCTACTTGCAATTTGAGAGTTCTGATGCTAGTGATTTGACAAGTTGGAATATTGACCAATTAATGAAATTACTTCGCTGTTTCCAAAATTTCTTGTGCTGTGACTTGTAGACGACTCATCTTCATTGTTACACTGGACATGAGAAAATGTTTTGCACTATAAATTAATTAAAGACTTGGCAATTTTCATGAAAATATTATCCTTCGGTTTACTTGATTGCTTTTCTTGCAAAATTAATGAATGAATGGAAGAATATAGCACCAAAACAATCTCTGATTCAAATAAAAATGGATGAAATTTTGTGCCTTTTCCTTTTGAACTTTCTGTTCTATCAGACTGGAGCTCCTGCATACCTTGTTTTCATGATTGTTAAAACAGCAACGGTGAATTTTCTGTACGATGTTTCTAAATAGCAATTTCATCAAGTATAAGCAATCTGCAGGCCTCCTAGAGCTCTAACTGCTGCACTGGGGTAGCAATGCATGGTTGTGGTTATTGATCCGTCGGCAATCATTTCTTTTCCCAATCATTTCATGCCTTTTTTGTTACATTTATAATGTGATAGGGCTTTCCGATTGCACGGAAAATTTAGATGGTCAGTAGTTGATGTGTCTCTTTGATTGTCAGGTCCAGCTCAGTTAGTCGTCTGGGACACAATGGGACCTTCTAGGAAGGGAACATTTGTGAACCGCTTGAAACAATCCTCAGTTGAGAAACTGACCAAGGACTTGCATGCTATAATGCATGAACAACAGTCTCCGTGTTTCTCTGGGTCATCTGAAGAGGACTTGCTCTCTGAGAGCTCAACTCTAGTGTGTTCCTTTGGGATTCGACATTGAATGAGAAATGCTAATTTTCGTGCTCTATTAATCATTCGTACAGAGTCAAAAGGTTCTTTGATAGCTCGGAATTCAAGGAGAACTTGTCTGCCCTCCCTCAGCTGCTTGCTGAAGGGATCTCTGGTGGCTTCTTTTTGGGGCAAAAGTGGGAGACTCTAGGGCGTTAAAGACGCTTACATTGGTCAGTTTAATGAGACGTAAAGAGGTTGAATCCAACCATTCGCTCGAGGTATAGTCCATTTTGATGCAGGGAATACTCTGTAAAACCAACTTCTCTTTTGCTGACCACAGTTTCCTAAATTTGAGACAGGAAAATAGGAATATCTCAGTAGTAGTTCTGCGGGATTGCGTACATGCCACAGCATCCAGCAATTTAATTGGGGGTGGGGAAGACCTCACGGTGTCCAGAATCAGAACTTTTCAGGTTAGGCCTAAAATATTTTTTGTTCAAAGTTTCATTTTTGTGATACTTTCTGTGTCTATCTAATCAAAAATCAATAAATCCTCATTCTCTATGGTGTTATGTTCATGTGTAAGCCCGTGATTGTAAGGCCTAAGCCCATAGAGCCCATTAAGTTTTCTTGAGCCCATTTGATTATTTTAATTAATTTCTTCCACTTCCCCATGTATTTATCCGTCTGGCCAAAAAAATCAATCAACATTTCATCTTCTACCAATTTACCGAAACAAAGAGTGAAAAAGAGAGAGAGAGCGATACAAGGAGAAAAAGAAATTCAGGAAGACAGTCACTATTAGAAGAAATAGAGACGGCACTGAGAGGAGGTAAGGCTAAATAGGAAGTGATTGAAGCTTATTTTAGCTCAATAGATTGTATTCATTGAGGATATCTCATAACTAGTAGGGTTTTGTTAGAAGGGTATGTTTAATAGGATGTTTGAAGGATATATGGTGATTATAGTGGAGTAGATTGAGTCCCTCCCATAAGGATTTTAGGGCCCTTTTAGATTCGAATATATGTGTGCATACATAATGTATATTAATCTTCTTTACTATAGGCAAACTAGAGAGACAAGTGAACTCAACAATCCTAGCCTTGATACCTAAGAAGGATAATGCAGCACAAATATGAGATTACAGGCCTATTTCCTGTTGTACAACTATCTATAAATGCATTGCCAAGATCCTTGCCAACAGATTGAAGGAGATTTTACAAGAGTTCATCAGCTTAAACCAGTCCGCTTTTGTCAGCAGGAAGGAATATATCAGATAACATCCTCCTTGCTCACGAGCTCGTACATAATTATCATAGGGCAGGTGTCTCAGCCAGAAGTGCAATCAAGATAGACTTGTTCAAAGCATTTGACTCTCTTAGCTGGGATTTCATTCTCAATTTACTTGAAGCTGTTGGTTTTCCAGCTTGTTTCATAAAATGGCTAAAGTGGTTGTCTCACTCTCTTAGTCGGGGTGTTTTACTTCTTCTATTAATCTGGGCCAAAATACGCGTTTTCTATTGTCCTCGGATCTTGGTGATAATTAGCTTTTCTTGGAACTGTTGTGGAAAAGTAACGTCAATCTTTCAGAAGCAAGGATGATGAGCCCGAAGAGGTCCAGCGTGAAAGGAACCTGTGAAGACAGGGAACATATAGACAATGATGGCTCTTGCTTCAGCCCTGGAAGCCTATTTGCCTTCCCACTCGATGGCAGTGTGTCCTCATGCTTTATTCTTCTCCACTTGCTGACGAGAAGTCTGATCAAGAGCTCCTTCTCAATGTGCCATCGAACAGCTCATATCCACTGGCCGAGCTCCTTCACCCATCTCTAAGTTTTGGCTCCCACTCCAACCAAGCGAGCAACAGCAGCAGCTTGGTGCATCAGCATCCTCTGCCTCCCCACTGATATCTCTTTTGGAGGAATGGTGGGTTCACAGGGTCAATATTAGGCATATGGCTTTGAAGTTTAATACATTGGACGGTTAGGACAGAGTAAACAACATCCAAACCATGGACGGTTTGTGAACGAGGTTTATGGTTTGAACTTGGGATGGGTACACATTGGGCTTCTTACTTTGTATAGGATATTTTAACAGGTTGTAATTTAGTTCAGGATGCAGAGAGTTCGTACTTTCTTCGAAGTTGTAATTATGCAATTTCAGCACTTTTTTAATTGCTTGCATAGAGGGCAACGTGGCAGCTATTTGCTTGCTGTACAAACGTGGTCTACCATGGCCTTCTGTGGGAGGCTTACTTGGCAGGAATATTTGCGGGCGGCTTATGTTATGCTATGTCACAGATGGTGATCGAGAGAGGTGACCTCATCCATGGAAACGTAACAACTGGAGCTTCACACTGGATTATCAATATAATGAACAATAGATTTTCATCAATTTTGGCTTCATATGCAGCGACCCGCCTATGGTGCGGTCACAACAGTCCTCCTATACATCTTCCTGGAATGTCTAATCGAGACTTGAGCTTCTCTTGCTTTCCGACAATCATCCGTGGAATCCAAAATCCTCCTAGTAAAACTAGCATCGCAAAACCTTGAAGGCCGAAATTCCATCCGTTGCTAACATTGCTCCAAAGTGCGACGATGTAGTTTATCATGACATAGGAAACTGATGAGGTCAGCATGGATACTGAATGAATCCCAGCCAAGGCCATGGCAATTGCCAACATGGTGATCGCAAAGGCTCCAGAATTGTAAAAGATGAAGAAATACAAGTCGCTGCCGCTCATGATCATCTTCCCTGCTTCGTGTGGGGGACGTCCTGTGACATTGCAGCCAGCCCCAGGGGCAGCAGGGCCTGGGGCCGGGGCATAACTGGCTGTGGTGGCAGTGGCAGCGGCAGCGGTCGGGGTAGTACAGTCATCTTGCCAGTACCCACCAGGCGGACTGAGCACACCCTGGTAAGTGGCTGTCGCGATCAACACGGCGACCACCAAAGACATGTTACGGATCTCGTTCCTGTAGCTTGCTCGGCGTGCGGCACTAGTGAGGCCTAGTCTCTGGTCCCGTTGTTCGATGATCGAAAGACTGGTCCGGCTTAAGTAGCCTGCACTTGTCAAGGAATCCGAAAATTCCGAGGCTTGCTTGGCTTTCGCACCACGCAGGATCTTCTTGACTTCTTTATCGAGAAGCTGCCCTTTGCTGAGGTACAAGTCCAGAGCTGTGAGGCCGTTGAAGTTCTTCGCATTCACTTTAACGTGTCTGATCAACAGCTTCATCACCTTCATTTCCACAATTAATTCACCAGTGAGCATCTGAACAGATTACACACATATCCTTCGAATTTTGTGGATTGAGCAGAACTTTTCCTTTCCCTCCCAATCCAAGCCGATGTAAAAACCGAACGAGGAAGACGATAAGGAAGCATTTGGCTTAAAATGGTACCTCTGGTTGATTTGTGAGGGTGGCAATATGCAGCACAGTGTTGCCATCCTCGTCCTTCCAGTTCAAGATGTCTTTGACTTCCTTGTCCATTCTCCTTATCCATCCAAACAGAACCTTACAGGCATTCAGTCTCTCGTTATGAACCGCAATATGCACCGCCGTCTCGCACCTGGAAGTCAAATCTTGGATGGAAGAAGGGCAGGCTAGCAGAAACTCGGCCAGGAGCTCGGTCTCCTCCAACTCGGCTGCGTAATGGAGAGGCGTGACTAGGTTCCTTCCCTTCACTTGGATCAGGCCGGAGTCGAAAGCCATCAGGGCCCTCACCGTCTGGACGTGACCGTGGCGCAGTGCCAGGTGCATCGGGCTCAGACCTTCGTGGTTCAGCTTCCGAGCCAGCGAGGGCTTGAGATTGGCCACTTCCAGGGCCCAGCGGGACATTCCTGCGGCTGCAGCCTTGTGGAGAGGAGTGTGGCAGGTGGTTCTCTTCTCCATGTCGTTGAGATAATCTTTCGTTTCTTCTACGTTTAGTAAGCCGTAGAGTTCTTTGATCTCCCACTGCTCGAGTTCGTCAATCTCCCACCGCTCGAGTTCGTCGATCTCCCTCCGCTTGAGTTCGTCGATCCTCTGCCGCTCTAGTTCGTCGTGACTGTTCAGCGATGCCATCGCTGCTGTGTCTCCCCTCTACGATCGCAAGTTACGAACTGTTTAGTATAGTTTCAGGCTGTGCGCCCTGCATGTGCTCGGTGTAGGCTTAAATAAGGAGAAAGGTATCATTATCTTCTACCAATCAAACTATAGTGAATATGCTTGGTCAACTTGATTATAATTTGGGAAAATATATTGAGATCTGCTGGTTAATTATAGGCCAACGTCATTCAGCAAACAAAATAATCTTTGGTCAACATTGAAAACATTATCTTGAACTAAAGTGCGGTACATGGAGGATGTTGTATCAATACAGTGGCATGAGAATCATACTCATAAACTAGATGTTCTGAACTCGATATTCATCAATAAGAGTTACGAGCCCCTTATTTATCTTTGTTTCTTGTACTAATATTAGACCTGTGAATCTACTTTATCATTAAAAAAATTATATTGATATCTAGAAAGTATAATCCATGCAAAGGTTCTCGAGGGAGGAAAATAAAATTATAAATAGAATCAGTCAATTTCTTTTGAATTCGTAGGGGGAATCCTCCCCGAAAGAAACCTATTATATTTAAGATTTCCATGATTATGTAATTTTAAAGATTAAAAGTTTATGGTTGGGAACTTGCCGGTGCTACGCCGACCAGGTTTTATAAATTTTTCATCTAAATTTCTATTGAACTTCTGTATAGACTACCGTATCTAATCAGAAACACACAAAGAATGTGAAAAGTCATATTTATCCAAAACATGAAATGGTTAAATTGGGTTTAACCAGTAAGGATGGTGATATAATGGTTAAACTTTTGCTTCCATATGGTTTAATAAAGTTAAGGTCTCATTTTTTAATCCCTTATACGCACCTGTGTCAAAACAAATGTTAGAAGTGGGAGTGTGTCTTGTATGTAATGTTGCTATCACGTGATAGTGCTGAAGTGGTATAACATGTACACGGGAAACTCTCATATGTATTGTGTATATCAGTGATGATGTTGACGTAATGTCATAAACCAATATAATTCAAATTTCTATATTCTAGGATCTTATAAAAAATTTTTAATGATTGAATCATATCGGTTTGTGATACCACACTAGCACTATCATGTAATATATCCGTTACACATAACACCCTCTCTTACCTTGCAGGTTACATCAAAAGGCAGATGGTGTAGTGTAGCGTGGGACAAGTTCTAATCCTTCATTCATCCATGGAAACGGATACAGCTGAAGTTTTTATATATTACTATACTAGGAAACTTGAAGATTGTAGTTCCTCGGAGAAGATCAAAAACTTGTCAGTGCTCAAACAGCTAGAAGATCTCGAGATAACTGGGTGCGAGGCACTTACACATGTCAAAGGAATCGACAAGTCTAATATGGAGTTCCTCAAATGGGACAAAGTTTTAAGGTTGGAACTTCAGATCTCTAAAACATTTCCTTGAGTGCAATACCACATATGTTGACTAACTCTGCTTGTAGGCAACTTCTAATTTGACAGCATGAGTTTTCTTCTTTCCATTTTTCAGGATCAAGAAATTGAGGATTGTGATGATGATGATGATAATCAGAAGGAGGGCAGCTAGAGTGTAGGGATGGAAGACATCAAAGAAAAACTTTGCTTAGTTCTTTCCCTGCTATTTTACCATTCTGGTGAATTTCTATGTAATTACTGAGAGCATTGGTTTGTCATCCGGAAAACATTTGAGTTAGAAAGCTTGAGAAATTGTTTCTTTCAATGTTCACTAAGAGCAATGAAATAGCTAAGGTAAGAACTGGCCTTTAACAACCAATATGACCAAGTTATGGTGACTAATGCACGGTCAAGAGTAGATATTCAGTGTATAATATATAATAAGTTCATTTTATAAATAACAATTCAAATCTTAACGTGTGTAAAGTGTTGGTAGTACCTTCGGATGGCCTATCGGGTTTAGGGATCCTCGAGTGAAGCCGGCGTTGGCCTCAAGATAGGGAAGATGGACGGACTTTGCTGGGACCTACAAGAAGCCTTGTCCGGGGCAGTTCCCCCAAATGGTTCTCCTATGCTTGAGTAAGAGGAGGAGGGAGAAGAAGAAGAGTGGAGAGGCATAGCAGAGGGAATTGATTCTTATTTTACCCGGCTCCCAATGGGACTTATTTATAGATGTCATCGGTATGGAAGATTGAAGTTAGTGTCTGTCCCACACGCTCAATCATGTATACAACGTTCGTGATCTTTTTTCTCATTTTAGTTTGATTATGCCTTCATTATTTCACTGAGTAAGGGGGGAAAAAGAAAAGGAAAACTGTCACTCAGACATCAATTAGAGCAAGAAAAAGAAAAAAGGACTAGCCTTTGTCACCTTTTTAATGACTATGATCAGCAGGTTGATTCATCGGGCAATTGTTCAGTTGGTTCGTAGATCAGAAAACCCCGGTAGCGATGAACTCTTCATCTTATGTATCTCTTAGTGAGGGATCAACTAGGTAGTTAGTGCATCAATCGAAATGCATTTCTTTGTTTAGTTTGCTTTCTGAATTTTATTGTGTTCTGGGTATTGATGCTCTTTTCCAGGCGACCATTGAATTTCGAATGTTCAACGGCTCGTATTCTTGGAAAGTTCATAGCAAGCGTTCAACGATAGCTTAGGCAAAACGCGTTGGACGCTGCTGATGGCTTGGTCAAGCATCTCAACAAATTAATGAATTTAGCGAACCTCCTCGCATTATTACAACAATCTAGACCGTGTAAATTAAGTTAAATTTGTGGTGTATTATTTCTTATCCCTGGGACTGACAGGGACACTTGTGGTGTATTATTTCTTATCCCTGGGACTGACAGGGACGCAGTGGACCTTTGCTGGCACATATCTATCATTACAAAACATGCTGAATATGGCGAAGACCAAGTCAATGTTGGATTCAATTAATAGATTTAGAATATCGAATGATGTAATAGAAAACCCGTTGAGTATGGCGAAGACAAAGCCAGTATCTGATTCAATTAATAGATTTAGAACATCAAATGATGTAATAGAAAAGAGAAATAAAAGAGAGAGACTTCGTGCCTACAAACCCAATGTATTTTTTAGAGTCTTGCCAAAGAATTAGAGGTGAAGTATTAATAGAAATGACGTTCTTCAATTTGTGAGAGCTGAGGTGGTATCCTTTCTAAGTACAGGGGCACGCAAATTTCGAAAATGGGTTCATCAATCTCTTCAGAAACAACGTCAGGGTAGAGACAAGATTCACATATCCTACAAAGAAGACAAGGTCATGTCTGGCCATGAGATCGAGATGATTATTTTGCAGGTCATCAATAGGTCATAATTACGAACATAATTAGCTACACTCGGTTTTGCTAACACATGCTATGCTAATGATACAAAAATCAATAGTTCGTGATACTTTACAATGCAAAAAAGAAAGTACTAAAATTGATTAAATTAACAGGAGCTCGATCTTTTATTATTACACTAGCTTAGAGACCCACACTTTGCTCGGGGTCTAGATGTCATCTGATTACATAAAATATTTCTGAATAATAATAATTATATTTGAATAGATAGTGATTACACTTAACAATAAGTGTTATATTCGAAAGACAAGAATAATAGCATACATGTAATCGTGCTATCTAAACATTGAGAGGTCCCTTGTCTACGAAGCCAAATTTAGTTAATTGACCATGCTAAGGTAATAAAAAAACATCAAGTTAAAACAACTCGAAATAACAAACAACATTTCCCCTAGCCACTTTAATTATAAAGCCATTTTTCCACGACCTTTTGTTATGAGGACAGACATCCATTAAAATTAGGAATTGTGAGTTCCTAAACGCCTCACAATCACTATACACATGCTCACAGCATATATGAACAGATGGAACACAAACATGTAGGCACAATCACACATTGAATGATCAAATGAAGAATGCATAAAATTAACTTTGAATAAGCAACACTATGCGCCGCCTCCTCTGCATTAGTTGTCATGCTGGAGGGGGAAGTAGAACTACGGGAGAAGGTTAAAAAATATGCTTTGATAAATCAGAGAAAAATTCAATGATCTGACATTGGACAGCTTCATTAATCTGAAATAGAGTAAATCAACATGAGATTCGACAGAGAGTTGGTTTTCCCCTCAAAGTTCTAATTCTGCAATTTCAGCTCTTTTATAATTGCTTGCAGAGAGGGCAACATGGCAGCTAGTTGCTTGCGGCGCAAGCATTGTCTATCATGGGCTTCAGTGAAAGGCTTACTCTGCAGGAAGATTTGCGGGTGGTTAATGTTAGGCTATGTCACAGATGGTGATCGAGACAGATGACCTCATCCATGGAAATGCCACAGCTGGAGTTTCACACTGAGGATTAGCAATATAATGAACAATAGATTTTCATCAATTTTGGCTTCATATGCAGCTAACCATGGCGAGGTCATAAGAGTCACCCTATACATCTTCCTGGAATGTCTAACCGAGACTTGAGCTTCTCTTGCTTTCTGACTGTCATCCATGGAATTGATAACCATTTTTCAAAAATAATTTTGTCCTCTTCGACTTTTTTGCTTTTGCAAAACGTGCTTTTTGAGCATGCGGCAACAGAAAGGACAGCCCAGGAATTAATAACTATTTTTTTGACTTTGAAATAATTAATTGATAATAATTTAGGTGTAATGAGTGGATAAAGAAATACAAAGTGGAACTATTTAATCATTGCCTGTGTTGTGTCATATGATAAGATAAAATATTATCAAGAAATTTCTAGTTTTATACTCACTAACATAACTTTTTGTACACTTTTATACGAATGTAAATTATTGTTAATAAACAAATATATCATTATCTTTATATTATATATTCATGTTCATTTCAAGAAAAAAAGTTAAATTCTATACATCTACAATACACATTCACATAAAAACATGCATTTTTGGATCACATATGATAAAACTAATAATCAACATATAACATTATTAAAATATTAATTAGAGCGAGAAATATAGTTTTAATAACTCAAATTTTTTTTATAAATCACTAAAAACCATAAAACATTTAGTTATTTGATTCATTTTCAAGTGATGTCTAACAAAACCTATAATCTCAGAAACATGGTTAAAAAGTGATAATATAATTTTTTTATTAATTTTATATAGAGTTAACTTGATAATTTTGTCTTAAGCAAATTTTTATAAATTGTTTTACCTTATTCAACCCCAGTTTGGAGTGAAAAGAAATTGGATTTTGGAGGGAACTTGGAATGAAAATTTACCCTCCATTTCCTTTCCCTTCCATTAAAATTATGTAGTAAATCAAGGAGAAATTTTCCTTTCAATTCTCCCCATTCACTCTCATCCAAACATAGACTAATACATTTCTTTATTGACTGAGTTCCGGCTTTTCTTTTTCTGGTATGTTAATTATATTTTTTTGGTAGAATATAATAATTATAAGCTTTTTTTCCACAGAAAAGGAAAAAGAAAAAGAATTTTCCCATCAGGGCAAAGCCACTTTTATTTGCAAAGTGAGCAGACACGATTCGGCGAATCATTTTTACACCGTGGCAACTTTTTTATTTGACATTATTGATTATTTAAAAACATCTATTCTTCTTCTTTTCTTTTCTTTTCTTTTTTTTTAAATAATATTTCAATTGGACAATTTTTTTTATTTTTTGGTGCACTAACTACTGTTTAGCTTATTGGATTACATTAGATATCCGGTTTAAGTATTACTAGATTATCGAGAGTATTAATATTATAAAATGAATTTCAGTTATTGGTGCTAAAATTTAATCCTAACTCTATACTAGCACAGATGAATAAAACATGTTGCGAGACTATTCTAAATCTCAGAGAAGGGTAGTAAACCGTGCCAGTATAATATTTGCAAAATCCAATGGCTCTGAATGGGTTTCTCCTTTTTTTTTTTTTTTGGTGTAGGAGTTTTTTTTCGGTTTAATGAGTTTCAACTATTAAGGACGTGATATAATAAAAATTTGCTTCTATGTGGTTTAATAAATTCAACATTTCAAATTCGAATCTCTTCTATACACCTAAGTTGAAACACATGTTAGAAGTGCACTTTGCGAGAGTATCTTGTGTGTAACGGTGTCAACATATAATAGTGTTGACGTGATATATCACGTGCACAAGAATAACTAAATTTAATTGATTTATTGGTTCATGATACCGTATCAGTATTGTCACATGGTATACTTTGTTGACACAATACCCTCACTTACCCTGCAATCTACCTCAAGAGGTAGATGGTGTAGTGTAGTTTAGGAGAAGTTCAAATCCATCATTCATGGAAATGGATACAACTAAAGTTTTTATATATATCATTATGAAACAAATACTAAAAGGATAATTAAAATATATGTGTGTATATATATATAGATGCATGTCACTTACACATGAGAGTACTGCGTGCAACAGATATATTTTTGAGATATTTATAAATAAAATTCTTAAAATAACTTAATCCAGAGTTAATACTGTCATATATGTGCACTCGTTAAATATAAGACTTGCTCCGCTCATACATGGGAAATAGTACAACTGAGATATTAAAAATGTGGATTAGATAGCAAACACTGAGAGCTCCTCCACATGGCAATTAGGAGTCTACAAGTTTACATTAAATAATTGCTTCATTTGCAGCAGCCTACGGCGGCATCAGCTCATATGAATCCACCGAGACGTCTTCCTGGAGCATCCAGCCGAACCTTGCGCTTGATGAATTTTAACTGGGACATAATCATAGCTAAAGGGGCAGCTGTAATAACTAAACTCACAGCTAAAGCAATAGCAATCACGGTGAAGTTGTTGGTCACAGTTTGGTTCACTTGGTTCACCGCAAGGATGTAGGTTCCCATGGCAAGCGCAACCGGTGAACCGAGCATCAACGATGACTCCACCCCGAATAATGTTATTATAATAACCATCACGGAGGTCACAAAAGCTGCGCTGTTGAGAAAAAGGAAGATCACTTGCTCTTGGCCGCCCATGATCATCTTCCCTGCGGTATGTTGGGGGCCACTAGCAGGAGCAGCGGCCACAGCTGGGGATGGGGCATAGATGCCACCGGTGATGGCAACGGTGGTGGTAGAGTCATCTTGCCAGTACCCACCAGGCGGACTGAGCAAGCCCTGATAAGTGGCCGTCGCGATCAGCACGGCAACCACCATGGTCATGCTACGGAGTTCAGCCCTATATTTTGCTCGGCTGTTGGCGTCAGTGAGAGACAGTTTTCGATCCCACCGTTCCACCAAAAAGAGCTTGGTTTCACGCAAGTAGCCTGCACCTGTCAGAGAATCGCAAACTTCCAAGGCTCGTCTGGCCTTAGCAACACACAGGATCTTCCTGACTTCTACATTGAGATCAAGCCGGTGCCCTTCCTCGTAGCACAGGTCCAGAGCTGTCAAGCCCCGGAAGTTCTTTGCGTTCACTTTAACATATCCAATCAGCAGCTTCGTTACCTTATTTTGTTTTCCACGACTAATTCACGAGTGAGTAGCGGATCACAATAAAGGATAGATTAGTTGGAAAGTGTTGTGATAAAAATGGTACGAACCTCTGGCTGATTTGTGAGGGTGGCAACGTGCAACACAGTGTTGCCATCCTCATCCTTCCAGCTCAAGATCTCTTCCAGTTTCTTTCTAATGATCCATCCAAGCAGAACCTTGCAGGCATCCTGTCTCTCGTTCCTGACCGCGACATGCATAGCCGTCTCGCACCGGGAGGTTAAATCTTCAACGGAAGAAGGGCAAGCGGAGAGGAACTCGGCCAGGAGCTCAGTCTGCTCCAACTTGGCTGCGTAATGAAGGGGCGTGACCAGATCCCTTCCCTTCACCCGGATCAGGCTGGAGTCGAAAGCCATCAGTGCCCTCACCGTCTGGCAGTGGCCATTGTTCAGGGCCAGGTGCATCGGGCTCAGACCTTCGTGGTTCAGCTTTCGAGCCAGCGAGGGCTTGAGATTGGCCACTTCCAACGCCCAGTGGGACATTCCTATTGCCGCAGCCTCATGGACAGGAGTGTGACAGGTTGTTCTATTCTCCATGTCATCGAGATAGTATTTCATTCTTTCTTCCTTTAGTAAGTCGTAGAGTTCATCGATCCTCCTCTGCTCTTCGTCATGACTTCCCTGCGACTCCATCGCTGCCGTGTCTCCCCTCTACCGTTGCAAGTTACGAACTGCTTAGTATAGTTTAGGTTGTGCGCCCTGCATGTGCTCAGTGTTGGCTTAAGTAAGGAGAAAAATACCATTATCTTCTACCAATCCAACTATATTGAATATTCTTGGTCAAATTGATTACAATTTGTGAAAATAAATTAAATATTATACTCAGTGGATGCGGTATCATTGTATTGGCACGAGAATCAGATTCATAATTTAGAGATTTTGAGTTTAACACTCATTACGAGAGTTATGCATCAGTCTTGGACCTATTTTACCATAAAAAATATTATACTTAGATCCAAATAATATAATAATCCATGCAAAAGTTTTGAGAAGAGGGAACATAGTAAAATGATAAGTAGAACTAGTCAAAATTTTCAAATTCATAGGAGCAATCCTACCCCAAAGAGGCCTATGTCACATCACCTTCGGAAATGTATTTGTAAATATTACCACCATCAGATTATTGACCAATTATATTTTAAGATTTCCATGATTATTTAATTTTAAATATTTAAGTTTATGATTGTCGACGATTCCACCTAGCTATCTTATATGGTCAAAAATTTTTGTTTAAGGAAGACGAAATACATGTGCAAGCAAGGACCTTGCCATCACTGTTGAGTTACAAGTGAGTTCTTGTCCCTCTGTTTTAACTGACAGTATTCTAAGAGATTTGTCCTGGCAGTTTCAGGATCTGATAAGCCCATAATCAAATTCTGTAAATATGGAATTCAAACTGCAGTGAGATGTCTATCTGGGCTTGAGTTTTACAGATGAATGCTCCCTTTTGGTGCCTGTTCTTTTGACGGTTCAACTCTCACTTGTTGCACATGCACTCAGTGGAAACTAAATTTGGACTTTGTTGAGTATTTGGCGTTTCAATTTGCAGACATTAGCATAGGTATCATATTTCATCTTGTCGGGTGCTCCTGGATTCAGTTGGAAAACAACACTGAATTTCATCATACAAATCATGAACCAATCCTGTTTCATTCCCCTGCATGCCCCCCTGAGCTGTTTAATTCAACACAGGGCATGTAAGTTTTGCAAGATGAGGCAATGCTATTTGAAGTAATTGGAGAAACTGGTTCTTATCGATACCGGTGCTTAGTACTTGGGAGGACACTGTGATCAGTATCTACTATCTGATGATCCACGAACAAATGCTCATATGGTGGAGCTGTCATTTTGAAATATTCATGAATACTATGCTCACCTGAAAAGATTGCTCACCTGAAAAGAGTGTTGCTGTGATGAAATTTGAACTGTCTAAACTACGTGGGTTGACTGAACAATCAAACTTTGCTTAGAAGGCAATGTGCTTCTGAAACTGAGGTGTTGCCCCTGATTTAAATTCTAAATCAACTGACAAGTAGTGTGACTGTCTATTGACTCTTCCACCTGCTCAAACATTTGTACTGCTTGTTTCTTGTAAATCTTGTCATGACACAATGAATTCACTAGTTTGGTGTCAGGTGCAAAGAGTTCAGATTGAGCCAATGCTCATGAAAGCTGCTCCTTCCTGATTTGGTTTCGTTAATTAACATACAAGCGGTAATTTTTCTCACCATTGTCTGCGAATGTTCATTTATTCTCATAATCTTTGCAATAACCTGAATTAAGCAGCATCACAAGGAAGCTGTTCTCCTTCTTACATAGTCCGTAATATTAGTCTCCGTTTACTGTGTTGCTTAACAATAGGCACCCCTCTTTGGTGTATTGGGCCACCGGACAAGCCGGTATTATGCGATGCATGTGGGTCGCGGTGGAGGACAAAGGGAACCTTATTAAATTATACTCCGCTGCACGCCCTTGCAGACCCTGCAGCCTGTGAGGATCACGGGGTAACCGGCATGAAGTGCATATCCATAAACAAGAGCAAAGAAGTAAAGCACTTGAAGAGAAAGCATGCCATTGCCAGTGATAATGTCGTAGCCAGTGGCTACCGCTTGGGTTCTCCAAAGTTAGGGGAGGAAGACATGAGTAATAGATCAAGTCCTGGGTCTCCTATGTCCAATTCCGACTTGCAATTTGAGAGTGCTGATGCTAGTGATTTGACAGGTTGGAATATAGTCAAATTGATAAAATTACTTTTCTGTTTTCAAAACTTCTTGTGCTGTGACTTGTAGATTACTCATCTTCATTGTTACACTGGACATTTGCACCATAACTTAATTAAAGACTTGGTAATTTTTAATAAAAATATTATCTTTCCGATTACCTGATTGCTTTTCTTGCAAAATTTATGAATAAATGGAAGAATATATCACCGAAACACTCTCTGATTCAAACAAAAATAGATGAAATTTTGTGCCTTTTCCTTTTGTTCTAGCAAATTGGAGCTCTTGCATACCTTGTTTTCATGATTGTTAAAACAGCAATGATGAATTTTTTGTATGATGCTTCTGAAGAGCAATTTCATCAAGTATAAGCAATCTGTTGGCCTTTAGGAGCTCTAACTGTTACATTTGGGTGGCGATGAATGGTTGTGGTTATTGATCCGTTGGCAATGATTTCTTTTCCCAATCACTTCATGCCTTTTTTCATTACATTTATGATATGAAAAGGGCAATTCAGATAGTCAGTAGTTGATGTGTCTCTTTGATTTTCAGGTCCAGGATATGATAAGGGCAATTCAGATTGTCAGTAGTTGATGTGTCTCTTTGATTTTCAGGTCCAGCTCAGTTAGTCGTCTGGGACACAATGGGACCTTCCAGGAAGAGAACATTTGTGAACCGCTTGAACCAGTTCTCAGTCGAGAAACTGACGAAGGACTTGCATGCTATAATGCCTGAACAGCAGTCTTCGTGTTTCTCTGGGTCATCTGAAGAGGACTTGCTCTTTGAGAGCTCAACTCCAATGTGCTCCTTTGAGATTGGACATGGAGCGGTCATCCTCAGGGACCCAGGCTCAGTAGCTCGAGAAGAGGAATCTGAAGCAAGTTCTCTGTCAATTGAATGGAAACAGTACAAAGCTAGTGTGGCCTGCTCTCTTGCAGAGAACCTTCCTCCTCTTAGCGGCGGGAAGGGGATTAATTTTCGGAATCCAGTTCCCAAATCCGTGAAAATTAAGAAGCCTACTGAGCAAGGATCAGGAGAAGGACAGCTTAAAAGGTGACTGCTGCTATTCTTTTTCTGGCGAAGAAGATTATCCTGTTATTTGAGTAGGCTGCCTTACAATGAGTTCCATTTTTCTGAAATTGCACGGACATTTCTCAGCATATAAACCTGCATATTCTCGGAAACCACAATTCCACGTTGCCTACCGCAAATCTTAGAGTAAGTTGTTTTGTCATGCTTGTTTTTATTACGTTGCATCCCGAAATCGAGTATTTCCGTAAGCTGTCTCGCAACATCATGGCTTTCAATGAATATATAAAAGAAGTCGCCACTAATCGTCTAAGAAACTAGTTCTAAGGTCGATAAGAAAACTATTACTCACCGAAGGGAGCACAATACTACCTCCTAGGTTTTTATTAGTCAGTCTCGAATAAAAAATTGAATTGGGGGTTCTATTACGTTCGAAAGGCTCGCAAGTTAGTCGACATGCCCTAAATCAGTACCCTAGTGTTTCTAACATTTGCCTCATTTTATTAAGTCCAATTCCTGCTCTATTCAAAGTATGGATCGACACAATCAAAATCACGACCCTATCCATATACACCAATCAATTCAAGAAAAAGACAATTTATCCAACTCAGGGAACAATATGGATAATGTCACAGCTCAATACATCATAAGTCAAGTATGCAAGATTCAATCAAATACAACTCAAGGTGGATTCACTTTGTAAGCCTAGACCCAAGACATAAAGCTAAAGCATAGTTTGAAACAAACCTCAAACAATCACCAAATGAGGCAGCGAGTGATAGCTCTAAGACTCGATGTTGAGAGTCTAAAAGTGGTAGGAAACAAACACTAAACACTGATCAAATTGCAGCAACTCTGGACAGCCATGAAACTCGAAACTTATAGGCTAAAACTCGAAATTAGAACCTTAAAAGTGATAGAAAACAAGCACTAAACAATCATCAAATTACAGCTACTTTGGACAGCCATGAAACTCGAAACTTAAGGCTAGAAACACCTTAAAACCAACATTAAAACATAAAAAATGCAGCAGTGAATGACAAGCAAATTAGGGCTCTAATCCCCTCAAACCAATGTTGAAAGTGAGAGAAATCATTGAACAAAGGCCAGCAGTGGCTATAGACTTCAAACAGCCATCTTTCTTATCAAAATCATCATTAAATCGAAGAGAAGGCAAAACAAGGAGCTGCTGCAACAATGGGCAATAGATGATTTCATTCTTGTTGGAATTTGCCATGAAGGTCTTGGAAAAATACGCATTAAAGCGCAGCAGCAACTGCGGACACTAGACGTGGAAAACTCATCAAAGGCAAGGGATGTCGTAGAGCAAAGAAGCATGTAAAACTTCAGCCGCTGAACAACCCATTTTCTCTCAAAATGCCATTGAAAATCAACAAAAATGTCGAGCAAGGAGCTGCTGTGTTGACCAGGTAATATGCAGCCCTATTCCCCTAAAAAATGTATTGAAAATAAACGAAAAAGTCCAAGTAAGGGGCTGCTGCGACAATAGGTAACAAATAACTCTATTTTATAGAAAATGGCGTCGAAATCATGGCAAATAATCGCATAAGAACCAGCTACTTCCACGGAAACAAAACAGCACTGTTCTTATATAAAACGGCATCAGAATCATGGCAAATAATCCGTTAAGAACCAGCTACAACCCCAGAAACAAAACAGCCCATAACAGTTGGCTGACCAGCCAATGCAGCAAACAACGACCCACTTCAGCCTTCTGGCAGCTCATTTCCACAAGTTACAGCATACTTATGACTGGTGTAACAAAACACATCATTTTATAGCGGTTAAGTAAGGGCAATCCGTGATAAAACAACTTGGACAGCTTGCTAACAGCATCAAGAACAGCAACACAGCACGTAAATAACAACTGACAAGAAATACAAGCCTAGATTGCAGATAAGAGTAGCTAATAAGGCTAAACTGCAGCATGACAACACTTAACACCAGTTCTTCAACAACAAAACAGTAGCCGGCAGCAACTATAGTACCAAAATAGCCACTAACACCTAATCTGTAGCAAACAACAACAGCTATAGGACAGCAACCTAACTTACCGTGCAGCTCAGGAGTTCTGATTCGGTGACTCTAGGGTTGGAGAAACGGTTGGGGGAGGTGAGGAGTGGTTCACACCTTCCACCGAACACCTTCAGAGCAGCTTCGATCGAGCGATTGCAGGACCAATTCGGCGGCCTCTCAAGAGGCCAAATGGGTTTCTATGGGTCGGGGAAGAGATGGTGAAGAGGGAGTCGCGAGAATGGGGATGTGGTGATGATCAGTGCTGATGGAGTCTTGGATCAGCCGGGCTTCGAGAATCTGATGGCCGGTGAGGACTTGGGCAGGGTTCAAGGAGAGGAGATGGTTCGTGAGACGATCCAGAGCTCGGGCTCTGTGTCGCTGGAGTTCGGTCCGCCCAGAGGTGGCCCGGTGAACGTCATTCAGAAAAACAAAATAATCATTGGCCAACGTTAAAAACATTATTTTGAACTAAAATGTTATTGCAGAGGATATGGTAGTGAAGTAAGAAACAGAGTACCAAGAGGGGTTGGGCCGAGTGGTAAGCAGCTCGGTGCCGCTTAAGGAGGTCTCAGGTTCGAGACCTCACGTACGCAGACACCCCTCTTGGGAGCCTCACCCGCCATTGCCAGGCGTGCGACCCGGGGCGACCAACGGATTAGTCAAGTATGGTTGGCTGAAAGATGCTATCTCACCGCTGGTGAGGCCTGCTTGGATACCGTGGCTGGCGACCAAAAAAAAAAAAGAAGTAAGAAACAGAGTCATGATTTAGAGATTTTGAACTTGATATTCACGAATGAGACTTAAGAGCCCTTTATTTATCTTTGTTCCTGTCCTAATGTTTGACCCGTTGAGCAGCGTTATCACCCAAAAAAAATATTATATGCAGTCTAGATAGCATAATAATCCCTGCAAGAGTTTTGAGAAGGGGGAACAAAATGAAATTGTAAATAGAATTGATGAATCAAAATTTTCAAATTCGTACGAGCAATCGCCACCAAGTGAAACGTATGTGATATCTCGTTCGGAAACGTATTTGTTTTTACTACTCTAAGGTCATTTTCATATTATATTCAAATTTCCATGAATATTTAATTTAAAAATTTACGTTTATAATTGTCAACGAATCCACTATTTTATATGGTATAAAAATTTTTTATTAGTCTCTTTGGTAAAATTTGTTCGGGAAACTTTCAAGCTCTACTCGGTCTTTTACAGCAAGGATAAGTTAAGCTATCCCTTTCATTTGAATTGACTTTTCATCATAGTTTTGGACCGACCAGTCGGACCGGGAACTGGACACCAGTCCGGTCTGATTTCACTAATTACTCTATTTGTATCGCAGATCGGGGTTGGATAGTGTGAATCAGACGGTCTGACAGGGTTTTCACTGAACCCATGAGAACCGGTCGATGAAGAAAAACAAAAAATTTGAAAAATAAAAAATAGAAGTAAAAAATAGAAAAAAATGGAAACCTAAGCTCTAAACATGATTGACAGAACGAACTACGAAGGATGCCCTCTGCTGCCGTTGCTGCTTCCACTTGAGGGAGAGGAGGGATCTGCCGCTGCTGCGTCGAGGTCCGTTGCAGGAACGGCTGCCGCTGCTGCGTCGAGGGCTCGGGCTTCTGAGAGCAGAAACAGATCAAGCTAAAGAATCAACGAGAGGGAGACGATGGCTAGTACAATGGACGGCTAGTACAATGGACGGCGTAGCAGAAGAAAATAAGAGGAAGAGTACCTTCGCAGATTGTACAGAGCCGCAAGCGGTGGAGCGTGAAGGAGCCACCCGAAACCCTAGTTTCGGGCGCGGTGGCCTCTACGTGGAGGAGGGGGAGAGGCTTGAAGAAGAAACAAAGCGAAATGAGAGAGTGCAGTTTATTTTTTGTTTCCATCTCAGTCTTGGGCGGAGAAATTAGAGCAAATAAATTTTATTTTTTTTCTGCGATCAAGAAGTGAATTTTAGTTAAAGGGGTTTGTTATTTCCAAGGGATTTTTGGTTGTAGTATTGGCATATTAAAATTATGAAAAAATTTAATTATATGAAGGTTAGATGTGATTGAAATGTATGTGCATGGTAAAATATAAAATTGGTTGTAAAATTTGATAATGTTAAAATAATAAAATAATATAGTTTATGTTTTTCCTTACACTTATATATTTTAATGATTAAGTTCAGAGTTGAAATTACAAGTTAATGTATAGAATATAACAATATTACATTTATATTACTAATTTTATACTATTATAAGTATTATTTGTAAAAATTCGGTTAGACCCATTGAACCCCGGTTGAACTCAAGAACCCATACCTTGTCCGATTTCCGGCCCAGTCCGGTTCTGAAATTTACGCTTTTCATAAATAAAAAAGACGATAATGCGACACAATTATTTCTTATTATGCAATATTCGAACCTTTTTATTTAAAAATAAATATATCAGATAAACTGAATAATCAGTATTTAGTACTAATCCCGTGGATGCAATACTAATAAAGATCTAGTCAAGTTTAAGCTCAAATTTTTAACAAATGCGCAAAAATAATTCGAAACCTATATAGTAATTTGAATTGATTTGCTCCAAACAGGGGTGATCGGGTCCAGTTATCCTATATTTTTCATGTTGCAAGGATCGTAACCTATATAAGATAAGTTCCTAAATTTTGGAACCTAACCATACCTTATTAAATATTGGAACCGAAACCTATACGGAACCTATAAGATGTCACAGATTCTGAGTACCCTATTGGAATATGTTTATTATTTATTCTTTTACCTCTATAATATAAATTATTTTAATATTTTTCATTATTATTATTATTTCATATTTTTTTATCATAATCATATATGCATAATTTTTAAGTATGTTTACATTATATTATATTTAAATATTATTTATTATTGATTTTAAGTTATAATGATATTTTAGACGTGAAAAATCTATCAAATGTTCATGTTTATTATGTCAAATGAAAGTTCATCGAGTTAAAAATGTAACAATTTAAACGGTTTGTGAATAAGAGTTCAAATGAAAAATTTGTTAATTATTAAAATTAATCTTACGAATTAATTAACATATTCCGATTTGGATTCTAACTACCTTGAAATCGGAAGTGAAACCGATCGATTTCTTAATTCATCTCCTAAAACCTATCTATCTAGGTTCCTATCTATTTTCTACCCTTGGACACCCCTACTTCCAAAGGAAACCGCTGCAATTGGCTGGGAAATTTGCCTCGGGACTCCCTGTGTGACATCACCTTCGGACACGAAATTTATGCTTACTACTTTCGGATAAATGACTTTTTCTTTTTCGATCGACAAGGTCATTGACTTATTATATTTAAGATTTCATGAATATTTAACTTAAAAATTTAAGTTGATGATTGTCGATGACTTAACCTATTTATACGGGACAAAATTCTTTCATTAATTTGTTTTTTTATGTAAAATTTATTCTCGGCTCTCAATTTAATCCTAATTCTATGCTAGTGCCATATATACCGGCATCGATGAATAAAACATACTATGATACTATTCTAAATCTCGGAGAAAGGTAGCTAGCAGTGCCGGTATAATACTTGTAAAATCCAATGGCTCTGAGTTTGTCATCGCTATACTGACTAGGTTTTATAAGATTTTCCTCTAAGTTTTTATTGAACTTTCATGTAGATGATCGTATCAAATCAAATGTTGACAACACACAAAGTATGTGAAAAGTTGCATTTATCCATAATATGAAACGGTTAGTGGGTTTTGACTACTAAGGACGATGATATAATGGTTAAAAATTTACTTCTATCTACTTTAATAAAATCAAGGTCTCATATTCAAATCTCTCCTGCGCACTTGTGTCGAAACACATGTTAGAAGTGCACTTTGGAATAGTGCCTTGTGTGTAACGAGTGTATCAGACGTGCACGAGAAACTCTTGTATATAACGAGTATATAATATGATAATGCTGACGCCGTATGACAAACCTATAAAAATTCAGTTATTTTTATTTTTTAACGTAACTTTTTAGGATTTTGTTAAAAAATTATTAAATTGATAGAATATTATTAATTTATAATATAATCTTAGCATTGTCACTTTTATCCCTTACCCTACAGGCGACATCAAAGGGCAGAAGGTGCAGTGCAGTACTATTGGAGAATTTCTAATCCTTCATTCATGCATGGAAACGAATGCAATTGAAGTTTTTCATATAACATGATATGAGAGGACAGAAGTAGTTGATCTCACTTTTGAAATTTCAAAAAATATCTTTGATAAATAAACTAATAATCTATTATAATATGTGAAGATGAAGGTAATTGTTTTCACTTTTGAAGTTCAAATAATGCTCTTGATAAATAAACTAATAAAAATAATAAATTGGTGGAATAATAAAGTCACTTTTAAAATTACTAAAGCTTACGCGTGCGATGCACAGTATGTGCTATCTCAATAAAAATTATTAGAAATATCTATTTATAATAGAATGAAGTAACTATTTATAATTAAATTTTTAAATAAAATAAATATATGCTTAACTTTTATATTAAATGGTTATAATAGTGAACTGTAAAAATGAAAATTAATAATAAATATATTAAAAAGAAATAAAGGAACGTGGAGATGGAGGGAATGAACTTTCAAGTAGTGTTGTTATCCGGGCCGGTTCCGGTCCGGGTCGAGCCGGTTCATGAACCGGCTGGGACGGGCCCGACCCGGACCGGGAAGCAAACGGTCCGGTCCGGTCCGGGTCGACGGTTCGGGCCTGAGTGACCCGGCCCGGAACCGTCCCACAGACGGGCCGGTTACGGTCCGGTCCGGGCTGAACCGGCTATTTTTTAAATTTTTTTGAATTTTAAATTTTTTTTATGGTTTTACGATTTTAAAATAAAATAAAAGATTTTATTATTAAGATTCGAACCGAAATCTTCTACTTGAAAGTCAATAATCTTAACCAATTAGACTAATTATATTTTGTTTACATTTTTACATTCAATATCATATAACTAATTTTATTAAGGTATGTTAGATTTTTAACATTTTTAAATAAACTCGAATTACTTATTTTTAAATAATATTAAAACAACGAGTATTTCAATTTAAAAAATTACCAATTGGTAGATATGTTACGTATTTATAATATTTTTAAATATAATATAAATTAAATAATATTTTAAAAAAATATTTGCTATGGGTCGTGGGGCCCACTGTGGGGTTGGGGTTTGGGGTGGGGTGGAGAGTGTGGGGCCCACTGACCAGTTTGACTGTTGACCTTTTGCAAGCTCTTTTTTTTTTTTTTTACGGTTCAAGGTCACGGTTCCGGGCCGGTTACGGTTCCGGGTCTATAACGGTCCGGTCCGGTGCCGGTTCAACGGGTCGATTTTGTCGACCCAACCCATAACCGTGCCTCAACCCGTAGGGGGCGGGCCGGTTACGGTTCGTGACCGGTCCGGTCCGGTTCACTGTTCACACGGGCCGGTTCCGGTCCGGTTCCGAGCCGAACCGGCCCATTTAACAACACTACTTTCAAGCATGAGAGAAAAAAGTGAAAAGTAGGCTGCTATTCATATTAAAGTTATGATAATACCCTTATTTTATCTTAATTTAAGGCCTAGTAATACTTTAATTTGTATGTATAGAGGTATTTTTGAAAAGGAAAGGGTGACACCAAAAGGTGACAACTTCCTTTAAAGTAATAATAGATAACTATCACCAACTACTCTCTAATTTTTTTCCTAATTATATATTTTATTTTTTATCTAGGACAATTGTAAAATATATAAAATAAAAAGTATGATTTAATAGTTAATGAACATTTGATGTGTAGCACATGTTGACATTTAGTATATTATTATGAAACAAATATTAAAAGAATAATTGAAATAATTGGAGGATGCTCTCTCTCTCTGTATATATGTAGATGCATGTCACTCATACATGGGAAGTAATAAAAATGTGGGTCTCACAGTCACAGGTTTACATTAAAATTTGCTTCATAATTTGCATGGGGCAGCTTAGCTAGCTAGCTCACGGCAACGGCATAAGCTCATATGAATCCACCGATATGTCTTCCAGGAACATCCAGTCGAGCCTTGCGCCTTTTGAGTTTTCCCCAAGACCACAACGTAGCGAAATAAGCAACTGCAAGAGCGAAAGCCACAACAAAAGCTGCAGGAACGAAGACCTCTGCCTCTTTATCGGTCGCGGCCTGGTTCATTGCAAGGGCGTAGGTTACCATGGTAATGGCAACCGGTGTAAAGAGCATTAATGCCGACTCCATCCCTAGCAATGTTAACATGATGATTATCACGGAGCCCACAAAAGCAAAACTGTTGAGCATGAGGAAATACGCTCGATCTACGCCTCTCATGATCATCTTCCCTGCAATGTGTGGGGGGCCACCACCAGTAGCAGCCGCCACATCTGGGGATGGGGTGTAGCTGCTGCCGGCAGCAGCGGCAGAGTCATCTTGCCAGTACCCACCCGGCGGGCTGAGCACACCCTGATAAGTGGCTGTCGCGATCAGCACGGCGACCACCAGGGTCATGTCTCGGAGTTCGGCTCTAGTGAGACCTAGTATTTGATCCCATTTTTCCATCAGAGACAGCCTGGTTTGACTCAAGTAACTTGCACCTTTCAGAGAATCCGAAACTTCCGAGGCTCGTCTGGCTTTCGCATCGCACAGGATCTTCCTGACTTCTACATTCAGATCAAGCCGGTTCCCTTCCCCAAAGCACAGGTCCAAAGCGGTCAAGCCGGTGAAGTTCATCGCATTCACTTTAACATATCCAATCAAAAGCTTCATCACCTTAATTTGTTTTCCACAATTAATTCACGAGTGAGCAGCGGATCACAGTGAAGAGTAGATTAATTAGAAAGCGTTGCGATAAAAATGGTACGTACCTCTGGTTGATTTGTGAGGGTGGCAATGTGCAGCACAGTGTTGCCATCCTCGTCCTTCCAGCTCAAGATCTCAGCCAGGTTCTTTCTAATCATCCATCCGAGCAGGACCTCGCAGGCATGCAGTCTCTTTTTCCTGACCGCAACATGCATAGCCGTTTCGCACCGGGAGGTTAAATCTTCGATGGAAGAAGGGCAAGCGGAGAGGAACTCGGCCAGGAGCTCGACCTCCCCCTGCTCCGCTGTGTAATGAAGGGGCGTGACCAGATCCCTTCCCTTCACCCGGATCAGCAGAGGGTCGAAAGCCATCAGGGCCCTCACCGTCTGGCCGTGATGGTGGTGCAGGGCCAGGTGCATCGGGCTCAGACCTTCGTGGTTCAGCTTCCGAGCCAGCGATGGCTTGAGATTGACCACTTCCAGGGCCAAGTGTGACATTCCTTCAGCTGCTGCCTCGTGAAGAGGAGTGTGGCAGGTTGTTCTCTTCTCCATGTCGTCGAGATAGTCTTTCGTCTTTTCTTCCTTTAGTATGCCGTAAAGTTCGTCGATCTTCAGCTGCTGTTCGTCGTTCTTCCGCCGCTCTTCGTCGTTCTTCCGCTGCTCTTCGTCGTGGCCCTCAATGTACACCAACCGTTCTGTTGGTGCCATCTGCCGATTGTTTAGTAGAATCTACTAGCTAGATAAACTTCAAGTTTTGCAAACTTTTGAGAGGAAGGTTGTGCTTCGACGCTCAAAATGATACTAAATATTTCCTTACATAGGATGTCCCTGACCGTCCGACTTTCTCGGAGCTAGCTCAGTGTATCTTTAATGTGAAACACGTGGAGAGACTATTATTGTATTTAACAATGAAGTGTTGTATGTAACCGATGTACTGCTGATGTGGTATCACAAATTAATACAATTCAATAATTTTTAAGATTTTCTTTTTTTATTTTAGAGTTTTATTAAAAAAATTTGAAACAGCTGAATTATATTGATTTATGATACCACTTCAACACTATCATGTGATATACATATACTCTCTCGTATGTAACGGATATATCATATATCAATGCTAGTGTGGTGTCACAAGTCAATTGAATTCAATTAGTTTAAAATTGTTTAATAAATTCCTTATAGTAAAGAAAACAACCTTAAAGAAAACTGAATCATATATGTTTGAAATGTCATGTTAGCACTGACTCATAATATACTTATTACATAAAAGACTTTCTCCACCACTTGGCAGTGTTGACGTGATGACAACGATTAATAAAATTGATGTTAAATTTTTTTTATAAAACCCTAAAAATAGATGGATTTTCTCTAGTATATCACGCAACAACCCCACTTCTCTTCTTTTTGGATTTTATGATATCTGGTGGAGCTATCGGTGACAACATCCTATCCCTTGCTGTCTGGTTTAGCTATCATGGACCCATCCTATTCCCTTCTCTTTTTTTTTTTTCCTAAAAATTATTTCTTTATTTTTTTCATGCTGTCTCGTTATATAGTTGTCCCTTTCGCTGCTTTCCAAGTAGACGAAAGTCATGAAAGAACAATCATTTGGACTCCATGGCTTGGATTACCATTGGGAGATGAATAGTCAGATTATCTTCCATCTAAAATTAAGAGATTCTGCGTTAAGTTCTTCTAAATAATGATTCATCGTATCCCTTTGTTATCTTGCTTTTTTTTTTTTTGCTTTTCAGTGTTCACAAATATTTAAAAATGGGATTTAAGTGATGTAGATTTAGACAAGATTAGCGATTAAGAGATAAAATTCTCCAAATTACATTTTTTTTATTTATGAGAGTCGAATCATGACCTTGATGCTGAAGTTTTCAGCATGTTCTTGGAGTTTTCTGATGTTCATGGAGGGAGGAGGATGAGGAGGGCAGTGAAAGAATATATGGACTTCATTAATGAGAATCGAACTTATAATCTTTTGATGACGTGCCAAAAATGATTCCTTTTCTTGTGGTACAGACTAATTTATCTGAAGTCTAATATACGCAAACTATTCATTGTGACTAAGAAGACATATTTATTCTATACTTTGCTTGATATTTGACATGAAAATATGTACTTCTTTCTCTTTGGAATAATTCAGACTTGTTTGATGGGTAAAATAAAGATTAAGTTACTAGATATAGAACACATGGTCATCAGATCAAGAACAAAAGAAAACCATGCAATCATGTCATCTTTGAATAGCCCAAAGGCAATATGATGGGTTTAGGTAACACGCATTTTGTGTTGCCAGGATTTCGAGCATTATCTTCCAGGAATCTCAAAAGTGATCAAATTGATCTTCAGTGTGCTGAAGACTAATCCATTGCCAAGGAATAACGCAACGAGCTAGACTGTCGGTAGTTAACGTATATATGTCTCTGTGAGCCTTTTTTTTAGGTCCAGCATAGTCAGTTGTGCGCGTGCGGGAGGCTTGACTCGACTCAACTCGATGGTTCCTTCCCAGCAGAGCGCGTGCTTGAACTGAACCACGTGCCTGAAATGGTATTCCTCATATGTGAAAACTGACCAAGGTCATCTGTTCTCGAAGCCTGTACATGGCATGGCCATATGAATAAATCCTCTTGCACTTCTTTGTGGAATATCTGCCCCCGGATTTGAGGTTGCATCGGATTTAGCGTGACATCGATGGGATCGAATAGACAGTTAGTGCCAAGCTGTGCCTCGCAAAATACATGTTATTAAGCCTTACCCCCTGGAGCTCTCCGGTAATTCGAGTAAATAAATATCAGCATGATTTAGCTCATGTGCCTCGACCCGCAATAGGGAATCTCTACAACCATGAAGAAAATGTCATCGGTGATATACATCAGATCTGGGTCGACCATCCCTTTTGGAGATCCCAAGATTGCACGATGCAATACGATCCGAGGTTCGGCCGAAAGGCCCTAGCTACAATAACAAGGGATGATGAAAGATGACAAGGGAACTCCATCGATTTTTTGCTTTTATTTCTGTGTTCTAACCAGCGTTCCATTTGCGTGTGAACTGATCGATGTGGACTTCCATTCATGATGCCCTGTGAATGTGATGTTAGTTGGTACAGACACTCCACGTGCCATTTTTTGTTTTCTCATTTGATTTCGAACCAATACTGCAAGTGAGAAGGAGGTTAAGAAAAGTTAAATGAACATAAAAACCTTAAGAAACTAAGTGATTCAGTCCAACCACCAATCAATTTAAATTTTTGGATAGATATAGTCCGGTTTTGTATAAGTTTACCATATTATTTGAACAATTTTTAAATAAATTTACATCATTGCTCGGAGAAGAGATAGAAAATCAAGGGAAAAAGGCATAAGATAAGATCAGCGAGATTCAATACAAATCAGCAAATATCAATTAACATATTAATTGGGCAGAGAAAACCATGCATGCATGCATGTTAATTATCAGCTTATCATAATTTATGAATCAGTCAATTTAGACTTCATCTGTAACTCGTGATGGCTCATTAATCCTTGGAAACAATTATGAGATCTTCCATCAATTTCGCTTCTTTCGGAAACTTCAGCGCCAACCACACACACACACACATATATATACACACACATAAACACACACTAGACGCAAACTCACGGTACGTATGGAATGATTAAATATATAGTTAATTATTAAATAATACTTTTTATTTTACATATTTTTTATATTTTACAAATGTCATGAATAAAAAATAAAATATATAATTGGTAAAAAAAGAAAATTATGGTGTAATTAGTAGTAGTTATAGTTCTAAAAATGATTTTACCATTTTACCAATTTATCATTGTCATTGTTTATTTATCAAAGTTATTTGTAAAGTTTTAAAAGTGAAATCAACTATCTTTATCCCCAAGTATAATAATAAAGATATTGTTTGTTCAAGTTTCCTTTATCTGATGCTCGCGGCGTCTATCTCCTCAAAAATCAACAAATCCTCATTCCCCATGCTTGAAACCTGAAACAAGTCAACTCTTTACAGTGTTTCCTTTGTACTTCTTCTGGAGTTGGTTGGGAGGGATAATTGTCCGGACAGAACAAAATTGGACGGTACAAAACTGTTGTTGAATGTAATATTTAGTACAAATTTTTTTTTAAAAAATGTCACATCTGTGTGCAATAATCGTCCATTTCCATGTACATCCCAGGCAACTAGCTCTCTCTCAGCACCTCTCCCGAACCTCCCCACAGCGAATCTGCCCCCGGGTTCTTAACCACTGGCTTGACAAGAGCTGTTAAAATCTCTCGGGTCGGCAAGCACCCCGTGGCAGAAGACTTGGCAGGATGGGACCGGTGGGGATCCCCATCATTCTCTCTCTCTAAACTAAAGAAAATGATGACGGTAAGGTCACTCGAGGAGAGGGATCTGGCAGATATCAAAATTTTCCAGATCAACAAGAAGTTTGGAGATCAATCTGAAGAAGTACAAGAGGGAAGAAAAGCGGGGAAGGATGGGAAAGGGAGGAGAGAGACATTTTTTATTTTTACGATATTTTTAAAAATTTTTACACCATGTCATCATCATCAATGCTATGGCCAATACCGAGATGCCACTTCAGCTTTTTAAAAATAGGTTGCCACATAGATAAGCCATGTCAATAATTATTGACCGTGTTACTAAAATACTGATGGAATTTGTTAAAATGTTACATTTTAAAAATTTATCGTACTCAAATGTATTTTTTAAATTTTATATCAAAATATTACATTGGCCAAACAACTCTCTGGGTCGGTCTGGGTGTTTAAGTTATTTTATTAATCACTGCCAAAATACGTGTTTTCTGCGTTCCACGTATTTTGTTGATAATTATCTAATCTTGGAGCTATTCTGAAAAAATAAATAAATAAATAAATGCTATGTTTCAGAAGCAAGGATGATGAGCCCGAAGAGGCCTGGCGTGAAAGGAACCTTTGAAGACAAGGAACCGATAGACAACGGTGGCTCTTGTTTCAGCCCTGAAGCTTATTTGCCTTCCCGCTCAATGGCAGTGTCCTCATGCACGCTTGATTCTTTTCAGCCTGCTGACGAGGACTCCGATCAAGATCTCCTTCTCGATGCGCCGTCCAATAGCTCAATTCCACAGGCCGAGCTCCTGCCTCCCCGCTGATATCTCTTTTGGAGGATTGGTGGGTTCACGAGGTCATTAGTAGGCACATGGCTTTGAAGCAATACATTGGACGGTTAGGACAGAGTAAACAACATCCACACCGTGGCAGGTTTGTGAACAGAGGTTTATGGTTCGAACTTGGGATGAGTACATATTGGGCTTCTTACTTTGTATACGATAGTTTAACATGTAATATGGTTCAAGATGCAAGGTTGATTTTCTTTCCAAAGTTATAATTCTGCAATTTCAGCTCTTTTTTTATTGCTTGCAGACAGGGCAACATGGTAGCTAGTTGCTTGCTGCTTACTTTGCAGGAATATTTGTGGGCAGTTCATGTTAGGCTATATCATAGATGGTGATCGAGAGAGATGACCTCATCCATGGAAATATCACAACTGGAGTTTCACACTGTGGATTAGCAATATAATGAACAATAGATTTTCATCAATTTTGGCTTCATCTGCAGCTAACCATGGCGAGGTCGTAACAGTCCTCCTACACATCTTCCTGGAATGTCTAATCGAGACTTGAGCTTCTCTTGCCTTCTGAAAATCGTCCATGGAATCAAACAGCCAAATACCACAATTACGATCACAAAACTTCGAGCAGCAGCACTCCATCCATTGCTATTAGACATGGCATTGCTCCACAGTGCAACGACGTAGGTTGCCATGATGTAGGAAACTGATGCCGTAAGCATACATACCGAATGCATCCCGGTTACAGACATGGCAGTGGCCAACATGGATACCGCAAAGGCTCCAGAATTGTAAAAGATAAAGAGAAACAAGTCCCCGCCGCTCATGATCATCTTCCCTGCTGTGTGCGGGGGACGTTGTGTGACGTTGCCACCAGCCCCAGGGACAGCAGGGGCCGGGGTCGGGGCTGTGGCTTGGGCTGGGGCATAGGCAGCAGCGGTGGCGGCGGTAGAATTGGCAGAGTCATCTTGCCAGTATCCACCTGGCGGACTGAGCACGCCCTGGTAAGTCGCTGTGGCGATCAACACGGCAACCACCAGGGACATGTTACGGAGCTCATTCCTGTTGCTAACTCGGCGTGCGGCACTAGTGAGGCCTAGTCTCCGGTCCCGCCATTCGATGATTGAAAGACTGGTTCGGCTCAAGTAACCTGCACCCGTCATGGAATCTGAAACTTCCGAGGCCCGCCTGCCTTTCGCACCACACAGAATCTTCTTGACTTCTGCATCGGGAAGGTGCCCTTCGCTATGGTACAAGTCCAGAGCTGTCAAGCCGGTGAAGTTCTTTGCATTCACTTTAACGTATCCGATCAACAGCTTCATCACCTTCATTTCCACCAGTTAATTCACCAGTGAGCAGCTGAACAGATTATATATATATATATATCCTTCGAATTTTGTGAATTATGCACAACTTTTTCTTCCCTCCCAATCCAAACCTATGCAAAAACCGAACGAGCTAGGAAGAAGATAAGGAAGTGTTTGGCTTAAGATGGTACCTCTGGTTGATTTGTGAGGGTGGCAGTATGCAGCACAGTGTTGCCATCCTCATCCTTCCAGCTCAAGATCTCTTCCAGGTCCATCCTCCTCATCCATCCAACCAGAACCTTACAGGCATCCAGTCTCTTGTTCTGAACCGCGATGTGCATTGCCGTCTTGCACCGGGAGGTCAAATCCTCGACAGAAGAAGGGCAAGTGGACAGAAACTCGGCCAGCAGCTCCGTCTCCTCCAACTCAGCTGCGTAATGAAGAGGGGTAACTAGATCCCTTCCCTTCACCCGGATCAGGCCGGAGTCGAAAGCCACCAGGGCCCTCACTGTCTGGAGGTGTCCGTGGCGCATGGCCAGGTGCATCAGGCTTAGACCTTCGTGGTTCAACTTCCGAGCCAGCGAGGGCTTGAGATTGGCCACCTCCAAGGCCCAGCGGGACATTCCTGCAGCTGCAGCCTCATGGACGGGAGTGTGGCAGGTTGTCCTCTTCTCCATGTCATCGAGATAGTCTTTCGTCCCTTCTTCCTTTAGTAAGTTGTAGAGTTCATCGATCTTCTGCTGCTCTTCGTCGTGACTTTTCTGCGACTCCATCGCTGCTGTGTCTCCCCTTACCGTCGCAAGTCACGAACCGTTTAGTATAGTTTAGGTTGTGCGCCCTGCATGTGCTCAGTGTAGGCTTAAATAAGGAGAAAGATACCATCAACTTCTACCAATCCACCCACATTTAGAAAATAAATTAAGATCTATTTAATTATAGGTCAACGCCATTTAGAAAATAAAATAATCATAGGTCAACTTTATGCGGAGAATGTGGCACCAATACAGTTGCGCAGAGCATACTATTTATAATTTAAAGGTTCTAAACTAGATATTCACCGGTGAGAATTACGAGCATCTTATTTATCTTTATTTCTTGTACTAATATTTGACCCGTGGACCTGTTTTATCACCAAAAAAATATTACATGTAAATCCATATAGTATAAAATTATAAATAGAATTAGTCAAATTTTTTGAATTCGTGGGAGCAATGGTCCCCGAATGAAGCCTATGTGACATCACCTTCGGAAATATTGTATTTGTTTTTACTACTGGTCAGGACATTGACATATTATATTTAAGACTTGCCTGATTATTTAATTTAAGAATTTAGTTTAGGATAGTCAACGAGTCCAACTACTTTATATGTTAGAAATTTCTTATTAATCTTTGATGTAAATTTTATTCGGGGAGCCTTCATCTGTTCTAGTTCTTTTACAACAAGGATAAGTTAGGCTATCCCTTTCATTTGAATTGACTTTTGATGAATAAATTAAGGAGGGTAATGTTACATTCGTCGTTTGTCGGTTACGTAATATTCAAATACAAAGATCAAGTGAACAAAATATTTTATGATACTATTCAAAATCTCGGAGAAGCATAGCGGATTCGTTCCGATATAATACTTGCAAAATTCAATGTAGCTGAACTTGCTAATACTGCACCGACCATATTTTATAAGATTTTCCTCTGAATTTATAGCGAGCTTTTGTATAGATTGACATGTCTAATAATATATTGAGACTACGCAAAGTATGTGAAAAGTTGTATTTGTTCATTTTTTACCGTTGAATATGGTGATGTAATGATTAAAAATGTGCTTTCATGTGGCTTAATAAGGTTAAAGTCTCATAATCAAATCTCTTCTATGCACCTTGAAACGCATTTTAGAAGGGTACTTTGGGAGTGTATCCTGTGTCTAATAATATTAACACACGACAGTGCTAACATAGTAACATCACAGGCACGAGAAAACCTCAAAAGGCAGATGTGCAGTGTAGTTTAGGAGAAGTTCTAATCCTTCATTCATGGAAACGGATACAACTGAGGTTTATGTGTGTGTGTATATAGATGCATGCCCCTCATAGGTGGCTGATGTTATCACGTATATACAAGACTTTCTCCAAATGGAGAGAGTACTGTATGTAAATGTAGTATTATCGAACATTCATTAACTAAATTCACTACGTCATCTGTGAGTTCGGCTCACCGAAAAATTTTTCAGTCTGGTTATATGGTTTCTCCCTTTTTTGGAATCCATGGATTGGATTAGCATCCCATGACTCATCGTATCCCTCTACTGTCTTTTCCTTTTTTCTTCAGCGTTCACACTTATATTTAAAAATGTGATATAACCGATTTAGATACAAGTAAAGTTAGCTATTAGGAAATAAAGTTCTCCAAATTACATAATTTCTATTCGTAAGAGTCGAACCAGGACCTTGATGCTGAAATATCTCAATCAGCTCATTTGAAGTGACGGTTATCACCTTCCCTTTTAGGCCCGCAGAAAATCTTGCCCCAGCGCGAGTTCCACACATGAAATTGCTGCATTATATGGTAGTGAGCTGACCATTGATGATGACGGTGGCCAGAAGTTCAAGCGATTGGGATCTTCAAGTTTTCGGATGTTCTTGGGAGAGTTCCCGAGAGCAATATTTTTATTTACAAACATTCCAAAATCCTCGGAAAACTTTATCACACAGTTATCTAGATTAGATTATTTTCAAATCATACAAATTTCCGATAATTTGGAAACCTTTAACAATGTACTTACAAATCAGTTCTTCGTAACTCTTTCAGGTCAACATCCAATATTTAATTTAGTAAATGTGAGGATTTTTGGCACAGTCCAGGAGTTATTAACAATCTTTTGCTAATTTAGTTGTAAGGCTGATGCTCTGTCTATTTGCAAGGACAGAACCGGGACTTCCACTCATGAGTAAAATAAGACAATTTATCAAAAATATTAAAAAAAATTAGTCAAATTTATGTAGAGCAATAAAATTTTTCTCGAATTTTAAGGGGCGATCGCCTCCCGCACCTCTCGTAAATCCATCCATGTTTGTTTGACTCATCCAAGGTATATCAACCGCGCGCACATACTATTTCAGTTAGGATATACAGCCAGTAATGAGCAGTTCCAGGCCTCTCGACATACACATTTTCGTATTGAAAATCTTGACCATCTCAAAATAAATTGAACTATAGGGACAGGGAGTGTTCTATGTAACAAGGCTGTCATGGAGAGAGCATCCTATGTAATCGGTATGTCATATACTATATATTGTAAGTTAATGAGTACTTAACAAATTAGCAGTGAAATTTGTGGAATCATATGACAGTACTGACGTGGTGTTACAAATCAATAAGATTTAACTGTTTTATGATTTTTTAATAAACCCTAAAAATAGAAAAATAACCTAGAAATAATTGAATTCTATTAGTTTGTGAAATCATGCCAGTACTGGCATATGGTATACTTATTACATATAAAACTTTCTAAAATTTATGATAGGTTTTGTTTACTAATATGTTTAAATAATGCATGTTTACTTATGATATATCCAATTACATGCAACGCTCTTTTTCTTTTTTGGCGGTCGTGACCTCCATGCAGTTTCTTGTAACACGATAGGTTTAGCTTAAAAATCTTGTAACACGCAGTTTCTGTCGCCAGGATTTCGGGGCATTGTCTTCCAGGAATCTCAACAGTGATTAGAATAATTGTCGGTGCGAACAGCTGAAGAATGAGACAGAACAGTGCTAAAGACAAGTCCGTTGCTAAGGAATAGTGCAACTAGCTGGACTGTCTATAGTTAACATATATCTCTCTGATTTGTTTTTGGGTCTAGCTCAGTCGGTTGTGCGTGCGTGCGGGACTCAACTCCCCTTGACTTGATGGTTGTTTCCTGGCAGAGCACGTGCCTAAACTGAACACCGCACCAGCTGAAACAATCCTCAAATGTGAAAACTGACCAAGGTCATCTGCTCTCGAAGCCTGTGCATGGCAAGGCCATGTGAATAAATCCTCTTATACTTCTTCGTGGAACTGTTACGAACAAATAAATTCTATATTTCAGAAGCAAGGATGATGTGGAACCTGTGAAGACAAGGAACCGATAGACAACGATGGCTCTTGCTTCAGCACTGTAAGCCTATTTGCCTTCCCGCTCCATGGCAGTGTCCTCATGCGTGACTCTTCTCAACTTGCCAACGAGAACTCCGATTAGGGTCTCCTTCTAGATGTGCCGTCCAATAGCTCATTTCCACAGGACGAGCTCCTGCTCCCATCTCTCAGTTTTGGCTCCCACTCCAACCAAGCGAGCAACAGTAGCAGCTCAGTGCATCAGCATCCTCTGCCTCCCCGCTGATATCTCTTTCTGAGGATTGGTGGGCTCGCAAGGTCAATATTAGTCACCTGGCTTTGAAGTAATATATTGGATGATTAGGACAGAGTAAACAACATCCAAACCGTGGAAGGTTTTGTGACCGAGGTTTATGGTTTGAACTTGGGATGGGCACATACTGGGCTTCTTGTTTTGTATAGTTCAGGATGCAGAGAGCTGGTTCGCTTCAAAGTTATAATTCTGTAATTTCAGCTCTTTTTTTTAAATTGCTTGCAGAGAAGGCAACGCGGTAGCTCGTTGCTATCGACGCAATAGAGTTTAAGCTCAAAAAAGCACTTTTAATAAGCAATTTTAATAAATGTGCAAAAAAATAATTCGAAAGTGAAATCTTATACCTATCAAACCAAAATAGTAACTTGAATTGATTCGTTCAGAAGGAAACCACTGCAATTGGCTGGGAAATTTGCCTCGGCATTCCCTATGTGACGTCACCTTCGGACATGAAATTTATGTCTACTAGCAGCGGGTCATTGATTTTTCTTTTTCGACCCACAGGGTCATTGACTTATTATATTTACGATTTCTTTCATGAATATTTAACTTAAAAATTTAAGTTAATGATGGTTGACGACTTCACCTATTTTATACCGTACAGAATTCTTTCATTATTTTTCCTGTAAACTTTATTCCTCAACTCTCAATTCTACTAGGTATTACAATAAAACAAGCTAAAATTTGATCCCAAATTCTATGCTAGCGCCATATATACAGGCATCGTTGAATAAAACATACTATGATACTATATCTAAATCTCAGAGAAGGGTAGCAAACCCTACCAGTATAATACTTGCAAAATTCGATAGCTACGAATTTATCAATACTATACCAACCGGGTACTATAAAGATTTTTCTCCAAGTTTCTATTGAACTTCTATAGAGATGACCGTGTCTAATAAGATATTGACAACACATAAAGTATGTGAAAAGTTGTATTTATTGATAATATGAAACGGTTAATGGGTTTCAATTATCAAGGAGAAGGTTATATGTTGGTTAAAAATTTACTTTCATGTGGTTTAATAAAGTCAATATCTTATATTCGAATATCTTCTGTGCACTTGTGTTGAAGCACATGTTAGAAGTGCGCTTGGGGAGAGTCTCTTGTGTGTAATGAGGTGTATCATACGTGTACAAGAAACTCTTGTATATGTAATATGTTATATAACGTAGCAGTGCTGGCGCGATTCACAAACATATAAAGATTAAGTAATTTCAACGTTTTTTAATGCAATTTTTTAGGGTTTTATTAAAAAAATTATTAAAATAATATAACATTATTGATTTATGACACAATATCAATACTGTCACATGATATACCCGTTATATACCACAGTGGCTCTTACCCGCAGGCTACATCAAAGGGCAGAGGATGCAGTGTAGTACCATAGGAGAAGTTCTAATCCTTCATTCATGCATGGAATTAAAGGATACAACTAAAGTTTTTCATGTATATTATTATGAAACAAATATTAAAAGGGTAATTAAATTAATTGGAGGATGCTCTCTATATATATAGATGCATATCACTCATACATGGGAAATATTAATAATGTGGATTATAGCAAGGCGTCTCACAGTCACAGGTTTACACAAATATTTGCTTCATTTGTAGCAGCTTCGCTAGCTAGCCCACGGCAACGGCATAAGCTCATATGAATCCACCGATACATCTTCCTGGAACATCCAGTTGAGCCTTGCGTTTGATGAGTTTTCCCCAAGACCACAATACCGCGAAGTAGGCAACTGCAAGAGCGACAGTCGCAACAAAAGCTGCAGGAACGAAGATGATGGCCTCTTTATCGGTCGCAGCCTGGCTCATTGCAAGGGCGTAGGTTATCATGGCAATGGCAACCGGTGTAAAGAGCATTAATGCCGATTCCCACCCCAACAATGTTAACATGATGACTATCACGGAGCCCACAAAAGCGAAACTGTTGAGCATGAGGAAATACGCTCGATCTACGCCGCTCATGATCATCTTCCCTGCAATGTGTGGGGGGCCACCGCCAGTAGCCGCCGCCACAGCTGGGAATGTCCTGTAGCGGCTGCCGGCAGCGACGGAAGAGTCATCTTGCCAGTACCCACCCGGCGGGCTGAGCACGCCTTGATAAGTGGCTGTCGCAATCAGCACGGCGACCACCAGGGCCATGTTACGGAGTTCAGCTCTATATTGCGCTCGGCACTTAAGGTTGGTGAGGCCTAGTCTTTGATACCATTTTTCCATCAGAAACATCCTGGTTCGACGCAAGTAACCTGCAGCTGTCAGAGAATCTGAAACTTCCGAGCCTCGCCTGGCTTTCGCATCCCACAAGATCTTCCTGACTTCTACATTGAGAAGAAGCCGGTGCCCTTCCCTGTAGCACAGGTCCAAAGCTGTCAAGCCGTGAAGTTCTTCGCATTCACTTTAACATATCCAATCAACAGCTTCATCACCTTAATTTGTTTTCCACAACTAATTCACGAGCGAGCAGCTGATCACAATGAAGAATAGATTAATTAGGAAGTGTTGCGATTAAAATGGTACGTACCTCTGGTTGATTTGGGAGGGTGGCAACGTACAACACAGTGTTGCCATCCTCATCCTTCCAGCTCAAGATCTCTGCCAGGTTCTTTCTAACCATCCATCCGAGCAGAACCTCGCAGGCATGCAGTCTCTTGTTCCTGACCGCCATATGCATAGCTGTCTCGCACCGGGATGTTAAATCTTTGACGGAAGAAGGGAAGCGGAGAGGAACTCGGCCAGGAGCTCGACCTCCCCCTGCTCTGCTGCGTCATGTAGAGGCGTGACCAGATCCCTTCCCTTCACCCGGATCAGCAGAGGGTCCAAGGCCGTCAGGGCCCTCACCGTCTGGCCGTGATGGTGGCGCAGGGCCGGTGCATCGGGCTCAGACCTTCATGGTTCAGCTTCCGAGCCAGCGATGGCTTGAGATTGACCACTTCCAAGGCCAAGTGTGACATTCCTGCAGCTGCTGCCTCGTGGAGAAGGGTGTGACAGGTTGTTCTCTTCTCCATGTCGTCGAGATAGTCTTTCGTCCCTTCTTCCTTTAGTTTGCCGTAAAGTTCGTCGATCTTCAGCCGCTCTTCGTCGTTCTTCCGCTGCTCTTCGTCAGGGCCCTCAATGTTCACCAACCGTATTGTTGCTTCCATCTGCCGATTGATTAGTAGAATCTACCGGCTAGATAAACTTCAGGTTTTGCCAACCTTTGAGTGGAAGGTTGTGCTTCGACGCTCAAAATGATACTAAATATTTCCTTATATAGGATATCCGTCACCGTCCGACTTTGTCGGAGCCAGCTCAGTGTATCGAGAAAGTTTCATGTGAAACACGTGGAGAGACTATTATTGTATTTAACAATAAAGTGCTGTAAGTAAGTGATGTACTGCTGATATGATATCACAAATTAATAAGATCCAATTATTTTTAAAATTTTTTTTATTTTAGGGTTTTGTTAAAAAAATTTGAAATAGCTAAATCACATTAGTTTATGACACCACGTCAACACTGTCATGTAGTATACATATACTCTCTCGTATGCAACAGATACACCATGTATCAATACTAGCATGGTATCACAAGTCAATTGAATTCAATTAGTTTAAAATTGTTTAATAAATTCGTTAGAATAAAGAAAACAACTTTAAAGAAAACTGAATCATATACATTTAAAATGCCATGTCAGTACCGTCATATAGTATATTTATTACATAAAAGACTTTTTCCACCACTTGACAGTGTTTACGTGATGGTGATGATAATGATTAATAAAATTAACGTTAACTTTTTTTATAAAACCTTAAAAGTAGATGAACTTTCTCTAGTATATAACGCGACAACCCCACTTCTCTTCTTTTTGGATTTTATGATATCTGGTGGAGCTATCAATGACAACATCCTATCCCTTGCTGTCTGGTTTGGCTATCATGGACCCATCCTGTTCCCTTCTTTTTTTTTTTTCCCATGCTGTCTGGATATATAGTTGTCCCTGTCGCTGCTTTCCAAGTAGACGAAAGTCATGAAAGAACAGCCATTTGGAATCCATGGCTTGGATTACCATTGGGAGATGAATAGTCGGATCATCTTCAGATTCTGCATTCAGTTCTTCTAAACAAGGACTCATAATGTCCCTCTGTCACCTTGCCTTTTTTTTTTTTTTTACTTTTCAGTGTGCACACATATTTAAAAATCGGATATAAGTGTTTTAGATTTAGGCAAGATTAGCCATTAAAACGTAAAATTCTCTAAATTACATATTTTTTATTTATAAGAGTCGAACCATGACCCTGATGCTGAAGTTTTTAGCATGCTCTTGGAGTTATCGGATGTTCATGGAGGGAGGAGGATGAGGAGGAGGGCATGAAAGAATACATGGGCTTTCATTGATGAGAATCGAACTTATAATCTTTTGATGACATGCCAAGAATGATTCCTTTCGTTGTCGTATAGACTAATTTATCTGGAGTCTAATATATGCAAACTATTCAATGTGACTGAGAAGACATATTTATTCTATACTTTGCTTGATATTTGATAGGAAAACATGAACTTTTTCTTTCTCTTTGGAATAATTCAGACTTGTTTGATGGGTAAAATAAAGAGTAAGTTATTAGATATAGAACACATGGTCATCAAATCAAGAACAAAAGAAAACCATGCAATCATGTCATCTTTGAATAGCCCAATATTTTTTCAAAAGAATTGGGACATTGTGGGCCCCTCCTTGATTCAGCTTGCAAAAAAAAATCTTTCAAGGAAAAGACTTTCCAAAAGGGACAACCACACACTTATTTCACTGATACCAAAAATTGGCCACCCAGAAATGGTCAATCATTTTCGGCCAATCAGCTTGTGCAACACAAGCTACAAAGTGGTCACCAAAATCCTTGTGGGGGCGAATCCGTCCACTCTTAGATGACTTTATCTCCCCTTTCCAATCAAGCTTCATCCCTAGGAGAAGAGCTGTGGACAATGTGATAATACTCAGAGAGGCCATGTCAGCTCTCCAACATAAAAAAGGAAGGAAGGGAGTGATGACTCTAAAACTTGATTAGGAAAAGGCCTTCGATAGTCTTGACTGGGGCTTCATAAGAAATGTTATAAATGCCTTTAACTTTCCCTCCCCTTTTGTGAAATTGATCATGAACTGTATTTCCACACACCAAATATGTGTCCTGTTTAATGGGGGTTGTCTCCCATGGTTTAATCCATCAAGAGGTATTAGACAGGGTGATCCACTATCCCCTTTGTCTTCATCCTGTGTATGGAAATTTTATCACTTTTGATTGTCTGGGAAATGGAGCAATGCTCCTGGAAGGGCATTTCACTTGCTAGAAACACCGTCTCCTTATCACATCTATTATTCGTTAATGATATCATTCTATGGCCAAGTGGAGAATAGAACAATTGATGCCATGAAAAGGGTCATTGACACCTTTTGGAAGCTATTAGGTCAAAAAATCAACCTATCCAAGTCTAAAGTAGTCTTCTCGAATAACACAAACTCCTCATGGAGACAGCTAGCCACGCCTAGTCTTAACATAAGAGAGTCAGATAGCCTAGGAAAATATCTAGGCTTTCCCATGGACCTAAGTCTAAGAAATTCCAACACTTTTGATTTTCTGATTGATCGGTTCAAAAGACAAACTAGTTGGCTAGAAAACCACACTTTTATCAAGAGCTGGTAGAGTGACACTTATTCACTCAGTACTCACCTCAATCCCGACTCACATCATGCAATGTACCCTTCTCCCATAGAAAACTTGCAATGTCATGATAGACTTACTCGAAATTTCCTGTGGGGAAGTTCAAAAACTAGGGACAAACTCCACCTAGTTAACTGGCAAACAGTCACTCTTTCGAAGGAAGAAGGGAGCTGAACATAGCGAGATTAGAAGGCAAAAATTTAGCACTCCTAGGGGGCCTAGCTTGGAGAACTAGAGAGGATAATAGACCCTGGGCTAGGGTACTTCGAAGAACCTATTGCGGCACCAGAGTCCCTAGAAGATCATGTAACCTAAATAAAAGAGCCCTAGAAGTAGGACAACGAGTATGCACCCTTGGAACCCGATGGATAGCTAGAAACAGCTCTAGTATAAATTTATGGAATGATGACTGGAGTGGTCAAGGACCTTTGCATAGCCTCATTTCAAGACCTTTGCATGAGACGTGGGATGTGAAAACCATTGATTCCATCACTGACAACTAGGGACGGTGGAACACATCGGGTTTGTCTCTCTACATTCCTAATAATATCTGGGAACTCATACATAGCACACCCAGAAGTGTCCATAGGGAAAGTCCTGACAGGGAAATATGGAAACTCTCAAATGACGGCAGATTCTCTTCAAAATCAGCTTACCAGCTAATCTGTGACTGGGAATAGACGACCAAGCTAGACCATTGGAACTGGCTATGGAAGTCTCCAATCCACCCTAGAATGCAGGACTTCGTTTGGCTCTGTTGCCACCAAAAGGTAGCCACAGCTTCACACCTCAGGAGCATAGGCATGGACATTGATACAACTTGCCCTTACTGCCTGGGAGCTGAACAAGACTTGGATCATATTCTTAGACATTGCTCAATCGCTTCTCACTTCTAGGACAAGATGGGAATCCCAACATTGAAGAAAGCCTCCTTTCGTATTGAACTTCGAGAATGGATAAGAGTGAACTGTATGGCATACGAAGTTCACAACTTATCCATCCCTAGAACTTGATCTTTCCCACAGCCATTTGGCTACTGTGGAAACAAAGAAATCAAATGCTCTTTGATGGCTGTCGGGCAAATGATGATCTACACATTTTATGCTTGCAATCTGCAGTCGAAGCTTTTGCAATGACAAACTGCAAAAAGCCTTCGCGTGTGATGAAATCAGTTGGGGTTCGCTGGGAACCACCCCAGAGTGGGTGGTTCAAACTCAACATCGATGGTTCAACTCTAGGTTCTCCCGGAAAAGCAGGAGCAGGTGGTGTCATTCGCGATGATCTTGGTCAGTGGAAGTTGGGTTTCAGCAGAAACCTGGGCACCACAAATAGCCTAATCACGGAGTGGCGGGCTTTTTGGGACGGCCTTCGAATAGCCAGGGAGTTAGGAATCCAATTCCTTGAAGTGGAATTGGATGCCAAAATTGTTTATGACCTCTTTTTATCCCCTTTGGATAAGAACCTGTTATTAATGCCTTTCATCTTGGATTGTAGGACACTTGGCCGGGAATTTTAAGGGTTCAAGCTAAGGAACATATATCGGGAGGCGAATGGAGCAGCTGATTTCCTTGCCAAATGCGCGCGAGACAAAGTTCACCTTTTGCAAGACATTGTAGTACTGTTTGACCACCCATTCGGGGAACTATGTAATATCCTATTAGGAGATGTCACTGGCCTCACCATCAACAAGATGGTACCTTCTGATGTTAACACCAATAATGGTGTAACTTATACTCTATTTGCTAATATTATTACCCTAAAGGCAATATGATGGGTTTAGGTAACACGCATTTTCTGTTGCCAAGATTTCGGGCATTGTCTTCCAGGAATCTCAAAAGTGATCAAATTGATCTTCAGTGCACTGAAGACTAGTCCATTGCCAAGGAATAATGCAACTAGCTGGACTGCAGGTAGTTAACATATATATGTCTATCTGATCTTTTTTTTAGGTCCAACTTAGCCAGTTGTGCGCATGCGGGAGAGACTACTCGACCCAACTCGATGGTTCCTTCCTGGCAGAGCATGTGCTAGAACTGAACCACGTGCCTGAAATGATATTCCTCAGATGTGAAAACTGACAAAGGTCATCTATTCTCGAAGCCTGTACACGGCATGGCCATATGAATAAATCCTCTTATACTTCTTCGTGGAATATCTGCCCCGGATTTGAGCTTGCATCAGATTTAGCGTGACATCGATGGGATATTCCTCAGATGTGAAAACTGACAAAGGTCATCTATTCTCGAAGCCTGTACATGGCACGGCCATATGAATAAATCCTCTTGCACTTCCTTGTGGAATATCTGCCCCGGATTTGAGCTTGCATCGGATTTAGCGTGACATCGATGGGATCGAATAGACAGTTAGTGCCAAGCTGTGCCTAGCAAAATACATGTTATTAAGCTTCACCCCCTGGAAATCTCTGGCAATTCGAGTAAATAAATATCAGCAGGAATTAGCTCATGTGCCTCGACCCGCAATAGGGAATCTCCACGATCATGAAGAAAATGTCATAGGCGATATACATCAGATCTGGGTCGACCATCCCTTTTGGAGATCCCATGATTCCACGATGCAATACGATCCAAGGTTCGGCGGAAAAGCCCTAGCTACAATAACAAGGGATGATGCAAGATGACAAGGGAATGCCATCGATTTTTTGTTTTTATTTCTCTGTGTTCTAACCAGCATTCCATTTACGTGTGAACTGATCGATGTGGACTTCCATTCATGATGTCCTGTGAATGTGATGTTAGTTGGTATAGACACTCCACATGCCATTTTTTTATTTCTCATTTGATTTCGAACCAATACTGCAAGTGAGAAGGAGGTTAAGAAAGTTAAATGAACACACAAACCTTAAGAAACTAAGTGATTCGGTCCAACCATCAATCAGGTTAAACTTTTGGATAGATATAGTTTGGTTTCGTATAGGTTTACCGTATTATTTGAACAATTTTTAAATAAATTTACATCATTGCTCGTAGAAGAGATAGTAAATCAGGGGAAAAAGGCATAAGATAAGATCAGCGAGATTCAATACAAATCAGCAATATCAATTAACATATTAATTGGGTAGAGAAAACCATGCATGCATGCATCTTAATTATTAGCTTATCGTAATTTATGAATCAGTCATTTTAGACTTTATTTGTAACTCGTGATGGCTCATTAATCTTTGGAAACAATTACGAGATCTTCCATCAATTTCGCTTCTTTCGGAAACTTCAGCACCAACCACATATATATATATATATATATATATAAAACACACACTAGACGCAAACTCGTGGTACGTATGGAATGATTAAATATATAGTTAATTATTAAATAATACTTTTTCTTTCACATATTTTTTATATTTTACAAATATCATGAATAAAAAATAAAATATATAATTAGTAATATATATATATATATATATTGTAGTTAGTAGTAATTATAGCTCTAAAAGTGATTTTACCATTTTACTAATTTATCATTGTCATTGCTTTATATAGGATATTTTAACAGGTTGTAATATAGTTCAGGATGCAGAGAGCTGGTTCTCTTCAAAGCTCTAATTCTGTAATTTCAGCTCTCTTTTTTTTTAATTGCTTGCAGAGGGGGCAACGCAGTAGCTAGTTGCTATTGATGCAATAGAGTTTAAGCTCAAAAAAACACTTTAATAGGCAATTTTAATATATGTGCAAAAAAATAATTCTAAAGTCAAATCTTACAATTATCAAACCAAAATAGTAACTAGAATTGATTCGTTCCGAAGGTTCTCGGGATTCCCTATGTGACATCACCTTCGGACATGAAATTTATGTCTAAGTATCGGGTCATTGATTTTTTTTCTTTTTCGATCCACAAGGTCATTGACTTATTATATTTAAGATTTCATGAATATTTAACTTAAAAATTTAAGTTAACGATGGTCGATGACTTCACCTATACAAAATTCTTTCATTAATTTTTTATGTAAAATTTATTCCTCAACTCTCGACTCAACTAGGTATTATACAATTAGCTAAAATTTGATCCCAAATTCTATGCCAGCGCCATATATACAGGCATCGTTGAGTAAAACATATTATGATACTATTCTAAATCTTGAAGAAGGATAGCAAACTGTTCCTGTATAATGCTTGCAAAATTCAACAGCTATGAATTTATCAATACCATACCGACTGGGTTTTATAAAGGTTTTTCTCCAAATTTCTATTGAACTTCTATATAGACGACCGTGTCTAATAAGATATTGACAACACAGAAAGTATGTGAAAAGTTGTATTTATTGATAATATGAAACGGTTAATGGGTTTCAATTATCAAGGAGAAGGCTATATATTGGTTAAAAATTTATTTTCATATGGTTTAATAAAGTCAATGTCTTATATTCGAATATATTTTGTGCACTTGTGTCGAAGCATATGTTAGAAGTGTGCCTGGGGAGAGTCTCTTAAGTGTAACGAGGTGTATCATACATGCACAAGAAACTCTTGTATGTAACGTGTTATATAAACGTAGCAGTGCTGGCGCGATTTCACAAACCCGTAAAGATTAAGTTATTTCAATGTTTTTTATACAATTTTTTAGGTTTTATTAAAAAAATATTAAAATAATCCAATATTATTAATTTATAACATAATATCAATGTTGTCACATAATATACCCATTATACACTGCAAGGGCTCTTACCCGGCAGGCTACATCAAAAGGCAGAGGGTGCAGTGTAGCACTGTAGGAAAAGTTCTAATCCTTCATTCATGCATGGAATTAAAAGGATACAACTGAAGTTTCATGTACATTATTATGAAACAAATATTAAAAGGATAATTAAAATAATTGGAGGGTGCTCTCTCTCTATATGTATATATATAGATGCATGTCACTCATACATGGGAAGTATTAAAAATGCGGATTATAGCAAGGCGTCCGACAGTCACAGGTTTACATTAAAATTTGCTTCATTTGCAGCAGCTTAGCTAGCTAGCCCACGGCAACAGCATAAGCTCATATGAATCCACCGATACGTCTTCCTGGAACATCCAGTCGAGCCTTGCGTCTCTTGAGTTGTTGCCAAGACCTTATCGTAGTAAGATAGGCAAACCCAATAACGGCAGCCACAACAAAAGCAGCAGCATTGAAGGCCTGGGCCTCGTTATTGGTCACGGCATGGTTCACTGCAAGGGTGTAGGTTAGCATGTAATGGAGGGAATCAAAGATTAATGGAGGGAATCAAAGATTTGATACAAAGTATTATACCAAGATTTCATTGTAATCTTTTGTATCCATTTTTACATCATGTACATCATGTATATAATACTCACACTACAATACATCAAGTAATGAAATTCCCAAAAGCCTATCTCGTGTCTTCATGGTATCAGAGCCCTTAATCGAGAAAACTCTCGTCTGACTTTCTGTTCTTGTGTCTGTCTCTCGCCTACCTTCTTCTTTCTCTAAAGCCTTCTGTCCAGTTCTCGTCTCTAATTCTCCTCTGATTCTATTACAGTCCAACACCATGGCTCTCAACAGTGATAATCAACCTTCACTGCCCAACACCATCCCTACCATTCCCATGAAGCTCGATGGAAAGAATTATTACCTGTGGAAAAGTATCGTGGCTCCACTATTGAGTTCATACAATCTTCTCAGCTATGCAGATGGCACACAGCGGCCCCTTCTCTCACAGTAACCGAAAAAACAGGGAGACAATACAATCGAAATCATCAATCCAGAGTATCAACAATGGAAAAAGTACGACCAGTTTTGTCTCTCTTACATTATGATCTCGGTTACCCCTGATATTGGCCTCCAATTGGTTGGTCTCAACTCGGCTGCAGCTGCTTGGACAAAGCTTCAAAATCTATTTGACTCACAGACCTACGCACAGAAGGAATTCATGGAGCAAGAATGGCGTGATGTCAGTAAAGGAGACCAGAGTATGGCCGAATACCTGAAAAATGTGACTGACCTGGCAAATCGATTTGCACTGCTCGGGCAAACCAAATCAGTAGCAGAGCTGAATGATCGAGTCCTTTCAGGACTCGGTGAAGAGTGGGAACCACTGATTCTGTCCCTCGCACCCACCATTGCAACCATGTCTACGGAAGATCTCTCGGCTCTTCTTCTGAATCAAGAAGCTCGTCGTGCTTACCGTCAATCACGAACAGGGGTTCCACTCTCTGGCCTTAGCAGCTTCACGCCGACGATCAACGCTGCTGTTGGCCCTCGGCCGTCTTCTTCTCGTCAGCGGGGCCGTGGCTTCTCACGAGGTGGAAGAGGAAACTCCCGAAATTTCTTTCATGCTGCTAACCCTAATTTTTCTTCTGATGGCCGAGGAAGAGGACGAGGCTTCAATCCGGGTTTCTATCGGTCCGGGTCAGGTAATCATATGGGCCGTACCACTCAAGTTTGGGCGCCAGGCATCTTGGGCCACGGCCCAGGCAGCTTCAGTCCATCTGCCTCCACTCAGCAGCCCAACCAGCGATCCTTTGATGGGCTTCGCCAAAGACAGTGGGCTCCAACTCCAGTTCCGGCCCGAATTCTGGTGTCTCTTGCCAGCTGTGCACTCAATTCGGGCACGTTGCTGCTTTTTGTCCGTACCTGCCACAAAATTTCCAAATTCCACAGGCCCATCTCATGTTTGAAGGAGAATCCAGTAATCGGAATTTGGATTGGTATGTTGATTCAGGTGCCACACATCACGTCACTGCCGATTTCTCAAATTTGACTGTCCAGGATGATCCATCAATTCCTGGACAGCTCGTAATTGGTGATGGATCAGGTTTACCTATTCTTGCCTCCGGTTCCTCTGTTCTTTCCACTTCTAATCGTCTGTTTACATTAAATAACATTCTTTGTGCCCCTAGCATTTTAAAAATCTTCTCTCTGTTCCTAAATTCACTAGAGATAATTCTTGCTTTTTTGAATTTCACCCTTCTTATTTTGTTGTGAAGGACCTACAAACTCATCAGGAGCTGTTTCGAGGGCCACTTAAAGATGGTCTCTACTGTTTGCAGCCTAGTGTCAGTCGCTCTGCTCCACCTCGCGCCTTCCTTACTTCTTCTGCATCCAGCACTCTGTGGCATCAGCGTCTCGGTCATCCTGCCTTTCTATTGTTCAAAAAGTCTTGTCATCTTCCTTTCCTAGCTTTAAGAATGATCATGTTAATCATGTTTGTTCTTCATGTTGCATGGGAAAAATTTCTCAATTTTCGTTTCCATCTACAATGAATAAAAGCTCTTTTCCATTGCAATTAATTCATACTGATATTTGGGGACCTGCACCTCTCTTGTCCTCCACTGGCCATTCTTACTACATTCATTTCCTCGACGACTATAGTAAGTTCTCTTGTTTTTCGTCATGAAATCTAGAGCTGATGTTCTTCAGATATTTCGTGCTTTCCGTCTTCAAGTTGAAAATTTACTTGATCGCAAAATTAAAGCTCTGCAATCGGATTGTGCCAGGGAATTTCTCTCTCATGCCTTTCAACAAGAATTACAATCTAATGGCATCATACACCGTATTTCCTGTCCTCATACCCCTCAGCAAAATGGCTCTGCCGAACGCAAGCATAGGCATATTGTTGACATGGGTCTTACTCTTCTTGCCCACTCTCATTTACCCACTAAGTTTTGGGCTTATGCTTTGAAACAGCTGTTTACCTCATCAACCGTCTTCCCACGCGTTCTCTCCACTTCTCTTCTCCTTTCCAACTCTTACATGGCTCATCCCCGATTTATAGCCTTCTTCGGGTCTTCGGTTGTCGTTGTTATCCTTACCTTAGACCATATGCTCCACACAAACTTTCTTTTCGCTCTCATCCCTGTGTCTTCCTAGGATATCCGCCGCATTTTCACGGGTATCGGTGTCTTGATCCTGTGTCTGGTAAAATTTTTGTTGCCCGCACTGTTCTTTTTGATGAGCAGCATTTTCCTTATGCTCCTCAGGCGACTGATACGACTGCATTGCAGCGACCTCTTCCTGTAGCCTCGGCAGCTCCTCCTTCAGGTACTTCCAACTCTTCTCCTCCTTTATCTCTTCCTTTACCTTCCCTCTTCCATCACCAATCCCAGCAGTGATACCTTCTCCCAGTGTGGCTCCAGCACCTCTTCCTTTACCTGCTGAGCCTGCTCCTAGCTCATCAGCTCTACCTGACAGTCCCATCGTACCTTCTTTGAGGGCGCATCGAATGGTTACTCGCTCACAGGATGGGTCCTTGCCACCGCGGCGGTTTCCATTGCTCGCCATCCCTCTGCTTTCACCATTCAGGCTGATGCTCTTGAACCACGATCCTTTTCGGCCGTTCCAAGGATGCTCGGTGGGTTGCGGCCATGTATGATGAATATCAGGCTCTACTTGAGAATCACACGTGGGATCTGGTTCCTCCTCCTTCTGATCGGAAGATCATTGGATGCAAATGGGTGTATAAGGTCAAACAAACCCGGATGGCTCTGTTGACCGACTCAAAGCTCGCTTGGTTGCCCAGGGTTACTCTCAGCAGGAAGGTATTGACTATGATGCCACCTTTAGTCCTGTTATAAAGCCTGTTACTATTCGTACAATTCTATCCATTGCCATCTCTTTGCATTGGCCTATGCGTCAACTGGACGTTAAGAACGCATTTCTCCATGGTTATCTGGATGAGGAGGTATATATGCGTCAACCCCCTGGTTTTTGTGATCCCCTGCGCTCTCACTACGTATGCAAGCTTCACCGCTCTCTATATGGTCTCAAACAAGCACCCGAGCCTGGTTCTTACGTCTCAGCACGTTCTTGCTAAAGCTTGGTTTTATTGGGTCTGTCGCTGATACCTCCCTTTATCTTGCGTGCTGCGGATTATGTGATATTTCTGCTAGTCTATGTGGATGATATCATTTTAACTGGCTCCAAATGCGCCCTTCACGGGCCTTTTGGCCTCCTTACAGAAGGAATTCTCCATGAAAGACTTGGGTCCCCTTCATTATTTCCTTGGCATTGAAGTCCGCCCTCATGAAAAATGGTCTCCTCCTGACTCAAATGAAGTATATTCACTCTGTTCTTGCTCGGGCCGACATGCTGACTTGCAAGCCATCTTCCACACCTGTGGGGTCTGGCTCGCGCCTTTCTATCTCCGATGGTGATCCTCTACCTGATCCTTCTTCCTATCGTCAGGTGGTTGGATCTCTTCAGTATCTGACTCTTACACGGCCAGAATCTCTTATTGCTGTCCAACATGTCTGTCAGTTTATGCACAATCCTTCTACTGCACACTGGACAGCTGTCAAGCGAATCTGCGCTATTTGAAGGGTACCATCACTTTTGGCTTGCATCTTTGCCGCGACCCAACCTTTTCTCTGCATGGATTCCTCTGATGCTGACTGGGCTGGTAATCC